>OZ035883.1:24441457-25641457 GCA_964034835.1 Muscina levida | reverse complement strand
CACTTCGCCAATTGGGTCAAAAATTTAAATTTCGTCTATACATTCATATCTGTGTTGTTGAGTTCTATCTGAGTATTAAAATTGTGTCCCTTTAGCTTTAAAAAAAGTTTCGCCATGCCCACTACGCCCATTAGTCCAAAATTTAAATTTCGTCTGTACATTTATATCTGTGTTGTCGAGCACTCCCACTCCGCCCATTGGGGCAAAAATTAAAATTTTGTCTGTACATTCATTAATGTTTTTTCGAGTTTTTTTTTAAAAATTTTAAATCTCTAGCTCTAAAAAAAGTTTTGCCATGCCCACTACGCCCATTGGGAACAAAATTTAAATTTATACTGCATATTAATATTCGTGTTGTCGAGTACTATATGGGTATCAAATTGTACCAAATTGCCACGCCCACTACGCCCATTGGGTCCTAAATTAAAATTTCGTCTTTACATTCATATTCGCATTGTCGAGTACTATCTGGGTATCAAATTGTATCTCTCTAGCTCGAAAAAAAGTTTGGCCACGCCCAATTCGCCAATTGGGTCAACAATTTAAATTTCGTCTGTACATTCATATTTGTGTTGTCGAGCACTATCTGGGTATCAAATTTTATCTCTCTAGCTCTAAAAATAGTTTTGCCACGCCCACTACGCCCATTGGGTACAACATTTTAATTTCGACTGCATATTCATATTCGCATTGTCGAGTACTGTCTGGGTATCAAATTTTATCTCTCTAGCTCTGAAAATAGTATTGCCACGCCTATTTCGCCCATAGGGTCAAAAGTGTTAAACAAAAGAGCCTAAAACGTAACAAATTCCCCTATACTTATTAACTTCAAATCGATATTAAAGGCATGTAACTTGACAAAACGAATGATGCATAACTTCTTCTTTTGGGGGCTACTTTCACTTGCAATTCTCAGAATTGAGTCCCAAATCAATGAGCTGAAAAATATTGTACTGTGTAATATTAATAAGGATAATAATAGGGATTACTACCTTCAGGCTCCTGCGGCTGGTTCCAAATTCCATCTTCAAAGTCTCGTACTCAACCTACAACTCCGGCCCCCAAACAAATTTCATAAGCCATCTATTATCTATAAACTGCCTCCAAAATGTCTGCACGATCTCTCATACAGCATTAAATTAGCTGACTGCAGCATAAAATATAGGAAATGAGATGCATAAAATTATAAACATTCTAGCATATTTTAGGTTAATATTAGAATAACATTCATCAACTGTCCGTTTCGTCGTCGTCACTTTATCAGCTTAGACTGCATATTACAACGCATATACAACAACAACACTAGCAACAATAATAACAAAACGAACAACAAACAAATTAACTGAATTCATAGCTAAAGAGTCGATGGATGAATGTGGCGATAGCGTACGAATGCCACTTGTTTCTTTGTTTAGAGAATGAATGCACTGTAAAAACATTTTATACGAATAATTGAATTCATTTCTTCACTACGACGACGACGGCGACTACAATAATATATACAATGTATTCATCTATGCAATTCTTTGGGTATAAAAATAAAACATTTCAACAAATGTTTGATGTCATGATATGCAAAATAGCAACAAATACTTGTAAACATACATATATAGATCAGAGAAGAAAGATATAATAATATCAGTCATTGGGTATGACAGTTTAAAATCATATAGCCCTATATTTAGACCTTTCAAAGGCAAAGGCAATAGTTACACAGTACAACACATAATTTTGGGACTCAATTCTGAGAATTGCACGTGAAAGTAGCCACAAAAATAAGAACTTGTGCATCATTCGTTTTGTCAAGTTGGCTGCATTATAAATTTAATAGAGTGTTCAAACTCTGTACAGAGATGTGGATGTGGATTCATAGTCGGCAACAGACTTCGACTTCTGGTCTCGCGGTTTAACCCTGTAAGTGACCGAATAGCCACTATTCGCAGCAAGGCGAAATATTTTTACATTATCCTGATTTGTGTACTCGTCCCGAAGGAAGACAAAGGCGAGGAAATTAAAAATGCATTCTATGAGCGCCTGGACGAGATATATGACCTCTGCCCTGCACTTGACTTTAAAATTGATCTGGTAGAATTTAATGCTAAAATAGGAAGGACAGATGCTGTTGGTTCAGGAGTCGAAAAATTCAGTATACACAACAACACCACCGATAACGAATCCAGACTGGCTAGCTACCGATAACGAATCCAGACTGGCTAGCTACGCGTCGGTAAGAATTGTGAGTGAAATTAGGTTCCCACATAAAGATATCCACAAGGCAACATGGATATCTCCCGATAAAAATACAAGAACCCAAATGGATTACGTGGTAATTGATGGAAGGCATATCACGTTGCAAATATTGACTCGGATCACTACCTAGTGCCAGCCAAGATACGCACGCGTTTAGGTAGTGCAAAAAACAATCGTAACCAAACTCAAAAGAAGCTAGACATTACAAAGCTGCATACCACCGATATAGTCAGTGCCTACTCCTGTCAACTCTCTGAATTACTACAAGCAACCATACTGGTTTATGAAAAACCACTACTATGCGCTAAGCAAGCGATTTAATGACAAAGCCCTCTCTCTCTCTCGAAGAAAAAAGATCCAACACTATCAGACACTCATCATACCTGTCTTGCTCTATATCGCAGAATGCCCCAAATGCAAAATGCCCCAAAAAAAAAAACAAAAATTACCCAAAAAAATTTCCATACAAAATTGGGGAATTTTTCATATGAAAAATCCCCCATAAATTTTGGGGAACTTTTCATTTATTTTAGGTAAAATTTCGTTTTTTAATTTTGGGTCATTTTTCATATGCAAAATGACCCAATTTTGCAGATATGAAAAATACCCCAATTTTTTTCCATATAATAAAAAATAAAAAAGCATGTTGCAGATGATAAAGAAATGGGGGGGCGGACTCTCTTTATTTTGCGACTTATGAAATATGACAGAGAGAAAGTTACGATACGGGGGCGTGCCCCCCACCGCATTCGTCTTTTAAAAATGCTAGATTTGTTTAGAAGAATATTTTTTTGGGGTATTTTTCATAATTTTTGGGGAAAACTTCGTTCTTGAGTTTTGGGTCATTTTTCATTTTTTTTCGCCTAATTTTATTTTGGGTAATTTTTCGTTTTTTTTGGGCCATTTTGCATTTGGGGCATTTTTTATAGAGCCGCAGAATTCTGGGTAATGACACAATCTATTCTGGGAATCTTCGAGAGAAAATAACTTTGAAAAATATTTTGATCCATAAGGCAAGCACTGTCGTGGAATGTATCATGAGCTGTATATGCTGTACAACGACATCGACGTAGTCAAGCGCGTTGAAATAGACCGAATGTGCTGGCTTGAACATGTACGAATGGATGCAAATGCTCCAGCTTGAAAAGTCTTCGGCAATAAACGCGACGGGCAGTGCGGAAGAGGCCAACCAAAATTTCGTTGGATGGACCAGGTTTTAGAGCTGTTATCTACACTTGGTGTGACAAACTATCTACGGAGATTAAAATACCAAAGCGCTTGGAATTCTTTTCTACGTGCGGCTACTAAGAGATAAATTTCTGTTGCTGCTGCCTATTAATAACAAGAAGAAGAAGAAGTTAGAATTTCACAGGCCAGTCTCAAATCACTCCTACAGAGGCCAACCTAGTATTCCGATCAAGATTTGCTATATTTGGGCCACAGTTGTTGTTGTTGTAACAGCTGGTGGTAGCTGGGGTGATAATTCTTTATACCTATTTTCTATTTGTCGGCACTCGATCTGGCATATAATCCGATTATCATACGATCAGTGTTGGCAACTCTGTTCGTTCCTTTGTAGATAACAAGGTTTGTGTCAAGGATTGTTAGGTGTTGTTGTTGTGAGTTTTTACGTCAAATGCCACCAAAGATGGCGACAGCTGGCTTGTTGATTTATATGAGATGTTGATAAATCATTTTCCCTTTTCCTTGATCCTTGCGCAATCTGGATTTTTGTAGTGGAAGCATCTAGGATGAGTTTTGTTGGCTGGAGAACTCGAAAGTATTTTAAAAAGTAGTTTTTCATCGATGTTGATTTCGGCCAGTGCCCCGGCCGGGAATCGAACCCGGCACCTTCGGATTGCTAGTCTACGTCGCTTCCACTGAGCTATCGAAGGCCACAGTGATCTAGTTAGCAGTTGTACAGCGATTCTGGAGATGCAACGGTTGGTCGCTGTTTTGTAAATCCAATCCTCTAATAAACAAAAAGGTTATGACTAGGTCATGAGAGTCATGATCAGGCTTAGTACAGCCTACTTAGGTACAGGAACACATTCATTGCCGCTTGCGGTGTGCTCCTACTAGAGGCAGTACTCAACATTGCAGCCACCCTTAGGACCTTCCTGAGCATTTTCAGTAAATTACCCCTATTTAGGCCCTCTCATCAAACATGACATCCATATGTATTTATTGGTCGTAGTACCGCAGTATTCAGCCACATTGTCAGCTTTTACCTAAAGAAGATTTTTGGCACGCATAAAAGGCATTGATACCCCCTTCCCATACGAAGGGTAGACTGGGCTCTGCTTAAAGGGTAAGTAAGGGCATTTCCACAGAAAAGTCTACTGTGATCGAAGAATAAAATGTTTAAAAAAAAATTTCGTAACTTGTATTAGTAAAAACAAATACTTAAATTTTTCAACTTCCCCACCAACTAAGACCACGATGCGCATTATTTGCCCACACCTTATCTCCACCATTTTTTGGCTCATTCTATTTTTTTCCCAATCTCATAAAATTAGCGGTCTAAGTTGGTGGGGAAGGTGAAAATTCCACAACAAGCCCGCAACTGCCCCGAAGTAGCCCCTAAAGAGATAAAATGTATGACAGACTCCCACTAATTTTTCTCCCTAACATTTTTCCCAAACATACTAAACCCATATCTTAACCGGTGACGTACAATAATGCCACAGGTAATAAAGCCATATGGACTTACTACCCAATCGAATGGAAAGGTGTGATATAAAGTCATTATGGCGTTATTTCACTTTTGAAAATTTTTTCAATAAAATTTATCTAGTATGTTTGTTTTGTTGTAATACATGTCTGTTAACCTCTGTTCTTACGACCAAAAGTCATATCTCCAACCGTTTACTCTCCACAAGCAGAAAATAACATGACAAAAGTAACTTTAATTAAATATCAGCTAATTTCAATTACTCATGACTTCGACAATATAAGGAGAGGGCATTTATCAGTCAGTATGCCTAACTAAAATTTCCGTACTGGATTTTATAATATTCTGTAATTTTTTAGACTTTGACCAAATAGTTTGATGCTATTTGCATGGTACCTTTTTTTTAGCTACGAATTAATTTTTTGTTTAACTTAATTAAAATTAGTATTTGGCAAAAAGTTTGCGCAAACTTAAATTTATTTCAAATTATTATAATCCAAATATAAACTAATTATAAAAAAAATGCTTAATTGCTATATATGCATTAATGTGTTCTTTTGTGTATGTGTGTATGTGTGTTTAACAAAACAAATTGAATAATTAACAATAAAAACGTTTTGAAAATATCTGACTAAAAATAGAATTTATTCTATAAAATCATTCAATCATATATGATGTTACTGCGGTCATTGTTGTACATACATTCGAATTGTAGCGTTGTTGACTACAATTGAAAATTAAAAAAAAATTTATATATATATATATATGAATATATATGTATATGCAACAAAAAAAGAAAATAAGTTGAAACCTTTTGAGACATGCAATAGTCTTAGGGGTATCTACAAGTAATGATACTTTAATTTGTACTAGAATTCTCTGTATAATGTAGTGGTAGTTTTGAAACAAAGTATAGCTTATATCTGTCAGTGATAACGTAGCATTATACTAGTGAAACAATTTTTAAAATCAGATGTGTAGTTAAGAAGATTACCCTCTACATACGTACATTCTAACAGATTCACAAACATTTCCACTTTAGTGTAGATAATGATTGTCTACAAAAAAAATTAATAAAAATATATCCATATAGTTAACAGAAATGTACAGGGTGGCTCAAATTAGACCAGCTGATGTGAAACACAAATAACTTTTATATTTTTTAACATAACTTTTTGTCCCTTTTGGGCCACCCTGTACATACTTTTAACTGGAGTGTTATTATTTATTCTTAGCAATGGCCCTTCGAGCCGTTTAAGAGACATCAGTTACATTTTACTGTTGCCTGAGTTCAGCATTAGAAAAACAATAACAGAAACCAAACAACTTTCTTTGAAAACTTTTTTGAAACATTCTAATTTTTATCACACAATTTTCAGCCACTTTGCACTTGCCTACCCCCAATCTGTCTACACACATATCGTCACTTTACATGCAATTGAATATACAAGTTGTATGCACATTAAAACGAAACACTTTCAACACTTGTTGCATTTATAATGATGATATGAAAATTTGCAGTTAAATTTGATAGAAATGTTTTGTGTTGCTGCTGCTGTTTTTTTTTTGTGCTGCAGCTATCTGTAACTTATTTGCTTGCTATTGGCAAACCATAGCCATAATACACAATAGCATATCATATCATATCATACTATATTATCATATGATAGCGAGTGTTGACGGACTACCTACAACTGGCAACAGCGAGCAATCAGTAGAGAAGATGGTTTAGAGCGATTTCTCTGTGTGTCTTCTCATAGTTTGATATGAAATGCAAAATTTCATTTTCTTCATCAAATGTTAGACAGACGTTTGTCACAACACTATAATTCACCTATCCCTATGTTAACGAAAAAGAGGTGGCAGAGAGAGAGAGAGAGTGATGGGGTAGAAAACAGCAAAATATTTACAAATTATTATAATTTAAATGCAAATTATAGCAATTTATAAAATTGTTGGGGTTTCACTTTTTGCATACGCGGCGGTTGGCAAAGAATTTAAATTAAATTTAATAAAAAATTAAGATATACAAATTTCCTTGTCTGGCTGCGACACACAGACACACACACACAATATGAGTGTAGAAAAATATAAAAATAAATTGCAATTTTTTATCTAAATAAAGCCAGGACAGTTTAGAAAACAGAAATAATGGTTCACAGACGGTATAATTGAATTAGTGTAAACGGTGAGGTAATTTATACATAGGTAGGGTCTAGCAATTGGTTGGTTTTTCGTTGGAGGCAATAAGATTTTTATGCTACATAAGAAAATTTATTGAACAAGACAGCACATAGTCGTTTGTCTGGAAGGAACAAAAGGCAGCATGAAGTTTTAAAATAGCAGGATGGTGAGCCTATCCGCCCTCCATAGGACCCTATTTTTGAAAACACATTAGCTGGAAAATTATTCTTCATGAAATCTGGTACGGGATCGTTAAAGATCGAGTGGGTCAATTTGCATGGGGTAAAAAAATTAACCAAGCGGTTATCAAACTCGTAATCTACGCTGAATTCTAAGAAAATTTACCCAAGAAACCTTGGGTCTAAAATGAAAATCTAGCCCCCGGTTTTTAACGAGAGGCTTTTCGTTTTAGAGAAAAATCCACAATAAGTCCCGCAACTGCCCCGGAGTCACCCCCAAAGGGTTCAAATGTATGAACGACCACCAGTCATTCTTCCCTCCTACCATTTTTCCCAAACATCTTTCATTTTCACCCCCTATCTGCCCCGGAGTCGCTCCTAGAGGGGTGTAATGTATGATCGTCCACCGATATTTTTGCAACTCAAACAGTTTCTCAGAACATATTTACCCTCTATCTGCTACCCTTATTGTGGTCCCCATTCATTGTTTTTATAGGAGGCTCCCATTGTGCCTCCTAGAGAGGTAAAATGTATGACCGGTCCGACTAGGATTTCCCTCCAAAAATTATTCCCCCTTATCTCCACAAAATTCCATTTGTATGTGAGCACCCTTAGAGGGTGAAGCTAGTTCGGTAGTTAGTATGTTCGGGAAATATGTAAGAAGGGAAATAATTGTAGGTCATACATTTTACCCCTCTAGGAGAAACCAAGCGGGCGGCAGGAGCTGATTTCATAAAAAAAATTACAAAAATTAAATATAACCTTTAACCTTAAGGGTTGAAGAGAGAAGGTAAATATGATCCGATAAACTGTTGGGGTTGCAAAAATATTGGGAGTCGGTCATACATTTGACTCCGCTTGGGGCAGTTAGGGCGGTAAGAACAAATTTTATGAAAATTTAATTTTTATATGGAAGCGCCCTTAGAGAGTGAAGATGGGGGTTAAGTATGTTTGGGAAAAATGTTAGGAACAATAAATGGCTGGGAGCCGATCATACATTTTATCCCTCTAGAGGCGACTCCAGGCAGTTGCGTTGCCTGTTGTGGATTTTTTTTTGGCAATACAAAAAGTTTCTTGTTAAAAACCGGGGGCTCGATTTTGACTATTAACCTGGTCGACTTGAAAATAGGTGTGGATGCATTGTACAGCAATATGCATGATCAGATATACAATGGGCAGGATTAGATAAGTAGGCGTGTCGTCATGCGCAGTAAGCAACTCTCTGCTCCTTAATATATCACGACCGCTAGTGAATTGGTTGAACTGCAAGCTGGGAAATTGTGTCATTGGGAGCTCCGTGAAAAAGATAACGACTAGAGGAACATCACAGGGAAAAGTCCTATCCGCTCTTCTTTGGGCCCTTGTGTTAAACGGCGTACATAAATCACATTTAATGAGAATGGTACGAAAATTGTGGCATATAGGGACGACGTAGTCATCATGATTGGAGGGAAATTTTTACCAATGAGGTACGACCTTATGCAAACTGCTCTTGGAAAACTTTTACGTAAGGCCATGACCTGTGATTTGGTGGTGAATCCTCAGAAAACGGAATTGATTATCTTTAACCCTATATTACCTAGATCAAGAAATGCAGACCAACGAAACTAAATGGTAGAAACTAAAACTCTCAACGGAGGCCAAGTACCTAGGTGTTGTTCTCGATCAGAAGAGAAATTAGTCAAGGAAGATTGAAGAGGTTAATAAGGGTTGTCAATGCCCTTTATGCCAGACGAAAATCTGTAAGTAAAAGCTGGGGAATCAGCCCGAAGTTGACAATGTGGCTGTATACTGCGGTAGTACGACCAATAACTACATATGGATGCCTGGTATGGTGGGAGGGCCTAAATACGATGGCTGCAATGAGGAGTACTGCCTCTGGAAAGAGCACACAGCACAGTGAGGATGGCTTCATACATTTGTGGGAAAAATAAAAAGTTGTACTCGTAGTGTGATGAAACTTGGCACCGAGCACCCCCAATTATATACCGCCCATATAACTCAAAATTAACTTTTTATAAGAAATTTGTTTTTTGGTCCGAATGTGCTGAAATTTGTGTTGGGTTTTCGGATGAGCTTGACTTATTTAAAACAACTTTGTCGAAGATGGCATATCCGAAAAGAAATCTTCGACATAGTTGCTTTAAATAAGTCAAGCTCATCCAAAACCCAAGAATGCACCCCATGAATGAGGTATGGGATAGCTTCTCGCGTTGTTGTAAATTAACACGCTTTCTATTTTTAGATTCACAACTAACGGCACCTACTTGTTTGTCGACGAATGCGAACGTCACTGTTTGAGAAGCTCTTACTAGACACAACGATTGAATCGACGCTTAATACTGCGAAGTTGCTGTCAACAACATTCGAGGGGAGCCGACAATGAAAGAAAATTGTATTTCTTTTTCTTCTTTTTTTAAGATGACTGGAGCTAGGTTTGAACCTGCGATCTCCCGCATGGTAGTCGCGTGTTCTGACCACTATGCCACGGCCGGTCCCAAAAAACCCAACCAAGTTTGTCGAAAATTATCGTTTATATAAGGCCTTTCCTTGCAGGCATGCATGAAGCCCCTCTGTTGCAAGCTTTCTAAGGGAAGGTATCAAGGAATGCCTTGAGGCGCAATGTCAGCCTGTATTTTTAAACTCTCACCCTACCGGTAGGATGGTATATATCATTTGATACGACCCAAAAGTGTATCACATATAAGGAGTCACCTTAGACCCAATGTTTCTTTGAACCAAATTCGATTCATGACTTTTTAAGTCGTTTGAGCCATGTCCGTCTGTCTGTCCGGCTGGTACGCACGATAAATTTCGAAAGACGTAACCAATTGTTTTGAAACTTTGCATAGGTTAATATTACCCCAAAACTACTTACAGTATTGGAAATGAGCTACATGGCCACGTCCCTTCAGGTACCTCCCATACAAATGTAAAACTACGCCTACTTTAGAAATCAAGTAATAATATCAATACGTCCAACGTGATCGTGCCCAAATTACGTATTTAGTAAAACTTTAGCAGGATAAAGTTTTGGAGAAACAACTCAAAGTCTAGCCACGCCCCTTCTGGTACCTCCCAATCAAATGTACCATTCCGCCCACTTTAGGAATCAAGTAATAATAGCAATACTCATAACGCGAAAATGTCCAAATTTTGTTAAGCAAATTTTATGTTTTTACTGAAGGTGGGAGTATATGTAAGTCGGTTTACCCGACTGAAACTTTCTAACTGGTTTTTTTTTATAATATTGTTGGTCGACACTGTAAAACCTTATGAAGTCTGTAAACACTTTGTACTATAAGTATAGGGTGGCTCAAATATTCTCCTATCCTTAACATATACAATTTCAATTATCGTCTACGGCTCATATTTAAAAAACCAAAAGCTTATTTCCTTAAAATTTTCCTACCGGAAATCTAAGTATACCATCTGTTTCGCACATTAAAATCATAATTTCTATCGGAAAACACAGATAAAAATCGTTAAAATCGAGTTCGATCACGTACTCCTGTTATGACTAGGAAGAGGTGGCGACTCCAAATGCAATTGGCACCATCTGTTTACCTCTGCTAATGACTAAGAGTAGTCCTCTTAAATGCCTTAGCACACACATCCTGACTTAAGTGCCATCATAAACATAGAAAAAGAAACCAAAAACACACACACACACAAACGTTACAAAAACATGTACAAAAATCTTAAAGTTATCAAAAGAAAAGCATAAAAATGAACACATATGAAAAGAGCAGCAACTCCCCCTAGCAAATGCCAGAAATTTTGGATCAATAATAAATATTAACACACAGGCAAAGCTGAATGTATAGAAAATCGTTATTTTATTCCAACATGCAACGAACACACGCACACACTCTAACAACGCAGCGCGTTACGTGTTTGAATGTATTAAATGGCAAAATCAAAATTTAAATCCTCATAAAAATCGAGGCGCATATAAAGCTATAACACAAACATGTTCAGTTCATCTATAGATAGGAATACAATCGCAAACTGTTAGCTGGAATGAGTTTACAACAGACACACATATTTTCAAGCAAAAGTATCTATACACGTACGCATTTACCCCAGACACTCGCAGACACGCACATAGACCGCGCTACATGTTCCGCCACTCCTGTCTGATCACATATGAGTTTTTGCCAGACGACACTACATTTTCAAGGGCTCATCTGTTGGATGCCCTTTTTGCGTCTGTCCAAACTTTTGATAGGTTTCCTGCCACATGACATCACAGTGTTGGTGGGAGTTAGGGGGGCGGAGGCGTTAGTCAGTCGTTCCTTATGGAGGATGAAAAATATTTTACGCGTTCTTGTGCTTTGCCGTAAATTTAATATCACTACAGCACATGTTCAATTCCGGCATGGCAGCGCACATACACACTCATTTGGTATTTGGCATATAAAATCCTGTTCACGTGACTTTTTAATGCACTAAACCCCTCATCAGTGAGGAGAAGTCGTAGAGAATCATCCCTTGACGTGAAAGACTTCCAAATTGTATTATAAGAAATTTGACAGAAACAAAACTACGTGACTAAAAGTCATGATAAGGATATAGAACAGTTGTTCTTATTGCTAATTCCATTCGCAATAAAGGTTGACTTAAATTAAAGTTCAGGTGCCACAGTTGACAGTCAATAGACTCTGATAAAGTGAAGGAAGGCATCATTAGATAATCCTTAAGCGAACTCGCATAATATGCATGACGAACAAACGAATGAACGAAGGACCGAACACACATGACAAATTGTCATCCTGTTAAATGACAAATGGCATCGAAAAGGCATCAAACGTGAAAAGCATTTCTAGTTGAGAGACAGCTGCAATTGCTAAGTGAGTTAGTATTGTTTTTAAGGCCGAATAAAAAAAAAACAAATCATTAAGGGATATTGAAATATTTCTCTAAAAAAGAATCGATATTGTCGGTGTAAGGAAAAACTGACCAAGTCCATGTTGTGTGTTTCAGAGTTATTGATGATTTAAAGTTTAAGGCCACTTGTTTTTTTTATACAATAACTACAAACTCACTTCGAATAGCAATGAGATTTTTTTGGAGCATAGAAAATGACTTTTAAGAAACTTTTGCAAATAAGTTGTCAAGTACACTTTTTGTATTTTTGAGCTGTTGATGCTTTAAAGTTTATGGTCGCCTATGTTTTGATACAATAAATACAAAACTATTTTAAAAAGATATAGGATTTTTTTTTGAGGACATAGACTATCATCATTATCATCAGTATCATTGAGTTCATTTCACAAAAAAATGGACTTGGTCAGTTTTTCCTGTATACCCACGATATATGTATATTGAATGGGTCATTTTGTACGGAGTTAAAAATAAAATCGCCTAGCGGTTAATAAAATCTTAATCTATAATAAATTCTAAGAAAATTTGCCCAAGAAATATGGGTCAAAATCTAGCACCCGGTTTTTTTAACAAGAAGATTTAAAAATTTGGAACTTTAATATGAAATAGGTTTGATATAGTGCACGAGTTTCCGCTTTCGATACGGCTCAACCCATATTTTTGGTGGTTGGGAAGAATAATTTATAAGCCAAAAATGGGGGAGGTGGGGATAGGTTCAAATTGCTGCGCGTCCTGGTCAAAGGTGATGGGGAAGGTGAAAAATCCGCAACAAGCCCCACAACTGCTCCGGTGTCGTCCCCAGTAATTTTACGCCCCTTAAATGTTTTCCATTTTGGTGGTTGGGAAGAATAATTTATAAGCCAAAAATGGGGGAGGTGGGGTTAGGTTCAAATTGCTGCGCGTCCTGGTCAAAGGTGATGGGGAAGGTGAAAAATCCGCAACAAGCCCCACAACTGCTCCGGTGTCGTCCCCAGTAATTTTACGCCCCTTAAATGTTTTCCAACAATACCTACCCCCCATCTTCACCCCACAAGGAGGCTCCCATACAGAAATAATATTTTTTATAAAATTTGCTTCCAACGCTCTAACTGCTCTAAAAGTGCCCCTAGAGCTGTTAATTGTATTTTTGCAACCCCAAAAGTTTCTCAGAACATGTCTACCCTCTACCTTTAAGATGGTCCCCATACAATTTTTTTTACTATTATAATTTTTTTATGAGGTCGGTTCCTGCTGCTCCCATGGTGCCTCCTACAGAGGTAAAATGGGTAAATGTATGATCGACCCAAGGGGTCTGGTCGAAAAAAAAATTACGGAAAAATCTGATAGTCTTGACAAACCAAGAGAGAAAGTTTAAGTCGGGTTAACCGACTTACATATACCCTCACCCTCAGTGAAAACATGAAATTTGCTTAACAAAATACAGAATTTGGGCACGATATAATTACTCGATTTCTAAAGTGGGCAGAGTGGTACATTTCTATAGAAGGTACCAGAAGGGGCGTGGCTGGACTTCCAATTTTTCCTACGAAAGTTTATCCTGTTATAGCCGAACAAAACACAGAATTCGGTCACGATCGTTTCGGTTGTTGTCTAGCTGGGCACCCTAATAGATAATAAGTTTAAATTGTTCCTATTTAAACATCACTGATTGTAACGAATAATGAAAAGAAAAGAAACGTCAAACTAATACGATTATTACCAGCCTACCACCCGAAGGTAATAACCCCAAATAAAACCCGAGTTTTATACTAAAACTCAAAATTTACTTGTGTTTTTATTTTCCCTACGTTTGGATAACTATTATTCTTCCCCGCCGTAACAGTTGTATTTATATTACTTCTCGGTTTCAAAATTGGGCGGAATGGTACATTTGTATAGAAGGTACCAAAAGGGGCGTGGCTGGATTTCCAATTTTTCCTCCAAAACTTTATCCTGTTATAGCTTTACTTAATACAGAATTTGGGTATGATCTCGTTGGTTGTATTGATATTATTATTCGATTTCTTAAGTGGGGGGAGTGCTACATTTGTGTGGGAGGTACCAGGAAGGGAGTGGCAAGACTTCCTATGTTCTCTTCAAAACTTTATTCTGTTATAGCTTAACAAAATACATATGGTGGGCGGAATGCTACATTTGTATGGGAGGAACCAGAATAGGTTTGGCTAGACTTCCAGTTATGTCTCCAAATCTTGATACTGCTACAGTTTTACTAAATTTGTTCTCAGAAACTTTATCCTGTAATAGCTTAACAAAATACAGAATTTGGCCATTATCGCTTTGGGTGTATTGATAGTCTTACTCGATTTCAAAAGTGGGCGTATTGGTCTATTTGTATGGGAGATACCATAAGTGACGCGGCCATGTAGCCCATTCCCAATACAGTTAGTAGTTTTAGGAAAATATTAAAAGAAAAAAAAATAACTGAATGTTAATGCAATATTTGCAGGATAATAAAAAATTTTGATATAATTAACTAGGGAATAAAATTTATAAATTTATAATTTACAATCATTTATTGCATACTTAAGTCTATATATCTAACTTTTTTTAAATATTTGTTCTTTTCTTTTAGGTAAGTGTCATACATCCAGAATGTTAAATGGTGGTAAATATGTAATTTGTTTATAACATGTTTAGAAAACTACATAAAGCAACAAAAATTACTATCCAGTAGATTTACAAGATACATTTTGTGTATATATTTTTTTTTAATTTTTTATAACACTTCATAATTTCAAAACAATATCAACTCTATAGTTATTGTCGATCATCAATCTCTTTAATGTTGTAGGCAGGAAGGACCAGAATAAGAAGACTTGTATTAACACCAAACAAAACATTCTAAAATGTATGCAGTACTTTCAAACACTGTACCGTGAACTGTACAAATCCTGCTAAAGATAACATTAACGTCACCAAAATAGAACTGCCGAATCTTTGATCACATTTCAAGTCGCTATCCACAAGCGCAACAAAACTTTGGTTGTGCTCTAGTTATAAACGTGTGTTCTATTTAGAGCAACAACTCATTACATACGTTCTTTTGTACATGTTGCTGTTTTATTGCAGTTGTAATTTAGAAGAAATTTCTACAAGAACTTAAATTATCATTGCATTTTTCAAGACAAATGTAAAACATAAAGAACATAAGAAACGGAAACTCAAGCGTAACAAAACTTCATGCATGTTTTTGTGGTCTAGATATGAACATGTGTTCTATTTAGCGCAACAAACGATCAACTCATTGCCTATTTTCTATTGTACGTGTTACTGTTCTACTGCAGTTGCAATTAAAACTAAATATCTTCAAGGCACTTATGCTGCCTTCGGTAACGAAAGAAAAACGAAAATGTTCCCTCCATATTTGCAGCACACTCTGAGTGTCCGTGACCAGATTTCTGTCTCTGTTCTTACAGGTGGGAATCCTGTTCCAAAACCTTTGCTTTTTATACCTTATGGTTGAACTTTCGGACTTTACCACTATTCCTGTTCTCTCACTTTTCTTCCATAGACGCTTTTTCCGCCTGAAGAGGCATTTTATCTTCCTCCCCTTCTCACTATAACGCTACGTCACAGCACTCGTTGTCATTTGCTGCAGTTCTGCCCTGTATGCTGCATCCTTTCCCTGAGACATATCGCAACATTCTTCATCGTAACATCTGAGCGTGGTTTTGCATAACCCTGTACGGTCGATGCGGCTGTGGTCATAGAATTTGCTGAATACGGTTCCACTATGTATCGGGAACATCAAAATTCCAGCGGCGGATTTTAAGAGGCCTTCCTCATATAATGCATGCACTAGTCTTTATTTAGGAATAATTTTCAAATGAGGAATGCAGAACGCATGATTTTTTAACTGATTTAGGCATTATATTGACAGACCTGCCTAAGGCATTTTAAAAGAATGCAGAGGGATTTTATACACATACCCTCTCGCTTCCAAATAACAGATGTATTGCATGTCTTCCAAATGGAAAGAATTGATAATATCCGTGGAAGGTGTTCAGTGTATCACTAGTTTCAAACACACAGTTCAAATTCATCTTCACAGGCTAGACAGTAGCATGGCTGACTAACAATCACGAGATAGTGGGTTCAACCCCCATCAAGGTTTACTGTCGTATAGAGAGAAATATGTAGGAGTGAGAAATATCTAAAAAAATAGCCGCTCTCAAAAAAACTACATAATTTGTGGTTGCGCTGTATAGCGTTTGTTTTATTTGCAAGTCCTTCTTTTTCATGTGTATGCAGGACTTCCTAATGCTTTTTTATAGAAAGCTTCCATTAGGCCCTATTATAGAAAGCTTCCATGAGGCCTTCTTATGGAAACCAGCGTCAGAATGTCTTCTTTTCCAATGTCACGCAATGTAAAAAAAAGAAGAAAGCAGGTCAGGGAAGGCAAACCGGATCCAAAAGAAGCCCTTTAAACCCATCAAAGAAAACGATCCTTTTCATGATTTTCGCCCCTGGGACTTTGGGGGTTGGTCGTTTGGTGTAGGTATTGGCTATATCGGTGATATGCAGCTTTGTGATTGTTTTCTCTTTTTTTTCTGGCTTATTTGGGGTTATATATGTTATATTTCTAAATAATTCCTCTGTGGTCACCCTTTTAACATTTTGTTGTCAATGTTTTGCAGTAGTTGAAACACATGTCAAGTCATTTGAAATTCTGATCTTTAATAGACATTAACATTCAAGTTATCGAAACAATCGGCATTTTTGTCTAATAAAAACTTCTCATAAAACTGACATTAGGATTTAAGGTTAGACAGAAACTATTTAGAAAAATCTAATAAATCTAAACTAAATAATAAAAAAGGTCGATAATTATTAAGCTAAAACGTGGCAAATTCCCCTATACGATGATTACTAATTTCAAATCGATATAAAATTATTATGGCATGTAACATAAAAAAATCAATGATGCAGAACTTCTTCTTTTTGGGGCTACTTTCACGTGCAGTTCTCAGAATTGAGTCCCAAATCAATGAGCTAAAAAATGTTGTACTGTGTAATTTATTAGTAAAATAAACTTTTGTTATCTCTCTAAAACACACTACACTACGAATACAACGACAAAATCCGCATTGAACTTGACCACCCATATGAAGGGCTTAGCCTTAATTCCAAAACTTTTCTAATGCATTATCGAATTTGTTCTGCCACCAACCGCACAACGAGAGGGTAAAACACTTTTCACCAATAGCTAATGCGACCGATACTTGTACAATATATATACTTGAAACCATAATTACCTCTATGGTGGGCACTTTTAATTCCGCCTGTCGTCTCTGTCATAAAGTTAGACAAAAACTTGTTCTATGAGATTACAAAACTCGCTTCGCAACAAAATGCGAAAACAACCGAAAGAACAAAACAACAACAACAACAACGAAAAACAAAATACAGACACCTTACCAATTGAGTGTTAAATATTTAATGGATTTGCCATAGCTGCTCAGAGGCGTGCAACACAATACCAACAACAGCAACATCAACAACGGAAAAGTAGGGAAAAGCTGAAAATGCCAACTAATCGATTTGACACATTTCACATGTGTCACAGTGTGAGTAACACTCACACACGAACGCACACACACATTGCAGTCTTTATGTGAGTGTATGTGTGTATGAGTAAATGTCTGGATGTGGTAATTAAAGTTTAAGCCTAATGTTGTATATTGTCGTAATTTTTTGTGCAAACTTTGTTTCGCATGTGACATCATCAATGACACCAGCAACAAGAACACAACCCTAGCGTCAGCAATATGACGCGATATTGGGTTATGTTGTAGACAACAAGAACGTGGCGGCACGCTAACAAAATTAGCCAAAGCGGCAGCAACATTGACAGCAACACCACCACCACCAGCAACGATAACATAAAATGCCAATAGGTGTGTAAGTCTGTTAAACAACGAGACAGTTTAATGTAATATGTAGTTGAGCGAATGTGAATGTCATCTGCTATATTTGTAGATGCCAGACAGGCTCATGTCATTTGTGCGAGTGCATGTGTGCAAATGCCAGTTTAGCAGGAAATTCGCCTAAAAGTGTGAACATTTGCGCAGTAACTGTATATGTATGTATGTATGTGCGCCTACTTCCATGACGGAATTCCGTTGATTGGACGATGTTGTTGTTGTTGTTTTCTAAGGTTTATTACCACCTATGCATTTACTACACGTGAGAATGCATGTGCATGGCTATGTGGGAGTGTGTATGTGTGCTAACTTAGTGGCTGGCACCGAGATTGATAATAAATTTCAGCGAAAAAAAATGACTGCTATTTGCGCCAGGCGATAGTTATTTTATGCTAGAGATAGAACTCTTGATCTGTTTTGAATTTTTCATATTGTCAAGTGTAATTAACGTATGAATTACAACAATCTAATGTAACGTATACGCTCCTATATCCTTTTATTTTGGTAATTCCAAAATAATACGTATGAGTTACAACGATGAATGACACGTATACGGTTATACCAAAATAATAGTTTATCTGGTTTGAAGAAACTGAAAATAAGGCTTTAGTTCTAAAAGGTTTGGCCAAGTTATAAAAATTGTATGTGTCATCGTATAGAGATTGTATGCAAAAATACTTATGACACTTTATATGAAGTAAATTGTGGACCAATAGTCCGTTTATAAAGGGTATTTGGTACATAAGTTTCTTTTTGAAAGTGGAATAAAATAAACAAAACTATTTTTTCCATATGGTATTGTTTCATAGTTCGGTTGAAGATTATTTCTATTGTTAATCAATAGTTACCAATAGGTTTTTGTTCAAGAGTTGTAAAGTGTATTTTGAGACAGCGGGTAAGGCGTATAACGACCTCGTCAGCACCCTTTGCTGCGACTTTTCCACTATCATCACAAACCGTAAGGCAAGAAAGTTACTCAATGTTATTGAGAGACTCTGCCCACCGAAGCGAAAATAGTATCCTCAAAGCACATAACAAGGTGCGAGAAAAAAAGGTCAAGGAAAACATACCGGATCCAAAAGAAGCCCATCAAACTCATAAAAGAAGGCCTTCCTTCTCTTGATTTCCGCCGCTGGGACTAGAGGGGTTTATTTGAAGTAATTGAGAGAGTCGGTTGGAGTAGACATTGGCTAGCTCGGTGACATGCAGCTTTGTGAATGTTTTCTCTTTTTTTCTATGTTCACCCTTTTAACATTTTGATGTAGCCCTTGTGCGCCATATGTGATGTACCAACTTCTTGCTGAAATGAAATGTCGCCTACATCTACTTAAACACTTACTTTCTTTTACACCCCATGAATGAGTTATGGGTGGGATTGCTTCTTGCGTTGTTGTATAGTAAACGCTTTCTATTTGTAGATTCACACCTAACGGCACCTACTTGATTATCGACGAATGCGAACGAAACTGTTTGAGAAGCTTTTACTTGACATGCCGATTGATTAGACACTCGATACTGTGAAGTTGCTATCGACAACATCGAGTGGGCCGGCAATGAAATAAAAATGTAGATGACTGGAAGCGGGAATCGAACCCGGAATCTCCCGCATGATAGTCGCGTGTTCTAACCATCATGTCACAGCCGGTCCTATCGACACCACGGGCTTCAAAAAACTCGGTATCATGGTGCGGTAGCACTCGCCTTTGACGGGTATGTTTGACGGTGTGTCCTGCCTCATTTTTAAAGGTATGCGGATCGATGATTTCAACTGCTGTGACTTTTACACTTTCATCACAAACCGTAAGGCAAGAAAGTTACTCACTATTATTGATAGACTCTGCCCACCGATGCGAAGATAGTATCCTCAAAGCACACAACAAGTCAATATATTACACTCACAAGCAAGCTCTTGTCTTGTCTTTTTTTCCAAATATTATGGCTTCATAAATAAAAACAAATATTCCCTTTATTTATGGAATTCAACTTCGTTCAAGTGGCTGCCTTCACTGGTTTCGCAGTAGCGCATTCTTTCACTCCATTTTTCTAAGACCTTGTTGATAGTTTCGGAATGTAGCTCACGGTTTACTTGGATGATATAGGCCTTAAGTACTTAAATTGTTTCTGAATTGTTGGCATAACATGGGACTTTTATCGTTCTCCATAAACAAGGTCCAATGGAGTCTAACTGCAGCTCCATAGTGGGCAATTGACGGCTGATAACAAGGTTTCGGAATTTGGTGCGCAAAAGATCGATTGTTCAGGTATAAAGCGACTTATTTCGTTTTGCGGAAGTATGATACCGACTTTCTGTCAAGATTTTGAACGGGAAACAGCTGTTAGAGTTCAAATTACCTATGATTTAAAAAGAAACTTGTATTTGGCTCACCCTTATACAGTGGCAGTAAGTTAAACTTGGAAATTAAAAAAAATTATTTGGAAGTTTATTTCACTAAATTTAAGTGAATATATCTTTATATATAAAAATGAAATGGTCCCCGTATGTAAACCCATCACCTGAGAACGGCTGGAGCGATTTTTGCAGATTTTTTCTTCATTCGACTCAAAATTTTCAGGGGATGGTTTGTAAAGAAAATAATCCACTCCAGGTGGCGCTAGGGTGGATTTATATCGAAAATTTGGATGCTTGGACCAATTCAGCAGAAATTTAGAATGGATATTCGTTTCATCATAAGAAAACATTTTATGTACAAATGGACCCGGTAGGTGGCGCTGGGGTGGGTTTATAATCACAATTTGAACGAATGGACCAATTTAATTGAAATTCATAATGTATGTTTGATTGATCATATGCAGCTATGGGCATAAGAAATCGTATCGATACGAAGAAGTTACAACAAAAAACAACAAATAAAATATTAGAGCAGTTTATGTATAAATGGACCCGATAGGTTCCGCTAGGGTGGAATAAAAATTAAAATTTTAACGAATAAATAACGAATAAAATTTTAACGAAGGCTGAGTTGCCTGTGGTTGAATTATTTCGAAAATTTATATCGATTGTCCGATTTTACTCAAACTTAAAATGTATGCATTTTTGGACATGAGAAAATTGTTGATGTATGTTTGGATCCAATAGCCAGTGTTTAGCTTATGGTACATGAATACTTTAGTTTAATCTTTCTTTGGGAACTTAGGTTCCGTTTGGTTTATTTGACGAACTTAGGTTCTTTACAGGGAAATCCAGGGGATCTGGATTTCCACCACGTGGAGATACTCACTGACAAGGGGGGGAACCAAAGATAAAGGGAAAAAAGAAAACAAAGTATGTGTTTGGGATGTTAAGAGGGATAACTTACATTGCTTTTTATTGAGATGTGTTCCGTGCGGCGGTTGGATTGAGAAGGCCGGAAGCCCATCCCTAAGCCGTCCACTACACCTTCTTTTCATTACAGTGTTGCCACCTGGGCCCTACTCTTGACATTATCATTTACAAGATCCTTCCAATGGGGCCTTTACATTGTCAAATTACAATAAACTTTTTAGAACAGGGGCTTTACACTATCAAATTACATTCGGTTCATTACGTATTACAATTCAATTCTCTTAATACAATTATTCAGTTTACAATCCAATTCATTACTCTAACTCTTCATTTAATTAATTCAATTCCTTTAACAATTCATTTCATTTAATTCATTCATAATTCATTTCATTCAATTCATTAATGCATTTAACAGTACAATTAATTTAGTTACCATTTTTTTAACATCAAAATTATTGAGAAGTCTATATATAAAAATGGATGCACATTTTGACGTCACCATTAATTGCGAAACCGGTTGAACCGATTTGTACCAAAATTTCAGTGAAAGTTGGGGATGTAGATGGTCACCCAGACCGCGAAACGGCTTAAGGTAGAACGGCAAACATTTATATTGGCGCACTTCTTATACAATTAGAGAGCTTCACAAAGTGGTTTTTCGCATTTCGAACTCTTAGGGGACACACACGAAAATGGGATAAAACTGTTGCTATCACCCAATAATAAGTAGGTTAGGTGAAATATTAACTTGTGGAAATTTTCAAAACTTTTGGTTTCGTCTTTCAAAAGTTTTCGTGCGTACCAGCCGGACAGCCAGACATACGGACATGGCTCAAATGACTTAAAAAGTCATGAATCGAATTTAGGGTCTAAAGTGACTCCTTCGATGTGTTACACTTTTGGGTCGTATTAAATGATATATACCCTCCTACTCGTAGGGTAACGGTATAACTATAAATTGGCTTAGAATACATAGAGTTGAGGTATCGCTTTTCATACTTCCATATTTAATTTCATATTTGTTTTTTTTTTACTATTTCCGAAAAACCGAACGAAACCGGTTAACCCGGTTTTTTACTAAATCAGGAATTCGGATTGTTGGAAAAGGGTATTTTTCGAATAAACCGGAAACCGGGTTTCTGAAAAATGCAAGTATTTGATCACTATAATAAGAATACATGTGTGGCTCTCTCGCTCATTTGGCCCATGGGCTACCTCTCGCGTTTGATTGGTTTATATTCAGTATTGTTTGGTAATTCATCATAGAAGGTGTAACACTGCAACAACGTCTACAAATTATTCAGCTGTATTACGTGCGGCTACTTGCGAAAATCAGAAAAAATGGCAAATTTTTTGTAGGGATCTAGGTTTAAGTGCTTATAGGATACCAATTATATACGCTAAGAGGACCCCAATTATATACGCTAAGCCCTTAAACCAAGAGCCAAACAATACTGAATGTAAACTTAGCTGACAGTTTGACAAAGAACACGAGCGATCTGTAAAAAAAAACACAAATAGAAAAAACCTCTTAATATTCCACGCTTTATACCAATTAATCTACTATAGCTGACGCAACAGATATGTCCCTTAAATATTGCATGGTATTTTTTAGTTCAATTTGATTGGTTTGTTTTGAATCTATTGAAACGAACATTTTAGAATATGACAATGTCATTAAAAAAAGTATTTAAATAAAGAACTACCTTTGTACTTTATATGCTTCATTCCTAAAATGAATTTAATTTCAATATTACTGGCTCGACATTTGAATACTGTTTTTTTACTTGTTGTCAAAACATATCACTCAATTTCACTAAGCCGCCCAGTCTTCGCCTTCTTCTATTCCCCTTTCTCCTCTACTGGGCCGTTGGTTAGTAATCTGTGACATTACATAACAGATTGTATAACAAAGTGTTTGAATTAACACAGAAATTACATGAATAATTAAACTATTGTTAGCAAATATTTAACAAGAAATTGCTTGTAAATCTTTTCAAGCACGAAATGTTGCGGTTTTGCTAATAAAGGAGTCCCGTAATTTGAGCAGGGAGGAGTATGTTGAGGTGGGAAAAGACAATGTGTACTTGCGTGTAAGGGTCATCGTCGTCGTCATCTTCATCTATATTGTCTGTGGTGGGATGGTCAACATATTGTGTGTTATCCTTTGCTAAGCAATTATTAAATAAATTAATCTACATAAGCTTATAGAGAAGGGGAGGGGTAAAATTCCGCTAAACGCTAAAGTTGGTAATTATTTATAGTCCACTGCATTCCACAGTTTAAAGCTAATGATATACTTGCTCTTGCATATAAAACCAATAATTTTCTCTTATAACTTTTATATAAATGCTTTAGCAAACAAAACCACCCCCCCTGCATTTTTTTTTGTGTATTTCGCCTCTCATTCAACATTTACCATGAAATTCATAGCGGGCACCCATTTAATTGATTTATTTGCTTAAATGCTTATTATCTTTATAAAGTCTTTTGGCAGAATAAAGAAAAAGAGAGAAACGACTTCAAGTCCCAATTCCATAAAGTCGCTATGAACTAACGACGACGACGTCGGCGGCAGCGTGTATTAAAATTTAAGGCAAAGCAAACAAACAAATAAAGCCGGGACGGAAACAGCAGCAGTAGTAGTACCAGCACCGGCAACGACAACATGAAAAAAAGTTCACTAGCAGCAGTTGGCATAAAATTAAGTCAGACGTCAATGATATAATTTCATTATCAGCAGTTCATTGGCATTTGCAGAGCAGCGGCACTGGCGGTGTTGCTGATGAGGAATGACGAACAACGGACGGCCAGCAGCGTCTTATTTAGATGTATAAATGATGATAAAATATGTACGAGTACTAGCGTTTAACTAATGTTTGCCCCTGGGCACAGTGGGAGGGAGTTGGTGAATTTGCTATTTGCAAACGACTGGCTGCACTATGGTGGGAAATAGCGAAAATAACTCCGTACAGCATTTTCTATTGATTGGGGCCTCAGTTCTGAGAATTGCAAGTGAAAGTAGCCTCAGAAATAATAACTTCGGCTTCATTCGTTTTGTCAAGTTGGCTGCATTAATAATTTATTGGCCATACGAATTTTTTTGCTCAAGGTAGATTTCGACTTAATTAACAAATTTCATGGCATTTAATGTTTAATAATAATTTCTGGCATATGGCCTCCGCGACTGCGCCTTATGAACGCCATTTGTCCGGTAGAAATTTGCACCAGTTTTTCGAGCATACCCGGTCTTATTTCGTGAATACTGCGTCCAAAGTTTGGCTCAATAAATAGATGGTTTCACGCGCTGTATGGATGTTGTGCCGTCTTGTTGGAACAATTTCTTCCTGAGGAATAAAAATATTACGAATCGTTTACCTGTAGCGTTCGCCATGTACAGAAATGTTGCCACCGGTTTCGGATTTAAAGACAAATGGACCTATGACGCCGACGGGATTTCAACTGCACCAAATTGTGATTTTATTAGTGACGTAATGGAGTCTGATGAGGATTATGCTCTCTCAAAAAATGGTAATTCTTCTTGTTTACTAAAGATCAGAATCAAGCCGTATTAAATTAGTTTCAAAAGGCTTGCATGTTTTTTAACCATACCATAACATAAAAATTATGACTGCAGAGTACTGATTTAGGAGTTGCACATCTTACTCTAACTAAAAAAGACAACAAACAACATAACAAGCGACGCGCAAATCCAGTCGCACACGGCCATGAGAACAAGAACAGTTGAATGCTTGTGAGTGTGAATTTAAGTTATGCAGATTGTGTAGATTAACATCAAGCTTAATATAACTTTTCTTACATATATATTTTTATTTTTTTATATTTTTATATATGAATTTTTAAAATATATTTATATTTTTAAATTTTTATGTTTTTCTATTTTTACATTTTTAAATTTAAAAATTTAAAAATTTTTATATATTTTATTTTATATATATATTTTTATAATTTTAAAATTTTATATTTTTATATTTTTATATTTTCATATTTTTTTATTTTTATATTTTTATGTTTTTATATTTATATATTTTCGATGTTTGTTACCAAGATAACGATAATGGCATTTTTACTTTCCCAAACATTCTCCATTCGCAACTCTGTGCGCGCTAAATCTTTCACAATCATTTTCCATTTCCTCTGGTTACGACGAGACGCACGCTTAAGCATTTATAACATTCTGAATATAATTTCTCAAATAGGGCATATTTAGTGGCAACAACAAAAACAGTAGTTGTTAAAGAAAACAGCAGTAGCAACAACAAAAACATTGCAAATATAATAAATACACAAGAATTCTGTGTGTAATTCTCAGCCCGCTCTCCGAAAACAGCCTCATACAAAATACAATGGTGTCGTCTCTCGACGAAGTATGGAATTTATTGAACAACCAGTTGTCATCATAGGCAACAAAAACATATATAAATGTTATAATAACATTACACATGGAGACACATATGTAGTAACCAACCACCAACCAACACTCTGACAAAAAACACAGTCTTGAAGTAGGCAAAAAGTTACATAGATATTCGTACACTTGAGATAGTTAACTAAACATACAAGCACGTATGCAATTACTTATACACACACGCACGCACTCACTCACACCACAATAAGTACTACAGAGCAGTACAGAAAGAACAGAGCTATTTGTAATAAACCACTTGATGA
Source organism: Muscina levida (assembly GCA_964034835.1). Classification (NCBI taxonomy): domain Eukaryota; kingdom Metazoa; phylum Arthropoda; class Insecta; order Diptera; family Muscidae; genus Muscina; species Muscina levida. The sequence continues at coordinate 25,615,384 of OZ035883.1, read as the reverse complement.
AATGACACTTCTCCTGCCACTGGCGTCGTCGTCATTCATAAACCTCATTCCGCACTTTGTTGCTGACATTTTAAGAACTCGTACGAGTAGAGGGCAACAATGTTTTAAGAGGACTCATCGGAGAGGGGCGTCAAAGGGCTTTCATCTTTTAGCTGCTGTGAAAAACTCATGTAAGTCAATGTGTGCTTGAGTGTGCTTTGTTTGGAAAATTATTCTCATATTCTACGCACATTACACGCTTATTTAATAAAGAAATGTCTTCGTTTTTTTGTGTCCCACTTGACGGCTATGTTTGTTGCTTTTATTGTTACGTAGTTTTTGTATTTTGTTACAACTCAACAAAAAAGAAAAATAACGCTGATGTTTTCTTTGTTTCATATGTGCGTTTATATTTTTACTGACTTGGCAGTAGAACTTACTGCTTCGTACAGACACACTTGAATATGGGTCGTCTTCATTGTGGTATTCTATGCCAACACCCCTATTTCTTACCCACCCGTGGCAATCGGTATGCCTGCCTCCCCCTCCTACTGCTGCTGCTGATTGTCTTACAATTAGTATTCTCAACAAAGTTTTGTAAGATGAGCGTATAAATGTCTGAACTTTAAATAAAATTAACTCATCACAACATGAATGAGTAAGTGAATGAATGTACGGAATACCAGCCTAAAACATTCACATACATATTTTGATAATGACGACAAGCAAAGCATTGAGATGGTTGCTGATGCTGATAGAAAAAAAGCTGTTATGGCTTCGAATCTATATATTTTAAGGAACTTTTGTTTAAAAGGCTTACTGTTTCGTTTGTAGGCCCAGCTAAATTTAAATGCACGTAACATGTCAAGAAGGTTATATTGAATAAATTTTAAAATAGGAAATATTAGTCTTACACCATATAGGCAATTTGTTGGCATTACAAATTATACTCACCACTTTACATTTCTATAGCAATAAGGCATATATTAGGCCTCTAAGAAGTTTGTATACAGCTCATAGAGCTCATTTAGTCGACGACGGCGCTAGCCTTTAACGATGATAGGTCTTAATATTTTGCGTAGTATTTTTCTCCCAAAATAGAATGACTCGTCATTATCCAGGATCCTGAGCTGTAGAGCAAGTCAGGTATGATCAGTGTCTGGTAGAGTTAGATCTTTGTTAGTCGAGAGAGGGCTTTGTTACTAAATCGCTAAATGCTTAGTGAATAGTAGCAACGGTTTGCGAACAATACTCGTCTCATGATTTCCAGGATGACATTATTATTTTTATTTATTGTAGGCAAAATCATCTACCACCTCAAAAGATTATAGTTGTCAACATGCACGCAGCGCCCCACACCAGTCGAGCCCTTGTTCGTTAAGACATATAAATTGGTTTTGTCCTCTTTTATCACAAGACCACTTCCTCATTTATCACCAGACCACACCGCTTCGGCCGACTGCTTATCAATACTTGAAAAGGCTGCAGTAACATTCCGCAGTCCACAGCCAATGATATCCATACCATCGGCGTACACCAGCAGCATTTGACTTTTGTGTAATATGGTACCAGTCGTGTAAGCTTCGGGGGGATACCAAACTCAGCCATAGCACCTAATAATTTCTGTCGTATCAGACTGTCGAACTCAGCTATATAATCGATAAACAGATGATAGGTATCGATCTGCATATCTTGGATCTTCTCCAAGATTTGTCGTATTGTGAATATCTGGTCGGTCGTGGATTTACCAGGTCTAAAGCCACTCTGATGAAATCCAATTATGTTTGCTAGGATGGGCTTTAAACTTTCACATCACCTTCGACAGGACATTGTAAGCGGTGGATACACACTGCTATAGTTGGTACACACTCATGGGTCGCCTTTTTTAAGCACGGGACATAAAACACTCAGATTCCAAATATCAGGCATGCATTCCTTGAGCCAAATCTTGTTTTTGAGCTGGTGCGTGAACGTTGCTAGCTCATTGCCGCCGGCTTTAAAAAGTTCTGCCGGCAGTCCATCGGATCCCGCAGCTTTATTATTTTTAAGCCGTGCAATTGCCGTGCTGATCTCGTTTTGGCTCGGTGATTAGTGTGATTTCGACACTTATGGTGCCTTACAGAATGAGTAAAGATCGAAAGTTTTCCCTACATATTTGCAGCACACTGTGAATGTCAGTGATCAGATTTCAGTGTACGTCCTTACAGGTGGGTATCTCTGGTCCAAAACCTTCACTTCTTACCTTTTAGTAGAACTTTCGGACTTCACCTCTATCCCTGTAGTTTTCAATATCCTGGCTCTCTCTTTTCTTCCATAGAAGGTTCATCACCCTCTTCTTCTCATAATAACGCTCCGTCACTGCACGCGTTGCCATTGGCTGCAGTTTTGCCCTGTACGCAGCATCCTTAGCTTCAGACATTTCGCGATATTCCTCAACGTACCGGGCTTGTCTGAGCATGGTTTTGCATAACCCAGTACGGTCGTTGCGGCAGTGGTCATAGAATATGTTGCCATTGGGTGTCGAGGACATCAGAGTTAGGGGGGGTTGATTTGAAGTAATTGAGAGAGTTGGTTGGACTAGGCATTGGCTATCTCGGTGGTATGTAGCTTTTTGTTGTCTAGGTTCCTTAGCGTTTGGTTACGAGCGTTTTTAGCACAATTTAATCGCGTGCTTACCTTGGCTGCAACCACGTGGTGATCCGAGTAAATATTTGCACCCGCACCCCACACGCACGCCCATAACGCTTAAGACATGCCTTCCATCAATCACCACGTGGTCAATCTGGTTTTTTGTATTTTGATCAGTTGTCATAGGATTCGCAGTATCCAACCACTGTGTGTCGGGAACATCAGAATAAGGGGGGTTTCTTTAAAGTTATAAAGAGAGTTGGTTGGAGTAGGCATTGGCTACAACGGTGGTATGCAGTCTTGTGATGCCGCGCCTCACACGCACGTCCATAACGTTTAAAACATGCCTTCCATCTTTTGATCAGGGGATATCCAGGTTGCCTTTTGAATATCTTTATGCGGGAATTTAGTTCCACACAATACCACGCGATGCTAACTAGTCTTAACCCGCAATCGAAGGTGTGGTTGTATAGTAGAATGTGTTAATTTTTTTCTCGACCAAGCTGTTATTAAAAACCTAATCTATGATGAATTCTAAGAACATTTGTATTTTAACGAGAAACTTTTCGTATTGGGGAAAAAATCCACAACAAGTCCCGAAATCGCCATTAGAAGGTTTAAATGTGAGACCGACCTCCATTCAATTTTTCCCTCCTAACATTCTCCCCAAACATACCTAACCAACACCTTCACCCCCTAAGGAAGCCCATTCCATACAAAAATCAATTTTTTATAAAATTGCTACCACCGCTCTAACTGCCCCAAAGGTGCCCCTAGATTTTTTCCCCAATACGAAAAGTTTCTCGTTAAAAACCGGAAGCTCGATTTCGATTTTAGACCCATGGTTTTCAGGGCAAATTTTTTATAGATTTCATCGTTGATTGCGATTTTGATAACAGATTGGTTCATTTTTTTCTCCATACAAACAGACCGAGTCTATTGTGTAGACTGAATTTTCCGACTGCTGAACCAAGACCATTTTTCCTTCATACTTGAGCATTTAAATCTCTCAGGACAATTTTAATGTCATGGGCAGGGCAGCAAGTATATATTTCTTCCTGATAGAATTCATCTTTAATGTCTTTGTCTTCCATCGAGGAACAATGTGATGTTTCATGATGTAACATTCTATCGCCTAGATGCGAATAGCGGCTATTCGGTCACTCATATGGTAAAACCGCGACACCAGATGTCGAAGTCTCTTGCCGACTATGAATCCACATCCAATTTCATGTCTTATTGCATTACAGCTGCAAAAGATTTTTTCGTTCTTTCGTCGTGTGCACCATGTCCTTTCCAACGCATTTCCTGTATGGATGTGAAGTCAGCCTTGTATTTGTCGAGTACTTCCGCCAATTGGACAGAGGCACCATCTCTGCAGACAGAAATCCAGGTGCATATCCTTAAGTCATGGTACTTATAACGATTACGGGGGTCGTTAACATTTTTGGAAGGGAATCTTGTCTTTTCTTTGTATTTTCATAGTAGTTTTTATTTAAGGAGAGTGGCTTATTAGCCCACCGCAGTCCTAGCTTCTTGGAGCTGTCAAGGCCACTAAGAGAGCTTTTGTGTTGAGCTTCAGTAACTTAGGTTACCTATTTCCTAAGACGCTTGGGTGGTAACATGCCATTTAAGTTGCTCAACATTGCGCCTTCTCACATTTGCTTCCACTGAACGAATGTTTATTGGCACTGCCCAAGGAACACGTGATCTATGGGACGTTGTGAGCTGCTTGCGGACATGCAAAAACAGATTATGGTTTCTCCTTCATCGGAAATTATATACGTGTATATTATAAATTAAAAAATATTAATTACTGGCATGTTGGTTAGAACACACAATTACCATGCGGGAGATCCCATGTCCAACTCCTGGCTCCAGTCATCTAAAAAAAAATAAAAAAAAATTTTTTTTTCATTACCTGCCTCCTTGGTGTTGTTGTCAGCAGTTTCGCAGTATAAGTGTCGAGTCAATCGGCATGTCTAGTAAAAGCTTCTCAAACAGTGACGTTCGAATTCGGCGATAAACAAGTAGGTGCCGTTTGTTGTGAATCTAAAATAGCGTGTTAATTCCCAACAACGCGAGAAGCTATTCCATACCTCATTCATGGGGTGTAAAGGGAAATTAAGTAGATAAGTAACTAAAATTAATAAATATTAAAATTCTAATAATCTACTTTTGGACTGGGCTTCTCTACGAGTATCTTCAATTGTGACACCATATCCCACATATTACACTGGGTTATTGCATATTGCTTTATGCATAACCAGCGCAAATAATTTCAAGCACCTCTTCCCGGTTTATTTCATAATGGCAAAAGTGTTCATGTACAAATTTTATTTCTCCATTCGCAAAGTCTCAAGTGGGTGTTGTGTCGGGTGCTGTGTTCGCCCAGTGGAGAAAATTTTGAAAACGACAACAAAAACAAACTGCAAAACACACAAAAAACCTATAAAAGTTTTTCAAGTAGTTTTGCATTTTATATTAACGTGCTAGTGTCGCCGTCGTCGTCGTCGTCGTCGCGTATGTATATGTCAATTAAGGCATACAAGAGGTGGTTAGAGCGGGTAGGGAGGATGGTAGAAAAGTGCGTGACATGTTTTTTAAAAAAAATTGTATTATCATCATTATCAATAGCAAACTACATGAATGTATAGTTGAGAACAAGCAGCGTCATCCACAAAATCATCATTGTCGACGTTGTCATCGTCGTCGGTATCGTCGTTGTCTTCATCATCTTTGTCAAGCAGCCGGAGATATTAACAAATTTTTAACTGAATTAACTTGTTATCCTCTTTTTTTCTGAAATGTAGATCCAGACAGGAATTTCTTTTCAAACTAGATTGAATATTTAAATTCGTTTAATATGATATGATTTTGGAAAACACTATGACACCAGCGGTGAAAAATGTTGAAGGAATTAGAGATTTATAAAAGGAGTTGATATATCAATTAAATTAAGTATAAGAAGAAATGCTATTCATGTCATGGGAAAAAATTGGCAGAGGGTAAAAAAAAATTCTGCAATATTTTAAAAGAAAAAATTCTTCCATACCGTGTTGTTTCGTGAGTGTTAGCCGATCGTAATGATTACACAGTACAATATTTTTTAGCTTATTGATTTGGGACTCAATTCTGAGAACTGTACGTGAAAGTAGCCCTAAATAGAAGAAGTTCTGCATCATTCATTTTGTCAAGTTACCTGCCATAATATTTGTATATCGATTTAAAGTTAGTAAGTATCGTATAGGGGAATTTCTCACGTTTTAGGCTCATTTGTTTGACATAAATCGAGAACCACTAGTCCGATTTAGCTGAAACAAATTTAGAAAAAAAATTAAGAATTACAATTCCTTTTATCTGTCAATATAACGTTTGCCTACATAAGCAACAGTTTTACTTTTCCATTCATCAAATGATTTTGAACTTGGTTTATTTTGAAGCAGTTACAATAAGACTGTTGTACTCTGTTGCGTATGATTTACGTGGAATATTGCCCAGCAGCGAAAAAGACGAGGCATTGTAAAAATATGCCTTCATTTTGCAGGCATATATACAGGCCATAAGTAGTCCTTCACTAAGCCTAACAAAAATTTCATACCCATGCACATTTCACTTCTAAAATGAGACCTGCAAAGAGGCCGCTTTTTAGGGTGAGAAAAGATTCGCTGTGAGCAGCCCTACTGTGTACCCCACAAAAATTACATAGATGTGCACAAAGGGCATGCAAACTTACCTTATACAGGCCTGTTGACAGGCATATTAGAAGATGGCAGAATTGACGCTCATAGCCGTGCACTCGTCACTTCTCCGATTAGACCTCTTGGCAGGCCTCTTAAGGGAATGTAAGATAGATGCTGTTGTTTATGAGAACCACATGTATGGTATTTGCCTATGGCGCCCTATGTTAGTTTAAAATGAAAAGTGGATTTGTAGGGTAGGGCTTCTGACTGCCTTTGGAGGCCTGCAGTAAGGCATGCTGCTGGGTACTTATCCTAATCATCGCCACCATATAACTATATAAAAAAAGAGCCTAAATCGTGACAAATTCCCCTATACGATACTTACTAACATCAAATCGATATTAAATTATTATGGCATGTAACTTGACAAAACAAATGATGCAGAACTTCTTCTTTTTGGAGCTTCTTTCACGTGCAGTTCTCAGAATTCAGTCCCAAAATCATGTGTTGTACTTTATTAGTTATCAAATTTCTATTAGTATATCAAATGATACATCAAATTGGCTAAACGATCAGAAAAGTGTTTTATTGTTGATATTAATGGTAAAATTCTTAATAAACGTTTATGAAAATCATTCTTAGTGAAACACTATTTTCATGGGAAATAACTTAAAAATGCTATCGCGACAATAATTCGTTAAACTTAACGTTTGTATGAGGATTGCAGCCATAAACAACAATAAGCTTCAGATATTTTTCCTCAAAGCTACTTAATGCCTTCTATCACTTCAGCACATCAACGCGTTTTAAGATCATCTTTGAGCGTTTTATAAAATAACCCATGTATCCACCTAAACTTATTCCCCACCATATGTCGAGCATCATGGATAAGTGAATATTTTAGTTTTTTTTTTTTTTGTTTTTTAGTTTTGTGTTCTGCTCTTGAGCTTTGAAATTATTTGTTATGCTCTTGTTTTTGTGAGATGACATAATAATCCATTTTGGAAATTCATTGACATGATGTGAAATTGTGCGTCTTCTTTCATATTTTATATTATTTTCATATGGGAATAGTAATATGAACATTAATACAGCTCTTGCATTACATACTTGGTTAGCAGCAATGTGCTTGATGGCTGCCTAGCTGGCATAGATACATAGATAGTTTTATATGCTCGCTCATGTACTTGTTGTGGCTTTGTAAGAGAATCATAAGATATGACAGCCACGATGATGGGGTTGGGGTGGTGTTGGGATGATGATGGTACGTATGAAATTCAATTATGTCAGTTGTTTTGATATTAATATGAGTATTTCGCGGAATTTTATTATTTAATTTTATTTAAGGGGTATATCGCACAAAACTCTTGGAATTGTAAGCGATAGATGATGATATGAAATAGTAAAAAAACGTAAAAGAAACTGTCATGACATGCCAAGTGGAGGGCTATGCTTAATCGAAAAGCTACATGAACACGGTTAAAAGCTAATCTTTTGGAAGATTTTTAAATATGTATTCGTATATGCTATGGAAGATTCCTATATACTACTAGCATTACAGAAGGTTCGTGGGTGGGTGGCATAGGAAAGGGTTGAGTTTTGTTAGGTTGCATATAAGGGTAAAAGATGATTTCAAACTAAATTATGGGCAGATTTTCTGGTGCATTATTAGTTGGAAATGTAACCCACGTCAGTAAAGCTGGCCGCAGCTTAACTATACTAATAAAGGTAGATGAGTGTAGCCGTGTACGAACCTACGATCCTAACTACTGTTTTAACCATTTTAACACTTTTTTTGCATCCCAAGAATGACACAAGGCAACAAAATCGAAAAAATTTCATACTCTTTAAAAACCACTATATAATTTGGATTTATTGCGGTTTCAGTAGTACAACTATGGTCGACATTTTAAATTCTATAGAGATTTTTTTTAATATTTTTAAGTAAAATTTTGAATTTTTTTAGATGTTTCTCCATATAATTAATGATAATTCAAAGAGGGTTAGTCTGATATTATTAAAATAATCTTAGAAAAATTTAAATATACATAACTGTTAATCCGTTTATATATTTCGTTGCAATCGGCTCAGCAGTTTCGAAGATATAATAAAAAAAATAGAAGCATAATATATTTTTTACGTGAAAATAGCAAATTTCTTTGTTTTAAAAGAATCATGAAAATTGAAAACGGCAAAAATTATTCAGATTTATTGCTTTATCGCAAAGCCACATGTAATAGCAACAATATAAAATATGATATTTGAATTTATTCACAATTAAGAGAATTTGCTCATTAAAAAAAAAATTAGTTTCTAATTGTTGGGGTAATTTTTAGTTTTCCAAAAATATGTTATTTTTTTTAAAGGAAGTACCAGAAGGAGTGTGGCAAATGCTTCGGTTCTATCAGTATTTGTCTAATACACAGTACAACATTTTTCAGCTCATTGATTTGGGACTCAATTCTGAGAACTGCACGTGAAAGTAGCCCAAAAAAGAAGAAGTTCTGCATCATTCGTTTTGTCAAGTTACATGCCATAATAATTTGATATCGATTTGAAGTTAGTAAGTATCGCATAGTGAAATTTGTCACGTTTTAGGCTCTTTTGTTTGACATAACTCGAGAACCACTAGTCCCATTAAGCTGAAACAAAATTAAAAAAATTAAGAATTACAATTCCTTTAATCTGTTCATATAACGTTTCCCTACATAGCAACAGTTTAACTTTTCCATTCATCAAATGATTTTGAACTGATAATCATACGCCACCATATTGTATTTATGTTATGTCAAACAAAAGAGCCTAAAACGTGACAAATTCCGCTATACGATACTTACTTACTTCAAATCGATATTAAATTATAATGGCATGTAACTTGACAAAACGAATGATGCTGAACTTCTTCTATTTGGGGCTACTTTCTCTTGCAGTTCTCAGAATTGAGTCCCAAAATCATGTGTTATACTGTAATATTAGAACATAGTTAATTCAAATTTCCTTGAGTTGTCCGTTTGGAAGATTTTGTATAGGACGTACCAGAATGGGTCGTGAAATTATCATAATCGGACATCTTACGCAAAATATAAATGAGGGTCACGTCGGTCATCTAACTTGACAAAACGAATGATGCAGAACTTCTTCTATTTGGGGCTACTTTCACTTGCAGTTCTCAGAATTGAGTCCCAAAATCATGTGTTATACTGTAATATTAGAACATAGTTAATTCAAATTTCCTTGAGTTGTCCGTTTGGAAGATTTTGTATAGGACGTACCAGAATGGGTCGTGAAATTATCATAATCGGACATCTTACGTAAAATATAAATGAGGGTCACGTCGGTCATTTGTATGGGAGCTACCAGCAGGTGGGTGACAAATGTTATGGGTTTCTGAGGGTTTGTTTTTTATTATAAGGTAATTGAACGGACCAAATTTATAATGTATGGGAGGTAGCAGAAGGGTGGGGCTATTCAGCCTATATATAATCCCATTACTTCATTCTGAATAACAATAATACTGGTAAATTGTCATAAAACTCAATTAAGGTTAACCCGAGTTATCCTGCCCACCAGTCATCCCGCCAAACAACTTTATGATTAATATCTACTTTAATTCACATGATATGTAGCTTCACTAAAAATAAATACATTTTAATGCATTTTGCAGTTTTTGAATTTTTCCAAATTTTTATTTAAAAAAAAAATGGTCAGCCTATTTTTTTTCTTTTTTGCCTAACTTTGAAACTGTTGATCGCATTAAAAACAATTGTATATATCATTTAAAGATATTGTGAACCTAAATTTTTGGAAACATACTTTAACAAAATCGGACAAGTAATTTTTTAGGTTATGACAACATAAGTGGATAATAAAATATTGACAATTTTATTTGAAAAATATTAAAAAAAAAAATATCCATAAAATAGAAAAATTTGATCATTTTTGTACTTAGGTAGCCATGATCAAATCTATATAGTGGTTATTCAAGCGTTTTTTTTTTTGTGCTGTTGATCTGTGTAATCTATGGAAGAGCTCACTGTACGGGACCTACAGTATGAAGACAAATCTGAACGTCAGATATTTGATAAGCTTTTACTAGACATGCCAATTGATTAGACTACCCAGAAAATGCTGCCGATTTATTTTGTTCACTTCGAAGAATTTTCTTGCTTTCCTACACAGCTTTCCGTTTAACAATAAATTGTGATATTAGAAATTCTCTAGTAGTCTCTATTTTTACATTTTCTTACTAATTTGTTAAATAACATTTTACTTACAATTACATGTAATCCAGTGTCCAGTGTAATTCCTTGACCTCAATTCTATCTCACAGATGTGCAATGTAGTGGCTTAATTTCTCCGTTAACGCTATGCGCTAGACCTTAGTTGCTAATGCTTTGTTTTATTTTCCCCGCACGTGAATTAATTACTCGCACATACATATAGTAGCTGTAATCTACATTTCTTTAGTATTTTACTATCAATTTCTTATCGGAACACGTCATTCGAGGAGCAATGAAACATGAGTCATCCCTATGTCGTTCCAATTGGCCACCACTGATAAAGACAAAAGAAGGTGAAAACACTAGGTTCTTATATACCGAAATTATTTTGGCACATCTTATCATTGAGCACTTTCAATTGTGATAATATATAAAAATAAAAATTCAAGGTCATTTTATGACCGATTTCGAAGTTTTTTTTTTGATTGTTTTGTTAACAAAAGAATTTCTATTTATTTATTGCAGTTGCAATAATATTTTGTTGACAATGTACCATGATACCCAAGTATTGCAGTTTTTTTTTAATAAAAACAAAACATATACCAAATTGCAAAAAAAAAAAAAACTAATTAAAATATTTATTACAAACAATCTACACTTTTAACAGCTCTTAAGCAGACAGGCGGTCGACGGCCTTCTTTAAATCACTTCAGAAGTCGACGCTGATCAAACCTACCAAGCCTCATCATAGGCGTTACAATTGGTGGTGAAGGTTATCAAAAGTCAAATTACTGATCCAGATGTACTTCAGATTTGGGCAATTCACTAATAACTTCAATATTGGCTTGTCATAGGAACGTAAGTCAACGTTCAGTAAACGTTTACGGAGAAATATGTTGGCAGTAACAACAGAAATGTATCCATCAGTAGCCGCACGTAGAAAAGTATTCCAAGCACTTCGGTCTTTTGCGCTCCGTAGATTGTTCGTGACACCCAGCTTAGTTAACAGCTCTTTCACCTGGTCCATCCATCGGAGTTTTGGTCGCCCCCTCCTGCGCCGCCCATCGAGTTTATTGCCGAAGACTTTTCGAGCCGGAGCGTTTTCGTCCATTCGTACAACGTGCCCAAGCCAGCGGATTCGGTCTATTTGAACGCGCTAGACCACGTCGATGTCGTTGTACAGCTCATGATTCATTCGACGACGGTACTCGCCGTTCACGATGATGGGTCCAAATATTTTGCGGAGTATTTTTCTTTCGAAGACTCCCAGAATAGATTGATCCGCTTGTGTCATTACCCAGGATTCTGCGCTGTAGAGCAAGACAGGTAGGATCAGAGTCTGGTAGAGCTGGATCTTTGTTCTTCGAGAGAGCGCTTTGTCGTTAAATCAATTGCTCAGCGCATAGGTGCAGCGGTTTGCGATCAATACTCGTCTTTTGATTTCGAGGCTGACATTATTATTTTTGTTTATGGCGGAGCCAAGGTAGACAACATCAACTACCACTTCAAAGTTAAGTTGCCTACGTTCACGCAGGGTCCCAGACGAGTGAACTCTTTGTTCGTTGAAACAAATAACTTGGTTTTGTCCTCGTTTATCACCAGACCCACTTCAGCCGACTGCTTTTCAATGCTCGAAAAAGCCGCAGTAACATCTCGCAATCCACGTCCAATAATATTTATATCATCAGCATACGCGAGCAACATGTGACTTTTGTTGAAGATGGTACTATTTCTGTTTGCTGAAGCCTTCCGCATGATCATCTCCATTGCGTTGTTAAAGACATCGCAGGGCAGACTATCGCCTTGTCTATAGCCTCGCTTGGTAGAAAATGGCTCTGACATATTTTTGCCAATTTTCACTGACGACTTCGTGTCAGTCAGTGTCATCCCGCAAAGTCGAATTAGCTTCGAGGGGATACCAAACTCAGCCATAGCATCCAACAATTTTTGCCGTATCGGACCGTCGAATGCAGCTTTGTAATCGATGAACAGATGGTAGGTGTCGAACTGCATTTCTTGGGTCTTCTTTAGAATTTGTCGTAACGTGAATATCTGGTCGGTGGTGGATTTACCTAGTCTAAAGTCACACTGATAAGGTCCAATCAGGTTCGCCAGAATGGGCTTAAGTCTTTCACATAACACACTAGACAGGACCTTGTATGCGATGGGTAAAAGGCTAATCCCGCGATAGTTGGTACACACACTAGGATCGCCTTTCTTAATCACGGGACATAGGACACTCAGATTCCAATCATCGGGCATGCACTCCCTGAGCCAAATCGTGTTTATGAGCTGGTGCATGCATGTTACCAGCTGCCTTCGGGAACGAGTTGAGATTGAAAGTGTTCACTCCATATTTGCAGCACACTCTGAGTGTCCGTGACCCGATTTCCGTCTCTGCCCATACAGGTGGGAATTCCTGTTCCAAAACCTTTACTTTTTACCTTTTGGTAGAACTTTCGGGCCTCACCTCTATCCCTGTAGTTTTCGATATCCTGGCTCTCTCTTTTCTTCCACAGACGCTTTTTCCGTCTGAACAGGCGTTTCATCTCCCTCCTTTTCTCTTAATAACGTTCCGTCATCGTACGCGTCACTATTGGCTGCTGTTTTGAATTGTATGCAGCATCCATTTCCTCAGACATTTCGCGACTTTCATCATCGTACCAGGGATTGTTTGAGCGTACGGTCGTTGCGGCAGTGGTCATAGAATTCGCAATATGCTTCCATTTTGTGTTATTGGATGAGTTGGTTGGAGTAGGCATTGGCTATCTCAGTGGTATGCAGCTTTGTGAAGTCTAGCTTCCTTTGCGTTTGAAAACGAGTGTTTTTTAACACTATTTAATAGTGTGCGTACCTTGGCTGCAACTAGGTGATGATCATACGGACGTCCATAACGCTTTAGGCATTGTTCCATCGATTACTACATCAATGTAGTTTCTTGTCTTTTGAACAAGGGATATCCAGATTGCCTTGTGGATATTTTTACACGGGAATCTGGTTCTACTCACTGCTTTAATTTGTGCTGATACGAAGCTAACCAGTAAGATGTCGTTCTTTGAGGTGTTGTTGTGTTGATTTAATTTTCCGAGCCGATGATAATCATACGCCACCATATAACAATTAAAGAAATGAGACTAAAACGTGACAAATTCCCCTATACGATACTTACTAACTTCAAATCGATATTAAATTATTATGGCATGTAACTTGACAAAACGAATTATGCAGAACTTCTTCTTTTTGGGCCTACTTTCACGTGCAGTTCTCAGAATTGAGTCCCAAATCAATGAGGTGAAAAATGTTGTACTGTGTAATACATAGTTGGTTTTATTTAAGAAGAGTGGCTTATAAGGACGCCGCGCCCGATTCCAGTTCCTTGGCGCTGCCAAAGCCACTAGATAACCTTAGTGTTGGGCTTCAGTAACCTACTGTTATCTACTGGTAGCATGTCATTTACATTGGTCAACATTGCGCATTCTTACATTTGATACCTTTAAAGAGAGATTCTGTATATTTCCAATTAAATAATATTTATAAAATTAAAACTAGAAAAATCCCTCAATTTCCTTTTGGTCTCAATGTCTTATTGGATTGTTAGGGAATGTCTAAAGATGCCCCTCAAAATCACTTTATCATACATTATAACTTTGACTGAAATTATCCACACAAAAAAATTTATACTATTAAAGTACCAAAGCCGGCCGTGGCATAGTGGTTAGAAAACGCGACTACCATACGGGAGATCCGAGGTTCGATTTTCGGATCCAGTCATCTAAATATTTCTTTTATTGCTGGCCCCCTCGATGTTGTCGACAGCAACTTCGCAATATAAGTGTCGAGTAAATCGGCATGTCTAGTGAAAAGCTTCTCAAACAGTGACGTTCGCATTCGTCGAAAACAAGTAGGTGCCGTTTGTTGTGAATCTAAAATAGAAAGCGTGGTATTTCACAACAACGCGAGAACCCATAACTCATTCATGGGATGTAAAGGGAAATTAAGTTAGGTTTATTTCTTTTTGTTGGTTTTGACTAATGAAGTTAAAAACATTCTTTAGTTTGGTCACCTTTTAAAATTACCATTACCCAATACATCTAAGAATCCGCCGACGGTTTCATGTTAATCCATGTAAGATTTTCGTTGGTAATTCCAACGCATATGACACTGAAACCCTGTTTAAAGATAATCTTATCATGAGATTTTTTTTTGTTAAACCCACAACATTTCACTCAACCCCTACTCTGGTGGCATGGTATTAAATTTCACTCCCGTTCCGGCCACTTCAAATGAGCTTTAATGTGAATTTTTTATTATAAAATTTTTTTATGCCGAATTCTTTTTGTTTTTGGCAAAATTTCAAATGTGAATGAAAAAAAAGAGCTCACAGGAATATCAATATTGTTTTTTTTTTTTTTTTGTTTTGTGGTGTTCACATTATATGAACCTTTAACTGCACAATGGCACTGGCGGCCACAATCACTGCTCGAACAACAGTGAACCCAAAACAACAAAAGTAAAGACAAAAACAAAACGAAAGCAAAGAATTAAATGTACTCTCAACTGATACGGCCTAAAAAAAGCTGGATATGAAAACTTGATACTACCGAAACACTGTAAAGCATCTGGACTGGAAACAGTGCATCGTAATAGCTGGCACAAGGTATGGCTAGTGCAATATTATATAAAATATGTACTTGAAGGGATGAAAAGTACTAAAATTTAAAAACATAGCGTAAAACCAAAAATGTTTATAATGTTCTTCAAAAAGTTAAAAAGTTAAAAGCTTAACATATTCGATGACAAATGCGGCCAATAGTAAAGTCACAGAAGACATTTCGTATGGGGCCTACATCGAAATTATGCAACAATAGCCCTTATGACATTTGTTGTAGTCGACTTTAGAATACATTACTTACTTACTTAGCTGGTACTTCTTTGCAAACCCAGTGGATTATATACCGCACGTAGAAAAATATTATAAGCGCTTCGATCTTCTGCGCTTCTTCTCTAGTTAGTCACGCCAAGTTCTGTAAGGTTATCAGTAACCTGGTCTTTCCAACGGAGTTTTGGTCGCCCTCTTCTACGCTGCCCATCAAGTTCATTGTCGAAGACTTTTTGAGCTGGAGCATTTTTGTCCATGCGGACAACATGACCTAGCCAAAGCAACCGCTGCACATTAATACGTCTGACTACGTCGATGTCGTTGTACAGCTCTTACAGCTCATGATTCATACGACGCCGATACTCTCCGTTTTAACGATGATGGGCCCATATATTTTACGGAGTATTTTTCTCTCGAATACTGCCAGAACCGATTCCTCCGCTTGTGTCACAACCCAGGATTCTGAACCATACATTAAGACAGGTAGAACCAGTATCTGGAATAGCTGGATTTTTGTTCGTCGAGAGAGGGCTCTGTCATTGAATCCCTTGCTTAGTCCGTAGTAGCATTTATTAGCCAGCAGGATTCTTCTCCCGATTTTTAGGCTGACATTATTTGCTTTGTTTATGGCGGAAGCTAGGTAGATACAATTATCTACCACCTCGTTCACCGTTTCGCTGATTCCTTCTGTATACCTGAGTAGGCTGCAGTCACATTTCGTTTAAGAAAACATTGGATTGTTTGTTTTTTTTTAATTTGAATAAAATTAGTAAAAATTTACAGAAATTTTTAGTGTTGAGTATTTTTTATCATCTGATTATGAAGAGCATAATAAGAGCAAGGCCAGTCGTATTTCAGTCTCACAAACGACATCAGCAATGTCATATTTGATAAACGACAAAGATTCGACGTGACTACGACATGCATAATAAGGGGGAATATGTTGAACTTCTTTTTAAATCTTATAAACTTATAAAATTTAGTATCCAAATACCATAGTTGATCATCTCTGACAGTCAAATTTCCTTGGGCCACAAGGCAGCTCATATTTCTTTTCTGCCATGCCACCAGATTTCAATTTGACTGCAGGTATACCACTCTAGACTGAGTGAGTGTGCAACTGTGTGTGTGTGTGTGTGTGTTAGGGCAAGAGAGTGAGTTAGTGCAGTTTTGGGGCCTCAGGAGAATTTGTAAATTATTGAGCACCTGTTATACATGATTATGGCAACAGCATCATCGATCCCTATACACAGCACACACACACACAGAATTCAATAAATTCCTCTACTTGTTATTGTTGTTGTACGGCAATGCCCCAAAGGTTAAAATTCATTGAAAACAATTTCTGCATAAAACAAACAAACAAACAACTTAAACTGGAACATTTATCTAAAAGATTTGTTAAGCAAATATGTAATCTCAAAGTTTTACAGAAAACTTTTCTCTTATTACCTCTCGCTACTCTTTATGTTATTAATGTTGTTTATGTGATTTTTTATATTTTTTTTTCTTTCTTTTTCTATCTTTGCAGTACGGTCAGCGTGTACCCACAGCAACGTCGCCGAGTAATACAAATTCTAGCAGCTCATCAAATACCGGATCCCAAAGCGGAACTTTAAGTACTAGTCTAAGTAATACCAATACAAATACAACAACAATGGGTCCTAACAATGGTACAACACAACACCAGCAACAGCATCAACAACAACAAGGCGAACAATTGTCCAAAACAAATTTATACATTCGAGGTTTACAACAAGGCACAACCGACAAA
Organism: Muscina levida; assembly: GCA_964034835.1. Classification (NCBI taxonomy): domain Eukaryota; kingdom Metazoa; phylum Arthropoda; class Insecta; order Diptera; family Muscidae; genus Muscina; species Muscina levida. The sequence goes on along the minus strand of OZ035883.1, from coordinate 25,598,221 downwards.
GATTTAGTTACTATGTGTGCACAGTAAGTTGAACAATCTAACACCACCACCACCTCTATCTTATCCACACCCCTTTTATTACTACCAGCCAGTATGTAGGTAACTTAACTTAACTATTGCCAAGATGACAAGTGGCTGCTGCTGCTGCCTGTCTTTCTTTTGGTTTTTTGCAATTAAACATTTCTGAGAAGTGATTATTGCCATTATTTTTATATATTTTGGGATTTTCCCAGTTTTATAATGATCATTTGCAATTTATTATGGAACAGTCGTGTTGCCGCACCGTTTAAGTCGTTTAGCGGAAAATCTGAATATCTACAGCCCACATGCTTGGTTGGATACAAAGCAGAATGTGTATTATTTAAGATTTAATTGTTGATTTTTTAGCTGAAATGTGCATTATTGTTATGGAGTGATACTCATTTCGAGTCTAGCAACGTGCAGTGCACGGATTGTCATTTGTCAAGTGTCGAAGTTTTGTGTGTGCACCGATCGATGGTGAACTTACACAGTACAACATTTTTCAGCTCATTGATTTGGGACTCAATTCTGAGAACTGCACGTAAAAGTAGCCCCAAAAAGAAGAAGTTCTGCATCATTCGTTTTGTCAAGTTACATGCCATAATAATTTAATATCGATTTGAAGTTAGTAAGTATCATATAGAAGAAGACTTTTCGAGCTGGAGCATTTTCATCCATTCATATAACGTAACCAAGCTTGCGCATATTTGAACGCGTTTGGCTACCTCAATGTCGTTGTACAGCTCATACAGCTCATGATTCATTTGACGACGATACTCGCCGTTAACGTTGATGGGTCCAAACATTTTACGAAGTATTTTGCTCTAAAAAACTCCCAGTACAGATTGATCCACATGCGTTATTACACAGGATTCTACGCTGTAGAGCAAGACAGGTAAGATCAGTGTCTGGTAGAGTTAGATCTTCGTTCGTCAAGAGAATAGTAGCAGCAATTTGCGATCAATACTCGTCTCTTGATATCCAAGCTTACATTATTATGTTGGTTTATGGCGGAGCCGAGGTATACAAAATCATCTACCACTTCAATGTTGTAGTTATCAACGTACAAACAAGTAGACGCCTTGTCTAAAGCCTCGCTTGTTAGAAAATGGCTCAGTCAGATTTTTGTCAATTTTTACTAAAGTCTTTGTGTCAATCAGTGTCATCCCGCAAAGTCGTATTAGCTTGGCGGGGATACCAAACTCAGCCGTAGCATCTAACAATTTCTGTCGTATTGGACTGTCTAATGCAGCTTTGTAGTCGATGAATAGACAATAGATATCGATCTGCATTTCTTGGGACTTCTCCAAGATTTGTCTTAGTGTGAACATCTGGTCGGTCGTGGATTTACCAGGTCTAAAGTCACACTGACAAGATCCAAATAGGTTCGCCAGAATGGCCTTTAGTCTTTCACATAACACACTAGACAGGACCTTGTAAAAGGCTGATCCCGCGATAATTGCTACACACCTTGGATCGCCTTTTTTAAGCACAGGACATAGAAGACTTAGATTTCAATCATCGGGCATGCATTCCTTTAGCCAAATCGTGTTTATGAGCTGATGCATGCATGTTGCCATCTCATCGCCGCCGGCCTTAAAAAGCAATGCCGACAATCCATTGGCTTTTGCAACTTTATTGTTTTTAAGCTGTGCAATTGTGCAATCTCGTTTTGACTCGTTGGTGGACTTCTACTCCGTCGTCGATGATTGGCGTGATTTCGTCACTAATGCTGCCTTCGGAAACGAGCAGAGAACGAAAGTGTTCCTTCCAAATTTGCAGCACACTCTGAATGTCAGTGACCAGATTTCCGTCTCCGTTCTTACAGGTGGGGATCCCTGGTCCAAAACCTTTGTTTTTTACCTTTTGGTAGAACTTTTGCGCTTTACCTCTAGCCCTGAAATTCTCTATATCCTGGCTCTCTTTTTTCTTCCATAGACGCTTTTTCCACCTGAAGAGGCGTGTCATATTACGCTCCGTCATTGCTCGCGTTGCCATTGACCGCAGTTTTGTCTTGTATGCAGCATCCTTTTCTTCAGACATTTGGCGATATTCCTCATCGTACCAGGGCTTGTCTGAGCGTGGTTTTTTATAACCCAGTACGGTCATTGCGGCAGTGATCTTAGAATTCGCTGAATATGCTGCCACTGTGTATCGGAATTATTAAAATTAGGGGGGTTGGTTCGAAGTTATTGAGAGAGTTTTTTTGGAGTAGGCATTGGCCATCTCGGTGGTATGCAGCTTTCTTTGTGTTTGGTCACGAGCGTTTTTAGCACTACTTTAACGTGTGCATACCTTGGCTGGGTGGTGGTGATCCGAGTCAATATTTGCAACGCGCATCACGCGCACTTCCATAACGCTTGAGACATGCCTTCCATCGATTACCACGTGATATCCAGGTTGCCTTGAGGATATCTTTATAAGGGAATTTGGTTCCAATCACTATTATGTTTCTTGCCGACGCTAAGCTAACTAGTCTATAACCGTTATTGGAGGTGTTGTTGTGCAGACTGAAATTTCCAACTCCTAACCCAGGCTTTATTTTAGCATTAAAATCTCCCAGAACAATTTTAATGTCATGTGCAGGGCAGCGGTCATGCATGTTCTCCAGGCGCTCATAGAATGCATCTGTAATGTCCTCACCTTTGTCTTTCGTCGGGGCGTGTACAGAAATCAGCGTAATCTAAAAATATTTCGCCTTGACTATAAAGATGTCACAGTTCATTCGACGTGTGCATCCCTGTTGAGTCCATCTCATTTCCTATATGGCGTTGATGTCAGCCTTGTATTTTGTCGAGGAAATCCACTAGTGGGATAGAGGTGCCATCTCTGTTTAGAGTTCGGATATTTCAGGTGCATATCCTTAAATTATGGTCCTTATAACGTTTGCGGAGTTCGTCAACATTTGGGGGGATTCTTGTTTTTTCTTTTCTTCACGTATTCATAATAAATGTTATGTTTAAGGAGAGCGGCTTACTAGGTAACCACGCCCGATTCTAGCTTCTTGGTGCGGCCAAAGCCACAAAGAGAGCCTCTGTGTTGAGCTTCAGTAACTTCGGTTACCTACATCCAAAGACGCTTTGATAGTAGCATGCCGTTTAGGTTACTCAACATTGCGCCATCTCACATTTGATACCACTGGACGGATGTTCAGTGGCTTTGCCCGGGGAATACTTGATCTCTCGGACATTGTGAGCTGCTTGGGAACCTACAAAGAGAGCTTCTGGTTATTCCCAAACAAAAAACAAACTGAAAGACTCAAATTAGAAAATCCCCCATTCCCCGAATACATACCACGACTAATTTTCTTATCTCTCCATTTTTGGTCGGGTGGGTTCTAAATGCGGGGCCAAAACCTTTGATCCGATCCCGCCCATTTTTCCTTAGAATATGTAAAAAAAAAGTTAGAAAACTTAAATTGCCTTTATACCCCATAAATGAGGTTTGTAAAAGCTTTTCGCGTTGTTGTGAATTAACGCGCTTTCTATTTTAAGATTCACAACTAATGGCACCTACGTTTTTTTTATTGACGAATGCCAACTTCAATGTATGAGAAGCTTTTACTAGACATGCCCATTGACTCGACATTATGCTGCCAAGTTGATATCGACGACATCGAGGGGGTTGCAAAGAAAAATGTAGATGACTGGAGACGGGAGTCAAAACGCCATCATGCCACGGCCGGTCCCAAGAATATGTAGTTATTGTTGAATTAAATGTTATGGTCGCTTGGGTTTTGATACAATAACTATGAAACTATTTCAAATAGTCATAGAATTTTTTTTACCGGGCATAGACTATGACTTTTGGGACACACTAAAAAAAAAAGCTATCAAGTCCATTTTTTGTTTTGCTGAATTATTGATAACACTATGCAACAAATGACGACTTTTTGTAAAATACAAAAACGGGATAGTATAGGTTCTATTCTACTATCGAAGGGTAATAAAACCCTAAAGATTCTCAAAATCAGTGAGCCACTCGAAAAAAGGTATCATCAGTTTTTGTCCAATAACTTACTCCCACTTCGTGGTAGCGCTAAACTATATTCGGCAATAATGTACTAACTAATGCGCACTAACTTTATTGACAAATTATGTCAAAAAGGTAGGTTATTCCTGCACTTTTTCAAAAAAAATTGAAGAAGAAATTATTATTTTTTCACTTTTTTGAGCATTACTTTGAGGGAGTCCAAATTTTTCACTAACAATGTTCGCCAAAATTTTAGCCATGGTAAAGTTGAATACAATCTGAACGTGTCTAGGCAACCTAAATAGCTCATAAAGTCCACTATGATACCGGTTTTTCGTAGCTTTACGCACATATAAACCAATAACGTGGTTGAATATCAACCGATTTTAATTTTCTCAAAGGATTTAGAATGAAGAGACTGCGGCTTTTTTAAAGATATATATAGTTGTATTGATAACTTGTCATATGTGTCTGTTTTTTGCCTCGAAATTTCAAACATTTGTGACTTTTTCACTATTTTTTAAGTTTGAAGAAGTTTGTAGCCACTATTTTATAAGGACACCCTAATATTTACTATTTTATTCACAATGACATTTTTAACAAATTGTTTCAAACGCGCAACTAGTTTCAACGCCTCATCTTACGATGTTATGGGCTTACTAATTTCTTCATTAGGTTCCTCTTCTGAATCACTTACGTCCATAATATCGTTTTGATCTTCAAATATAATTTCTACATTGTTGTCTTCAGTGCAGACATTTTTATTTATGTGGAGAAACCCATCGCAATCATTTGCCAAATCGAGTCCTCCTTGAAATTTAGCATAAATTGCCAGCGGAATGTCATCTTTGGGATCAAAATCGGAAAGACTGTCATGAATTTCCGAAAATCCTGCGTTCCGGAAAAAGTTTTGGATGCTGCCATTGTGTTTGGAGCAAAAAAACAATGTTTATATTAGTAAAGTCTAACTCTCTTGGGAGAGATGGTGCGTTATACAAAAACAAGAGAATTTCTCGAGTCTGGGTCCTCATTTTATTTATCAGGTTATAGAAGGACGTGTTGTTGTGCTTGGAGGCACACAACAATGAATCAAACCCAAACATTGAAATCAGCTGTGCTAGTGCTTCCACTATAAATGCATTTTGACAAATATGAAAGGAATTTGTTGTATTGGGAACTACAATTCTTTCCGTTTATGATAAACTTTTTGATCAAAATAGTTTGAGAATTGGTGTCCGTGTCCGGTTATAAGAGCGTCCGATAATTGGAATGATATTTGTATGGAAACATTAATGCAATAGCTGTGTCCATAATTTTTGTCCGGCTATTGCAGCTGTCCGGTTATAAGGACTGTTCGTAATGAGGAATTTCACTGTATATATATAGTTCTAATATCTGACACGGACTTACTTAGTTTTTCATTATTTTATCAAGTTTGCTTTACAAAGGACTTGAGACTTTTAAAGGATATTTAACACAGTAGAACATTTTTCAACTCAATGATTCGGGACTTAATTCCGAGAACTGCACGTGAAAGTAACCCCAAAAAGAAGAAGTTCTGCATCATTTGTTTTGTCAAATTACATGCCATAATATTTTCATATCGATTTGAAGTTAGAATTTGTCACATTTTAGGCTCTTTTGTTTGACATAACTCGAATCCGATTTAGCTGAAACATATTTAAAAAAATTTAAAATTAAGAATTCTTTTAATCTGTTCATATAACGTTTTCCTCCCTACATACTGAACTGGGTTTATTTTGTAGCAGTGGCAATAAGACTGTTGTACTCCGTGTCGTATGATTTACGTGGAATATTACTTATGATAATCATACGCCACCATATAGCATTTATGTTATGTCAAACCAAAGAGCCTAAAACGTGACAAATTCCCCTATACGATATTTACTAACTTCAAATCGATATAAAATTATTATGACATGCAACTTGACAAAACAAGTGATGCAGAACTTTCTCTTTTTGGGGCTACTTTTACGAGCAGAATTGAGTCCCAAAATCGTGTGTTGTACTGTGTAATTATTTCACACTTTGTTGTAATTTTTCTGCACAGTTTAAGTATGATTTCGATATTAATTGACTATAACCTGTATTTCCATATCAGATTACATTGCCATCAAATGCATATGTCACAGAAGTACTTCTAATGAAAGTATTTTATCATTACTTCCAAAAATCCCTGATTTCATAAATGTTCCTAAGCTGTGAATATGTTCTGTTTGCAAAAAAGGTATTTAAAAAGACTTCAAAATAATAAACACTACATGTATTTTTATTACTTCTCGAGTAATACATCAAAAGTAATGAAATATCATCATTAACGATTTATTAACTTCCTTTAACAATCCCATGTTTAATCACTATTTTTACACTAAATTTAATGTACTCTTAGATTATTACAAGTACTTATTATAGTGTTTTTTTTACAATTTTTTTTGCTGGATTATATTAATAAAAATTAACACAAAAAAACATCCAATTATATTACCTTTTCACGTATGTACATATTATAGTATTAAAGCATTAACTTTTTAGACAACACCGCCACCAAAATATGCATTTACCTTAATTTCACTTCATTTCCCCTCGAGTGCTGTGAGCAAAAACCTTAAACCGTTACGGTAAAAATTTACAAATTGCGGTACTTACACCTAAGAGCGATTATCAAAGCCATTAAAAAATTTAGCCACATAAAGGGCTTAACAAAATGCAAATGACTGTTCCATAGTTACAAAAAGGTAGAAAAAAAAAAAACAAACAACAACCTATTAATAATATTTTTTTAATAAACATTATTTATGTATAAATTATGTTAAATATTCTTAATAACTTTCATTTAATATATATGCATATACAATTTTTTTTAATTAACACAATTTTTTTTCTCTTTCCCATTCGTTTTTTTCTGCCTCTCTTTTCATGCCAACTCTTGAATCCGCTGCGGCTGTGTTACAGATATGGAACTATAATATCCACGAAGGCTATTTTAGATAAAACAACAAATAAATGTAAAGGTATTTTTTGCTTTTCACCATTTTTTCCATCAACTTTAGTTTTATTTTTAAAATATTTGTTATTTGTTTTTTAACGTTGTGTTTTTGTAATATTTGGTTTTTGTGTTTGTGTTTGGTGTATTTGTTGTGTAATCCTCCCAGTCCCCTCTGTTGCTCTCTCTTTCTATATCTCTCTCTATCTATCTTTCTCTATCTGTATCTGTATTATTATTATAAATTCTCTTTCTATCCTTGTATGTGTGTGTGTATTACTTTTATTGTTATTTTTGTTTCGTAATATTTAACGTTTTTATTTGTTGTTGTTGTTGCTGTTGCTGTTCCTATTGTATTTTCGTTGTGTTGATATGTAATGAAAATACAATAACAGGAATCTTGACCGTAGGTAAAAAAAAGTATCGAATTGTTAAGTTAATTATTTAATACAAATTTTTTGTTGTGGTGATTGTATTTTCCCCCAGTTTTCTGTGTTTGGATGCACACAACGCAACAACAACTACAGCAACAACCTATTTAAATTTATATAGAATCAATTTAGTTTACGTGTGTTATCGTTTTGGGTTTTTTTTATGTTTTAACTGAATTTTATTCAATTTGTTGTTAGAGTGCAGTTATTTTTTTTGTATTAATTTTCTTCAATAGTTTTTTGTTGTTTTAGTTATTTTTGTTGTTGTTGTTTTAGTTCATATTGTTATTGAGTTTCAATTTGTATTTGTTTTGTTTTTTGTTGTATCATATTCATCTCATTGTATATTGCACTTGTTACAAGTAGTTTTCATAATACTAGTGTAGTAGTGCCTGCTATTGTTTTGTGACTCTATTGATTGTATGTAAGTAGTTGTAGATAACTCTAGTCTACAAATTGTGTGTGTTTTTTGAAATTTTTTGGTTTTAAAGAATGTTTAATAGTTTTTAAAGTGACGAATGTCTAAAGTTAAAATAGTAGAGAGTGTCACAGTGGGTCGTGTGATTACAAAATAATAGGACATAGTTAATATCACAGTACAACATTTTTCAACTCATTGATTTGGGACTCAATTCTGAGAACTACACGTGAAAGTAGCCCCATAAAGATGAATTTCTGCATCATTCGTTTTGTCAAGTTACATGCCATAATAATTTAATATCAATTTGAAGTAAGTAATCATGTGTTAAAATACAGTTGGGATAGTTCATATCTTCGGAGACCTATATTATAATTTTACGTGTAATATTTTCTCGGAACATTTTAAACCTTTCTTATACCCACAAAAAACCGTGCGACTCCAATTATGATCTTTATACAGGTAATATCAGTGACCTTGTATAGCAAAACAGCATGCTGACGTTATCATCTGCAAGTTTCGAATTTTTGTTTAAGGACTTATCCTTTTTTAATGAGTATGGTGATGAGGATATCAAATGAAAGATTCAATTCCTGCTTTTTATAATTTTTTTTTTGGCAGCAGCAACAGAAATTTTTCCGTCAGTAGTCGCCCGTAGAAAAAATTCCAAGCGTTTCGGTTTTTTGCGATCCTTAGTCATAGTCACGCCACATCTAGATAACAGCTCTTTCACCTGGACCATCCAACGAAGTTTTGGTCGCCCCCTCCTGCGCCGCCCATCGAGCTTATTGCCTAAGACTCAACTTGGAGGATTTTCATCAACATCATCCAAACAAGCGCATTCGGTCTATTTGGAAGCGCTTTACTACGTAGGTGTCGTTATACAGCCCATATATACAGACCCATTTCGGCCGACTACTTATCAATATTGGAAAAGGCCGCAGTAACATCTCGCATTCCTAGAGCAATGAAAACTATATCATCGGCATACGCGAGCGCATGTGTCTTTTATGAACTATGGTCGTGTTACTGTAACCTTCCACATGATCACCTCCATTATGATGTTAAAGAGATCGCATGATAGACTATTGCCTTGTCTAAAGCCTCGCCGGGAAGAAAATGACTCTGTCAATTGTTTGCCTATTTTCACTAAAGGCTTCGTGCCGGTCAGTGTCATCCCGCAAAGTCTTATCAGTATTTTCAAACTCAGCATCTAATAATTTCTGTCGTATTGGACTGTTGAATGCAGCTTTGTAATCGATCAAACAGATGATAAGTGTCGATCGGCATTTCTTGGGTCTTTTCCAGAATTTGTCGTATCGTAAATATCTGGTTGGTCGTGGATTTACCAGTTCTAAGGCCACACAGATAAGATGCAATAAGATTCGCTTAGATAAGCTGTAGGCTTTCACATAACACACACGACAGGACCTTGTATGCAATAGGTAAAACCCTGATTCCGCGATAGTTGGTGCACACACTTTGATCACCTATCTTTAGCACAGGACATAGAACTCTCAGATTCCAATCATCGAGCATGTATCCCTTTAATCAAATCGTATTTGGAAGCTGGAGCATGCACGTTAAAAATTTCAGCCGGCTCTCGCAGCTTTGTCATTTTCAAGCCGTGCAATTGTCGTGCTGATCTCATCGTCACCGTCATCGATGATTTGCGTATTTTCGTCACTTATGCTGCCTTCGGGAACGAGTAGGGATTGAAAGTATTCCCTTCATATTTGCAGCACACTCTGAGTATCCGTGATCAGATTTCAGTCTCAGCCCTTACAAAACCTTTACTTTGTACCTTTTGGTAGAACTTTCGGGCCTCACCTCTATCTCTGTAGTTTTCGATATCCTGGCTCTCTCTTTTCTTCCACTGACGCTTTTTCCGTCTGAACAGGCTTTTCATCTCCCTCCTTTTCTCTTTATAACGCTCCGTCACCGCACGCGTCCCCATTGGCTGTTGTTTTGCCATTGGCTCGGTGGGTGACAATCTACTCCGTCATCGATGATTTGCATATTTTCGTCACTTATGCTGCCTTCGGGAACGAGTAGGGATTGAAAGTGTTCCCTCCATATTTGCAGCACACTCTGAGTGTCCGTGACCAGATTTCAGTCTCTGCCCTTACAGGTGGGGATCCCTGTTCCAAAACCTTTACTTTGTACCTTTTGGTAGAACTTTCGGGCCTCACCTCTATCTCTGTAGTTTTCGATATCCTGGCTCTCTCTTTTCTTCCACTGACGTGTCAATATTTGCTCCTCGCATCACACACACGCTTGGGACATGCCTTACATCGATTACTACGAAATCAATCTGGTTTCTTGTCTTTTGATCAAGAGATTTCAAGGTTGCCTTGTGGATATCGTTATGCGGGAATCTGGTTCCACACACTATCATGTCTCTATTGTCCTCGCTAAGCTAATACGACAACACGATATCGTAGATGTTTTTGTGTAGATTCATTTTTCGACTGCTGAACCAAGAGCATCGGACCGGCCGTGGCATAGTGTAGTCATAGTCATCTAAATTTTTCTATCATTGCCGTCCCCTCGATGTTGTAGAAAGCAACTTCGCAGTATAGTGTCGAGTCAATGGGCATGTCTAGTAATAACTTATCAAACAGTGACGTTCGCATTCGTCGATAAACAAGTAGGTGCCGTTTGTTGTGAATCTAAATAGAAAGTGTGTTAATTCACAACAACGTGAGAAGCTATCCCATACCTCATTCATAGGGTGTACAGGGAAATTAAGTTTGTTTAGAACCAAGAACATCTTCCCTTTATATTATAGCATTAAATTCTTCCAGAACAATTGTAATGTCAGCGGTTATATGAATATTTACACAAATCAGCGTGATGTTAAAATATTTCGACTGAATACGGATTGTGGCTATTCGGTCACTTAAAGGGCTACACCGCGAAACCAGATGTCGAAGTCTCTTGCCGACAATGTCAAGGCCATCCGTAAATTAGATAGAATCATCATCTTTGTAGAGAGTTCGGACATTCCATATCCTTAAACAGTACAACATTTTTCAGCTCATTGAGTTTGAGAACTGAAAGAAGAAGTTCTGCATCATTCATTTTGTCAACTTACATGCCATAATAATTAAATATTGATTTGAAGTTAGTAAGTATCGTATAGGGGAATTTGTCACGTTTTAGGCTCTTTTGTGATTTTGAACTGGGTTTATTTTGTAGCAGTTACAATAATTGTTGTACTCCGTGGCGTAAGATTTACGTGGAATATTGCTTATGATAATCATACGCCACCATATAACAACATAATTTGCTTTTGTTATTTCTCTTCTTCGTGTTTTGGAGATGAAAGAAACCCTACAAAACAACTTTTTCGTCATTTGTAGTATAGCCAAATAGAGGGATTTCCACAACATTTATTTAGTCTGTCTTAGATATGGCACCAATTCTGTTTCGAGTTCTTACAGTTAACATATAAGCCTTGTGCCATTAATAGTTATATGCTATCTTTACGAGCTGGTGCCCCCTCAATTGTTCATCCCCTACTTCCATGGTCTTCTTTCCAAACAAATGACCAATTTGACCACAATAAGTTAATGTTATGACATTCTGTTGTTGGTGATAACAAACAAATCATTTCATCACCAACTGACATCTGCAATATTCTTGGTCATCAGTTGAGGGAGGGAGGGGGAAAGTACATTTGGCTTCCCCCTACCATGCCCCCGCCTCAGCTATTTGCGCATTTAATATGTTTGTTTAAGTGATTTTGATGTGTCATTATAAAAAGGACGAATTGCCGGCGTTAATGGACAGCAGTTTTAATGGATCGTGTTGTGTTTTTTTGACCCACAATAAATAAAAGCGTTAACAATAAAATGGTTTTATATTTAGCAACATCTATTAATGGATGTCTGTATGGATGTATGGATATGTGTATGTGTAATTATATCTTAGCTAGTATAAGTAGTATATATGTTGGCATGTTGGTATTATGTGTGTATGTGTTGTCAGTTTGTTTATTAGTATGTGTATGTGTGTGCTAGTGTTTTGTATTGTTTATCAAATCAAACAATATAATTTTGACAATTTAATGAAATATTATTTTGTTTGTTCTCTCTTTCTTCCCCCTCTCTCTCTATCTCTTACTTTCTCTTAACTATATATAGGTTATGGCTTTGTGGACTTTGAGTGTCCCGCATACGCTGAAGGAGCCGTCAAAGGACTGCAGGCAAAGGGCGTTCAAGCTCAAATGGCCAAAGTGGGTGTTTGGGTACTACATAGGCCGGCCATTGTACGTTTGTTTGCATGCAAGTAATACTCACCCCCCACCCTCACCTTCCCACCAACCCCCTAAAATGACCCCAAAAAACATATGAAATCCTTATCTGTGTGTTATTTTCTTATTTTTTGTTAATTTATTTTTTTCCTTATAACCATTACAATAGTCTCTCGTGTATTTTATTCCATTTTTATTTTTTGTTTATGTTTTTTTTTTAATTTTTGTTTTTATCATTGTTTTAGTTTTTATTATAATTTTTTGGTTTACTAACTTGTATTATTTGTTATGATTTTATCAGTGGATATACCGCGTTTAGATTGTAAGTTGTAGGCGTTTTATTTTGGTTTTGTACTTTACTTATTGAGTTGATTGCTCTTTGAACGCGTTATGGCATTTTTAGCTATGTTTTAGTTTTGTTTCATAAATTTCTATGAAATTTATTTGTTGATTTGAAGTATTTTGTTGGTTTTACTCGTTGATGTCTAAGAAAATGCCCACAAAAGTTACTTTGGATGGTAAAATATTGGTGTAGGGGTGTATTCAGTTTGTTTTCTCATTTGAAACGCCCATAAGGAGGCGTGGTAGGGATGGCAATGTATACTTATATATTTATTAAGGTGGCAGGAAAAATTCAACTTTGGATTTTCGGTAATGCCAGAGCGGAATATTGATTGAGATGTTATAAAACATGATGGGCGGGATCCAATCAGTGGGCGTGGTAAAAAATTTGAAACTTAAATTTTATGTATCTCGTGAACTATAAGAGATATAAAGCTAATATTTGGTATGTATTGTTGGTACAGTATGAATTACAGCCAGGATGAAAGTGGGCTGTGCCACGCCCAAAAAAACCGTTATAACAGCCATAATAATAGTTTAATTGTCCTAAAAATTTTACAGTATAGTAGAGATATAACCAGACAACTTGGAACCCCCAGACAATTTGGGCCGAGACGCCGCCCACATATGTCAATTATTGACTATTACATATTTTCGGGAAAAAATACAATTCTTTATCGATCAATAGAAAAAAACATAGGATTTTATAAGAACCTGACCTTTGACCTCTTTGGGTAACGGGAATTAGTTGCCCGATCTTGCTCAAATTTCCGTCATGTATTTTTACATCAAGTGGCATAATATTCCGGTCGGGCATTTTCAAAATTCCACAAAAAAATCGTCTATACATTTCGCTGCCGCCCTAATACATATATATAAATAATCAGAGTCGAATTCTGAGTCTGTCTGTCCTAGCGATTACAGACTTACTTTAAGAGCTATCGAGCTTAAATTTGGTATACAAACTTCTAACCTCAGAGCGGATGTTAGGTTCTAAGTGGCGCAAAATCGGTCAAACCTACTTCCACCTCCCATACAAAACTCCTTCATTTTTGGGGGTGTCCGACTGTCTGTCCCCACAACTAGAGCGGTAGTCTAGGAGCTATCGAGGTTCTAAGATGAACATGATCGGACAAAAACTACTCTCACCTCCCATTTGGGGTGTTCGCCGGTCTGTCCCTGCGATTACAGTCGTAGTTTAAGAGTTATCAAGCTGAAATTTGGTAAGCAATCTTCACTCCTCTAAGCGGAAGTTAAGTTCTGAAATGAGCAATAGCGGGCAAAAACCCACATAAACTCAACCTTTTCAAGTGGTTACAGCCTTCATTTTAAAGCTATCGAACTAAAATATTAAGTAGCAATCAGTGATGATTCTCTCGCTTATATTTTCCTTAAATTTAGCAAAGGGGTGTTTTAGGGCGTTTAATCGGTGCGCTCTCGCTTGCAAAGTATGCAACGATGTCAGAAAGTTCCATTCTAGTTGCAATTCAGTATATGCCATTTCTGTTGCAATTACTTTATAAACGGAGTTTTAAGCGGACGTGAAAACACGCTTGATTTCGACATTCACAAATGTCAGTAGGTGACATTTCAATTGGAGTTATAATGATTGGAAGATATTTTTTATATTACAAACACCTGACATTCTAAGTACTTAGATCGCTCGCTTACAATGTCATACTGATGTCATCGATTACTAAATAGGTACTTCGTTTCATTTACCGCTGTGGAGGTACTTCGTTTCAGCGCTGGGATGTTTTAGCTCATATAATCAATTCAAGGTCAGTATCCAGCGGTAAAAATACACATTATGTAATCGCTGATGTCAGCTGTATTTAGTATTAGTGATGATTCTCTCGCTTATATTCCTCCTTAAATTTAACATAGGAGTGTAAAACGGTGTTTAATAGATGCGCCGGTGTTTACAAAGTAAGCGACGATGTCAGTTAGTGCCAATTCAGTTGCAATATAAGCGGGGTTCTAAGCGAGCTTGATAACACGGTTGATTACGAAGTAAGTATAAGATGTCAGTAGGTGCCATTTCAATAGCATTGTAATCGGAGTTATAATGAGTACTTAGATAACTCGCTTACAATGTCATAGTGATACCAAAGATTACTAAATAGGTACTTCGTTTCATTTACCGCTGGGTAAATCTGATGTGAGTGGAAAAAAGTTACGTCCATCTCTCATACAAACACCTTTTTTTACGTTACAAAGTTTGTTGTAACCAGTTTAGTCACAATTTTTAGAATTTTTTTTTTTTTTGTAAAGATTTAGATTTAATTGGTGCTGTTGTTCATATATAAATGCTGCATTTCCAACAATAATCTTCTAAAAAAGTGAAAATCCTTTATTATAACTACCATCAAATATCCAAGCCTCTTATATCCTATAAGCCTTTCCAAGCGCCGTCCCTTTTCACGTCGCAGCGATTTGTAACTAATTCATCACAGTGTGTGGGTATGTGTGCTAGAGAATCATATCCCCTACACCCTAACTTGCACCCACACGGTTAAATTACGTTTTCTACAATTCTAGTAAATTGTTGATAACATTGTAGTACTTGTACTGAATTGAAAATTTCCACAACATGATAATTGCTTTTACATTTCAAACTTCGCTTGCAGTGTTGTCCTTGAACACACACAAAAAATCCGCGACGACAACAACTAACATAGCTGCTTACCATGGTCAAAGGACCACAGTCCACCACCCTTTGATGGCAACAAAATTGAACAATTTTCAATTGTCCACTAGCGGAAATAAGATCATAAACGTTTTAAAGCTATTTTGAAATTAAATTTCACTTTACAGCAAATGACATGCGCTTATCGTGCAAAAAGGCAAGTTGCCAACAACGACGACAACAGCAGCAGCAGCTAGCGAAATATGCGTTAAGTAAACGTTTTCTTTTAGCATTACGAAAGCTTTTAACAATGGTTTAGTAGTTAAACAACCAGTTGCTAGTTGGATTTCGTTAACCTGTGGATCAAGAGTCCATCCCATTGCCTCCCCTAACCATGTGGTTGTATAGAGGAAGAAAGAGAGAGAGAGGGCGGCGAAAAGAAAACCTTGACTACGCATTCACCACACCCACTCTCTATACAAGGGCAAGCACCCACAACTAACTGGCATCCTTTCATAAAACTTATTCTAATGTCGCTTGCCTTTTCTTCGTGTTGCTGCTGCTGTTTCTGTCATCTGCGTTATTGTCAATGTCTTCGTACTGTCATTATAATGATTATTTTTCTATTATTACAAATTCCATTTTGCATTTTTATTCTGTTTTAGATTTCTTTATAACTGTTGGTATCTCATTTTCTTGAGATGTCCTTTTCTACACATCTGCTGAGTTGCATAGCTTTTGAATTTTTCTTCCTTCCGCCTGTATTTCACGATTATAATTGAATCCATTGGTGTGCGTGTGTGTGTGTTCTAAGGGTATTTGTGTGCATTTTCTTAAAGGACATGAAGACAGCGATGACGATGACAACGACGTCAAGGTAGATAATCCTACTAAGGCATTGTCGGTATTTTTTTTTGTTTGCTTTACGTTTAATTAATACGTTTTTTGTACACAGATTTATTTATTTTTTTTTATAATTTGATTAATGTTAGTTATATGTATGTGTCTTTTTTTTTCTTTTGCTATAATATTTTTGTTATGATAAGATGGTATGACAATTCAGGATGTTAGTTTATATAATGTCATAGGGTAACTTTCAAATGAAAGTGACGAAAAAGTTTAAAATTATTTTCTTCAGCAATGGATGGAACCTATTGAAAATGGGCGATAGATACGTTAGACACATAGGTAACCTAAAAAAGTGAACTCAAACAATTAAAGAAAATAAATTATGCGATGGATAAAACTTGCCTTTCTTAAGCACAGGACATAGAACACTCAAATTCCAATAATCGGGCATGTATTCCTTTAGCCAAATCGTGTTTATGAGCTGGTACATGCATGCTTGCAGCTCATCGCCGACGGCCTTAAAAATCTCTGGCGGAAGTATATTGGCTCCCGCGTCTTTATGGTTTTTAAGTACAAGAGTTGTGCTGATCTCGTTTTGGCTCGGTGGTGGACAATCCAATGCGTCGTCAATGATTGTCGTGTTTTCGTGAACAGGCTTCCATCTCTGTCCTTACAGGGATTCCAAATTTTCAAAAACTTTTGCTTTTTACCTTTTGGTGAAATTTTTGGGGTTCACCTTCATCCCTCGATATCGTGGATCCCTCTATTCTTTTAGAGACGCTTTTTAAAAAGAGGGGAGATAAACCTCGTCTTCTTATTATATCGTTTCGTCACCGCATGCGTTACCATTGGCTGCAGTTTTTCCTTGTATGCAACATCCTGCAACCACTAGTGGTCATAGAATTCGTAATTTGTTGCCACTCTGTAACGGGAACATCAGAATTAGGAGGTTTGTTTGAGACAATTGAGAGAGTTGGTTGGAGTAGGCATTGGCTATCTCGGTGGCATGCAGCTTTGTGATGTCTAGCTTCCTTTGCATTTGGCTACGAGAGTTTTTAGCATAGCTTAACTGCATGCTTACCTTGGTTGCAAGTAGGTGGTGATCCGAGTCAATATTTTCACCGTACATCCCACCCACGTCCATAATGCTTGAGACTTACATTCCATCGATTACCACGTGATCAATTTGTTTCCTTGTTTTTGTTTGATCAGTGAATAGATGCCTCAGCATACTCTCTCGTCCAACTTTGATCCATACGTGAAAAAAAGGATACTAATGGTATCCTCCTCCAGTGACTTTTTCCTGATATGGCTATCTGTAGTAAAAGTCCTTAGATTAGTTACTGGGAATATGTACAGGATTAGTAGTTCGGTTTTACGGGAATTGAGTTGATCCGGTGTAGTAGTGGCAGCATGTCCAGAATGCTCCGATAACTTAAAGCCACATTCTCTATTTCTCACTAGAGATGCAACTGCCGCCGATTCAGCCATGATATCAGGAGTCCAGATGTTTAGAATGCCACAAAGTGGTATATGAGGCTGTGTTCATTGTTCCAACAACGCTAATCAATGCTTATCTTTGAATTTTTGTAAAGAAATTCTGAACGTATTTCTTATGAAGGAACCCGCACCAAACTACGATACCATAGAAAAGTATAGGTCTAACTATTGGTGTATAAATCCACAAAGTCCAACAACAGTCCAAGAGCTTGCATATAGCAAGCTTACAGCAGTGAGATGTTTTTGTTGACCCTCTCTTCCTCTTTGCATTTCAAGACAATAAACTGTCGAGGATAAACCCGACAGTGCTATCAACTGCAAGTGACGGTGAATAAAGTTTTTGTATTTTACACAGAACAACATTTTTTAGCTCATTGATTTGGGACTCAATTTTAAGAATTGCACGTGAAAGTAGCCCAAAAAAGAAGAAGTCTTGCATCATTCGTTTTGTCAAATTACATGCCATAATAATTTAATATCGATTTGATGTTAGTAAGTATCGTATCATAGGAGAATTTGTCACGTTTTAGGCTCTTCTGTTTGACATAACTCGAGAACCACTAGTCCGATTTAGCTAAAACAAATTTTAAAAAATTAAGAATTACAATTTCTTTAATCTTTTCATATAACGTTTCCCTACATAAGCAACAGTTTCACTTTTCCATTCATCAAATGTACCCCGTGGCGTATGAGTTACGTGAATATTACTTATGATAATCATACGCCACCATATAACAATATAACAAAAGAGCCTGAAACGTGACAAATTCCCCTATACGATACTTACTAACTTCAAATAGACATTAAATTATTATGGCATGTAACTTGACAAAACGAATGATGCAGAACTTTTTCTCTTTGGGGCTACTTTCACGTGCAGTTCTCAGAATTGAGTCCCAAAATCATGGGTAGTACTTATTATATTTCTGAAAATGCACAATAAGCTCGGTGTTAAGTGTAGTAGTCCGCTGTGGGCGGTCCAATTTGAAACTATATTAATTACTATCGCGGTCATCGGCGTAGGCAAATTGCTGTCATTCGGACATCTCTAATTCGAGTATCAGTTCAGAACTCCTCCATGAGGTGTCCTTCAAGTCAAGTCTCCAAGTTGCGAATACTTTATGTGTATACACTAATAATAGTCGAATTCCCGGTAATTTTTTTTTTTTTCAAGGAATGTAATAATACTATGCTCGTTAACTCACTGAATATAAAATTCTTGGTATGTCAAGGGAATTTATACGTTTTTTTTTTTAATTTTCAAATAAGTTACAACGAATAACTAAAACCTGAAAAATATTTCTTACTATTGTTTACCATCGTTTTTTTTTTGCTTTCAAAGTTCCTTTTCCATTCAGTTACATTTATCTCTCAACTTGCATCCGCTAACTTATCATGCCACCTTCTTAATATTTTTGCGCTTTCAAATTTATTTTATTCTACTCTTAATTTGATTATTTTACTGGCCCCTGTTTCCACCCCAAATATAACCTCCCTAGAATTAGTATATACATACCTCTATAATATACATACAAAGTAAATCCTCTCCTTCCCATTACTGTTAATTGTAGTATTGTAGTCCGTAACGAGAAAAGAAACCAACTTTATATTGAAAAAAAAAACACATACAACAACATAAATTATATTTTCAAATAGCGTACGTCGTGTCGTCCATTCATTCATAATACATCAAAGAAATTATATATATTTAATATAACATGTAGCATAACTACCATTATATACAATGACACACAGTACATATGTAGATATGCATACATGCCTACATATATGCATATGCATATGCATATACTTATGTACACAAACGTATACAATGACCACCATACATACGTTTTGCTAAAAGTACAACGTAAATATGTATGTATATACGCATATGTATGCACGTAGTGTTGTAGTAAACTATACATCTAGTTATTTACATAGTATATACTACATACTTAATGCCATATATTAATTTACGTATATGTTATGAGTATCAACTTCCGTAGAATTGTATTTAGTAAATTGTACTTAAATACCGATGGTAACTAGTACTATACACGTGTACGTACGTACGTACATATGTACGTACATCTTTGGTAGGTTCGAGCGTAACTATTGCCCACCGTAAACACACACAAGTTACTAGTAATAATTATTCAATTTGTGACTTTAGTTTCTTTGGAAAAATGAGTTAGAGTATAGACCAACGAGTATCATTATAAAGACATTTGTATATTCATACATTCTTATAAGCAGAAGTATGCTTATACACTTGTATGTGTGTGTATTATCTTTGTATTTAGTATTATTTTCATTTCATGGTATCATTAATGATTTTAAAATTCTTTGAACATTACTTTTAAAATAGTATATCTATTAATGAGTTCAACTGCCAAATTGTCTTTAAATCGATAATAATCTGATCTTACTTATCAGCAAATATTATATTGTATTATGAGATTAGTACATTAATTTAAGTAAGTATATTAAAATACGTAGTCACATATATTTGTGTATTTCTTTAAGTAAAAGTAGTTAAATTGTATGATTTTAGAAATCGCCGGAACAATTATTATTATTAAACAATGATATTCTTTTAAAATGTTAATAAATATATACCCTACTTATTTACTTAAGTGGCCGATTACAACTTCCGAACGTAGTTCATAAATTTGAGGCCTGAAGTGTTAAAGAATTCCACGTGCGTTCTCCAGTTAGTCCTACCAGATGGTGGCACGTCGCCTACCACTTGGTCTTTCCAACGGAGTTTGGGTCTCCCTGCTCTGCGCCTTCCTTCAGGTTCGCCTTCAAACACCTTTTTCGCTGGAGCATTTACATCCATCCTGGCAACATGACCCAGCCATCGTAGTCGTTGCATTCTGACTCTTTTAGCTACGTCGATGTCGTGGTAAAGCTCATACAGCTCATGGTTCATCCGAAGGCGAAACTTGTCGTCGACACAGATAGGTCCATATATTTTTCGGGGTACTTTTCTCTCGAATACTCCCAGGTGTTTTATGTCCATTGTCGTAAGCACCCATGATTCGGCAGCATACAACAGGACGGGTAAAATTAACACCTGGTATAGATGTTTCTTCGTACCTCGAGATAAGGTCGTGTTACTAAAGTGCTGCCGGAATCCGTAGAAACATATATTGGCTAGCACTATTCTCCGTTTAATTTCTTGGCTGACATTATTTTTCTTGTTGACGGAAGATCCGAGGTAGGTAAACTCGTCGACTACCTCAAAACAATAATTTTCAACGTTGACGCTGAATCCCCATCCAGAGGAGTCTTTGTTCGTCGAAATCATTATTTTAGTTTTGTCCTCGTTGACAGCTAAACCCGAGGTTTTAGTGTTTTCCAAGGTACATCTGCATTGTCGAATTAGCTTTGCAGGAATACCAAACTCAGACATGGCCTCATATAGCCTATTCCTTATCGAAGAGTCGAAGGCAGCTTTGTAGTCGTCTTAGAGGTTTCGATCTGCTTTTCATTAGTTTTTTCCAGGATTTGTCGTAGTGAATATTTGATCCGTCGTAGATTTACCAGGTCTAAAGCCGCACTGATCCAATTAGTTAGTTAGTTAATTAGTTTTTCTGCAATTGGCTTTAGACATTCACTCAATATGCTTGAAAGCACCTTGTACGCAATTGGTAATAGGCTTATTCCACGGTAGTTCTTACATTCACTATGATCTCCTTTCTTTGTATATGGGACATAACAGACTGAGACTCCAATTTCCGGGCATGCTCTCCTCTAGCCAGATGTTCTTCATAAGCTGATGCATGCTCCTTATCAGCTCCTCCCCGCCAGCCATAAACAATTCAGCAGGGAGACCATCGGCTTCAGCAGCTTTGTTGTTTTTAAGGCGGGAGATGGCCATAGGTATCTTGCTCTGGCTCGGAGGTGGACAGTTAATACCATCGTCATGGGTTGGAGCGGGGTCTTCTGGAGTTGTGTCAGTATCCAGAAAATTCCTAAAGTGATCTCTCCATATCTTCACAACGTTAGCTAGCTGACCATCGCTGTCCTTGAAGGAGGGCAACTCTGTTCCACGCATTTTCGCCATAACTCTCTTGTAGAATTTTCGGGCTTCGTCTATACTTCGGAGCAACTTAGTGCACTCATCCTGCCTCTTCTTCAGCTCCTTCTTTTTTCTTCTAAAAAGACGAGTTGCCTCTCGCCTCTTCTCCCTGGGCCGTTCTCGAACAGCTCGCGTCGCCATTGGCTCCAGTTTTGCCCTGTATGCAGCATCCGTCTCTCTCGTGGCATTGCGACATTCATCATCGTACCAGGCATCTTCTTGAGTACCCAAGTACGCTTCTCGCAGTCCGTTCTATGTGGTTGGAGTAGGCGTCCGCTACCTCTGTGGTCCGGAGTTTACCGATGTCCAGCTTTCGTTGTGCCTGGTTACGTACGTTTTTCGCCATGCTTAGCCTTGTGCGTACCTTAACTGCTGTAAGGAAGTGAGTTCGCACCCCTAATCACTTGTACGTCCAGAACACTCGATGCGTGCCTTCCATCGACTACCACGTGATTTATCTGATTCCTCGTCAATTGATCTGGAGATAACCATGTTGCCTTATAGATATTTTTTTGGCAAATCTAGTGCTGCTAACTACCATATTTCTTGCCGCAGAGAAATCAATCAGTCTGATGCCATTGTTCCACGTTTCGGTGTGCGGACTGAATTTTCCGATGGTAGGCTCAAATGCGGTCTCCCTGCCTATTTTAGCATTAAATTCGCCTAGTAAAATGTTGATGTCATGGCCGGGGCTACGGTCATATACATTTTCTAGGCTCTCGTAGAACTCTTCTTTGTCCTCATCGCTTTTCTCTTCTGTCGGAGCATGGGCACATGTGGAAAAACTTTGTTTTGACTCTTATGGTGGCTATACGTTCACACACCGGGTTGAACCTAGAGACTAGGTGTCACAGTCTCTTGCCAACCACAAATCCACATCCAAAATCGTACTTGTTCGCATGGCCACTATAGTAGATGTCGCACGTCTTTGTGCGCGAGTACGCGTGACCCGTCCACCGGATTTCCTGTAAAGCGGTTATGTCAGCCTTAAATTCCTCGAGAACTTCCGCCAGTTGGATGGAGGCACCTGGTCTATACAGTGTTCTAACATTCCAGGTGCATATCCTCCTTAATTCGTTTGCGGTGGTCGTCAACTTTTTGGGGGGTCCATTTTATTATTTTCTTACTTCTTTTCATTGCAATAGTTCAAACGTTGTTGGCGGGTTGCAAGCCCAGCGCACCACGTCGCAATTTTCTCCTTTGCAAGGATCATTCTGGGTCTGCCAAGTTAAACCGATCAGAAGCTTTACCTTGCATCACACTCCACAAATACATAAACAAATGTTTAACATACAATGACATGCAATGTGCTCATCACCTCTTTCCAAAACATTAATATTTTACTGAAGTCTCTCTTTTGGGATTTTTAACACACTTAAATATGACATTCATGTGGTGTAGCATTGTAAAGTATAATACAAAACTAACACACTGCAACATTTTTCAGCTCATTGATTTGGGACTTAATACTGAGACTTAATACAGAACAAAAAGAAGAAGTTCTGCATCATTCGTTTTGTCAAGTTACATACCTTAATCGATTAATATTGTTTTGAAGTTAGTAAGTATCGTATAGGGGAATTCGTCGCGTTTTAGGCTCTTCTGTTTAAAATAACTCGAGGACCACTAGTCCGATTTAGCTAAAACAAATTTAAAAAATTTAAGAATTACAATTCCTTTAATCTATTCATATAACGTTTCCCTACATAAGCAACAGTTCACTTTAACATTCATCAAATGATTTTGAACTGGGTTTATCTTGTAGCAGTTACAATAAAACTGTTGTACTCCATGGCGTATGACTTACGTGGAATATTACTTAAGATAATCATGCGCCACTTTATAACAAAGGAGCCTAAAACGTCACAAATTCCTCTATACGATACTTACTAACAATATTTAATTTTTATGACATGTATCTTGACAAAACGAATGATGCAGAACTTCTTCTGTTTGGGGCTTCTTTCATGTGCAGTTCTCAGAATTGAGTCCCAATATCATGTGTAGTACTGTGTAACAAAATTTTTGGATTATTAAAAGTGTATACTTCCTTTTTTTAATTTACATTAAAATATAGTAGTAGTTATATGTAGGCCACAATTTTAAGGCAGAACTTTTAAAGTATAATAAGTGTTTATGTAAAAACTATTATTTATAAATATATATGTATGTGTGTTCCTTTAACCCCCATTGGAGCATAGGGTGTTATGTAAAAACTATTACAATAGTAAAAGGACATTACAAAATAGTAAAATACCATTACATGTAAAATCAATACATACATAATATAGTTATGTTGTAGTTATGTAAATCCCAAACAATAGAATAGACAGAAACAATAATATGTAGCAGGCGACGTAGAACTGATTAAAGTATTTTTCTTATATATCATATCTAAATTCGATATTCGACAAAAAAAAGTAGTCAACATAAAAATTAGCTAACATCGAATAAAATAGTACTTTTAATAGCTTAAGAATTTATTAAAGAAATTATAGTAAAATCGACAATTGTTATTCGTATTTTCCCCCTCTCGTTTAAAACAAAAACAACGTAGTAGCGACAACTTGTAATATAGAATACAAACGATTACCTGTACAGTAGATGTAAAACGAAAATCCTGCCATTTTTTTTTAAATATGTAATTTTTCTCTTTGTTCCTGGTATTCCAGTTGTAGATTATCTCTCTCTCTCTCTCTCTTTGTCTTCCACATTCCATATCCATATAATAATTCATTTATTGCAAAAGCCAAACAATAATAAATAACAAATCTAATTTTTTTTCTCTTAACGCTACTATTGAGCCGGCCTTAACTTAATTATAAGAATATTTTTGTATTAAAACGAAACTAATATATTATTGTAACCAATCAAGGTATTATTGAAAATATATAACAACAACATCTAAGCGCAGTTCATTAAATCATCAATCTATTTTTACACTAAACACTCTTGTATATGTAAATGCATATACTGTATATGTATGTATGTCTGTGATGCGATTAACACACCAAACAATCTCTTAACATAACTCGTCCTTAAATACATACACAAACAGACACACCATTCAAATGTCTTACTAGAAGAATTAGTTCAAAAAGACACAAATTCAAGAGAACATTATAAGTTATATAATGCATCACTGTTAGGAAATATCAGGAGAACATTTGAACCGTTTGAAAAAATTACAATATTATAAAATTTTTAATATTTATGGATTTTTAAGTCATGTTTAAATAACATTCCAAAATCTGCTATTTATCTTTATTATTATTTTTTTTTTTACCTAGTATGGTACATTGAGTATGTGTCGGTATCCTACATATTAAGTTGATGCGGACACATACTGTTATGAATCTAAAACATTGTTTATTTTTTTTAATAAAATTCCACAAATATACAAAAAAAAAAACTATTAGTTAATGAATTAAACGACTGACTAATTAACCACTTAATTCACCATCTATGTAATTAACTGCTAGGAAACAAAAGTTTATATCTGTAAAACACTTAATCAACGCAAAGCCCTATTGCTGTTACCTCGTCTATGATTGTGTACTAAATATTTTATTGTAGTAATTTAATTTTAAGTTGAGGATATTTCTTTACACGATTTTAAGTACTTTAGACAAGTTTTGCCACCACAAACTACAAACATCCCTATACAATTTTGGGAGGGGTTTGGCGCACACCTTCATGCCACCCTCTCGCAATTTGTGACTGTTTTAACTCAGCAGCAATAACAACAACAACAACAATTTTATCATGCTCCTTCTCCTTCGCCATAGTTAAGTGTGGCTGTCTGTCATATTTAATTAAAGTACTTAAAATTTCGTGTTGCTGTTTATTATTACTATTTGTGATGTACAACTTTTACATTAAGTATGTTTTTTTACTAATTAAAAAGCACTTACAACTTATGCATACACAATACAACAAGAGCAAAAAGCAGCATTTACATTAATATAAACTAAAAAAAAAACGAAAACAAAAAAAAGAACAAAAGTTATAAAATGCAATAACAATGAGGCAGAGTACACGATGAGAAACTAAGTTTAGGTATATGAAATTCATTAACACACACTCGCACACCTATCACAGCAACATGAATATGTAATAACACTTGACACTACAGTACAGTATCCTGGCCAAGATGTTGTGGAAATAATGTTTACATATACTTACTTACTTAAGTGGCCCATTACAACTGACGAACGTGGTTCATAAATTTGAGGCCTGAAGTACTAAAGAATTCCACACGCTTCGATCTTCTACGTGTGTTCTCTAGTTAGTCCTACCAGATGGTGGCACGTCGCCATCCACTTGGTCCTTCCAACGTAGTTTGGGTCTCCGTGCTCTGGGCCGTCCTTCAGGTTCGACTCCAAACACCTTTCTCGCTAGAGCATGTACATCCATTCTGGAAACATGTTCCAGCCATCGTAGTCATTGCATTCTGACTCTTTTAGCTACGTCGATGTCGTGGTAAAGCTCATACATCTTATGGTTCATCCGATGGCGAAACTCGCCGTCGACACAGATAGGTCCATGTATTTTTCGGAGTACTTTTCTCTCGAATACTCCCAGGTTTTGTATGTCCTTTGTCGTAAGCACCCATGATTCGGCAGCATACAACAGTAACATCCCGCAGATTTCGGCCTATGATGTCTATATCATCGGCATAGGCCAGTGGCATGTGGCTCTTGTGGAATATGGTGCCAGACATGTTGACACCAGCTTTTCTCATCGCCTTCTCTATAACTATATTAAACAGTGTACAGCACAAGCTATCACCCTTGCGGAGATCTCTTTCCGTGTTGAATGATTCAGAGTGATCTTTTCCAATATTAACCGAGAATTTGGTGTTTTCCAAGGTACATCTGCAAAGTCGAATCAGCTTTGCAGGAATACCTAACACAGACACGGCCTCATATAGCCTATTCCTTATCGGAGACTTAAAGGCAGCTTTGTAGTCGACAAAAAGGTGATAGGTGTCGATCTGCTTTTCATGAGTTTTTTTTCCAGGACTTGTCGTAGAGTGAATATTTGATCCGTCGTAGATTTACCAGGTCTAAAGGCGCACTTATATGGTCCAATTAGTTTTTCTACAGTTGGCTTTAGACGTTCACACAATATGCTTGAAAGGACCTTGTACGCAATTCGTAATAGGTTTATTCCACGGTAGTTCTTACATTCACTACGATCTCCTTTCTTGTATATGGGACATAATAGACTGATACTCCAATCCCGGGCATGCTCTCCTCCAGCCAGATGTTCTCCATGAGCTGATGCATGCTCCTAATCAGCTCCTCTCGGCCAGCCTTAAACAATTCAGCAGGGAGACCATTGACTCCAGCCGATTTGTTGTTTTTAAGGCGGGAGATGGCCATAGGTATCTCGCTCTGGCTCGGAGATGGACAGTTAATACCATCGTCATGGGTTGGAGCGGGGTCTTCTGGAGTTGTGTCAGTATCCAGTAAATTTCTAAAATGATCTCTCCATATCTTCAGAACGTTATCCGGGTCCGTCACCAGCTGACCATCGCTGTCCTTGCAGGAGGGCAACCCTGTTCCACACATTCTCGTCTTAACTCGTCTCGTGTCTTCTCCCTGTGGCGTTCACAAACAGCTCGCGTTGCCATTGGCTGCAGTTTCGCCCAGTATGCAGCATCCGTCTCTCTCGTGGCACTGCGACATTTAACATCGTATAACATTAAACAATTATCGTAAATTTTATAACGACATGTGATAGGTGTCAACTCTTATTATGATGGAAGAATACTAAAATTTTTTCACAACTTCGAATTTTCGGATCTGGCTTGTCCGGTAAAGTCTACAATTTAAGTGTTCCTTCATACCGGGTATGTGTAGTTAATCCGTATTCCATACACTGTAATAAATAGACTCCACCAAAGATTTCTGGTGAGGCGGCCTCATTGGTAGACATCAAGAGCTGATGCACGACCATGTTTGAATTCATTCACTTAACAAATACTGAATTCTTATTTTTTTAATGAAAAAAAAGCATTATGGACTATGTGATTGTTATGAAATTTGTTTTGTTTATAAAATTAACGTTTCAAAAAATTTGTTTAAAATAATTGATTTTTAAATATTTTTTTTTTATATTGGACAAGTTTCATGATTTTTTAAAATATAATAAATATTTTTTAAATTTCGTGATAAATTTCCATTTCTATTTGCGGATTTATACAAGAATTACACAATTTTGTATGAAATTTTTTCAATTCATTAAAATTATAATAATCTCATGTCCTTTTTATGCAGCACATGCGTTTTTCGAAAATCCGCCTAAAAATATACTCTATTTTCGTACAAAAAATGGTCAATTCTTGTTAGGATAGAGCAATTCACTTTATCGTACTGAAATATCAGTACCGATTATAAAACGTCTTACATCTTATAACATCTCACACAACACCGCCAGCGCGATACTGTACTTACACCTTAACTTATGCACACATACACACACACACACATATTTTAATGTATGTTAAGAATTAAGTTTGCACTATTTGGAAGGAGAAGTAAAACTCAAAAACATTAACTAACTGAAACTACTTTTTTTCTATTTCTTTCCTCCTCTTTATCTCTCTCTCTCTCTGGCTCTCTCTCAACTACATACATATTCGCACATTTGCTCGCTGTTTAATGTGGAAACAATGAAACAAAACTAAAAACTAAAACCTAAAACTGAATTTAACACTGTGAACATAATAACGTTTATTATGGCAACCCTGTGTACCACTACTACCACCATCTGTACCACCACCGCTCTGTGTGTGTGTATATTTAACTCTAATACCATTGCTATCAACAATTACAACGCTCACACGTGTAATAACAACTTTCGCACAAACACACACGAATTCACCTGCATCCGCCACATATCCTTAACATACACACACACTCATACAAAAACGCATTGGCTACTACACAAAACACACACTCATATGTCTAATGCTTTTACAATGTACAAAAACCATTTGCTTTTGTCTGTGTATAATTGTTACCAACTACAACACATACAAACGGTTAAAAATGTGTGCGGCCAATACAACTACAATTTAAAACAATTTGACAAAAAAAACACATTAATTATTTTTGTTTAACTCATACACAATTACTATCTTCAACTCCATATATCAAAAATCCCCCGTCTGACAACCACACCATGACCACCACTACCACCACCTGTAACTCCAACACCCGAATCAATATCCGCCTCCGACATAACTGAATAAATCAACTGTTCAAAAAAAAACACCAAACCAAATAAAACGAAACACTAACAGCAACAAGAACAGGATCCCACAAATTTGTACATAGCAAATTTGCCACCCAGTTTCAAAGAGACCGATCTGGAGGCCATGTTATCCAAATATGGCCAAGTGGTATCCACAAGGATTTTACGTGATGCTCAAATGAATTCAAAGGGTAATGCAGCCCCCTTAAAACTCCTCCACTAGTTGTGGCCATTATTAATGCTTTATTTTCTATTTCTGGTTTTTCTCCTTTCCCCATCAGGTGTTGGCTTTGCACGCATGGAAAGCCGCGAAAAATGTGAACAAATCATTGCCATGTTCAATGGTACAACTATTATTGGTGCCAAAGATCCACTGCTAGTGAAATTTGCCGATGGTGGTCCCAAAAAGAAGAATCTCTTTAAAGCTCCCGATCATGGTGGTAGAACGTGGCGTGATGTCTCCGCGGAGGGTATACCAGTGGCCTATGACCCCACTGGC
Organism: Muscina levida; assembly: GCA_964034835.1. Lineage (NCBI taxonomy): Eukaryota > Metazoa > Arthropoda > Insecta > Diptera > Muscidae > Muscina > Muscina levida. The sequence continues at coordinate 25,568,948 of OZ035883.1, read as the reverse complement.
ATGCAACAGAATGGTGTTAGTGTTAATGTTGGCACATCCATTGGCATGCCCTACCCGCGTTTTGGTGCTCCCCAGGTGGGCGGTTATCCAATGGCTGGTTCACAATGGATTCCCGGATATATGATGACACAACCGATCACTCAGGTAGATGATCAGGTGAGTAATGCAAATACAATTAAGATAAACATAAAAATATAAAAATATAAAAATATAAAAATATAAAAATATAAAAATATAAAAATATAAAAATATAAAAATATAAAAATATAAAAATATAAAAATATAAAAATATAAAAATATAAAAATATAAAAATATAAAAATATAAAAATATAAAAATATAAAAATATAAAAATATAAAAATATAAAAATATAAAAATATAAAAATATAAAAATATAAAAATATAAAAATAAAAAAATATAAAAATATAAAAATATAAAAATATAAAATTATAAAAATATAAAAATATAAAAATATAAAAATATAAAAATATAAAAATATAATAATATAAAAATAAAAAATTTAAAAATATAAAAATATATAAAAATATAAAAATATAAAAATATAAAAATATAAAAATATAAAAATATAAAAATATAAAAATATAAAAATATAAAAATATAAAAATATAAAAATATAAAAATATAAAAATATAAAAACATAAAAATATAAAAATATAAAAATATAAAAATATAAAAATATAAAAATATAAAAATATAAAAATATAAAAATATAAAAATATAAAAATATAAAAATATAAAAATATAAAAATATAAAAATATAAAAATATAAAAATATAAAAATATAAAAATATAAAAATATAAAAATATAAAAATATAAAAATATAAAAATATAAAAATATAAAAATATAAAAATATAAAAATATAAAAATATAAAAATATAAAAATATAAAAATATAAAAATATAAAAATATAAAAATATAAAAATATAAAAATATAAAAATATAAAAATATAAAAATATAAAAATATAAAAATATAAAAATATAAAAATATAAAAATATAAAAATATAAAAATATAAAAATATAAAAATATAAAAATATAAAAATATAAAAATATAAAAATATAAAAATATAAAAATATAAAAATATAAAAATATAAAAATATAAAAATATAAAAATATAAAAATATAAAAATATAAAAATATAAAAATATAAAAATATAAAAATATAAAAATATAAAAATATAAAAATATAAAAATATAAAAATATAAAAATATAAAAATATAAAAATATAAAAATATAAAAATATAAAAATATAAAAATATAAAAATATAAAAATATAAAAAAATAAAAATATAAAAATATAAAAATATAAAAATATAAAAATATAAAAATATAAAAATATAAAAATATAAAAATATAAAAATATAAAAATATAAAAATAAAAAATATAAAAATATAAAAATATAAAAATATAAAAATATAAAAATATAAAAATAAAAAATATAAAAATATAAAAATATAAAAATATGAAAATAGAAAAATATATAAAAAATTAATATAAAGGGTCCGCCAAATAACTTTTTTTTTGAAAATGCTATAAAAAAAACTACAAACGACATCAGCTCTGCGGCTGATAATGCGATCTTCAAAAGGGCGCAAAACATCGAGTGTAGCTTCGGCTGTGTGGCACGTAGCGCCGTCCTGTTGAAACCAAATGTTGCCAATATCCTCCTTTCAATTTTTGTGAACAAAAATTCGTTCAACATGGCCCGATAACGATCGCCATTGACTGTAACGGCCACTCCTTGCTCATTTTCGAAGAAAAATGGCCCAATTATGCCTCTGGACCAAAATCCGCACCAAACAGTGACTCGTTGTGGATGCATCGGCTTTTCAATGTATGCGTGAGGGTTTTCTGTGCCCCAAATGCGACAATTTTGCTTGTTTACATACCCGCCTATATTAAAATGAGCTTCATCTGAAAACATCATTTTTTTGGCAAAATTTTCAAAGTAATGTCGTAATATTTCCCAGCGTTGTTCAAGCGTATACACAACCATATTCGTTCAGCGGAAGGATAAAACTAATTATCTGTAAAATTAGACATGAGCTAAGTGTTACCATCCACGAAATAAGAAAAAAACGTTAGATGGCGGACCCGTTATATATATAAGAATTGACTGAGCCAATTTTCCTATTTTTATATTTAACTGATTAATATAATATTTATATTAAACTGGACAGTAAGACAACAAATGATATTAGCTAATTTTTTATATGAATATCTGAAGTATTCGACTGATCCAAATTTACAATCTGTCCAATAAACTCTTCAGAAAAATAAACGTAATTTAGGTAATGACTGACGCCTTCTTAACAATTTATTAAGAAAATTATATTACATTACAATAATTAGACTTTAACGTGTTAAAACATTTCTAAAATATCATGTGTACACTAGGGTAATAACTTTTTTTGGATAACATTCTCCCCAGGGCTTTTCTAATGGCAAATATTGTATTAATGATAAAAAAAACTATTTCAGTTCAATTTGCTAAAAAAAACCTTACGCACCGACAGCGATTTCTAAAATGCCTTTTATATATGTTTTTTTTAATTTTTTTTAATAACAATTTTTTTTTAAATATGGTTTATACATATGTAAGTATGTAAACAAATAATAACAATAAATGATTTAAAGTAGGTATTGTAAGATATAAACTTTAGGTTCAAAATACGCGATGTTTTACAAAGCGGATATATATCTTGTACTATTTTTATTTCAAAATTTTTTTTTTTAAACTTTGTTTGATTCAAAACTTTAACGCGTTTGGTGCGTAACCTTTTTTAACGATAGCGAAAAACTAAAAACGCAGTTCTTAATATTTTTCCATGCCCTACACGATTTTGTCTGGGGAGATTTAATATTTGCAAAAAATGCAAAAAGTTATCACCCTTACACTCGATTAGTGCAACGCACATATTTGTGCATACAGAAATTGTTAAACAATTTAACTTAATCAACATTACTCGTCTTTTCGTTTTCCAGTACATGCAAATGGCTGCTGCTCCACAATTGGGTGTTGCTTCCTATAAACCAGATGCTGTCAATCAGGTGCAACCACGCGGTATATCAATGATGGTTAGTGGCGATACCGGAGTGCCATATGGCACAATGATGCCACAATTGGCCACATTGCAAATTGGCAATTCGGTGAGTGAGAGTATTAATGTTCATGTAGTAAAATATAACTCATAATAGTCAGTGAAATGAAACCAAAAGCCATACAACCAATCATCCATCCACTGGTCCTTTTTTCCCTTGTTGCCTTACAAACACCATACTGCCGATATGGTCTTCCTTGTACATGTAAATTAATCATATGGTTACAACAAATGCATATACATATGTGTAATACTTATAAAAAAAATAAAAACTCTGTTGTGCACATAAAAATCATTCCACTCATTTGTAGTAGAGTAGTATGGAAACATTTTATGATAATATATATAATATTTTTGATTAAACTATAATAAATTTTATATTTTTGTTTTGTTTATTTAATTTTATTTGTAATTAATTTACAATTTTAATTAAATTTTTATTTTTATTTCGTTTTGTTTTTTTTTTTATTTATTTATTTGTTTTGTGTTTTATTTTTATTTATTTTCTTTAGAATTTCTCTCCATCATTACAGTATATTAGTCCAACTTATCCATATTATGCACCACCTACAATTATACCAACAATGCCAATGACAGATTCTGAACAGGCTAGCACAGCTGCATCACCCGATGAGGCATATACGCAGTATCAACATCCAGCCGCTCCCAAATAGGTTTTCGCGAGGTGAGTGCGTGAGTGTGTTGATGATTGAATGCAATTCATGAACCAAAATGAAACAAATTAATTTAAAACATAAAACTAAACAAACTATAAATTTAATTGAAATTTAAATTGATTTTTGTTGTGTTTTTTTTTTTTGAATTAAGTAAACCACATACGTTTTTTTTTGTTATACTTTTTTAAGCAGAAACATATTAGCGGTTGCGAAGAAACCCATTTTAATTAACGGTTTTTTGTGTTTTTATTACCATTGCGGTGTTATTCTTGTCTTTTACTGTTTTAAAATGTTATTTTTATTTTGTAGTGACGTGATTATGGTATTACACAGAAGAAAAAAAAATGTCTAATGTTTTAATTGTATATTAATGGACTCAGATTTTTCTGGACAAATTGTTCATTATTATGCTATCATTGTTAAACAATTTGTCCAGTCTTTATTCTGCAAAACAAAGTATTCCTTCTAACTTTTGATTGACCACAAGTCTCTCCAGGTGAAAATATTTTAAGTACTGCTTCCGTTTTTCACAAGTGCAGGACATTCGCATCGTAGATAACCTATTGTTTGTGTTTCTTCCTTCACTCCACAGATGCGACAGAAATCCACAGAAATTGTGGTCCTAGATTTATCTTCACAGTGTGCTGACATAAAGCCTACTAATAGACGAACATCACTCTTTTCATTGTTCATCGATTTGGACTTTCGTTCACATTTGTTCTAAGCCAGATTTCGTAGAGACATTACACCAGTATCAGGGTTGTCTTCCTTATTATCAAATTAACCAGTAGTTGTAACAAATCGGTGGTCATATCATTACCATAATGCATCGAGTAACCAAAGTCGATCCTCTTTGGGTTATCCATCTTGTTTTCCCTGCTGCATTGCTGTACCCCTGATAACAGCATAGGCTGACTTTTCACATATAAAGTAAAGTAAGGACAGTTTTTTGCCAATTTCTGCAGCAATAATTTTATTGTTGTAACAGCTGGAGGAAGTGGCTGGGGTGATAATTCTTTATAGCAATTTTCAATTTATCGTCGCTCGATCTGACATGTAATCCGATTATGATACGACCATTATTGCCAACTCTTTTTCGTTCCTTTGTAGATAACAAGGTTTGTGTCAAGGGATTGTTGGATGTTGTTGTGAGTTTTAACCGCCAATTTCCTGCAAAGATGGCGCCAGCAGGTTTTGTTGATTTATTTTGAAATCATTTCCTTTTTCCTTAGTCCTTGTACATTCTGGATTTTTTGTAGTAGTTTTGTTGGCTGAAGAATTCGAAAGTATTTGAAAAGTAATTTTTTATCTATGTTGATTTGACCAGTACTCCGGCACCTACGTATTGCTAATCTACGTCGCTTTCACTGAGCTATCGAAGGCCACTATGCGTCAATAAGGGAATGATCTACCGATGACCACTCCCAACATACAGTGTCCCTTAATCTCATGCAGCTTTTCGCATCACAATTCATGTTATATTAGGTATGGTATCCAAGGGAGAATGAAGCAGTATAACATTTTTCAGTTCATTGATTTGGTACTCAATTCTGAGAACTGCACCTGAAAGTAGCCCCAAAAAGAAGAAGTTCTACATCATTCGTATTGTCAAGTTACATGCCTTAATAATTAAATATCGATTTGAAGTTAGTAAGTATAGTATAGGGAAATTTGCCACGTTTTAGGCTCTTGCTTTTAGTTTAGTGCTTTTTCGATATCAGATGTCTTCAATGAAACTTAATGATGAATTTTTGTTGTGGAACATTGTAAGTATATTTTTCGACTCCTCACGTGTTCTTTTCGTCCTTCTTTCGAGAAAAGTCAGAGAAATACGTTAAAATGGAACTTTACAACATTCAAATGTTCTATAAGTATATAGCTCAGATAATTTGTTTCTAAAACCAAAAATCGATATCTTCAACTTTTACTATCCATTTGTATTTTCTCAAAGCACTGTGCGATATAAAATAGTCAGTGTTTCTATGTTTCTTTTTGTTCGAGTGCATTTTCCATATCATATGTATTCAATGAAATTTTAAGAGGATTTCTTTTTGTGGAACTTTTTAACTCTATATCTCGACTCCTCACGTGTCCTTTTCGTCCTTATTTCGAGAATAATTTTACTTATTATTATTTAAGTCCATTTTCTATATTAGATATTTTCAATGAAATTTATCGAGGACTATTTTTGTGAAACTTTTTAACACTTAATCTAGACTCCTTACGTCTCCCTTTCGTCCTTATTTCGAGAAAAGGACCTTAAAATGGGACTTTACAACATTCAAATGTTACAGAAAAATTTTGTTCAGAAAATTTTACTTGTGATGTTTCAAGACCACAAACCGATATCTTCAACTTTTACTAATCATTTTTCAAAGCACTGTGCGATGTAAAATATTCAGTGTTTCTATGAGTCTTATTGTTTCAGTGCATTTTAGATATCATTTGTCGACAATGAAATTTAACGAGGATTCTTTTTGTGAAACTTTTTAACTTTAAATCCGAACTCCTTACGTGTCCTTTTCGTCTTTATTTCGAAAAAATTCAGAAAAGTACCTTAAAATGGGACTTTACAACATTCAAATGTACGACAAAAATGTTGCTCAGAAAATTTTACTGGGGGTGCTGTAATTACACTGTGCTACACACAAAATATACAGGTGTTCTCATGTAGCATTTCTGTTAGACTGGAGTCCATAAAGTAAAGTGGACTTATGAATTTTGGAACTTGTAATTTTAGGAATATCATCATTTCAATTAATTTGCTATAAAAACATTACTTAACGAAGTGACTGAGAAAAACAAAAAGTATCACTTTACTCTACGGACTCCAGTCTAACAGAAATGCTACATGAGAACCCCTGTATATTTTTTTCCTTCACATTTGTATCACTGTATTATTATATTATTTATAGCCCTTGAGGTCAGCTATGAAATTCTGCCCATGAATTTATGACAAACATAGATGGCTTTTTAATCTCCTTCATCCTTTCCACAGTGTTTTTATATCGTAGCAGTTTAATTTGCTGTCAAGAATTGCACGTTGATATTTCTCCTCAGAGGATAAATCTTCTAGAATGCCGTCTATACTCGGTCTGAAGTCCGTTATTTTGTACTACACAGCCTTTGTCCATTGCGGTCTGCATTAAACTGCTAATTATAGGTTCAGAGATCTGAATATCGAAGCTATCCTCATATATAACCTTCATCCCTACCTTCTGGAAATCCATGGAAATATATGGTGTACTTAGGTTCGCGTACACCACTTGCGGAAGGGAGGTCCTTGTAGCGTTTTAGTTTACATTATCAAAAAATTCTTCGTTCTCCACAGATGTCCACTACCGCAACACTCTACAGTCGATCTAAATATAGGAATCAATTTTCTCTCCAAAAATTCATTATATTGGTCAACAATCCTTTGGTCTAAAGTGGCTTGCCCCCCTTTCATGATAAAAGTAACCCTCACGGCTCTCCCGTCATTGTGGAACAAAATACAATAATAAAATATAATTCACTTGGGTAAATTTTAAATTTTGATTTGAAAAAAATCCAAATTCAAATAAATAAGTCGTTAAGTCTACTTCAAACCCGTTTTGCCTAATAAAACCAAACCAACGTAAAATTAGTACTATATCGCCGCACGGATACGGGCACGATTGACGTAGACGATTTAGCTTGTTTTATGATATCTCTACATAACGTCAACTATTTACAATATTTTATAGGTATATCAGACAAAAAAAATTTTACAAACTGTCGTATTTTTAAATCTCGGGGAAATACAAAAACCTTACTCAACTAAAAATTTATCGATGACCCAACTGAAATATTTGAAAGAGAAATCGTTATCCCTTAAAATGTTTAGTTGTGGGTTAATATACGATTTGCAATGATTTTTTCCATTAACTAACTTTTACCATTAAAAGCAATTAAATCTGAGACCAGTAATACGAATGTGTGTAATATTACAATATACATGTGTATATCTGTTAAATTTAGTCAACCCCTTCCATTTTTTGTGTTGCATGTCTCATTTACTCCATTGCCATATACTCCAATACCATACAAATGCTTTTTTGCTTTAATTACATAAAATTATTTTAATTTTTAACTACTTTTTTTGTTATAAATACTGCTTGATTGGTGTTGTTCTAAGCGTATAGTGTTTAGCTAAACTACACACACTCACTAACTTACCATGATTATTATTATTATTATTATTAAATGAAAATCACCGAAAATTATTATTTTTATCACAATGTCGTTCATATCTCAATTATTTTGTGTTTTGTTTATTTAAGTCTCAACTTTTTTTTATTTGCATTAATGTTCGGTTTTTATTGTGTTCTATTTTTACGTGAAACTAAACTCGTGTCATCCATTTGTTTTTTGTGCGCTGCTTGTGACTCTAAACAGAATCAAAAACAAAAAAAACTAACAAACAAAACTGCCTGCTTTGCCTGCCTGTTTGCTTAAAAATCTGCTCATCACAAACGTAGCGCGTAGTATACTTAGTTGCTAACTAGCTAAATCATAACTCACCACACAACAAACACCAAACACATCACACACACACAATATTTGTACTTAGCGGTGACAATTTAACTCATTCATCATTTGACATTTACGTTAAATGGCAAAGAAGTGAAATAAAAAAACTCTCACATGTTTAACTACTAACCTAAGTGATGATGACGACATCAACATTATGAATGTTGTAGCAAAAAGTAACAAAATTTTATATATTTTTGTTGAAAATAAAAAGTTGAAAATCCTGGCATTCGATTAAGCGTCATTTTCGTTTAGTTAAAAAGTTTGTGTATTTAGCTATCATAGCTTGTTGTTGCTGCTTTTCATATTGTACATAGATACGAGTAGTTGCTTGTGTTGTGTCGTTTGTGTGTTGTTATTAAATGTAAACACATTTAAAACTCATTTATCACGTGAATGCAAAAAAAACAACGTTAAAGTTTCACGTTATTTATGGATATTGTTTATGCATAAAGTGGAGCTGCGTTTACTCTTTTTTTGTTTTTGTTTTGTAGGTAGTAATATAGTGACTTTACCTAGGTTTACTTGATAATTCAGTAAGAGACTGTGTGCTAATAAAGCTCAAGAGAAATGGATAAAGTTTGCAGTAAGCAAAATGCCAGCTTGACAAAAAATTTTGTACTTTTTTTTCGTTATTGGCAAGATTAATGGAAACATGAAATTCGTGTGTTGACAATGTCATCGTCCGAGGTACAAATATAGAAATTAACAGATATTGGGTGTGACGACATACATATAAGGGTATGTTGCAGTATGTGTTGAAGTTTACATATGTTTGTAATATTTTTGAATAAGAACCCAATTGGGCTTAACTCGACGACATCACCATACTCATTTTTAATAACAAAGTTTAAAAATAAATATTTCCAAATTTTTATTTAAAAGTTACAAAATAACACTTATTTTTAATTTTTTCAATTAAAATATACTGGAGAACACGAAATTATACGCTCCTCTGTATTTCGATGCAGATGAACTTAAGGGGTCATAATCCAAAAACCGAATATGAGGAATGAAAGAGAATCGAAAACTACTCTTTTACATCCAACAACAACAAAATTGTATTTACTTAAGTTTATGTTTATTGCATTTCTTTACAGTTTGGGGTGATCATGAAATTAAACGCAGTGGTTTTTAATTACGAAATAAAACTTTATTATTAAAACAAAAAACATAATTAAAATAAAAAAACACTTTGTAGTAATGCTTATGACCTCTCTTATTTTGAATAAATTCAAAATGCCTATCGTTCATACTATTTATCAGGGGTTAAGGGGTTGAACTTTCTAAGGAGTCCCAAGCCGCTATTACTGCCGATATTAGCTCTGCAACGCTATTGTATTGCCTGTTGTTAGAGTACATTTTGTGAACAAGTATGCCCCATACATTTTCAATAGCGTTTATATTATGGATACACCCTGGCCCCTCTAAGACTTCAACGTTTTCTGATCGAACCCACCGTTTTATTCCCTTATTGGAGTGAGTAGACGCAATCTTTTCCTGAGAAATGTTATTTATCTCCTAGTTTCGCTTCAAGAAGGGCAATAAATAAATTTTTAGTATGTCTCGTCAGAGTTCATACTCTTCGGGGTAATGCGACAGCTTGGAAAGACCAGCCCAAAAATTTATTTTTCAGAGAATCCACCCCACCTCGGTTTTTGGATTATGACCCCTTAAGAACATCTGCATCGAAATACAATGGAGCGTATAATTTTTTGCTCTCCAATGTAGAATTGCTCCCTATAAAATTAGAGAGCCAGATAGAGTTTTTATATGGGGTTTTTAAAAATTCGAATTCGAACTGGTATCATCACCCAGACCAAATGGCTAAGGTTATAATCGTATATGGGCGTGGTTCCTATAGAATTAGAGGGGTTACCAGTTCATTTTCGTTGTGCGATACGAATATATCTTTTGATATTCGTACTTTCAGGGTTAAAAATGGACTAAATCGTTTCAATAACTCAGACCAATGGTATAAAGCTGCAATCACATAAATGAGGCGTTCGTTCATCTTATGAAGCGTTTGCATTTACCTATATTGCTTAAATTCGTAATTAGATTAATTGTAAGTACGCTAGCCGGGAAAGTTAGTATTATATAAATGACTAGCTGACCTGTCAGACTTCGTCCTACCTGCAAAATTATTGGTAAAGATGTTGAATGCCATTATATTTTAGGAACGATTGGTCCATAACATTAGTCACACTTTTCACTAGACAAGATAAATATTCACAACAAATTTGATTCGTGGATGACACACCCATGTCTACTGCCCCCAATTAGAGTTTCCAAAAATGCCTCTATAAAATAAACATTCACGTCAATATTAACGTTTCTATCTTTAGCTATTTGGTCTGGGTTATGGTACCAATTTTATCCGTTTCTTAACCTCTCAAAGTACAAATTTCGAAAACTATCTTAAAATCTTGCAACAACCCAACAACAATTGAAACCGGGGCAAAATGATTAATAAACGTTGGAGATATCGATATCATGTCTTTTAGCAATTTAAAAAAATTTTTCAAAGAAACATTTTGTAGAAAATGTTAAAGTTCTAATGTACGATTTTAAAGGACACGTCCAGTAAAAACTGTCTTTCATTGAAGACATCTAATATCGAAAATGCACTAAAACAAAGATACTCTGACTGCTTCAGATCGCTGTTCACACTGTGCTTTGAAAAGAGTAAAAGAAAGCAACCCAAGTAAAATTTTCAAAGCAACATTTTTATAGAACATTTGAATGCTGTCAGTCTCATTTTATAGTAATTTCCTGTCTTTTCGCGAAATAAGAACGTAAAGCACAGGTAAGGAGGCGAGATAAAGAGTTAAATTTCATGAAAGACATCTCATATGCAAAGTGCACTAAAACAATAAGAAACATAGATACTCTGACCATTTTAGTTGGAGATATCGATTTTTGGTCTTAGAGCACCGCAAGTTAAATTTTCTGAGCAAGATTTTTTTTAGAACATTTTAATGTTGTAAAGCCCTATTTTTAGGCACTTTTCTGACTTTACTCGAAATACCAAATTACTTTTTGGTACAATAAGAGTACTTTTTGGTACAATACAATCAACGTATGTACTGTATGTGTACAATGAAGTACTTTTGGACACAATAAAATTACTTTTTGGTACAATAAATTGTACTTTTTGTGTGCAATAAAAATACTTTTTGGTGCAATAAAGTACTTTCTGATACAATAAAAACACTTTTTATATACAATAAAAATATTTTTCACAGTAAATTGTACTTTTTTTGTACAACAAAAGTATATTTCGGTACAATAAGTAAACTTTAACAACAAAAGTACTTGGCGTATCGAAAGCAATTGTTTTCAATATTTACATAAGAGTGTGTCACTTTTTTTCTCGACCAAGCGGTTATAAATATCGTAATCTACGATGAATTCTAACATAATTTGCACAAGAAACCATGGCTCAAGAATCAAAATCGAGCCCCCGGTGTTTAACGAAAAACTTGTCATATGGGGAAAAATCCACAACAAGGCCCAAAACTACCCCGGAATCGCCCCTAGAGGGTTCAAATGTATGACCGACCAACGAAAAATTGTAAACACTAGTGGGCGTCGGTCGTACATTTTACCCCTCTGCAGGCACCATGGAGGAGCATAAAAATAAAAAAATCTATGGAGACCACCTTAAGAGTGGGTTATAGATAGCTTGTCATACATTTGACTCGTCTAGGGGCGACTCCGGGGAAGTTAGTGCGGTGGGAGCAAATTATCTAAAGACAAATGTTCTGTATGGGAGACCCCTTAGGGGGTGAAGATGGGGAGTAGGTATGTTTGGGAAAAATGTTAGGAGGAAAAAATTACTGGGGATCGTTCAAAAATTTGAACCCTCTAGGTGCGATATTTGTTTTACATACATACTTTGAAGGGCTTTAGACAACTCATTGTATACACATAACATTATATCCAATTTACTTTTCAGTGCATGTTTTACAATAATAATACATAATTTTAATGATATTTTAATTGATTACATTCCAACAACAACTTTGAAATTTGCACTGACTTTTATATAAATCCGTATACCACTTTTTTTTGTGTTGCACTCTCTCTTCTTGCAGATGTAATGTAATCCTACCGCATGTGACACTTTGAAGGGGCTGATTTTGACTGGTTTAACCAAGGCAAACATTTAACCAACAACAACAAGAACAACAGCAACTCAGAAAAAGGAAATATTACACGAAAGCCGAAAACAACAACAACAAAAACAACAACATTAATTTACAACAACTTTACAAATTTAAAAGAAAACTTTTATATTCTACTGAGGAAAACCACAACAACAACAACAAGAACAACAACAACAACCACTTAAATGCAACCAGATGATGAAGAAGAAAAATTCAAAACAGTAAAGCAAAGACTAAAACTAAATAAAAAAAATAAAAAACAAAAAATAAAAATAATTTCAAAATAAAAACAAAAAAATATTATTTAAACTTTAACAAGAAACAAATTTTGCGTAAAATTAAGCAAAATTGATAAAGAAAAACAAAAGAGAAATCCATCTAAAAAAGAGAAAATAATAAAGAAAAAACAAAACAAACAGTAGCTATGTAAGGAAATGAAAATGAAACTAATCTAGAAAAAAGAAACAAAGCAGCAAAACGGGAAGGAAAGAAAAGCAAAACAAAAGAATATAAAGAATGAACAGGAATAACTACAAATACATAATTTGATTGATAAACAGGCAAGCAGTTAAGAAAAGCGAAAGAAAATTACTAAAAGGCAAAGGAAAGGGAAACAAATCCATAAAGGTAATAGAAAGATAAATGAATAGAAAGGGGTTAATCGCTGAGATTAGGCAATATTTAATAGATGTGAAAACGGGGAAAAATCGAAAACAAAAATTTTTTTCCTCTTACTGCAAAAAGCATTTTTTTCTTCCAATCTTAACGTTAGCTTAACTATTTCTGTGAATTATTTAACTAGCAATCTATTGTTTTTATTTTTGTTCACACGTGTCTCTTAGGATTTGACTTAAATTAAGCAGCAACTAATAATTTGTTGTTCTACTACAGTGATTTTAACAATCATTTGTGCGTTATATGTTGCTTATAATATTTCATTTTATAAATGATAGGTTTTTTTTATGCACATGTGAAAAGTTATATGTTTGTTGGTTTTTAATTTATTTAATTTTATTTTGTTTTGTTTATGTAATTCTGTTTTCGTATAACAGAATATAATTTTGTTTTACTTACAGTGAAAAAAAAAATATTTTTAAAATTTCCCTTGAGTTTGGTTTGCTTAAGTTATAAAAATAATTTATAAATTTTCAAAACAATCATATTTTTATAATACCATAAAAGAAGGATTTCAATTTGTTTCAATGCTAAGCGTATTTTATTTTACAGCTCCTTTTACATGTTTTTATTATGTCTTATTTTTTTATTTTATTCAATAATTAAGACTACTTTTAGTTGGACAAAAGGGAGACAACTCAAAATTTAATAGCAGTTAAGAGGGTTTTTTACGAAAGAGGAGGCTAAATAATGGACCATTTTTACTCTGCGTTGAGATGACCACATCATGCTTCTTTTTCTCTTTTTATTGCACAAAATTAAAATTTAGAAATTTTGAACACTTTTAATTTAAATCAAAAATTTATTTAAAATACTTTTGTTCAACATAAATATTGCTACATATTTTTTTTATGAAAGATATTAACTTTAACTGTGTAACTAAATTTTTAAATTTAGATTTAAAGATTTTTGGTATTCAAAATAATTTTATTTTATTAAAATGTATGTATGTTGGTAACAAAGTTACTGTTTTGGATGGCAATATTTTTTTTACTTAAAAAATATTTCTTTTGCAACTTCAAATTAAAATTATTTTTATATGTATTATGTATGATTTAATTAATTAATTTGTAAAAAATTTTTAAAATTTTTAGTTTAAAACAAATATATAATTTTTTTATGAATATATTATTCTCAACATATATATAAATACTTTTTGTTGAACCAAAATATTTTTTTATTATTTTAATATAAAGTATTTTTTTAATATTAAACCAATCAATTTTTTTTATAATTTAAAATTTCTTGTAACTTATTTTCTTTGTGAATAAATTTAAATTTTTTTAAAACCACAATTTTAATAAAGATTTTGTCCACCTTTCAAACTACGCTACAACTTTTTAAACAAAAAACATTTTAAATGAAAAATTTTTTTTCGTTTGATTTTATTTAACAAACAATTTTAAAATACTTTGAATTCTATACAAAAATATCCAATATTTTTATTCCAAATAAATATTTGTTTTCCGAAGATTAATTTTGTATTGAAAAAATTATATTTTTTGGTAATACAAAAAAATTTTGTTTACAAAAAATCGATAAATTTTTGAACAAATAAAAAAAATATTTGTTTAATATATGACCAAATTAAATATTTTCTATATCAAAATGTTTTTCAATTTATTTAAAACTTATTTTTTTTTTTAAAGAAAAAAATTATTTAGAAATAAAAAACATACAGAAAAAATATTTATCTAAAAATAAAATTTAAAGAAATTTACCTTTTTTTAAATAATACAAAATATTATTTAAGAAAAACAAATAATTCCTTTGAAAATAATTTTAATAGTTTTCTTTTATACTTCAATAAACCAAAATGCTTTTAATTGAAAAGAAATACACATTAAGAAATAAACATTGTTAACATTTTTCTAAAAATATTTGAATAATTTATATATATAAAATATGTTTTATTTAACAAAAAATATTTTGAAATTCTTTAAAAAAAAATGTTAAATAAAACACATCGACTATTCATCTCCCAAATAGAAAAACATATTTTACGAATATTTGTTTCTATTTTTTTGCAACTAAAACGTTAATATAAAAACGTTGTTTAATAATGTGTGTTTAAAGATTTAAGATCTTTTTTTATATAAATGAATACTTTGTTTTATTTTACAAAAATATTTTAAATTCTATACAAAAAATCCAAAATTTATTTTCAAATAAAAAAACAATTTCCGAATAAATTTAATCTGACTCTAACCTCTGGCAAGAACTTTTTTATATGGAAAAAATTATATTTTTTGGTAATACAAAAAAATGTACAAAAAATTTATAATTTTTTGACCAAAAAAAAAGTTGTCTTACTATAGTGTATGAAAAAAATATTTTTGTGTTAAAAAATGTCTTTATAAAGAAAATGTTGTAGTACTAAACGAGGTTTTAGAATTATTACTATTATTATCAATAAAAAAAATAATGTTTCTTGTTTTTGTAATAACTAGACTTTAAATTTAGTACTACAACATTTTCTTCGTATAGAAAATTTTTTTAAAATAAAAATATTTTTTTCTTTCCTTATAGAAAGATTAATTTTTTAGGCAAAATATTATCTATTTTTTGTATAGAAAATGTTAAGGGTTTTTTTTTAATATAAAAATATTTCTTGCTAAGAATAGATATTTGAAATGTCTTAGGAAAACTTTTTTTTATTTGGAAATAAATTATTGGATTTTTTTTGTATGGAATTTAAAGTATTTTAAACTTTTTGTTAAATAAAAAAAAAATTTATTTATACAAAAACTGTTCTTAAATCTTTAAACAAACTAAATTCAACAATGTTTTAAAAATATTAGTTTCTAAAAAATAGAAAAAAATATTCGTTAAACATTTTTTTTTTGTTTTTTTGAGAGAAAAATTATCGATTTCTTTTATTTAACAAAAAAACTTTAAAGTAATTGAAATTTTTCTTTTGTTAAAATAAAGCAATTTTTTTATTTATATACATATGTAGCAGTTATTCCAAAACTTTGAAACAAATTATTAAATTTCTTTGGAAAACATTTTTTTGTTTGGATATAAAATATTGAATTTTGTTGTAAAGAATTCAAAGTATTTTAAATTTTTTTGTTAAAGAAAAACAATTTTTTCATTTTTATAAAATCTTTAAGAATGTTGTTTTTATCATAATATTTGTATTTAAACACAAAAAAAAAATTTTGTTGACAAAAAAATAATAATTTCAATAAAAAAAAAATATTTTTTTACAAATTTTTTTTTTAAATTGTTGTTATTACTTGTAAATTTTTGTTAAAGACAGTGGAAATTCTTTAGGTATAAAGACATTGTAAGAACTGAAATATGTTTTAGTATTGTTAAGTTCTTATGATATTTAAATAAGTTTTTCATTTTGTTAAAATATATTTTGAAATTTTCTTAAATTTAAATTAATAGTGTTTTTCGTATGGCATTATAACAATGTTATTGAATATTGTTTGTACTCTTATGAAATGATTTATTATTATTATACCGTTTCCTTTTTAAATTATTTTTATAAAGAAACTTTTTTTTTCATTGAAACAAATTGAAAACCGTTTAATAAAGTAATAATAAACAAATATTTGTGTTTGTTAACTATTTTGAGCTGCTTAAAATGTGTAATTATTATTTCTTAATAATTTACTTTAAACTCAACTTTATTGAAATTTAAGAAAATTTTTGAATTTTTTGTATTGCATTACAACATTTTTAAATATTTTTTGTATCCTAATGAAATTAATTTATTTAACTGTTTTCAATTTCATGTTATGTTTAATTATATAAAATTTTGCATCGAAACAAATTGAATTCCAACTTATATAACAATAAACAAATAATTGTGTTTGTTAACTATTTTGAGCTGCTTAATATTGAAAATTATTTTTTTGGTAATTTAAATTTTTTTTAAAAATTTTTTTTCTGTCCCTTAATTTGTGCGTAACTTAAACAATGAAGTGGAACCGACACACACACACACAAAGACACCATAAAAACATGAAACAAAAAATAAAACATATTGAAAACCATGCAATAAATTCAAGGGAAATTAAATAAGTAAACAAACAAGAAGAAACAAAAAAAAAACAAAACGAAAATATAAACCAGTTAGAAACAAAAGAAGTAAGCAAAATACATATAAAATAAAACAAAACATGAAACAAATTAATGAAATGAAATGAAAGTATAGTAGATTTTTTATAAAAATAAACAAAAGCAAAGGTAGAATTAGCGAAACAAAAAATAAAATCATCCCCCCACAAGAAGCAGAAGCGCAGTACCAAGAGACGATAAGTAAATGAAATGAATAAGTCTATTTAGTGAAATAACTAAGTATATAACAAAAAAAACACATGTGTTAAAGGGAATTTTTTTTGAAATGAAAATTGTTTACAAAAGAGGATACCAACAACAACTGAAAGTAGTTTAAAGGCGGCTACAAAAGCTCTTGGCCCTTTAGAACATAAAATAAGAATAATGAAAAAAACAAAAACGATAGAGACATTTGTAGTTTTTACAAAAGAAAATTTAAAAACAATAACAATTAAGCAAAAAAAAATGAAACTACAACCACAGCAACAAATCGTATAACGTTCTTAAAGAATCTAACAGAAAAAAAAATTGTTTTGTTTTTTCTTTGTGTACTTTAATAAGGGTTTTAGTTAATTAATTTATTTTGTTTGTAAGGAAATTTTAGTTTCTAAAACTTTAACGAAAAGATGTTCTCAAATACCCATACATATATGTACATGGTCAGAATTCAAGAGAAGACTAAAAAGAAATCTTTTAAAAAGTGAAAAAAAACATATAAATAAATAAAATAAAAAGAAAATAGTTTTTAAGTCTTGAAATTGGGAAGGACACAACCAACCAACTTAACTTAAAGCTTCCCTGACAAACAACAAGCAAAACAGTATGATGGAGTATTTGAGAATTATTTTATAATTTAGTTTACAAAAAAAAAACCAACAAAAACAAAACAGCACTGAGTAAAGTGAAGGTTTAATTTTACTATATTATTTTTTTTTTGTTTTATGAATTTTTTTTTTAAATTCAACATCACTGAAATATATGTAAACGATGTTAAGACATACACACTAACAACAACAAGCAACAACATCGAACGTTTAAGGGTTACATGTAACAAGTGATCGATCGCACATCGCATGATGGTGATGATGATGGATAAAAACGAAAATGTTCAGTTGATAATGAGATAAGAAACAAACAAAACATTTAGTAGATTTTAGTCAGTTTTAGCCATAAGTCAAACAAACAAACAAACCAGAGAAATAATAAAAAGAAAACACACAGATGAAACAAACAACAACAACCAACCAACCAACCCATTGTAGAATGAATGAATGATAAAGTTATTGTTTAAGTCTAAAACAACAACAAAATGTAGTTTTATATGAAATTGAGAAAAACAAATAAAAAAATAACAGAGAAACAACAATTTAGCTTTTAAGTAAACGAGAAAAAAATAAAACCAACCATTTTTTTCTAGTTCATAAGTTGATAGCTAGTAGTAAGTTGTTTTAGTTTTATTTTTCTAATTGAGAAAAACAAACTACATACATACATAATTATTATTAATTGTTTCATTTGAAATATTATTTGTTAGCTAAGAGTTTTTTTTTCATAAGGTATTTGTGATTTTTCTACAACATATACATAAACTCACACACACACACAACAAACATACACATGCATACATGCATAGCAGTTAAATTTTAGATATATGTATGTATTTTTTTCTATTTGTTTGCTATTTCAAACATTTTATACATTCCTTTTGTGAGCCATCAATAACTTTTCTAATGAAATTCGTGTTATATTTTAGAAAATAAAAGTCTTTGGTCTATGGCTAAGTCATTAGCATTTCTATTGATATAGTAGTGGGGAATAGTAAGAAAAGATTTTTCTTAAAAAAAATTTTTTTATAAATGACAAATTGTTGTTCTTCATACTGAAGGGATTGGAATTCAAGTATATTAAAAACAAAATAATCCAAATTTAATAAGAGCAACGAAAGTTTTTAAATGTCAAACTTTCCGTATTGAAAAAAATATTAAAAATTTTCAAAAATTTGATTTAAATTTTTATTTTTATATAATTCTAGGCAGGTTCGATTTTTTTTTTAATTTTTTTTTATTGCAAAATTTATTTACCTTTTGATTATAATTCTTTGAGGGCGGTTTGATAATCGTGTTCTTGGCATTTAATTCAAGTGTAAATTTGAAGCTTGATAACCACATATGATCCCTTTTATAATATAGATAAAAAAAGAGAGCAAAATATGAGAGAATTTCAATCACAACCATTCTACAACATTTCCAATTAAAGCTCAACAGAAATCAATTGATTAATTTAAAATTCAAAAAACTTTTGAATTAACAAAAAAAGTTCCGTTTTAATATTAAAAAAAAATGTCAAACAAAATGTAAAAAATCGCCAATAGGAATTCAAAATTCGTTACATCAATTTCAATAAACATAAATTGAAATTCAAAATTCATCGCTTAAAACTTTGAATTCGTCAACTGAAATTCAAAATTTATTAAATGAAGTTCAAAACCCCTACTTATAATTCGACATGGACTCAGTAATAGTGTCATGGCGTTAAATAATAACTAAATAGTCTTAGACTAATTACCACTTATGACCCATTTCAAAAGTGAGCGCTCTACAAACTCTAAGCGGATGTGCTGATCTCTTCGAAAAACTCTATAGTGTACGAGTTTACAATAGAGCAGTGTCAGGCACCCTATAGCCTCGCGAGGCCGGCAAAAAAACGTTTTCTCACATAGACACGATCGGCAATGGGCACGAACTATAAATTTTTGTTTGACAAAAGCAACACCGCACACGCTTGTTTTGCATTCGACAGCGAAACTCTTTGATACACTTCGTCGCTGCGCCGCCCTAAACACACATGTGTGTTTTTCAATTACTTTTCAGCAGATCCAAAAATGTTGTTTACTTTGGAACTATTTTCATATATTCTTCACATATCTGATATTAATAACTTTGAAACCAATTAAAATATCGCGAAAGGGATTTAAGGGTCAATGGACGACCATAAGAGCATTAAAAAAAATGCAATAAAAAAAATTCGAAAAATCACACATAATTGATTTGGTTGTCCAAGCGACAACATTTTGATACAACGAATTTAAAGTTGCATTGCAACCGAGTGCTACAGACCCATAGAGTAGCGGATAGATAGATACGCCTCACCTTGGCCAAAGGGGATATGCTCCATACTAATATACAACAATTTATACAACAAATTTAGCTGAAGTTTGCTTGGACCGGCCGTGGCATAGTGGTTAGAACACGCGACTACCATGCGGGAGATCGCAGGTTCAAACCTGGCTCCAGTCATCTTAAAAAAGAAAAAAAAAAATTTTCTTTCATTGTCGGCTCCCCTCGAATGTTGTTGACAGGAACTTCGCAGTATTATGCGTCGATTCAATCGTCGTGTCTAGTAAGAGCTTCTCAAACAGTGACGTTCGCATTCGTCAATAAACAAGTAGGTGCCGTTAGTTGTGAATCTAAAAATAGAAAGCGTGTTATTTCACAACAACGCGAGAAGCTATCCCATACCTCATCCATGGGGTGCAAAGGGAAATTAAGTTTTTTTAAGTTTTTTTTGCTTGGGCTATATCAGAGGGCTATATTCAGTAATGCCCGAATGGAATACTGTTTCAGTTGTTATAAAACCAAAATTTGAGCAAAATCGGACAACTTTAAGCCGTGCCTCAAAGATGTCAAAGGTCAAATCTTTGTTTATTTGCATTTCTTTTTTGTACCGTATAGACTCGAAAACGACTTGACCAAAATTTTTACAGAATGTAGAGTACTCTCATTTTTGATTTATCAAGTGGGCGTGGCCCCGCCCTTTAAACGCTATTAATGAATCGGCAATATCTGTAGGACTGTTTCCCCAATTGCCTTGAAAATTTGTGTGGATGCATTTGGCAGGAAAGTTTTAACAAAATTGCATTGTGGGCGTGGCCCCGCCCGTTTTTGATTTGGCAATATCTGGATGAGTGTTTCTGCAATCGCCTTGAAAATTTGTGTGGATGCATTTAGCAGCAAAGTTCGTGATACAACAAAAAGAGGGTGGGTTCGGAAAAGTAGGCGTGGTGTAAAATTTGAAACTTTAAACAGCTGTATCTCATGAATTACACTGTGTAACAAAAATAAAAAAAATTTCTCAGTCCTTGGGATGTAATTGTTATTTCCTAGTCTGTTATGTCTTAAAAGTATGAAAACCACCTAATATTCATCGGAAACTTTGCTTTTGTGGCTGTAACTTTCGCCTCAGAGAGCTTAGGGAACAAGTCTTGTAGGTACTTGAACGCTGAAGATTTTTTGTCGAGAGCTTTGACGAATTGCTTTATAAAACCCAGTTTGATGTGGAGTGGTGGCATCAGTACCTTCTGGGG
Source organism: Muscina levida (assembly GCA_964034835.1). Classification (NCBI taxonomy): domain Eukaryota; kingdom Metazoa; phylum Arthropoda; class Insecta; order Diptera; family Muscidae; genus Muscina; species Muscina levida. The sequence continues at coordinate 25,547,308 of OZ035883.1, read as the reverse complement.
GTCCATCAAGGGCTCCCACTTGACGTTGTTCCTCCCCACTGTGAATTCAGTTCGTTGTGGCCATTCACGCTTACTGTAGTGTGCACGCAGATAAGCGCTGCCATGGTCACAAAAGCAAAGTTATCTTGCGACAATAGCTGTTTTCTATACTTTTGGGACCTAACTGACTAGGAAAGAACAATTACAACCCAGGGACAAAAAACTTGTTACATAGTGTTATAAGAGGTATTAAGACAATATTTGGCAGATATTGTTGGTACAGTATTATTACCCTAGCTGTGGTGGACGTAGACTGTGCTACGTCCAATTAAAAAGAAACCGTTATAACAGCTATAATAAAAATTTTATCGTCCTGAAAATTTCACAATATTTGAAACTAAGTTTTTATTTTTAAATACAAGAAAAGTAGTCATTGATAAATATTGTACTTTTTGGTACAATAAATTGTACTTTTTTGAACAATAAATTTTAATTGTTGTTACAATTTATTGTACTTTTTCGTACAATAAATTAGGCTTATTTTAAAATAAATTGGTACAATAAATTGTACTCTTTTGTACAGTAAATTTATCTAATTTGGTACAATAAAAGTACTTTTTGGTACAGTAAATTGTACTTTTCGGTATAACATATTGTACTTTTTTGAACAATAAATTGGTACAATAAATTGTACATTGAATTTTTCTATTTGGCTACAAAGAAAGAATAATAAATTGTATGTTTTTGGTACATTACAAAACAGAACTTTTTGGTACAATAAATTGTATTATTTGGTACAATAGATTGTACTACTTAATACAAGAAAAATACTTCATGATACATTAAAATGTACCTTTACTAACAAAAAAAATTTTACTTTTCTGCATAATAATTTTTACTTTTTGGTACAATTAACTGTACTTTCTGGTACAAAAATTTAAATTTTGTGTATAAATTGCAGTTTTTGCTACAATTACTAGTACTATTTTGTACAATAAAAGTACTTTTTGTATTTTTAAATTGTACTTTTTGGTACAATTTATTGTACTTTTTGGTACACAATTTTAAATTTCGTGAAAATTTTAGTTTTTGGTACAATTAATGGTACTATTTTGTACAAAGTGCTTTGTGGTATAATAAATTGAAATTTTTGTAACAATAAGCTGTACTTTTCGGAACAACAGATTGTACATTTTGATACAATAAAAGTACTTTTTGGTAAAATAAATGGGGTATAATTTAAAAATATTCCGAGATCTTCAACGTTGTTCGACAAAAAATGCCCTTCCAGGCCCCCAAAAAATACTACCACATTTCTTTTAACTCGTCCTAAATGGCCGTTGCCATTGGTGCTCTCAGTACTAGTCATGGGTTCCAATCCCTTCATGTTATTATTATTATAAAATATTAACAATTATACATTTATCAACTGTTTATAACTCAAATTTCCCTACAAAAATAGTTCTATAAACCTTTCAAAAATTATTATGAATTCAATCCTAAGTAATTTTCCTTCTAATTTTTACATATTTATTCAACATATTTTTTCTTTAACCGGAGACTCGCCTTCTTCCCCCTAGGCTCATTATAAAAGATTTGTTTTAATTAAAAAAGAAAAATAATATAATTACCACACACAATAAACGAAGAAGTAGAAGTAGTAAAGTTACAAGAAAAAAAACAAACAAGAAATATTTAAACGAAAAGTCATGAGAAAATACAAAAAAAGCCAAATGTCTTCCTGATTTTGACGTTCTTTAACAAACAATTACAACAACAACAAAAACAACTAATAACCACAAGTATATACATCTTTTATATAGTTTTTAAGAACTTTTTCGTATATTTTTCATTTAGATTTCTTTAACATTTTGTTTTTGTTTAATTTTTCTGTTTCTTTTTCAAGAAAATTATAAATAAACTAACTAAAACATATAAAAAAGAAAATCTATGATAAAGAAGAAAAACAAAAAACACAAAACTAGACTGATTATAAAATTTGTATAAGATAACAAAACGTATACATAAAAAAATTTATACACAAAAATTAAACATAGTTAATAACAAATACAACATTAACAACAAAACAAAATGAAACAAACAAATATAATGAATGACAAGAGCAAAATCTTTAAGTAGTAGTTTCTCATTGTTTAACTAAATTCCATAACAAAATCCTAACGCCTCCCCCTAGAACCCGACAAAAACAAAAATAAAACAAACAAGCATAGAAAATGCGCATTCCAAAAACAAACAAACAAACAAAATAAAAAACAAAAATTAAATAAAATACAGTCCTTGAACATAAACTTCTTATGAGAAAACTAACTTCTGTCTTCTTCAAAGCTAACATCAACCACACCACAATTACATCAAAGAAGATCACAAATACTATTATAGAAAAATAGCACACAATTTACGTTATTTTTTTCTTTAGTTTTTTTTACACATTACAAGTGCAATGTTCTTTTTTTTGTTACAATTTCATAAGAAATTTTTTTTTTTTATTTAATTTAATATTTTTTTTTTAGTTGTAAGTTTTTAGTTTTTAAAAAATTACATTTAATTGCTTAGCAAAAAATAAAGTTAAAAATAAAACACAACACACACAGTTAGTTTTTAGAAATTAGTCGTGACAATTTAAAAGGAAAGAAAACGAAAAACAACAAAAAACTTGTTTTAAATTTAAGTGAAAACAAATCTAAATCTAATTTTTAAGTAATGTGTGAAAAAAAAGCAACCGCGCTGAGAATATGATGGGAAAAATATATAGTTTTTAAGATGTTTAGCAGAAAATAGATGATTTTTGTTTTAGTTTTAGTTTTTTGGATAAAAATCTCTAATTGAGAAGATTAAATTGATTATGGTTTTAATAGTTATAAGTTGAAAAGAAATCGAAAGTAAACTACATCCAAAATATTTAAATGGGATAATTACAAAGAGTATAGTGATATTTTTGTAGCAGCTCCCAACAAAAAATTAAAAACTGTGGCAATTGTATATGGGGAGAGTTTCAGCAAGAGATTAAAATTACTCTGCAATTTTTAAAGTAAACCTAAGACAAGCCCTATAGGCATTCGACCATATGAAGTTATTTATAGTAGATTTTTTAAATAATTTAGAATTAGAATCGAAAAAGCTATCTCTTATAACTAAGCCGGTGATGGAATGTCAAAAATTTAAATTGGGCGATTGTCAAGAAATCAAAATTGATTAAAAAAAAAATGTCGTTGAAAATTAGGGTATTTCGATTTGCAGACCTATCTTTGTAAAATATAGTATAAATCAAAAATATACATTTTTGATGCCAGATTTATATCTGATTTACCCTGAAGCAGTCAATCATTTACACATTCTTAAATTTTTCGTAAAAAATTCCTAAACTAATTTTTTAAATATGGAAATAACTGTTTGTTTACTGTTTTGGTAAAAATATAAAATTCATTAGTGATTTATAGCTCAGATTTTACTAAATATGATTTTTAAATATTCTATTCGAAATTATATATTGTAAGCGTCCCACAGATTTCAGAGAATTACAGAAGATGACAAAATGCCATGAAAATAATCGATTAATTAAATAGTAAAATTAATTTAAAATGTATCGCTCAGTAGATTTCAACTAAAGGCCTGCAGCTTTCCATTCATTCCACTTGTACAAATAGATAAATCAAGTAAAAACCTGAAATTATCGGCACAAATACAACAAAGAGTAGATCGCGTATCATCTCTTTCTCTGGCTCTCATTGTAGTGGAAACTTTTTTTCTCTTTATTTGTTCCACTCAGTGAAGTAACTGTTGTTCCTCTTTTTCAAATGGATATATCCATTTAGTATAGATATTTCAGATCGTACGCTTTGTGTTGATGATGTTTTCTTACATTTTTTTTATTCTTTTTACAAAAATTAATGGTGTAAGTTTCATCTGTGGGAAATTTTAACAAAAAAGAAAACAAAATTTCGCTCTTTATTCTATATGCTTGCAGCGTCGCGATCTCCAAGCACAGATAACAAGAATACCGATATATCTGCTTGTTGTATATGTAATCCTACAAGTCTTTTTGATACTTGGTACTTTTACTCTCTCATACATATTCTATCTTTATCTAAAAGAGAAATATTCCATACGCACTCAATCCAAAAAGAGCAAAACCGATACAAGCAGATATAAGAAAATTGAACTGCATACAACAAGTTCTTTGCAGACCTATAATTTCAATTTTATCAAAATAATCGATTAAGCGAAAAGTGAAATAAATTTCGAATTTATAGCTCAATAAATTCTTTAGCTTTAAATTTCACATTGATGACTGATTTTAGTAATTTTTTTTACCACAATTCCATCGAATTTAGATTCTCTCAATAAATAGCAATTTTATCAATATAACCTATAAGAGCAAAAAGTAGCAAAACTTATGTTTCACTTAATAGTTTAATTTTTTTTTTAATTTAGAAGTTTTTCCTCTCTTTTACTTCCAATTTTACATTGATAATCGATTTCATCAAATACTATCAACTTTTTAAACGATTAAAGATTCTGTCGGATTTTGTCGGAATAATTGTTAGTTTCAATATTAATCAATAATGACCGATTACTGAAAAATTTTCTTATAACAAATTTATTGGATATTTTTCGCAATTATCATCGAAAGGTATAAAATTTACTAACTTTGATCTTTCAGTATCTCATACGTTCACTTGTAATATCTTTCGATATCATATATTCATTTCAATCAAGTAAAGAACCTTCGATATACGTCGATTACAGCCAATCTTTATATTCAAATTTGTTGATAAATATTTTGGTTGTTAACGATTTATGAGCATGATTTTACCATCTACTTACTCCACCTTCCGTTATTCCCTGTACAAATCTGTAATATTCCGATTCGTCATCGAAAATTGGTTTCAGTACAATTTTAAAAGTATAGTAGGGATCTTGAAATTGTTGATCTCATACATTCAAATTGATTGGAATAGCTTAATTGGTGAAAATTTTGTAAAACAAATTTATCGATAACTTTTTTAAAAATATTAATGATTTCGATTTTTCTGTATGCTTTTAATTCCAAGTATGAATCAATAATCGGATATGTTATCGAAAATAAGTTTTAGAAAAGTTTAGAAGGTACAGTCTTAAGATACCCACAGTTTAAATTTTTCGATGTCAAACATTCACTTCTTTTCTTGATCGACTTTTATAAATTTTTCGAAAAATTTTTTTTTATAAAAATTTATGATTACGATCTTTTGCTGTTCTTAACCACATTTTTATTAATTCCCTGCAAGAATTAATAATCACCCATATTCCCGTTGTCTTCATCGACATCGTCATCGTTTTTATGTCAACATCACTTCGATTCAACATCGTCTTCACATCATTGCTATTTCGGTATTCTGTAACTATCATGAGATCACGTCGACTGGTTATCGATAACATGAGAGAAATGACAACAACTGATGTAACACTTGAACATCAGCTGATTTATTTAGTTATCGTAAACTGCTACAAGAAAACCAATTTTACCGCATCGTCACAAGACGACGTCGTTTTGCGTCGACGACGACAACGGGAATATGGGCGAATATTCATCGAAAAATTGTCTAAGTAAAATCTAGAAATTCTATTATTTTACATCTATGAATATCATACATTCACTTTGATTTCGATCGATAACCTCATATTTATCGATAAAATTTTGGATAACCTTAGTATGATATTGTGATTTGTCATCGAAAATTTGCTTCAGTAAAATTTTTAAAGTACTTCTTGGTACAAGAAATTTTCTTTTTGACACAGTAAATTAACTTTTGGGTAAAATAAAAGTACTTTTTAGTACGATAAATGTATTTTTTGCTATAGTAAAATTACATTTTGTTACAATAAAAGTACTTTTTCATACAAGAAATATAATACAAGAATATGATACGATACAAGAAATATTTTTTATAATACAGTTAATGTACTTTTTGGTACAATTAAACTACATTGTGGTACATTTAAAGTACTTTTTGGTTCAAGAAATTTTCTTTTTAACACAATAAATTTACTTTTTGGTATAATAAAAGTACGATAAATGTACAGTAAAATTACATTTTGGTACAATAATAGTACTTTTTGATACATGAAATGTAATTTTTGGTACCAGAAATGTTCTTTATGATACAGTTAAAGTACTTTTTGGTACATTTAAATACAATTTGGTTACATTTAAAGTACTTCTTGGTACAAGAAATATTCTTTTTGACATAAAATTAAACTTACTTTTTGATACAATAAAAGTACGATAAATGTACTTTTTCTACAGTAAATTTACATTTTTGTGTAAAAAAGTACTTTTTGATACAAGATATGTAATTTTTGGTACCAGAAATGTGCTTTATGATATATCATGTACTTTTTGGTACAATTAACCTACAGTGTGGTACATTTACAGTACTTTTTTGTACAAGAAATTTTCTTTTTAACACAATACATTTACTTTTTAGTACAATAAAAGTACTTTTTAGTATGATAAATGTATGTTTTGCTATAGTAAAATTACATTTTGGTACAATAAATGTACTTTTTCATACAAGAAATTTAATTTTTTATACAAGAAATGTTTTTTATAACACAGTTAATGTACTTTTTGGTACAAATAAACCACACTTTGGTACATTTCAAGTACTTGTTGGTACAAGAAATTTCATTTTTCATACAATAAATTAACTTTTTGGTATATTGATTTTTTTTTTTTTGGTAAAAGAAAAGTACTTTTTGGTATATCAAAAGTACTTTTTGGTATCAAAAAAGTACTTATTTTTTGAATTTGACTGATAAAAAGAGGACAATTTTATCGTAAACTCATGGTCATGTTTGAATATTAAAAAACTCAGTTTCGAAATAATAAAATCTTACGATTTTCAACGCTGTTTTTAGAAGTTTAAATCACAAATCTGCTTTGAAATCTCACTGAAACCTAAGGCAACGACAAAATGCAACTTAAAGTCAACGCTTAGTGTACAATTGCCACAGTATGTTTTCCTACCATAATTTGGAATTAAAAAAATAGAAAACCCCTATTTTTTACTCTAAAAAGTATTATACTGCTACAACTTATCACAAAAAAATAAAGAACACCAAACCGATATCTGATTTATGCAAAACCAATCAAATTAAAAAAAAACGGAATACAACAATATTTGCTCTTATGTCTTTAAACGGCAATAAATTCTATTCCTTGGAATGGTATAGGTTCAATGGCAATATTTTTTGTTGCTTCAACAGAATCAACCAGCAAATATCCCTCTTTTGAATTTTCTCTTACAACAACTTTGAACTGTTTTTTTTTATTTTTTAATTATAGTTCTTACCCATTAAGACTTGTAGTAAATAATGGATTTAAATTTAAGATTAAGGAAAACAATAATGTTTTTGTTTTATTTTTTGCTGTAATTTTAAGTAGTTAATTTATTGCTCTATTTTTTAAAAACTATTTTTTATGTTTAAACTTAACGAGAAAAATGATGAAAAATCAAATGCTTTTTGTCTGTGCAAGTGAAGCGATGAGAGTAAAGTAATGCGTTTTTTTACATTTTTTGTAATATTTAAGAAATTTGTTGTTTTTATTTTAGCTAAGAAACAAAAAAAAATAATTAAAAGAAGAAATAAAGAATTAAAAGAAAAAGTAATGAATTAACAGAAAAAGTAATTAATTAAAAATTAAAACCTAAAGTTTAAGAATAAACGATTTTTTTAAAATGATAATGAATGAAATGAAAGTTTGTATTAAATAGAAAATGTTGAAAAATAAAGTTGAATACAGAGAGTGGCTTAGAAATTCGTTTAAGTTGTGTTTTTATTTGATTTTACTTAAAAAATAGGATTATAATTACTTTTTATATATTTTTTCTTAATTTTTCTTTTTAGGTTTTATTGCTGCTGATTTATTAGTTGCCAAATTTTTTTATATTTTAAACGCACAATATTATTTATTTTTTTTATTTTCAAGGCTCTTCAATTTCTAGCTGTTGATCTTTATGGGTAATAAAACTGTTTATTAGATGCATAAATGGGTCATATTTAAAACTTTGCCTGTCTGTGACTTAACTTGAGACTGTTAGGCCGTGGTCACATACTGAGCGGCAGAGCGGTGAGCGACAACAATTAAATACTTTTTGGTAAAATAAAACGCTTTTGGTATATTGAAAGTACTTTTTGGTACAATAAAACATTATTTGGTATAATGGACTTTTTAGTACAATAAATGTACTTGTTTGTAAACTAAATGTACTTTTCGCTACAAGAAATTTTCTTTTTAATGCAATAAATTTACTTTTTGGTATAATGAAAGTACTTTTTAGTACATTAAATATACTTTATGGTACAATAAAATTACACTTTGGTACAATAAATGTACTTTTTTATACGAGAAATTTTCTTTTTGGTGCTGTAAATTTACTTTTTAGTTCAATAGAGGTATTTTTAGTACAATAAATGTAATTTTTGGTACTAAAAATGTCCTTTATGATAAAATAAAAGTACTTTTTGCTTCGAGAATTTTTCGCTTTAATACAATAAATTTACTTTTTGGTACAATAAAAGTAATTTTTGGTACAATAAATATACTTTTTGGTACAATAAATTCACATTTTGGTACAATAAAAGTACTTTTTTAGTATGAGAAATATTCTTTTTGAGCGATATTTTTACTTTTGATTTCAATAGAGGTATTTTTTGGTACAATTAAAGTACTTTTGGTACAGGAATTTTTCATGTTGATAAAATAAAAGTACTTTCTTGTACATTGAAAGTACTTTTTTGAACAATAAAAGTACTTTTTTGTATATTGAAAGTACTTCTTAGTACAATAAATGTACGTTTTGGTACAAGCAATTTTACCTTTTGGTACAATAAAACTTTTATTTGGAATAAATGACTTTTTAGCATAATAAATGTACTTTTTGGTAACAATGAGACTACACTTTGGTACAATAAAAGTACTTTTTGGTACGAAACATATTCTCTTTGATACCATAAATTTTCTTTTTAGTTCAATAGAGGTATTTTTTGTACAATAAATGTAATTTTTGGTACCAAAAATGTTCTTTATGATAAAATAAAAGTACTTTTTGTTACGAGAAATTTTCGCTTTACAATAAATTTACATTTTGGTACAATAAAAGTACTTTTTTAGTACGAGAAATATTCTTTTTGATACGATAAATTTACTTTCTATTTCAATAGAGATATTTTTTGGTACAATTAAAGTAATTTTGGTACAAGAATTTTTCATGTTGATAAAATAAAAGAACATTCTTGTACATTGCAAGTACTTTTTAGTACAATAATAGTACTTTTTGGTGTATTGAAAGTACTTGTTGGTATAATAAAAGTACTTTTTAGTAAAATAAATAAAATAATAGTTGTAATTTTTGGTACCAGAAGTGCTCTTTGTGACACAGTTACTGTACTTTTTGGTACATAAAATTTTCTTTTTGACACCATAAAAGTGCTTTCTTGTATACATTCAATACATTCATACATTCAATATACCTAAAAGTACTTCAATCTACAAGAAAGTACTTTTAGGTACAATAAAAGTACTTTTTGGTATATTGAATGTACGTTTGGATACAATAAATGTACTTTTTAATACAAAAAATTCACTTTGTGGTAAAATATAAGTACTTTTAAGTACAATAGATGTTCTTTTTAGTACAATTAAAGTACTTTTTAGTACAAAAAATTTAATTTTTGATACCAGAAATTTTTTATTGTACAGTTAATGTACTTTTCGATATATTTAAAGTTATTTTTGGTATAAGAAATTTTCTTTTTAAAACAGTAAAAGTACTTTTTGGTACAATAAAACTATTTTTTGGTACAAAAAATTTTCTTTTTGATACAATTATTTACTTCTTGGTACAATAAATGTACTTTTTAGTACAACAAATGTACTTGTTCGTACAATAAATGCGATTTTTGGTGCGAAAAATGTTCTTTAGACACAGTAAATGTACTTTTTGGTACCATAAATGTACTTTTTGTTCAGGAACTCTTCTTTTTGCTACAACAGAAGTACTTTGTGGCACAATAAAAGTAATAATCGGTACAACAAATGTACTTTCTGGTACATGAAAATATTTTCTGGTACAAATATACTTCCTGGTACATAAACGCCATGTAAGTCGGGTTTCCTTGTGACCACAGAATAAAATAACCCCATTTCTGTAAATTTCTGTTCTTGCTGTCTTTAAACCATAATAAGTTAGAAGACTATTTATATTTAAAATCAAAAAAAAATGAATTAAAAAAAAAAACATGGAAGTATCGCCTAATATAGTCACAACAATAAAAAATGCTCCTACAATGGTCTTCCATAACCTACAAAATACAATAATTAAATTTTTCTTATATTCCAGAGCCTTCGCTTCTTTTTGTTTTTGTTTTTTGTATTAATATTTAATTTCATTTTAAATAATTTTTTTTTACTTAAAAACCCAATAAAACAAAACAAAACTATTTATTGCTAACATTAGAAAGTCCCTTAAGGACAACAAATATTTTGTGTTAGATTTTTTCTTAAAGTTAAGAAGATGAGGAAATATACATATATATTTTTTTGAAACTTTTTGAAGAATAAAATAATAAAAACTGAAAAAAAATCAACTTTAAAAAAAACTGTTAAATAAGAATCATTGAATTAATAGATGATTAAAGCCAAGCTCATAATATAAACACGAACTTGCTTTTAGTATAAGACGAGAAAAGAGAAGAAACCCGAAAAAAAAAAATATTATTAAAAACAATAAGATAGAAATCCAAAATTTCAAAACTGAAGATGAAATGAAAGTTGACATCCCAAAAATTTGAGGAAAATAACAACAAAATCAACAACAAAACGTAATTAAGAAAAACTGCATTCCGCAAAACTGTAAGCTTAAGAATCCAACAAACAAAACAAAAACCATGAAAACTAAAAAAATATACGAAAAAAAACCAAAACTTGTAAATTTCGCTTGTTGCTCTTTATTAACTTTTAAGTCTTACTTGAAAACAAAACAAAACTTACCCTAAATGAATCTTTGAAAGATAATTTTTTCCTTTTTAGTTTAAGCTAAAACCAAAAACAAACAAAAAAAAATAAAAAATAAAAAAAAAACATTTTTTCTAGGAACCATTTTACGATTATTGAAAAAAACTTTTCAAATCTGAAACAAAAAAAAAACGAAATTACAAATCTTGGCAGATTTTTGGTAAAATTTAAAAAACAACCCTATATACGAAAAAAAAATGTTAAACTCAAAATTGTACAACACTTTACAACTTCACCAAAAATGTAATACTTTTCTTAAAATTCCATGCAAAAAATTTGCCATTATTTGTAGTGAAAAAAATTTACAAAAAAAAAATGTTTTTCAAAAAAAATTTCAAAACCAAAAACATTAGTTTAGATAAGATTGCAAAGCTTTTTTGTGCTAATTTTTGCTTAAGTCTTCATAGTTAAAAAAAAAACAAATGAAATCATAGAATTAATATCAAAACAAAAAATTCATAAAAAAAACAAAAACAATTTAGTGCAAAACAGAAAACAAAGGTCACTAACAAAAACGATATGTTTTGCCAAAATCAACTAAAGAAAAAAAATGTGAAAATTTAACAAAACATCCGCCAAGTTGAACGAATCTAAGAAATGATACGAAAAACAAATTAATACTAAAGTCCGCCAAAAACAAAATCATTAATTGCAAAAGCAAAAGCAAAAGCAAAGTTTATTTGAGTCAACAGCCAACCAATTTATAAGAGTTGTACTCATACCGGGAATCACAAATCTTTTTGCGTGGCCGAATTGGGTATTGCAAATGTGAAATCCTTGCGGCAAGATTCAAGCAAGAAACAAACAAATAAATGCCACAGTAAATTGTATTGTAAAACTCTGGCAAAGAACAAAGGACGCAAACTAAAAATGGAATGAAAATGAAGGAAAAACACAAAAAACAGCATAATTGAGAATTTTTTTCTGCATCAATAAAAAAAAGAATACTGATTTTCTGTAAGAAAACAAAAAAAAAACATCACTCAAGCGTTTTATTGTCAAGGGCCAAAGGTAGTACAAAGGTAAGTGGACGACACGTGGGCATCATGATGATAAATACTCAAACATGAATTGGTACTTGTAGATATTTCAATTAGGGCCAACAATTTCAAAGCGCACTTTGGCCTAATTATACATAGTTCAACAGTTCTTATCGTTAATTCAATAAGGCAAAGTATTTTAGAGAAAATTAAAATGCCATAAAAGTAGAATTTTTTTAAATTTTAAGTTTAAATTGATTGTTACTTATTATTGGTCAATATGAATTCCGTTTTAAATCAGACTTATATTTGCAATTGAGTATACGTTATCCAGTGCTCAATTTACCACTTGATTTCTGTCTTCATAATGGATGATTCTAAAAGTTAACAATTTAGAACCAATGTGAAGTCAACAATTCAAAAATTCGGCTTTTGTCATAATTCCCTTCCTTATTTTAATCATACTTGTGTTATTGAATTGGATTTGATACTTTAACCATATTTGTTGGTCACATAATTTTTATAAAATTTAAAATAAATTTAATTTTTGTTAAATAAATATTAATACATATTTTTTGTAAGGAAACACACAAAAAACCGTCGTTCAAGCATTTTATTTCAAATAGCAACAATAACAATGGTAATGAAAGGTAAGTCATAGAGTATTCAGAACTGAAATCGGAAACCGTCTAAATTTCATTTTCACATACCCGCTTTAAGCGGATTTTCGAATCTTTATCAAAGCTTGATAAAAGCTGGTCGAATTTTCGCTTATCCTAAATTATACTAAAACTAGTGGACTTATTAGAAGTAAACTTATACCAAATGAAAGCCAGTTTTAAAGTCTCTCGATGGGGTTTTAATCAAATTATTAAAAGTCTAAGTTAATTTGTTATTTAAACGGTAAAAATATAACTAAAAAATTATATACAGCTGATTTTATTTTGATCTAAAATAGCAATGAACCTTAAACGCATATCAAATTATTACATTTTTAAAGCATTAACTAAAAACAAAGCCGCTGCGGCGAAATTCGGAGAAAAATATTTTTGTGCAAAAAAATGTAAAGGTTAACCCCTTGCCAAAATTTGAATTTTTGATAAAAAATTTATTTTGCTTTAAATGGCATAGACTGCTTAAATATGCTCGTATGAGTATTATAAAGCAGTTAATTTTTTGTTTCTGACAAGAAATCAGCATAAAAAAGATTTTATAAAGTCAACGACAACTAGTCGAAAATTCGCTGTTTCATTGTCACTGCGGTAGTTTTTTTTTGTATACTTACTACAAAGCTTATATACGATGATGTAGAGGAATTTCTTTCGTCTTATCGTATGATAGAAAAGAAAACAATTTTAGTCTCGTATGCACTCCTACTTAGCAGCAGAGGAAAGGTTAATAATAACTGGTGAATTTTCGCTTTTTTCAAATTATACTTTAACTGGTTGACCTATTAGAAGCAAACATTTACCAACAGAAAGCTAGTTTAAAGAACTCAAGATAGGAGTTTAAATCACATGATTAAGAGTCGAAGTTTCTGTAGAATTTTAAATGTTTAACAGGTCGAAAAAAATAAATAAACCTGATTATATACTGAACCTAAAAATCAATGAAACTGAAACTCATATCGAATTATTACATTTTTGAAGCACTAACTAAAAACAAAGCATCTGCGGCGAAATTCGAAGAAAAATATTTTTGTGCAAAAAAATATATAGGTTAACCCCTTGCCAAAAATTTAAATTTTTGATAAAAATTTTATTTTGCTTTAAATGGCATGGAGTGCTTAAATATGATCGTATGAGCATAATAAATCAGTTCGTTTTTTGTTTTTGTCAAGAAATCAGCATAAAAAAGATTTTATAAAGTCAACGAAAACTGGTCGATTTTTTACTTATCCTAAATTACACTTAAACTGGTTGACTTAATAGAAGCAACCATATACCAACTAAAAGCTAGTTTAAAGGACTCTCGATAGGAGTTTAAATCAAATTATTAATGGTCTTAGGTTATTTCCTATTTAAACGCTTAAAATGGGTCTAAAAAATTAAATAAACCTGATTTGTTTCTGATATAAAATAGCAATGAACCTTAAACTCATTTCAAATTTTTTAATTTTCGAAGCATTATCTAAAAACAAAGCCGCTGCATCAAAATTCGGAGAAAAATATTTTTGTGCAAAAAAAAGTATAGGTTAACTAACCCCTTGCCAAAATTTGAATTTTTGATAAAAATTTTCTTTTTGTTTTAAATGTCAAAGAATGCTTTAATATGCTCGTATGAGTATAATAAATCAGTTAATTTTTCGTTTTTGTCAAGAAATCAGTATAAAAAAGATATTAAAATGCCAAAGAAAACTAGTCGAAATTTCGCTGTTTTATTGTCATAGTTTGGGGTATTTTTTTTGTAGAAAGAATAAGCTTATAAACAGTGATGTGGAGGAATTTCCTTCGTTGCATCGTCTGATAGAACAGCCAACTAATACTAGCTTTGTATACACTAATACTTAACAGTATAAGAAAGGTTAATAATAACTGGTCGAATTTTCGCTTTATCCAAATTTTACTAAAACTAGTTGACTTATTAGAAGCAAAAATATACCAACTGAAAGTTAGTTTAGATATTTCTCGATGGGAGTTTAAATCAAATTATTAAGAGGCTTAGGTTATTTCCTATTTAAACGCTTAAAATGGGTCTAAAAAATTAAATAAACCTGATTTTTTTCTGATCTAAAATAGCAAAGAACCTTCAACTCATATCAAATTATTTCATTTTCGAAGCATTATCTAGAAACAAAACCGCTGCATCAAAATTCGGAGAAAAATATTTTTGTGCAAAAAAAAGTATAGGTTAACCCCTTGCCAAAATTTGAATTTTTGATAAAAATTTTCTTTTTGTTTTAAATTTCATAGAATGCTTTAATATGCTCGTATGAGTATAATAAATCAGTTAATTTTTCGTTTTTGTTAAAAAATCTGCATAAAAATGATATTAAAAAGTCAAATAAAACTGGTCGAATTTTCGCTTATCCCAAATTATACTAAAACTGGTTGACTTATTAGAAGCAAACATATACCAACTTAAAGCTAGTTTAAAGATCTCTTGATGGGAGTTTAAATCAAATTATTAAGAGTCTTAGGTTATTTCCTATTTTAACACTTAAAATGGGTCTAAAAAATTAAATAAACCTGATTTGTTTCTCATGTAAAATAGCAATGAACCTTAAACCCATATTTAATTATTACATTTTTGAAGCACTAACTAAAAACAAAGCCGCTGCGGCAAAATTCTGAGAAAATAATTTTTGTGCAAAAAAATATATGGGTTAACCCCTTGTCAAAATTTGAATTTCTGATAATTTTTTTTTTTGTAAATGGCATAAACTGCTTAAATATTATCATTTGAGTATTATAAAGTAATTAATTTTTCGTTTTTGTCAAAAAATCTGCATAAAAATGATATTAAAAAGTCAAAGAAAACTGGTCGAATTTTCGCTTATCCCAAATTATACTAAAACTGGTTGACTTATTAGAAGCAAACATATACCAACTGAAAGCTAGTTTAGATATCTCTCGATGGGAGTTTAAATCTAATTATTAAGAGTCAAAGTTTCTACAGTATTTAAGCGGTTAAAATAGGTCTAAAAAATTAAAAAAAAAACCTGATTTGTTTCTGATCTAAAATAGCAATAAACCTTAAACTCATATCAAATTATTACATTTTTGAAGCACTAACTAAAAACAAAGCCGCTGCGTCGAAATTTGGAGAAAAATATTTTTGTGCAAAAAAATATATAGGTTAATCACCCCTTGCCAAAATTTGAGATTTTGATAAAAATTTTCTTTTGTTTTAAATAGCATAGACTGCTAAAATATGATCATTTGAATATTATAAAACAATTAATTGATAATTTTTGTCAAGAAATCCGCATAATAAAGACATTCAAAAGTCAATGAAGACTGGTCGAATTTTCGCTTTTCCTAAATTATACTTAAACTGCTTGACTTATTTAAAGCAAACATATACCAACTGAAAGCAAGTTAAAAGGTCTCTCGATATGAGTTTAAATCAACTGATTAAGAGTCTAGGTTTATTTTATATTTTAACGCTTAAAATAGCGTTATATTACTTACCATGCAAAACCGCTGTGCTTTCATTATAGTTAACCTTTTGTGGCTGCTTATTTTAAACTGGTCGAATATACACAATTGCTAAAAACATTGAAATCCTCAAAAATTGCAAAACCAATTACTTGCTTACTTGCATAGGCAATTCCAGTGTATCTACTATGTCCAATAAAGTGACGTTTACTAACTTTAGGTCTTTTTAAATTAATGGGATGTTTATAATACTTTAGCCAATGTGAGTTATAAACAACTAAACAAATAATTAAACATTGTCAATTTATTTGTTTACTTGTGTTTCTCCTAACATAAGTGGCAACTCTTGTATTCCAATCATTTTTTTTAATCAAACGTCCCAAAATATTAGTTTGTCTTTAAAATTTATTCACCATTTTAACTAATTTTATTTAATACTAAATGTCTTCGTTTTCCATTTTGACTGCTTAACGATATTCCATATTATCGTGAAGTCTACAATAATATTTAATCACAATTAAACAATTAACCTGTATATATATTATTTAAAGGAAAAATAAAATGCTCTCGCTTTAATTAAACATTTTTAAAGCTTGAGTAGTACTACAGTAACTTACCAGATACTTTGAAGTACATCATCCACTTTTTACATACCATTTCAAGCAATCAATTATCTGCATAGCTTATGCTGATTCTTTACTAAAAAATAACAGTAGAAATTTTTTTTTTTTTTTAATTTTTTTCTTTATTTTTAAAAGTTGAGTTTTTATTTTTCTTGTTTCCATTACAACGTAATAATAACTGTTCATTTTCAAAAAGTATTAAGCATTTTAACGCATATCATTCAGCTGACGCAGGAAATCTCAACGATCGATCCATGGTGTTTTCATTGATCAGCTTTTGTTTGATGGTCTTGCGATGGCGACGACGTTTCACCAATATTACAGCAACTACCAAAATTGAGAGACAGACGAGAAAACCCCTAAACGTGCCAGCTAAGGCGGCCATTAGAGCTTCCGAAGTCCAGTGGACGACGCGGCCCCTAAATTATGTAAGGGCCGACCATTAATCAATATAGCCGACCAGGCAGCGTATCACACATTGTCGGGTACCAAGTAGACGGAGCATTTGATGCAGCCCTCGCTATTGCAGCGTAAACAGAATACACTGGTGGTAGTTATCCATTCACTAAGAAAGAAAATAGAAAACAATAATTGGAAAATTAGTCAAATTTCTTGAAACTAATTATACTTAAAACAAAAAACAACATTTAACGATATTAATATTAGTCCGATATCTCCCATGACCCCTCTATCAAGCACAATAGGGAGACAGAAGCTGATTTCTTAAAAGAAACTATAAAAATGAAAATGGGGGAAAAATGACTGGTGGTCATACATTTTACACCTCTAGGGGCGAATCCGGGGCAGTTGGGGAATTTGATGTAGATTTCCCCCTTCCCCACAAACTTTGGCCACGATGCGCTGTCAGTTATCCCCACCCTACCTATTATTTACAATAAAATACACTTTATTGTAGTTTCACTGTATCAGAAATTACATTTATTGTACCAAATAGTACAATTAATTGTACAAAAGTGATTTTTCTGTACTACAACGTACTTTTATTGCGGCAAACAGTAATTTCATATTATTGTAACAAAAAGTACGTTTATTGTACCAAAAGGTATGGTAATTTTACTGTATGAGAACGTTATTTTGTTGTACCCCCTACAAACAAAAAGACAACACTGATTGCCACTCTATTTTCTCAAAGAAGAAACGGCAGACTTCAAAACGTTCAAACCGTTAGGTTGTCTCTGTCAAGGCCTATCATACTGTGGAGTGTTATATATTTAGCCAACATCAATAAAGATTTCGTGTCGTTCAGAATCGTTCCGAATAACTCCAATGCAATGCAATTCATTAAATAAATTCCCAAAACATTTTCTCCCATAGCCGAAGAAGTTCGTCAAAATGTAACCCATACGAACTCATAAAACGTTTATTTATTTAAATCTGCTGCCAAGTCAATGTGTTATGGCCCTACGTTTCTCTACTTCTAACTTGTAAATGACGTTCACAGCCGCCTTCCAACTGACAATAGAGGTCGTCTAATAATGAACACCCACTCCAGCCACCAGTCATTAGCTACTATGCCAACAAAGTTTCCAACACACTTTGTGGCCTACTCTCTACACTTGTCGCTGTCAGCCTGGTATTTTGACTTGTTTGATGGTTTTACGACCGTCTTCCATTGACAGTTTAATGATGGGTTTTAAGGTCACATGAAGTGTTATTACACCAAACGCATATTACGCGCTCAACGAGGCGCAGTTTCGCCAAACCAACGTTTTTGTAGCAGTAGCAGTTTCCGGCCGAGCCCTCTTGAAAGCCGTTGTCTTTCTTTACATACGCAACAAAAACAAAATTTCTCTGTACATGTAGTACATATCAAAAATAATGGCCATAATAGAAATTGTTGGCAACTGCTGCTGCTGTTGTTGTTGTTGCTGGTTTGTTCATTCGTTTTTATAGCTTTTAGGGAAAGAAAAGGAAAAAATGGTGGTGCTGTATACAGAATACTCAAGTAGATTTTGTTTCATTTTCTTACTCGACTTTTGTCGACCAAAAGTGAGATATAGAGAGAAGAGTAACGTGTAGTAGCGTAGATACATCGTATCGTATCGAAATGTTATTCGTTCGTTCGTTCGTTTTAACATTTCTGGTGGCCTGGTAGAAAAACATGCATTTTTTATGTTTGTCATTAAAGTGCAAACAAAGTAAAAAAGAAAGCAAAAATAAAATGACAAAAACAAATAAGTACGACGAGTATGTACATCTAGGTATATATGTTTTTTGCTTTCTTTACATTTTACTACGTAACAATATACTATATATGTATGTACATTGTTTAATGACGTCTATGGTATACCAGGAAGAAATTACTGCTATTTTTGTTAAAGCTTGTAACTGTTAGCAGCAATTCAGACTCTAAGTCTGTTTTATTTTACACAGTAAAGGCTGATACACACTGCAAGGACAAAGTTGGAAAGTTTGACGGTGGATTTATTGTAGAGTTTGTATTGCCACCCCAATGTTTTGTATCATATGTTGAGGAATACAGGGAAGGAGCAAATAAATGTGGAAAGTGTAACATATAACTACTGTTATATTGAACTAGTATCTAAACTTCAATAACATATTTTTACACCCCATGAATAAGGTATAGACTCACACAACTGGACATAAATTTAATAGACGAATCCGAACGTCAACTATTTGAGAAGCTTTTACTAGACTTTTACTGCGAATTTGCTGTCGACAACATCGAGAGGACCGCCGATGGAAGAATTGTAAATGACTGAGACAGGAATCAAACGCTGGTCTCTCATATGATAGTCGAGTATTCTAACCATCATGCGATGGTCGGCTCAAATTTTTTTTAGTACAACAAAAGTACTTTTAAATATAAAAAGTAATATTTGGGACAATAAAAGCACTTTTTGCTATAATGAAAGTACTTTTTGATACAATATAAGTAATTTTTGAACAATAAAAGTATTTTTTGGTACAATAAAAGCACTTTTTTCAATAAAAGTACTTTTCCATACAATAAAAGAGTTTTGATAAATCACGAAAGTACTTTTTATATAATAAAAGATTTTTTAGAAACAAAAAAAGTACTACTTAAATAATTAGCAATAAACATACTTTTTGATACAAAAAAGTACTTTTTGGTACAACAAAAGTGTTTCTAGGTGCAATAAAATTAGTTTTTGTATACAATAAATTATACAATAGAATTACCTTTTGGTACAATAAAAGTACTATTTCGTACAATAAAAATTTAGGGTACAAACATAAACTACAAAAAAGTACTTTCTGGTAGAAAAAAGTAGTACAAAAAATAAAAGTACTTTTTGGTACAACAAAAGTATTATTTGGTACAATAAACTGTGCTATTTGGTAGATTTAAGTTCGTCTTAATAGAATATAAGTAATTTTTGAACTAAAAAGTACTTTGGTATAACAAAAGTACTCTTTGGTTACAATGGTTACAAGTACTACATACAATAATACATGCTTTTTAGAACAACAAATTTACTTTTTGGTACGTTAACAGTACAATAAAAGTATGTGTTGGCAGAAATAAAAGTACTTTTCGATACATTAAAAATACTTTTTTGACAATAACAGTATTTTTTGGGCACAAAAAAGTACTTTTTTATACAAAAAATTTTTATACAAATTTTTATAGTTGTTGGTAAAAAAAAGCTATTGGTATAACAAACCCACTTTTGGTTAGAATAAAAGTACTTTTGGTACGATAAAGGTACTTGTTGGCACAATATAAACAGTTTTTTGTACAATATAAGTACTTTTTGGTGCAATAAAATTACTGTTTAGTACAAAAAATAATAAAATTACTCTTTGATACAACAAAAGTATCAAGTGAATCAAAACCAGTAAAGAAATTTCAGTCAGGTAAACTGACTGATAAATACCATCACCCAATATAAGATATTGTTTAAGTCTTGAGTTATTAAAATTTTAATTAAAATAAAATTACTTATGTATTATTTTTTGCCAGCTTGTTGATCAAAACCGTAAAAAAATTGACTTATTTGTGTAGGAGGTACAATAAGGGGCAGCACAACGTGTCTGAATTTTTTTCGTAAATCAGCTTTCTATGAACCTTGGCAAAATTTATCTGAATTCTGTTTGCATACAAAAATGATATGTATGCAAAAGTGGCAATATCTGTTATTTATATGGTGGTTATATGGTGTTTCAAATAGTTAGGGTTTATGAGGTCTTGCCTCCTATTACAAGAAAAATTAACTGACAAAATTTGATTATCCCCCAGGTGCCTGCTTGGAAGTTATGGGAGAAATATTAATTTTTCCAAAAATAGGTTATTTTTTATGGGAGGTGCCAGATGGTGTGAACCGATATAGTCCATATGCATTCCTGAGTACAATTTCCATAAGCGAACATCTTACGTTAAATTTGAGTGGATTAAGTGTTCTTACAAAAAAGATATGTATGTATGTATATAAAACTATGAGGGTAAATTCGGTCATTTGTATGGGAGGTACCAGATGAGGTTTCGGTTATCTAAGGGTTTGTCTACTTTAGCGAGATAAATAAACTGACTAAATTTAAATATCTTCCGGTCGTCCGTTTGAAAGTTATGAAAGAAATATTAACTATCCAAAAATGGGTAATTTTGTATAGGAGGTACCAGAAGGGATTAGCCTATTCTGCCCATTTACAATCCCATTAGTTCGTTTTGAAAAATATTAATACTGGTAAATTTTCATACCGATCCGTTAAGGTTTACTCGAGTTATCCTGCTCACCAGCCAGACAGACTGGCATAGCTCAATCGTCATAAAAAGTCCTGAAACGAATATGGTCTTAAGATACTTTGGGTCTAACTCGTATCCTTCAATGCGTTACACTTTTTTTGTATCACATGATATATACCCTCATCCTTAAGGGTGATGGTATAAAAATTCAATGATTTTGGTAAAACAAAAATGCAGTTTGCTAAAAAGTACTTTTTGGTACAATAAAATTCTTGGTTCACACAATAAAATAACTTTTTGGTGCAACAAAGTAGCTTTCTATACAACCAAAGCACTTTTTAATACCTTTTGGGCAATACAAATACATGTTGGCACAATAAAAGTATTGTTATGATAGAAAGAAAGAGTGGTAAAAATGCAAAAAAAAATACTTTCATGTAAGAATCAAAACACTTGTTTTTGTTTGTAAACCTGCGTCAGTGTGAATTTCAAAAAATAATTTATGAAATTTTTGTAGTCCAAGCAAACATTTTGATTGATAAATCAGGATTCAATTATGTTTTTTTATTTATATAAACGCGACCGGTTTTGGTAGTAAATATTAATAAAAAAACTACAATAGTTAATATTTTAACCAGCTCGAGACAAAAACTGTTCTCGAAATTGTCAATTTCCAAAAATTTACTAAAGATTCTGCACTTTTATTTATAATATGTTGTGCTTTATTCTCGAAATAAAAGCTTGTTATTCTTTTATATAAAACAGGGATTTTTTATTTATTAATTTGTTATCTCTACCAAGTTACACAATCTTAATTTCTGTTTTTTTTTTTTGTAATGAAATTTCTGGTATGTCTTAATTCATATTAATCTACACCACATAAAGTCATCATAAAATTAAATAGTAATAGAAAACAATATTATAAATCGATTGCCAGCATAGTATCGTTTTTATATATTTTTGTTTTCTTTTTTTTTGTAAAAAATGATTTTTTAAAGCATACAACAGAATTGATGTTTGTTAATTACTAATGTCGCCGTCGTTGTGAACACACAACGTTAGATGGTACCGCAACATTACAATGCGTATAAAGGCTACAATGTGTTTTTATCTTGTTAGATTTATAAGAACGGGGAAGAAACACCATCCACTTAACAAATAATATTGCTAAATAATAACTAAAGATAACCCAAAAATTTAAGAAAAAAAAAATTTGGAGTTTTCACGGCGAATTCGTTTGTTACAGTTATTACTGCAAACACGACATAAGTTTAACTCACTTCCCCCCGAAACCCATTAGATTACCTAAACCCCCCAGGCCACCAGCCGTTCCCTGTTGTAATTGGCGCATCATATTTTGTAAGCCACCTACGCCACCCATTTGTTGCAACATACGAGGATCAATCATCTTGGCCATTTGTTGATTTAGTTTTGCCATTTGTGTAGGATTTACATTCTTGGTCATATCGCCCTGTTTGAAAAGGCCTTTCACGCCACCCATTTTCTTGATGACAGCAGCAAATTTCGTGTAGTGTGACACTAGTTCTTTAACCTCACGTTCAATGACACCGGCACCCTGGGCGACACGAATAGCCCGCGTGGGTTGTTTACTGAAGAGCTTGGCACCGTCCCGATTGTCCAACTCGCCGTCCGACATACTGTCCATCATGGTCATCATACGCTTAATGCGTGCCATTGACTCTTGTTCGCCGCCTTTGGTCATAAAGTCTTGAGAGAAACCAGGAATCATACCCATGATCTGTGAAAATGGTCCCATTTTCATGATATTTTGGAATTGTTCGTACATATCACGGATGGTGAATTGGCCATGCTTAATTTTCTCCAGGAGTTCCTCATTACCATCGAGTTCGAGTTCATTGACCTGAAATGTTCGAGTTGTGATAAATAATCAGGATTTGCGATTGAGGTAAAATTAAAAAGGTCATATTTGTTGTATAGTTGGACTAGCTTATTTTAAGAGAATTACAAAAATGTGATCAAAAAATAAAAAGTTGATAAAGTTTTTTTCTCATTTGTATTAGTTAAGACAAATACTTAATTTTTATTGTTATCTTAGTTTCTTTTACGATTAAATGGACTGCAAAATTGTATTAATGGTCTAGTCACCTCTTTGAATTGTTAATAACTTATTTACTGATGATGTAACTGCACTATTATCATAACGTATTTGTTACAACAGTAAATATCTTCAATAACTGAAAAATTTTGATTTTATTTTATTGACGTTCAATGTAACTTTAGTTATCAACAATTTGTGTAATATAAACTTTAAAAAATTCCCTAATTTCGCAAATAAAATAAACTATGGATAATCCCTAATAAATCATAGGGATAACGTCCTAACTTAAAGAAAATGAGCATGGTAGACATGGAATAGAGCAAACGTGCACTTAAAATATCTCGATGAAACAATTGACCAATCCTATTGATTAGAAAATTGTTAGGATTATTATATCTAACAACTGACAAATCTGCAAGCGGATATACATTTTTCCAATACGCCAATAACTAACATAGTCATGTTCAGATCCATAATACGGGCACATCCAACAGCAAAGACAATCATGATACAGTATAGAAAGACAATGCTATTGTCTCAGAGTTCTCTGTGCATTGCCGCAAATTAGACCTATTTTCTCTGTAGCTTGCAATGACGATATGCATCAAGAATCACTACCATGTCATCAAAAGGCTATTATGATCATATCCATGAGGGAATCACTGTTTGCAATATATAATTTAAGCAATATCTTCTTCTTCTATGTTTTGTATAGAAATGCTCAATTATTATATTACAATTACAAACAGACATGCTGCTAATACAACATTATTTTTAATATGTGACTAATACCTTACATGTATTAACAATAAATTAATCTTAAATCATTTCATTTATATAGTACATCTTACAATTATACACCTCTTCATTTATACAATAAATAAAAGATTAATTTTCACATTTCCACTCACCTTATCAATCAGTCCCTCAATATCGCCCATTCCCAAAAGTTTACTAACGAAAGGCTTCGTCTTAAATGGTTCCAGATCATCAATGTGTTCACCAGTACCTATGAAGATAATGGGAGAACTGGTGGCTGCTACAGCAGACAATGCACCACCACCCTTGGCATGGCCATCCAATTTGGTAATGATGACTGAACCAATGTCGACCTTATCCTTGAAAGCCTTAGCTTGAGCTTCGCAAGCCTGACCAATGGTGGCATCCATTACGAATATAATATTGTCCGGATTAACGGCATTGGCAACCGCCAACATCTCCTCGAACAAAGATTCTTCTTGCTTGTGACGACCCGAAGTATCGACAATGATCATTTCGAAACCTTCGCGCTTAAACATGTCTACACCCTCCTGGGCAATGACCACAGGATCGATTTCCGTATAACTGCCATAGAAAGGTATTCTGGCCTTGGTGGCATTCTGTTTGATCTGATCGTAAGCACCAGCACGGAAGGTATCAGCGCACACCAGGCACGATTTCCAATTACGTTTCTGGTAATGATAGGCCAGCTTGGTACATGTGGTCGTCTTGCCGGAACCTTGCAAACCGACAAACATAATGATATTGGGTCTACCCTTGACGGGCTGATATGGCTTCACACCGGGATCAACCAGTTTGATCAATTCCTTGAAGACAGCACTTTGGATCATGCGTCTCTTGTTCAGGCCACCAGCCATCTCATCGAAATCGATGACAGCCTTTACATTTTCGCGCAACTGCTTGACCAGGCGAATATTGACATCGGCCTCGAGGAGAGCGGCGCAAATCTCCTTTAACATGGAATTTAAGGCCTCTTCATTGATTACGGTGGCTTTGCTCAACGAATGCAAAGCAGTAGTGATTTTTCTGCCCAAATCTGCTAAAACCATCTTGGCGGATTCAACGAATAAGTTGCAACACAATTAACACGCACACACACTCTCTATAGGTATTCCAAGTCCAGTTCACCAGGGCAGTGGACCAGCTATCTGTTGGGATTCACGTGTATATTATTTTTTGGTGTTAAAACAAAGAATTTGCGTAAATGCAAGGCAGAAAAAAACTTTTACTTTCCTTGTTTTTCTGTTCAACAACGTCGTTGTCGTATTTTGACACGTCGATGTGCTAGCCAAAGTCCGGAGCCAATGACCGCGTTAACAGCATTAGCGGCGTAAGGGAACTTACTGTCATATTTATATATTGTAAAAAATAGATATTTGTCTATACAAATTGAGTTTGTAAAAACTACTAAAATATATCAAATTTGAGTTTGTAAAAAATTTCAAGAATAAGAAAAATTTAATTGATGCTTAAATATATATTAGAACTCTGTTCAAACAAATATAAAATATAAAAATATATATATAAAATATATAAATATCAGAGCTCGCAATAATTGGTCTCTCTCGTTCTTGTTGTCAGGAAAAAACCACTCATCCACTGACACGATGAGAAACTGTCGCGAAAAACACTTAAACTTCGTTCTTCTTTGGCTTGCTCTTTGCTCAACCGACGAGCATTTCTGTTCACTAGATCGGCTCATGGGTTTACTCGAGACACTTTACTTCGTAAAAACTCGTCAAACGGTCTTTTGAGCATGTATGTGTGCTGCGCGTGTGGATAGGCAAACGTACGCACACACATATGCACACTAATGATCCCCCTTTCTTCTTCTCTCCTATTTAAAGCATATGACGAAATTTTTAAGGCAACAACACAATGCAAAGCAACAATAAAAATAAAGACCTTTTGTGCGGACACTTTGCTTGCTTTGCTCACTTACTGATTCTCAGTAGGTGAGCGACGGAAGGTTCTGTTCGTATCGAGCGGTCAGTAAGAGACCGATTCATGTGTTAGAGGCGATTTACACGGTGCAACTGATTGCATGCAATTTTGCGTGCAACTATAGTTTGTAGGCAAACGGTGTAGAGAAGCAAGCGGGGTAGCAAAAGTTGCACGGTTTTCGTTTTTCAAGACATTTTTTGACATTTCTTTTTGCTATCGTTCGTATTCTTGTTAATTTGTTTTATTCGTATTCGGCTTCTAAAGTGTTTGTATCGTGTATTAGGAGCATTTTTGACAAAAATTAATGTTATATTTTATGAAATTGTGAAGATAACGTCAAAGATATATTTCTTTATTTTTTCTTTAATACAATCTTCCATTTTTATTTTTGTAATTGCTTAAACACCTTTTTATTTTAAATTATTACGAATAAATTAATTTTCAACGAATGAACAACTAAAGAAGATTGGCAAAATAAACGTCAAAAAATTGCATGCAAAAACTCCTCGTGTAAATGTTCATGATTTTTAGAAGAAACTTTAAAAGAGAATTCAAAATTTGCATGCAACGAGTTGCACCGTGTAAATCGCCTCTTACGTTCAACCCGAAACCTGAGAGTAAGAACACGAACAAAACGAAAAAATGGTTGCTGTTCAGACACTGAGCGATTCCGTCTCATTTGTTTCGGTCTTTTAAGTGAGCAGACCGCGTAGTAAAATTTGGTTGAGCATATTTTGCGAGCTCTGATAAATATAAAAAGAAAGGAAGTTTAAAACCTTTGTGTTTTTCATTTTAATTATCCCTGAGATGACTAACAACGTAAGTCGAAATATTGGCAAAAAAATAATAAAAAAAAACAAATGTTAACGTTTTTCATTTCAACGACATACGAGCCGAACATTTTCTAAAAAAAAAAAATTGTTATTATAATAAAATTAAATTATACAATTATTTAATACTAATTTTGCTAATATTTTTTTTTGTTTGCGTCACATTTTTCACGTAAGTTTTAATATTTTTGCTACAGAAAACATAAAGTAATTTCAATTAAAAAAACGAAATGCTACCAATACACTAGCGGCGTTCCGTGTTTGATGCAAATGGTCTTGCAAAAGTGCAAATGCAAAACATTGTAGATTTTGTTTGCAATCCAACAACAAAATATACAGAATTACAATTATCACATCATTGCTTTTGTACAACACTAACTGCACAACCAGTCTTGACTTAAAATAACAAAACTTAACAGAAGAGACCAGCTGATTGAATCCACCACATACAATTTGTATGAAAGTAGTTATTAATCACTTGTAAAATAACATAATTTTGGAACCTGCAGAAAACAGATATTTCTTAAGTTTCTTTCGTTAGTGGGCAAGCAGCTGAATTATTTTGGTATTGTTTATTCTTGTTATTTGCAAAGTTTGGTGGGAATTTGCAGCCGTTTGCAAAATTATCGATGCATAGTTAATTTCTTTGGTGTAAAATTATACTTTTTTGTAAATAAGACATCGGCATCGTTTAAACATGTGTATATGTTAAGAGGGACCGGCCGTGGCATAGTGGTTAGAATACGCGACTACCATGCGGGAGATCGCAGGTTCAACTCCTGGCTCCAATCATCTTAAAAAGAAAAATTTTCTTTCATTGTCGGCTCCCTCGAATGTTGTCGACAGCAACTGTATGTCTAGTAAGAGTTTCCCAAACAGTGAGGTTCGCATTCGGCGATAAACAAGTAGGTGCCGTTAGTTGCGAATCTAAAAATAGAGAGCGTGTTAATTCACAACAACGCGTACCTCATTCATAGGGTGTAAAGGGAAATTAAGTTTTTTTGTTATGTTCCTTAAGTCTCTTAAGTTGTCAATAATGACTACTTTTGAGCTTTGCTACTTTCTGTTTTTTTATTGCGTTTACATTACCGACTCTCGAACAGCTGACACTTTTAAACTATATTTATCATCCATCAATATTATTAGAGTCATCAAACAAAAATATAAAACAAACATTTTAAAACAATTTCTTAAAATAATCACACTTTTTTCACGATCACACTTTCACTATCAATAATTCTGTATATCAGCTGTTTTCGCATTGTCAATGATAAAATTATTGCACTACCAAATCGTTGCAACGTAAAACGCACCCAAACACTGAATACCGCTACTGCCACAACTTGGTTTACACCATTCTGACAGTTTTTATGAATGGTTAGTCTGGCAACATCAGCTGGTTGTTGATGATTCAAAATACTAATTTAGTTTGACAACAGATGGAGCTGATGAATCCATCCGGCTAAACTTTAAAAATATATATGTAAAATAAAAATAGTTAACAATTTATATTGCTAATAATACGTATGGATATATGGGCAATTCCACAGAAAGGTCTACCGTGGTCAAAAAATAAAAAGTTTATAAAATTTTTTTCCTGACTTTTATTAATAAAGACAAATGCTTAAATTTCATTAAATTCAAATGTCCAAAGCTTATGTTAGTTTCATTTGCGATTAATGGGACTGAAAAATTGCATTAATGATCTGGTCACCTCTTTGAATTATTAATAATATATTTACTGATGATGCAAGTGCACTCTTATCATAAAATATTTTCTACAACAATAAATAACTCCAATAAAAGTTAAAATTCATCATTTAGCTGCAAAATTTGGATTTTATTTTATTGATGTTCTTATGTAACGAAATTTCGAAATTTCGTGATCAACACTGTGGCATAAAAACTTATAAAATTCCATAATTTCGCAAAAAAAAACTACGGGATTGTCCATATATGTATATAGAGATAGTCATAAAAAACCTCACGTTTAATATGTCACGTTCGAACGTTCGAAAACTATCCTTGATATTTCTAACAAATAAAGATGATTCGAAAAAAGTAAAAATATTGTGTTTGATTTCTCTAAATCTCATGTTTATAAAGATGTCTTTAAAAACTACTTTTGTTTTTGATAAAACAAACTAACGCCGTGTAAAATGTCCTTAAACCAAATAAAATTGAAAAATTTAATTATGTGTTAAGTTGACGTGTGGTCTTCGTTGATACCATTTTCGCACCGGTAAGTTTGGGCTTCTCGATGGTTTCTTGAAATTTTTCACACTTAAGGTTGTGATAATGTGTGGAAAAGGCACAGCAAAGGCTGCTGAGAGATAGTTTGGCAACTACCGAAATAGCTATCCACCCTACCAGCTGTCAACATAATCCATTTCACACAACTCTTATAAAACAGATTCTATTAGCAATAATAGAATAGATCTTGAACCGAACAATGAAACCAAACTCATTATTTACGTACACAGATCAACAATACAAAACAAGAGCAAAATTTTATGAATTTAATAAAAAAAAAACTTTTTAGTCCTTGCTCTTTTCTTTAACAACAGTACTTTTTGATAAAAATAAAAATTATTTTTGATACAGTAAATTTTTTTTTTTGGCACAGTTAAAGAACTTTTTGGTACAATAAAAGTACTTATTAGTACTTATAAAGTACTTTTTGGTACAATTAATTGCTCTTTTTTGTGTACAATAAAAGTACTTTTCAATAAAATAAATTCTACTCTAATAAAGTACTCTTTGATACCATTAATGTTCTTTTTGGTACAATATATGTACTTCTATTACAATAAACTGTACTTTTTAGTACAATAAATGGATTTTTTGATACAATACATTGTACATTTTGGTACTTTTTAGTATCGGATATAATCTGTTTATCAAATATTATTGCTCTAGGGCTGTGCAACTATGGCACATCGGACAACTCCTCCAACTTGCAACTCAATTTTTAGTTGTCAGGAGATAAATAAAAACACGGCCACACTCAGTTACGCTTCTAAAGTGGATGGCATTTATTCAAAGATATTTTCTCTCTTATATACTTAATACACAGTTCATAATCTTAAAGAAAGACATTTTCTACCTACTGCACGATCACACACATTTTCCAATTATGACCGTTGCCGACATGTAGTGTGCATAGTTAATAAGATGTAAGCCATAAAATAAATAATTTATGAATGGTTTATCTATGTGGGAATTTTCCCTCGTTGTAAAACTATCAATTCTTTTTCTGATAAGTTCTAGTATGTATTCAATGTGTTTACAATATTGAACAAGGGATAAAATACAGTTTTGCCACGCCCTCTTCAGCCACTGATCGAGAATACGAATTTCTTCTGCAAATTTGAACCTGAATTGTCGAGTACTTTCTGTGTACTAAATTGTATCTCTCTGGGACTAAAACACAATTTGGTCACGACCCCTCCGACCACTGATCCAAAATTAAAATTCCGTGTGCATATTCATATTCGTGTGGCCGAGTACTATCTGTGTATCAAATTTTATCTCTCTAGCTTTAAAAATATGTCTTGCCACGCCCACTCATCCTACTGGTCCAAAATTAAAAATTCACCTGCATATTCATAATACTGTTGCCGAGTACTAACTGGGTATCAAATTGTATTTCTCTAGGGATAAAATACGCCTGCTCCGCCCCCGTCCACTGATCCAAAATTAAAATTTTGTCTTAATTTTCATATTCGTGTAGCCGAGTATTATCTGTGTACCAAATTGTATTTCTCTAGGGCTAAAATACAATTTTGCCACACCCACTACGTCCACTGATCTAAAATTAAAATTCCGTCTGCATATTCATATTCGTGTGGCCGAGTACTAGCTGTGTATCAAATTTTATCTCTCTAGCTTTAAAAATATGTTTTGCCACGCCCACTCATCCTACTGGTCCAAAATTAAATTTCACCTGCATATTGATATTCGTGTAGCCGACTTTTATCTGTGTACTAAATTGTATTTCTCTAGTGCTAAAATACAGTTTGGGACCGGACATGGCATGATGGTTAGAGCACGCGACTACCATGCGGGAGATCACAGGTTTAACTCCTCGCTCCAGTCATCTTAAAAGAAAAAATGTTCTTTCATTGTCTGCTCCCCTCGAATGTTGTCGACAGCAACTTTGCAGTATCAGTGTCGAGTCAATTGGCATGTCTAGTAAGAGCTTCTCAAACAGTGACGTTCGCATTCGTCGATAAACAAGTAGGTGCCGTTAATTGTGAATCTAAAAATAGGAAGCGTGTTAATTCACAACAAGGCGAGAAGCTATCCCATACCTCATTCATGGGGTGTAAAGGGAAATTAAGTAAGTAAGTAAAATACAGTATTGCCACGCCCGCTCCACCCATAGGGTCAATAGTATAAGAAATATATAGTCTACGCGTCTAGGCGTGATTGAGCCACAAACAAACAAACAGACAAACATTTACATTTATAATATTAATAGGGATAATAATGACAATTTTCATAAAATTTCGAAGCAAGAAACATGTAGTACCATTTTTTTTAAACTTTTTTTTTAGCCTATGCAATGAAAAGCAGTATCTATGCAAATACAATTTATATAATGTAACTTCAGAAGAACTTTTTAACATATTAAGAAAGTGGTGTTGTCCTGTTTTTGTCAACTCTTGTCACTTGTCAACTCCATTTAATTTTTTTATATTCAATTTCAATTTCTATATTTTTGTAATTAAAAAAATGTTTTTCCAATAATAAAAATTAACACTACTGAACATTTCTTACATCATTACATGTTTAACATCATTTATTTGACTTACTTATTTAACAGGAGCTTTAAAAACAATATCAGCTTTTTTTTAAATGGAGTCAATCGATTTGGCAAGTTAAGCATTCGTATTAAATTGCAATTACCTAAGAAAATATAAAACAGCTTTCAAAGTGTTAAAAAAATATTGATTGACTACATTACATAATAGCCAAAAAGTATGCAATGCTTTTTAATGAAATCTACACAACCCTTGTTGTAATGCGCAATCGCTCATGTATCTATAGTACAGGATAATCACATGACCATTATTGTATAATCCTTAGATGTAGAGGTTCTACAGTGTGTAATACTATCACAATTTTTATATATGCAAATTCCGCTCTTTTACCTAAATTGATTTCGAGCACACCCTGCAATAGCTGACATCCGGCGCAGGCCAACTAACTTATATTCCATGCATACTATTCTCTCTGTTGCTCTGCAGTGCACAACTGAGCCAAGAAATGAGACAACTACATATGGCAGAGAAAAGTAATTATTCGTGAGGGCATACCATCACATGGAATATAGAGGAAATACTTGTGTATAACGGTTAGAGGAAGAGCTTTCACAAACACGAAGGTGGAAATGTTACGCAGTTCAGCATTTTTATTGTAAGCGTTAAGGAACTAAAAACACACACGATTTTGTGCGACAAATTGAGCGGAGCCGAGCTCTTGTAAGAAATTGGATTTTTTTTCATATTTTACATATAGAAAAAAATTTATAAAAATCCAAAAATTAAACTAAATTGAAAACTTTACACGTTAAAAAATAAGGCATAAATATAATAACCATAACGAAATCAGAGAAAATAATTTTGCATATTTGGAGGCTGGTCTTGAGTGCTAACATATCGATTGAAACTTGTGGAAATTAGATTTATGGCAACATTTTTTTTTTCATTGCCCTATGACGTTTTTCGGTTCTTAAGTGAAAAAATGTATCGATGTATTTTCATGACGAGTGTTTGGTGAAATTGGAAATCAGTTAACTGCACGGTTTTTAATGAAAGAAAATTGTAATGAAAATGTTTTTTTAAATGCATAATTTGGAAACGAATTAACATATAAGCAACGAAAACAAATGCTTAACAGCTTTAAAAAAAAACATTTGCAAATTTACGGAATTATGGATTAAATTATGAATTTATTGTTATAACCCTTTTCTTGTATTAAAATCATTAGAAATTAATTTCTAAGCCAAAAAATTACATAAAAATAGCTAAAGAAAAATTTGCACAATTAAAAGAACATTTTTTTTTCTTCCAGCAGTGTTGCAGTATAACAAACTTGCAAGGCGAGTAGAAACCGAAAGAAAACTTTTCATCCTCGGAGCTTTTTTTCGCTTTAACTTCCAAAAAACCGAAAGGCTCTCGCGCGTTTGCCAGTGTGTGAGCGTGTTCGCCTTGGCCAGAGTCGTTGTTGCCGAAAAATAGTTGACTTCATTTTGAATGAATTGAAAAGTAAAAAGAGCAAACTCTGCGACAACAAAAAGGAATCGTAGTAGATACCCGAGAAGCAAAAACAAAAAACAGCAAGAATACTCAAAAGGAATAGGGCAACTACAACGAACGTGTGTTTACTCTCTATAACCAGATTTTCAACTACCCCATCCATAGGCACACACACACTCACACACCACCCCCACAATCTCTACAAGTACACCATTTGAACAACAATAACAACGACCGACTGCCCGTCCGCCCTTCAACGAAAATTGTCCGTGTGGAAGTGCTGAGAGCGTCGTAGTCGTAGTTGTCGTCCGTCGTCGCCGGAGTGTTTTCGATGTTATAGTCGCCAGCACAGTCGTCGTCATCGTTAGTTGTAATATACCTACAACGCAAACACTGGCAAACTTTTGTTTAGCGTAAAAAGGAGCAAAATCCTCTCCCTCCACCAGCAACAGCGAAAACAACAACAACAATAACCAGCCAACTCATACGCTCCCAAAGAGCCATAACGGCCTCATCGACACGTAAACAGCAGTAGCAATAGCAGCAGCAAGCAGTCAGTTTTGTGAAAAACCCTAATCTATCGCTCATACACACACACATACACAACAACCAACGCGACAAAATGTAAGTGAAAAATCGATTTTTTGTTATTCGTTCTTTGCTACATCTCCTTTAGTTCTTGGGTTATTTTATCTCTTATAACCAACAACCAACCAAACCCACCAATGATAACCTCTGCACTTGTACCACAGCAGAGGTGATACAAAATATAATACATGTATATCACAATTGGTACTAAAAAGTGTACATTTTCGAAAAAATTCATATACTAGTATCGGTTCTAGTTGAAGTACATATTATATTATTAAATTGCACATTTTTGTTTTGGTTATTAAATGAAGTTAAAGATACTTTTTAGTTATGATAATATTTTGTTGTATTCGAAGTTTGCAAAACAAGATTATTTAGAAATTATTTAATTTTTAAATTATTATAATATTTTGTTGTATCCGAAGTTTGCAAAACGAGATACATTGTTAATGCTTATTCTGTTGTTAAGTAATTATTTGATTTTTAAATAGTAATAATAACATTTTGCTGTATTCGAAGTTTGCAAAACAAAATAAAATTGTAATGCTTATTTTATTGTTTAGTTATTATTTTATTTTTAGTTAGTCAGTTATGTAATAATTTAAGTTTTTGGGTTGTCATTAGCTCAAGAATTACTTATATCTATTAATTAATTCAATATTTAATCAATTTTATAAAACAAGTTGCTATAACAATTGTCATTTATTTATTAAAATTATTTACTTGTTTTATTTTGAAAATACTCAGTTCATTTCATTGACGATTTTATCACGGCAATTTTCGCTTTAAGGCTGGTACTGAGTTCGTTGATAGCAAAAATTCACTAATTTGTTCGATAAGTAATGTTTCACTGGATTATGATTTTCTGATTTAAATTGTGCTAATAGTTGAGAAATTCCATGTCAAGGTGAAGTTACTAGGTACTACGCCTAAACCTTTGAGGATTTTACTATACTGACTTCACCCTAAAGCACAAATACACAATATTGGAATAATGTGCGTATGATTAATATAAAATTCACAAAAAAAATTATATAACTCATACGTTGTACATACATATATAGCTAGTACCATATGCAAACTCGCTACATATTTGCAGTAGGGATATAACTTTTTTCTTGATTTCAAAATACTACTCCAGTACCATGTGGGAAAAGTTTTTCTGATAATAAAAAACAGTTTTTTTAAGTGGACTCGTTAAAAAAAGATTCCGCACCTAATGGAATTTCCAAAGTGATTTTTCTTAGGATACAAAAATTTTTAACAAGTTAAAGTTAGGTACTTTTACAGCTTAAAATTTTTGCATCAGACTTATGAAAAAGGGTTTGGTATTGAAGATTATTCCAAAACCAAACCAAAAATAACTTTTTTCGGTGCGGAAACTTTTTTCATGATAGAGTTAAAATAATATCTGTTAATATTATGTTATGCCCACTAGGGTGGTTCGAATTCAAACAAGTTATTCAGATCAAATTCTAATAGTGCGGAAAAAATTTGATGGGGAAGGGAAAAAATCCACATCAAGTCCCGGAGTCGCTCCGTAAACATACCTACCCTCAATTTCAACCCCTAAGGGAGCTCCCATAAAAATCAAATTTTTATAAAATTTGCTCAAAGCACAGTGACTGTCCAAAAGTGTCCCTTGGGGTGTCAAATGTATGACCGACTCTCAAAATGTTCTTTGAATATTTTTTCAATTTTTATTAAATCAGCTCCTGTCGTCAACTGCTGCGACAGTTGCTGATTTCATAAAAAAAAAAAAAAAAAAAAAATTAATTTCCCTTTGCACCCCATAAATGAATTATGGGATAGCTTCTCGCGTTGTTGTGAATTAACACGCTTTCTATTTTTAGATTCACAACTAACGGCACCTACTTATTTATCGACGAATGCGAACGTCACTGTTTTTGAGAAGCTCTTACTAGACACGACGATTGAATCGACGCTTAATACTGCGAAGTTGATGTCAAACAACATTCGAGGGGAGCCGACAATGAAAGAAAATTTTATTTATTTTTTTCTTTTAAGATGACTGGAGCCAGGTTTGAACCTGCGATCTCCCGCATGGTAGTCGCGTGTTCTAACCACTATGCCACGGCCGGTCCCGATTTCATAAAAATAAATTATAAAATAAATAATGAAAATTGTGTGGGGACCACCTTCAGTTTTAAGGTAGAAGGTAGATGTATTTTACGGAACTGTTGGGGTCATACATTCGACTACTCTAGGGGCACGTTTAGGGCAGTTAAAGTGGTGGAAGCAAAATTTAAATAAAATTTATTTTTGTATGGGAGACCCTTTAGGGGTCTTAATGAGGAAATGCATGTTTGGGGAAAAGGTTAGGAGGGAAAAATTACTGCGGGTCGGTCATACATTTTACCTCTCTGGAAGGCACCAAGGGAGCGGCAGGAGCTGATTTCATAAAAAAAGTATAAAATAATAATAAAAATTGTATGTGGATCACCATAAGGGTTGAAGATAGAGGGTAAATGTTTTGAGAAACTATTTGGCTTGAAAAAAAATATTGGGCGTCGGCTCTACCATGGACTCCTCTAGAAGCACTATTAGGTCAGTTTGATTTTTGTTTAGGAGCCCACTTAAGGGGTGAAGATAGGGGGTAGGTATGTTTGTGGAAAATATTAAGAGGAAAACAAGACTGGGGGTAGGTCATACAATTTACCCCTTTAAAGGCGACTCCGGGACAGTTGCGTTGCTTGACGTTGATTATTTCCCCATCTCCAACAACTTTGACCACAAGGCACAAACAGAAGAAATTGAACGATTTATTTTTTTTGTACCAAAATATATGTGTTATTTCATAGCAAGTTTTCCGCACTATTAGAAATTGATCTAAATAGCTTGTTGGAATTCGAACCACCCTCATGCCCGCACGGCTAAGTGGACGTATTTTTGATATTTGTAAAAATTGTGAAAAGTTATATTCTAAATGTACAGT
Source organism: Muscina levida (assembly GCA_964034835.1). Classification (NCBI taxonomy): domain Eukaryota; kingdom Metazoa; phylum Arthropoda; class Insecta; order Diptera; family Muscidae; genus Muscina; species Muscina levida. Next base: position 25,510,412 of record OZ035883.1, on the reverse strand, counting down.
ACAGTATGTACTTAGATCAGGGCCGTCATTCAATATCATTAGCAGTGACCAATTTTCTACATATCACAGATCAGACAGCCCGTATATTGCTAAAAAATTTTAAAAATTTATGAAAAAATGCGATAAATATTTTATATATTTATTTTATATATTTCATTTGATTAGTCCAACTTAATTTTTTACAAGGATATATTATTAATATAAATTATTTATCTAAGCCTTAGCTACAATTCTGCTGAAGAATGAAATTAGAAACCATCAAGGGTTCTTGAGTTATATCTGAAAAACTAAGCAAACAAACACCAAGATAAAGAAAAAATATAACAGGTCATACAAAAAGTTTGGGCTGACAACGCCAAACCCTTTGGAGGTAAGATGTACTGTCGTAATACATTCAGCCTGAATTGGAATTTTTACTCCCCAGTTGCATTGTGTAATATCCCTATGGAAATTGAGGTGTCAATTGTCCTAAAGAACTTGTTTAGAGATTGGTGAAGAGGGGATGTGTCACAAAACTTGTTCTAACGCGTTAAAGAAGTGACAAAAAGACTAAGTATAGTATTTCAGCGGCGGCGTTTAATAGATTACATATTTTTTTCTTATAGTTCCTAATGTTCTTAGGTAGTTGTCTGAGTCATGTTCTTCGACATTGGTCCTAATACAAGAACTGTAGAACAAACACAGGAGTAGTCCAAGTTATGGTGTAGGATGTTAATTCACACCTCCAATGACAAAGCCATGTTAAAGTGACGTGTCCCTTCATATATTTGAGTAAGAACTAGGACCGGTCCCTACAAATTAGGGACCAGCCTCAGGACTTAAAAAAAAACTTAGTTTCCCTTTACACCCCATGAATGCGGTATGGGATAGCTTGTCGCGTTGTTGTGACTTAACACGCTTTCTATTTTTAGATTCACAACTAACGGCACCTACTTGTTTATCGACGAATGCGAACGTCACTGTTTGAGAAGCTCTTACTGGACATGCCGATTGACTCGACACTAATACTGCAAAGTTGCTGTCGACAACATTCGACGGGAGCCGACAATGAAAGAAATGTTTTTCTTTTTTTAAGATGACTGGAGCCTGGAGTTGAACCTGTGATCTCCCGCATGGTAGTCGCGTGTTCTAACCACTATGCCACGGCCGGTCCCAGGACTAGTCCTGTGGTAATTTGTTTTCCGGTAGGGATATGACACTGCTGCAATCTGAACGGCTTGTAAAATTTTCTGCATTCCTTTAATTTCTTAAGGGATACTGGGTAGATGTTGAAAACATCAGGAACTTTTTAGGTATCCTCAAAGAAAAACTCCCCAATGGATTTTCTGGGCTATGAGGTGGTCAGCATAAGTCACCTTTTTTGAATTTCTTTCAGTGTACCCAATGAGTCAATGGAGGTGTGTTTAGCCATTTTGTAATTAATTGCATTGAATTTAAAATACCCCGCAGTCGAAGATTTTGATTTGAAGAGACTGTTAATTCCATTTCAACGCGAATATCATAGTTATATAATTACAAAATATTTTCATACAATATTTTAAACTTTAGACATGACACAGTGCAACAGCCACTCTGGCGGTTGAGAAATTTCAAGTCAGAGTAAAGATACTACAACAGTTAAAACCCCCAAATGGTTTGGCATTCTCAGGCCAAACATTTTTTTGTGACTTTTTATATTTTTTCCTTATCTTGTTGTTTGTTCGCTATCAAGAACTGAAGAACCATTGATGATTTCTGAATATAAAGCTTTCTTTAGCTAAAGTATTCTTTAGCTCTAATAAAACCTTTAATAAGACTGTGGGCGAAATAACTGCAAATTGGGTTTTGAAATCAAAATTTTGACTTTAGTGTGGTGAATTCATTTGTCATATATTTTATGAGCCCAAGGGCTAGCATAAATTATGACATTTGGAAAAAAAATGAAAATCATATTAAATTTTGTAAATTGACATTTCACAAATTCAAATTGGGTATAAATGTATGTTAACAAGTTAAAAACATGTGAAACCGTTAATCTTCTTTACAATTATTGGTGCAATTAAAATACATTTTAACCTTTTTTGGTACTACTTATCAACATTTTTTGTTTTCATTTGGCACAGCATAATGAAGAAACATTCTTTACCATACAAAACTAATTTTTCTTCAATGAGAAATTGTTGCATTTCGCCCACAGCCTACGAAATTGTATTCATACATGTTTGTTATCAGTACTTAAACTTTATTTGCTCCGGTGGCAACGCCGGCTGGTTTTGGTCATTATTGATGTATAAAAAGAAGCTTTATAATCGGATAGAAAAGTTTTATAATCGGATACAACACATTTATTTGACCTTATAATAACTATGAACATTATTGTAGTAAAATGTTTCCTTGTATACGCTCCTCATGACGGTAAGACAGAGGTTAAAGTAAAAATAACATAAAAGAATTGTATTTTCTTTTTTCATGTTGAAATATTAATCGGAAACCGATAGCAATTGTTTGTTATGATTGTTCATACATCACGATTGTTATTTTATCATTTACAAATAATTTTTCGGGAAAATATTTTTTAATTGCAATTCATGAATGAAAACTGTATACTTAGATAATTTTATATGTGAACAATTTCTTACACAATGTATACATGCAACGAGTCTTTCCAATAGCAAAACTGCTGAAAAACTCAAAATAAACATCTCAAATTCATACATATACAATAAATTGCACAAACGTCAAGTTATAGCATGCTTAAGTAGCGACAATCCTACTTTATTCAACACTGTACAACACATGCTTTTGGGACTCAATTCTGAGAACCGTACGTGAAAGTAGCCCCAAAAAGAAGAAGTTCTGCATCATTCGTTTTGTCAAGTTACATGCCATAATATTTAAATATCGATTTGAAGTTAGTAACGATACGTATAGGGGAATTTGTCACGTTTTAGGCTCTTTGAGCTGAAAAATGTTGTACTGTGCTATTGAAGATGTGAATCGTTTATGAATATTGTTTTCTCGAAATTTGCTTAAAATGGTTTATAAACCTCTTATAACATTTTATGAATAAGACCGATAAAAACTTTAATTTGTGAAAAAAATTTAAAAAAAAAGAATTCTTTTTCACATAAACTTTGAAAGAACATCCATTTTTTCACTAATTCTTAATTCTCTTTAAGCTAAGATACCTTTAGTTTAAGTAAAAGTTTGAAGAATATTTCTAATATAAAAAAATCGTTTAAAGTAATTATAGGGTCATGTCAGCAAATATTCACCTAATGCCACATGAAACATTGAACTCAATAACAGCCTTAAAACACCAACAACGTAGCATTTTCACCACATACATACAACAAAATTCAACACAACTTACCACAGACAAAAACAATACAATTTCAAACACAGCCTTTGTTAGTACCACACCAAAAATTCAAACGAACTCAACCATTGATACCAAAGTACTATTATTCTCAGAACAAAAAAGTACTCTCGATACTGTCAGTAAAAGGTACCCTCTCATAAGACTCTCATATCAGCTCAATACTCATACCCAACACATGTACACATTTAGTCCGTTCGTTATTCACAGGAAACGACCAAAAAAACACAATTGTTCGTAATCGTCGATGTGAGTTGTTTCGTTTTCTTTTTAGTTCAAGTGCAATTATTAACGACTTTCATTAGTTATAAATCAATTAAACAATACTAATACAGTGTGTGCATGGTTTAATTAGAAAAGAGAGAAAAATTTTGAAATAACAATAATTTGCTTAAAAAAAGAGAAAAAAATCAGCATAACGATAACGCGTGTCAATCGTTACTTAGCAGAGGCAACAAAAAAATGTATGAATATGCTAATTTGTTGTTAAAATACAGAACCGCCCGCATTTGCTTTTAATATTTTTGTGTGAATTCTTATAAACTTATAGCCCTTTTTGAGTTATTAAAGATATTATAAATTTTTTTCGTTTTAATGGCCTTTTTGCAATGTTCTACTTAGTAAGGTCATGTCGCTTGTCCATTCTGTCGCCTCTTTCTGCTGCGCTTTCTTATTTCTGGCTTTTCTGTCATGATTCATCTGACTCCCGTCATTCATACGCCAAAGTTTCTGTGATTACGGCCAACAAAACAGAAAAAAAATATTATAACAAGAAAAAAAAATGAAAGGCAACAGAAACATACATCAAGTAGTTAGGAAATGAAACAAAATCTGTATAACATCAGAACTACATAACTATTCATATATGCCAAATATACAAAGGATACAATATTGTTGTTATATCCACATATGAACATATATATACTTATACATATGTACATATCTAGTATACAATATATAAACATATATTATCAATTTGTCCTCTTATAGCAGCTTGAAAGAGCATCAATTTCACAATTAACTTAAATGCGTAGTAGTGTAACGGTACATCTGTAAGATCTCTTGAGAAATGGATAAAGTACCAGAGGAAACTGAAACTACCGCCGAAGTGTGAGTTATTAACTTTCGAGTGTCTCAAATAAAATAAACAAAAAAAAAAAAAATAATAAAACCACATGCATTTAACAAAAAAATCGTTTCTTTTTTTATCGTTTACGATGCATAGCTAACCAATTAGAACAAAACCAAAAAAAAATAAAGTGACATCAGTGGTCAGTCAAATCGGCGCTTCGTTTCATTTACTTAATATATTTAACTACATGCGATTCAAAACAATAAATAATATATTCTCGGTGTAGTGCTACATCAGTTAACAACAAATCAAACTAAAAACTCTGCGAAATATCGATCTAAATGTTATTTGTTAAAATGTGTGTTAACAATCTAAAAACCACAAACAATTCCCACGGACATTAATAAGACTTTGTGACTCAATGTTGACTGCTGACATGCAATTTCTTGGGAATTCATAAACAAATCATCAGCTCATATGGTGGTCACATTACAGTGACGACATTCTGGATTGGTTGAAAGGTTGCCAAATTATTGATTATGGTTTTTTTTTTAGTATGCGGCGCAAGAGGGAGAAAGAAAGATTTGCAAATGGGAAATAAAACAGTATAATTTTTGTGGCGCCGCTCAGTCTTAAGCGAATTTGGCCAATACATATGCATATGAAAACTTTAAAACTAACTGGGATAAAGTCCGCTACAGAATGCCCATGACTTTAATTAAGTTCATGTGGGTTTTGATTATTTTATGGAATATCAGGATAACGGATTGAAAGCACATTTAGAAATATCTAATAAATCTAAACTAAATAATAAAAAAGGTCGATAATTATTAAACTAATTGGATAATTATAAAGTTGAACAAAATACAAAATATGTAATTTAAATTCGCTAGTTTCTGGGTTGGGGTATAACCGTTGTCAACGTTCACGCTGTTTCCCAAACGAGAAGATTCTTTGTTTGTTGAAACTAATAACTTCGTTTTGTCCTCTTTCACCGTTAGACCCATTTTCGCTGATTCCTTTCGTATACTTGAGAAGCCTTCAGTCACATCCCGCAGTTTTCGAACGATGATGTCTACGTCATCAGCGTATGCGAGTAGCATGTGACTTTAGTTGAATATCGTGCCCCTAGTATTTACTGCAGCTTTTTTCATTATCATCTCTATCACTATGTTGAATAGGTCACACGATAGGCCCCGTCTAGTATAGAATGGCTCCGTAAGTTCCTTGTCAATCTTCACTGAAGACTTGGTGTCAGTCAGCGTCATTCCGCATAGGCGTATCAGCTTCGCTGAAAAATACCAAACTCAGCCATGGCTTCGAGCAATTTCTGCCGTATCGGGCTGTCGAAGACAGCTTTATAGTCGACGAAAAGATGGTACGTGTCGATCTGTTTCTCTTGGGTCTTTCCTATGACTTGCCGAAGTGTGAATATCTAGTAAGTTGTTGATTTACCAGGTCTTAAGTCACACGGATAAAGCCCGATCTGGTTGGATAACACTGGCTTTAGTCTTTTACATAGTACAGGACCTTATATGCGATGGGTAAAAGGCTGACCTCGTTGTAGTTAGAGCTTGAGCATACTTGGATCAGGACATAACACGCTTAAATTCCAATCATCGGGTTTATACTCGTTAAGCCTAACCGTGCGTAGGAGCTGTTGCATGCTCGTTATCAGCTCCTCAACACCAGACTTGAAGAGCTCTGCCGAACCTCCGTCGGCACCGGTTGCTTTATTATTTTTCAGCCGCGATATTGCTCTTCTTACCTCGGCTAGACTTGGTGGTGGGCAATCTAAGCCGTCGTCGACAATTGGCGTGATACCTTCACGTACGCTGCCTTCTGGAACCAGCAGTTGCTGGATGTATTATCTCCATATGTGCAGAACACTCTGCATATCTGTAACCAGATTTCCGTCCATATCTCTACAGGTGGGGAGTGCATTATAGATTTCGCAATTTTTACGTCGCGAGCATTCTTGTCCTGTTCATCTCATCTGGATGGTGGTGATGTCAGCCTTATATTTTTTGAGAACATCCGCCAGTGGGATAGTGGACGTTCCAGGTGCATATTCTTAAATCATGGTCCATATTACGTTTGCGAGGGTCGTCAACATTTGGGAGGTTCCGTTACTTACTTTTTCTTTCTTGTGTTTTCATAGCCAGTAAAGGGCCTGAAGGCGGGTGGCTTACCCAACAATCAGGGTTCGTCGCTCACTATCTGCCACTATTGATGGTAAACAAATATCACGAACAACGTTCCTCAGGTGCCACCACGAAAGAGGTTGTGAGTCGGCTTGAGACGCAAGATTCACTTTACATCCCCAACGGCACCCAAATATGGTGATATAACTCTCAAAATTTACCTTCCTACATTCCATCAAAGGTACTGTGGGCACATTACCGGTATTACCGAAAAGATCGCGAACATTTGCTTCGAAGTGCTTCTTCCGCAAACAACTTTTGTAGGATTTGTCTCGCATTAGAAGACCCACACCGATATATCCATGGTTTGTCACCTATGGGAGCTCGCATACAAAAAACAAATTTATGACCGACTCCCAATGTTTTTGCAAACCCGATGGGGTTTCAAAGTTTTTATCTACCATCTATCTCTAAACCTTAGGTCAGATTGTGCATCCTAAAGGGTAAAATGTATGACCGACCTCCTCTAGTATTTTCCTCCTAACATTTTCCCCGAACATACTTACCCGCCATCTTCACCCACTAAGGGGCTCCCATACAAAAATCAAATATAAATTTTGCTCCCACCCCTCTAACTGTCCCAAAGATACCCCTAGGGTAATCAAATGTTTGACCGACCGCTTCGAACGTCAGCTGTTGAAGATGCTCTACTACACCATTCCCAATTGAAATTCAAAGAAAAACAATTCAAATTCAAATATTCCATTTGAAATTCAAATGTCGTCTATGATATTCAAAAAAACCATTTGAAATTTAAAAAATACCAATTCATAATCAAATTTTCAATTTGAAATTCGAAAATATCAATTGAAATTCAGAACTCGTCATTTAAAATTCGTAAATTTAAATTCAAAACTCGTCAAATTAAAAACTCAACAGTTGAAAAAGTTTTGAAGATTTTTGAATTTCAATTGACGAATTTTGAATTTCAAATGACGAGTTTTGAATTTCAATTAAGAGTTTTGAATATAAATTAATGTGTTTTGAATTTCATTTGACGAGTTTTGATTTTCAATTGATATTTTTCGAATTTCAAATGGAAAATTTGAATTGATATATTTTGAATTTCAAATTAAATTTTTTAATCAATTTTCTTTGAATTTCAATTGGATGGATTACATCTCAGCTTTCATGCATATATTTTATGACGTACGTGATTGCTGTTATTGCATTATCGTCATGTAAAATTAAAATTCTTTTAATAATGGAATGTAAATTTTTTTTGAAAGAGGATTATGCCGTATGCAAAGTTTAATTGGGAGACTTTTTACATGAAATTTTTCTTCAATGCAATTCAAGTCACTCTCAATAATTTAAAGTAACCCCTTGACAACATACAAATAACAGAGGACTTTAACTTTTCTATTCTCACCTGCATATTTAAACGGGGTTATTAAATATACGGCCATAACGCTCAAAATGTAACTCTTCACATCTAGACCTGAGTTAAACTAAGTTTCAACTTCTCTCCTTTGAGTATTCTATACCTCAGTTTAAACACATACACTCACACATACCCTTTACACGTAAAAAGGGATCAGAAACTTTGCCTAATCATTTGCATTTCTTAAACACTGTATGCTACGTATTGTCTAAGTTAATATTCACAATTTATATCATAATAAGTTATATTACTGCACAAATTGTTATATGTTGTCACGTTTTACACAGTTGAGAGCACCAATTTAATTTAGAGTGTATACATAATACAACGCTATGCACAATGTAGCTTAAAACAAACGTTATGGTGTATTCCGAACTAGATCTAACTTATGATCATTAATGTAGTACCTCGGTATGTGGAACATAATTTGGTTGCTAGGGTGTTGTAAATTGTAATCGTCCTGGTAATAACAGCTATTTAGACTATAATGGATATATTGACAATATTTCACAACAACAACAACAAAAACTCTACTAATAGACAATAACATTTACTTTCTATTTTAAAACAGTTTAAAGATCAAATTACACCAAATCAGACACACACACATACAGACACACATTTTAAACTCTTAACATATCAATTAGGAAAATTCAAAACAACTAAACCTCTCAAGTAATGGGCAAGAAAGATAAGAAAAAAGAAGAGTAAGTTTGCTTTGGACAAACTATCCAAAATATAATTTGATTCGATATTTGCGTAACGCATTCGTAGAAAGGCTAAACAAAAGAAAAAAAATCCTAAGACACTTTCACCAAGAATATAAACATTACTCATTTTATGTATAAACTAAAAAGTAATAACAAATTGGCTTTATCAGTAACACATTTAAATAGATTATGATGCTAATGTGAGTTTTTGTTTTTCGTAATTAGGGCGGATCCAGCACCAGCTGCCGATGCACCACCAGCAGGAGATCAGCCAGCAGGCGAGGGAGGAGATGGCGAGATTGTTGGAGGACCCCGTAATCCCCAGCAAATTGCGGCACAAAAGCGGTTACAACAAACCCAGGCACAAGTCGATGAGGTGAGTGAGATAAATATGAAACAATTTTATTTCTTTATAGTATTCAAATTTTTTCACTTTATATTCAAATATATAATTATTAAAAATTTTAAGTATTTTATTAAAAAAACTGAAATGTGAACTAAAGTTAAACAGGATAGTAATATCGGAGTGATAACATATAGTAGATATAAACTTAAAACTTCATTTTCCTTTACACCCCATGAATGAGGTATGGGATAGCTTATCGCGTTGTTGTGAATTAACACGCTTTCTATTTTAGATTCACAACAAACGGCCCCTACTGTTTATCGTCGAATGCGAACGGCACTGTTTTGAGAAACTTTTACTAGACATGCCGATTGAATCGACACTTATACTGCGATGTTGCTGTCGACAACATCGAGGGGGCCGGCGATGAAAGAAAAATGTAGATGACTGGAGGCGGGACTCGAACCCGGGACCTCCGCATGGTATTCGCGTGTTCTAACTACTATGCCACCTGGCCGGTCCCATATAGTAGATTAAAATGAACGGTTAACGCACACCAATGCGATAAATGTTTGCTAAAATGTGGGCATATGAAATGTTTAGAACACAAATTCGATTTTATCGAGCCATTACAAATTCTATTGAAGAAAAAAACACACAACAAGCCTCGCAACTGCCCCGGTATCGCCCTTAGAGGGTTTAAATAAGTGACCGACTCCACGTAATTTTTCATTTCTAAAATTTTTTCAAAATATACCTACTCCCCTTCTTTACCTTTACCATACAGGATTTTTTTTTTATAAAATTTGTTCCCACCGCTCTAAATGCCATGGAGTCGTTCTCACAGGGGTAAAATGTATGACTGAACCCCCAGTCATTTTTTCGTCTTAACATTGTTCCAAAGCATACCTAAGGAGGCTGCCGATAAAAAATCATATTTTTATAAAATTTGCTCCTAACTGACCTAAAGGTGCCCCTAAAGGAGTATAATGTATGACCGACCCCCAATATATTTGCAACCCCAACAGTTTCTCAGAATATATCTACCCTCTATCTTAAGTCCTTAAGATTGTCCCCATACAAAATTTTGCTTCCACCCCTCTTACTGCCCCAAAGATCCCGCTAAAGGATACAAATTTATGACCTCCTAACATTTTCCCCAAACATTCATACCCCTTTACTTCACGCCTTAAGAGGGCTCCCATACAAAAATCTAATATTTATAAATTTTGCTCCCACCGCTCTAACTGCTCCAAAGATGCCCCTAGGAGAGTCAAATGTACGACCGACCCCAAATATATTTGCAACCCCAACAGTTTCTCATAACATATCTACTCTCTACCTTCAATCCTTAAGGACGTCCACATACAATTTTTAGGTTTTTTATAATTTTTGTATGATGCCTCCAAGAGGAGTAAAATGTATGACCAACATCTACTAGTATTTCCCTTCTAACATTTTTCCCAAACATACATACCCCATGACTTCACCCCCTATAGAGTGTCCCATACAAAAATCTAATATTTATAAATTTTGCTTCCACTGATCTAACTGCTCTAAACATGACCTAGGGGAGTCAAATGTACGACTGAACCCTAATATTTTTAAAACCCCAACAGTTTCTTAGAACATATCTACCCTCTATCTTCAATCCTTAAAGTGGTCCCCATAACTTCGAGCCCAATGAAAAATTATTCCATATATTTTCCTACCAAATTTTTTTTTTTCTTTTAAATTTATAAATAAGAAAATAAAAAAGATTTAATCAAACCAATTTTATTTCTTTTAGGTTGTTGATATTATGCGAACAAATGTAGAGAAGGTGCTTGAAAGAGATCAAAAACTTTCGGAATTGGACGATCGTGCCGATGCTCTGCAACAGGGTGCATCACAATTTGAACAGCAGGCCGGTAAATTGAAACGAAAATTCTGGTTGCAAAATTTGAAGGTATTTCACAAATAACATTTACATAACAAAAAAACCAAACTAAGATACAAATTTGTTTATATTTAACATAGATGATGATCATAATGGGCGTTATTGGACTGGTCATTGTGGGCATTATTGCAAGTAAGTAACAAGGTCTTTTAAAAATCATTTAAAAATAATACTATAGGAATGAAAAACAACAGAAGAAGAAACACAAAACATACTGCAAAAGACTAATATTATAATAAAAACCATATTTAACATTTAACATCATTCATTATAAAAAAAACAACCAACGTTTTAGCAAAACATCAATCAATTCATTAAAAGTCCATAATATCCAAAAACTATTTTAAAATAATATAACATAAATGAAAAACTATATAAGTAAAAAAAAAAATTTCATACTTTTTTTAATTCATTTACAATCCATTATATCCAAATCATTGCTAAGACCATTGTTATGTGTTTTAAAAATATATTTATTGCTGTATATCATTTTTAAATGTATTATCAAAATTCTCAAAATCTCATCACGTAATCGAACATAGCAGGGGGCATTTTCTGACAAATCGCAACGTAAATTCATTTTTATTTTGCAACCAAATACACTGTGACACAAAATGTAGGTTATTGTCTGGTGCAAAATAATTCCTTTTTATAAAAATTCCGGAAGTACGGATTCACCCTAGGTCGAACTTTTTTTTTAAGGCTCGGTGAAGCTTTCAGTTTAACCTAAAAGAGAGTATGAAATAGGTCCTAATGTGTATTCGATATCAAATCTTTTCAGTAAATTTTCGAGGAATTTTGTGGAACGTATTAAATCTCTAACTCGACCACTTGCGTGTCCTTACAAATTATTTAAAAAAAACTAAAAAACTTTTAATAAGAAATTGTATTCATAAACGTTTTCTATCAGTCCTTAAACGTAAGGTATTCCGGTGGCAACGCCGACTGTAATTGATCGTTAATGATGTATAAAAAAAGCTACCAAAAAATTAAATTATTTATATAAAAAGCACAAACTATTGTACCAAAAAGTAAAATTTCTTGTACCAAAAATTAATTTTATTTTTTTTTTTTTACGAAAAAGTATAATTTATAATACCAAGAATACAATTTCTTGTACCAAAAAATTCAATTCATTTTAACAAAAATTTCTTTTAATGTATTACAAAGTACAATTTATGGTACAAAAAGTTCAATTTTTTGTACCAAAAAGTATAATTTCTTGCACCACAAAGTAAAATTTATGGTATCAAAAAGTACAATTTATGGTACCAAAAGGAAAATTTAATGGTACCAAAATATAAAATTTACTGTACCAAAGAGTACAATTTATGGTACCAAAAAGTACAATTTATGGTACCAAAAGTACCATTTATGGTACATAAGGTAAAATTTATAGTCCCAAAAATACAATATCTTGTACCATAAGGTACAACTTAAAATGTATGGTACTAAAAGTAAAGGGTGGTTAAATTGTAAGGGCCGATGTTGAATGTGAACCACACCTAAACTTCAAGTTCTTTTCTGCATTTCATTTGACATTTCTAAATTTCAGACTAACTCAATTTGAACTATGAAAAGATACACAATCGAGCAACGCGTCTAATTATGAAATGGTCGTTCAAATCAAAATGCATATCGTTTTTTCGGTAAATTTAATCGTCCAAATGTGTGTACAATCGAAAAAATTGTACAAAATTTGAGCAAACCGGGTCTGTAGGAGATGTTAAAACACCAGTGCATGCGCATACAGCTCGTAGTGTGGCTGAAAAGCGGTCCACCTTAACTTACGCTCGTCGTTAATGAACAATATGCATAAAGACTTGCATTTACACGCTTACAAGGTGCAATTGACTCAAGAACTAAAAACTCTTGACCAATCCAAACGTCGTCAATGGTCAGAATAGTGGCAAGAAATGGCAACAGTGGATGATAAATTTTCGAAGAAAATCATCTTCAGTGATGAGGCACATTTTCACATCAGTGGATTCGTGAATTAGCAGATTTGTCCCATTTGGGCGAATGATATTAGAAAAAACAATGCACCCACAAAGAGTGACTGTTTGGTGCGGTTTATGGGCTGGCAGCATCATCGGGCCGTATTTTTTCCAAAATAAGGCCGTTCAGGCAGTTACTGTGAATGGTGTTCGCTATCGTGAGATGATAACGAACCTTTTATGGCCCGAATTGGATGATATGGATGTGGACGATTTGTGGTTTCAACAGGACGGTGCCACTTGCCACACAGCTAACGAAACAATGGCTCTTTTGTGAGACAAATTAAATGGCCGTGTTATCTCACGTGGTGGCGATGTCAATTGGCCGCCAAGATCATGTGATTTGACACCGTTGGACTTCTTTCTTTGGGGTTATTTGAAAGAAAAGGTGTACGTCGATAAGCCAGCAACAATTCAAGAGCTAAAAGATGAGATAATTCGGCATATTAACGGCAAAGAACCTCAATTATGCCTCAGCGTCATCGAAAATTTGAACCATCGGATGGAGGTGTGCCGCTGAGGTCGCGGAGGTCATTCGGCCGATATTTTGTTCCATACATAATTAACCCACACTAATATTATCATAACATAAAGAAATGACAATAATTTCCTTTATAATTTGTGTTTAATTCAAAATCCACATCTGCCCTTAAAATTTAATCACATTTTACAATATCTTGTACCAAAGGGGTCTTTATCAAACTCTTATTTAGGTTAAAGTAAAAACTTCACTGGGCCACAAAAAAAGTTCGACTTAGGGCGGATCTGTCCTCCCGGAATTTTTATTCTCACCTAAGGCTTTTATTCCGTAAGAGAATTATTCCGCCCTCAAAAATTTGTTGCTCTGTGATATTTAACAAGGCATCAATCAGTTCACTTATAGTCCACAAAATAACTCATTGCTGAAGTCATTGTTAACCGTACATATAAACATATTTAGTATTATAAGTCATATATCAAGAGTACTCAAAACCCTCATCATGTCTTAGCATAGCAAAGGGCATTTTGTGTCGAAGGTTTGGCGGACTAAGACCTTTACTCACAAGTGGGCTCCATATACATCAAAATTTCATTCCAATAATGTTTTTCTGTTATGTACTAAATTTTTAACAAATTTTAAAAATTCTCATTTTTTATTTATTTTATATTGTTTTATTTTTTAATTTTTTTCTTATTTTTTAGGTTATTTTATGTAGAATATTGTGATTGCTAGATTGCTTTATGAACGATTAATAATTAAAGAAAATCACATAATTACAATAAGAGCCATCCATGAATTTGATAAAATCCGTACAATAAATTTAAAGTTGTTCACAACAACCATCCCGTCCCGCATTTGCCAACAACAAAAAAACGATTTCAAAAGTTGTCACCTTCAACTGCATTAAGATCATCGTATTGTATCAGGCTGACATATCGAATCGTTAACATTTTATAAAGAGCACTTATTTTATACGCAACGCAAAGGTTTAGTATTGATTTATAATTTTATATATTTTGTTTGTTTTCGTTTTTTGTTTTGTCCATTTCTCTGGAAAATCCTGAATTGGATGAGAGTACCTCTCCCCCCATTGTCTGTTTCTTGTTTGTGTATTCGTCCCGCTCTCATACATATTGCTATTTTAGTAATGTTTCTGTGTCCCAGTAGTTGTATTTGTAGATGGCATTAAATTTTTTGCTCTGTAATAGAAAGACATCCCCTCCGATTATAGTCCTTCCCTGCGATACAAAGAGTAGCTGTGAACTTTGTTTGGTCGTAGTTGGTGTTAGTTAATTATAAACCAAAAAAGTTTAGCTGCCCTTTTAGTTAATTCCTTAAAAAAATTTACAACATCAAACATAACATATAAGTACATCCGAGCTACATTGCGCTCTATTTTATATAATCGTAGTCATAAACAATATAAAAAACATTGTTTCACATAGATATTATGTAAAACTCACTTAGTCCTTAAAAGCTTAAGGTAATAAATGTTAAACATGTGTTTTAACATGTCATGCCATTTTTAGATATTCCAATTGTTGTGAGTAATGTTAATATATCATTTTAATATTTTTAACATTATATTATAATGGACTGTAAAAAACTACCTGTTTTGTAGAAATCACAGATACATCAAATTCAAAACTAACTTAAATATTAATTATCTTTATATCTATGACTCTGCTGCCATATAAATAATAATTATATAAAACTGATACACAACTACTAATTTTTTTTACACTACTGATATTATGCAACAATTTTACAGAGAAAGACGAAGAGTAAACCCAAAATCAACTAATATACAAAATTTAAATTGCAATATATATACAAAAAAAAATCCTAAACATAATTTTGTAACCACTAAAGGTAACACAAAGGATAACCCTACAATATAACAAATAAGTAGGCTAAATGAGAATCTAAGGCTATGTAATAGGAGCAATTTTTATTAAATTATTTAGTTTTTCTTTAAGTTTGTGTGAAATTACTTAATTTATATCATTTCATGATTTTTAGTTTTATATCAACAATTTTCAAATCAACACTTTTAAACACTTCCTCCCTCCTATCCCTCAAATGAATTATTTCGTATTTAGACTACTTGTTTGGTTCAAGAGGCGCACTAACACAAACTACTATACAACAACAACAACAACCACCTCAGGGCGGTTATCCCGGACAGACTGCACCCGGACAACAATATCCGGCGGGTGGAGTTGTTCATGGACAGCATACTGGTCATACTGATCATGTAGGAGAAGTGGAAGAACCACCTAACTCTCAAATTGAGCCGCAATATGAACATGAACCGCAACAACATCATACACAACACCACAATCAACAACAACATGAACAACATGAGCACGAAAAGCCACCAGAGGGGCATCATGGTGGTCATCATGAAGAAGCCTCAGAACCAATCGTAAAACACAAGTCTCATGGCGTATTACCCAATGTGTCCTTACCGAAAGCACCCTCTTCGGATGAAATTGAATGAATAGAAAGTCGCGAAGAAAAAATAGGAAAACGAAAGAGACACACACAAACATTAGTACAACACTACCAACATTTATTTCCCTTCATTCAACAAAAAAACATCCACAAAAAGTTAAAGCATACTATCCAAAATTGTAAGCTCGCTTTGGGTCCAGTCACGCTGGTCCTATAACGCTTTATTGTTTTGGCAAATTGTGTTAAACATTGGCAATTATTAGCAGCTTTGATATTAAACGAAACAAAAATGGAGATCAATGGCAATGAAAAGATTGAATGAATTTCGAAAATAATGAAACAATATCTTTAAATTATTTCTGCATTTAAATAGTTCCATAATAACTTAAACACAATATATAAAAATTTTAAATATATTTAATATTTTGAATTTATTAATTTATATATTGTAATATTTCTTTATTTAAAAATAAACTTTAGAAAATATTGTAATAAAAATTAAATTCAGTAATTTAAAAACCGAAAACAGCTGAACATTTTTTATATGTGATTTTTGAGATAATAATCTTGTGTTTACAAAACCGATATTAATATTTCGAAATTTTATATTTTTATGTGGGACAATTGAAATAAAGAAAAATATTAAATATTTTGAATTTATTCATTTAAATGCTGTAATATTAATACAAATATAAAGGTATTTCAATTGTCCTATATAAAAATATTAATTAACAATATATTTATATTGATTTTGTAAGGACATATAATATATCACATATTACAACTTGTCAATTGTTTTCAGTTTATAAATTATGAATAAAATTTTTACTGCAATACACAGTACAAAATTTTTCAGCTCATTGATTTGGTACTCAATTCTGAGAACTGCACGTGAAAGTAGACCCAAAAATAAGAAGTTCTGCATCATACGTTTTGTGAATTTACATGCCATAATAATTTATTATCGATTTGAAGTTAGTAAGCATCGAATAGGGGAATTTGTCACGTTTTAAGCTCTTTTATTTGAGATAACTCGAGAACCACTAGTCTGATTTAGCTGAAACAAATTTAAAAAAAAAAACAAAGAATTACAATTCATTTAATCTGTTCATATAACGTTTCCCTACATAAGCAACAGTTTCACTTTTCCATTCATCAAATAATTTTGTACTGGGTTTATTTTGTAGCATTTACAATAAAACTGTTGTACCCCGTGGCGTATGATTTACGTGAAATATTACTTAGGATAATTATACGCCACCATATAACAATATAACAAAAGAGCCTAAAACGTGACAAATTCCCCTATACGATACTAACTAACTTCAAGTCTTGACAAAACGAATTAATGCAGAACTTCATCTTTTTGGGGCTACTTTCACGCGCAGTTCTTAGAATTGAGTCCCAAAATCATGTGTTGTACTGTGGTGATATTTAACTAAAATTTATTCTAATGTGGTATGTGAAAGCGTATGAGTAACGTCAATGACAATACTCATACGTATACTATAAATTAAAGCAAAATCTACAAAAATCTACAAAATTAACATCGATCGGTCGTTGTATAAAAATGTTATTCCTCTATTGCCATTGATCCTATTTGAGCTTTTCTTCTCGCAATACTATCTATATCTAAGTACACTAACCATTTAACAATACAAAAACTGATTTCATATATATTTTGTTGAAACATTTTGTTCTTTTTGTTCGTTATCCGATTGGAATGCATGTTTTCGTTCGTTAATTCTGTTTTACATTAAATGTCTATTGAAATTCGTATTATATGTTAATGTATTGCACATATATGATGCTGAGTTTGCATATATATATATATGAGTGTACCCTGAAGGAAATGTCGTTAGCAAAACTTTACTAATTCACTATTGACTTTGTCACCGGTACTATTGGCCATTTAAAGGCCATTTATGCTGTAGACATTTAACAGATGATGTTATTTTTATGGAATAATATGGAGTCACTGAAACCAGAGGCCGAATTACCGTATTCGATTCGAATTGACATCTTGATTACTCAAGTGCTATAAATTATAAATTTGCCTTTCAATTTTTAAAATATTTACACATATGAAGCGAATTAATAAATACAAGCATCACATATCTTATTTGATGAAGTTCCTGATATAAATATGGCCGTAAGAACACGTTCGTTTACCAGATTTCGATTCGAGTTGAAAGTAGTAATTCGGGCCCATTTATTCATTATTAAATAAGAATAATTCTACTAAAGATTTTGGAACTTAGATTAGATATACTAGATTTCCACACAAGTAACATTAGGAGAGGTATATGTTCAAATAAGATTTGAAAAAATTGGTGACTTGGAAACACTTGAACCCAAGCTTCCTTCAGGGTATGAAATAAAATAGGCTATCCAAATTATTTTCGGTTAAGAAATTTATTTAAATTTGTTGTGATCTCTTTATAAATAAGAACCAATAAAATAATTTCCAAAGGAAGAACAATTAAATAAGTCCCGAAAATTAAATATGTCCCAATTAAATAAATTCCGGTCAATAACTTCCAACCGTAATACAATTAATATTTTTCTATTACACCGTGGAAACAACTCTCCTCTCCCGCCTTGTCAAAAGTAAAATTGACTTTGAAGTTTAAAGTGACCAAAGGAAAAAATGGAGGTTTGTTTCGATATGAAACCAAATATCCAGACAGCGCAATAAAACATATTTTTTCCATAAGTAGGGTGCACGGGTCAGAAAAAAATTTGGTTTTCTGAAATTGTCTTTGCCTCGGCTTAATTTTTTTGTATGGGGATCGACCCAAACTATTGCCCATTAGCTATATGGATATCAAATGAAAGAAGAATCTCAGTTTTGAAAATAATTTCCTTAAAATTTGATAGAGAATATCTTAATAACGGTGAAAGACATGAATTGTTTAAGGCTGGCGGGGAGGAGCATGCATCAGCTCATGGAGAACATCTGGCAAGAGGAGAGCATGCCCGGGGATTGCAGTCTCAGTCTGTTATGTCCCATATACAAGAAAGGAGATCGTAGCAAATGTAAGAACTATCGTGGAATAAGCCTATTACCAATTGCGTACAAGGTCCTTTCAAGCATATTGTGTGAACGTCTAAAGCCAATTGTAGAAAAACTAATTGGAACATATCAGTGCGGCTTTAGACCTGGCAAATCTACGACGGATCAAATATTCACCTTACGACAAATCCTGGAAAAAACCCATGAAAAGCAGATCGACACCTACCACCTCTTTGTCGACTACAAAGCTGCCTTCGACTCTCCGATAAGGAATAGGCTTTATGAGGCTATGTCTGAGTTTGGTATTCCTGCAAAGCTAATTCGACTTTGCAGATGTACCTTAGAAAACACCAAATCCTCGATTAAGATTGGTAAGGATCACTCTGAACCATTCAACACGGAAAGAGGTCTCAGGCAGGGCGATAGCCTGTCCTGTACACAATTTAATATAGTTATGGAGAAGGTGATGAGAAAGGCTGGTGTCAACATGTCTGGCACCATATTCCACAAAAGCCACATGCCGCTAGCCTACGCCGATGATACAGATATCATTGGCCGAAATTTGCGGGACGTTACTGCAGTCTTCTCATCACTAGAAAAGGAGTCGGCAAAAATGCGTTTAGCGGTCATCGAGGACAAAACAAAAATAATGATTTCGACGAACAAAGAGTCCTCTCGATGGGGACGCAGCGTCAACGTTGAAAATTATTGTTTTGAGGTAGTAGATGAGTTTACCTACCTCGGATCTTCCGTCAATAAGAAAAATAATGTCAGCCAAGAAATTAAGCGGAGAATAGTGCTAGCCAATTGATGTTTTTACGGATTTCGGCAGCACTTTAGTAATACCACCTTATCTCGGAATACTAAGAAACAGCTTTACCAGGTGCTAATCTTACCCGTTCTTTTGTATGCTGCCGAATCATGGGTGCTTACGACAACGGACATACAAAACCTGGGAGTATTCGAGAGAAAAGTACTTCGAAAAATTTATGGACCTATCTGTGTCGACGGCGAGTTTCGCCATCGGATGAACCATAAGCTGTATGAGCTTTACCACGACATCGACGTAGCTAAAAGAGTCAGAATGCAACGACTACGATGGCTGGGTCATGTTGCCAGGGTGGATGTAAATGCTCCAGCGAGAAAGGTGTTTGAAGGCGAACCTGAAGGACGGCGCAGAGCAGGGAGACCCAAACTCCGTTGGAAGGACCAAGTGGTAGGCGACGTGCCACTATCAGGTAGGACTAACTGGAGAACACACGCACAAGACCGAAGCGTGTGGAATTCTTTAGTACTTCAGGCCTCAAACTTATGAACCATGTTTGTAAGTTGTAATGGGCCACTTAAATAAGTAAGTGAAAGACATTCTGCAACACTAAGCGTGTGAAATTCCTAGAGTTTATGGTAGGTTACGATTTTGATAACCGCTGGGTGCATTTTTTTTTACTCCATACAAATTGACCCACTCTACAAGGTGGGCCAAAAGAAGTCATTCGATCTTGTTTGGCTGTCATTTTTTTTCTAAATGAACTTCAAAACTTCGATTCTGTTTTTTTATTTAAATCTTTATAATTTTATTGGTTAAGTCGAGACGATATCGGCCAAAGGGCGCCGTCACAATTGATTGCCATACGGACTCGTTTTATGGCATTTTTAATCACTTTGGTGAGAACTTCGGGCTACAGATCCAAGCACTTGTGTTAAATATTGTCCTTGAGGACTTCCAGGGTCTTGGTCTTGTTCACGTAAACACGGGACTTCAATGTGACGGGTCACAATTCCGTATATGTGACACATTGGTGGTCGCACTGATCCATCCGATAGGTCGGGTCCCAGTGCTGAACCTTTCCGCGCCAGTTTATCCGCTTCCTCGTTTCCTGAAATGTCACTGTGACCGGGGACCCAGCAGAACCGAACACTATTTTCCGACAGTTTCGAGAGCGCCGTCCTACATCTATACACTAATCTCGACTTTATAGCCTTCAATACTAAGGCTTTTAAGGCCGCTTGACTGTGCACATAGATTGTGACGATATCCTCCAAAATTCTTGCCAGTATTTGCTTCACAGATTTCGTAATAGCGTAGATGTTCGCCTGGAATACACTACAGTCGTCATCTAATCGGAAGTGTTGCCTGAAATGGAGATCCTCGATCCTGATCCAATTTCATTTTTGATCTATCAGTAAATATGGATAACCCCTTGAGAGGTAAGGAATCTTTCCAATCTTCTCTATCAGGGATCACTATTTCCGGGCATAATGTAAAATCCAACAACGGAACCATATAGTCCGTTTCTTTGTTGAGTACTTCGTTGCATTCATGTCTGCTGAACCATAACATGCGTGACCCGACTCCGTTTGTCGCCAAAGGCCTGCTTCTCGTAACCTTATTGCACATTTAGCCGCTACAGAGAGTGCATGGTACCGCAGGTTCTTTAAGTTCAATATCACGTCCAGTGCCGCTTGTGGTGTGCTTCGTCTAGCACCTGTTATACACAGTGATGCTATTCGCTGTACACTACTTACCAGTATTAACTTACTTTCCGTTTCAAGAGCCCCTCACCAAACAAGGCATCCGTAAGTTACTATGGGACGCACTACAACTGTGTATATCCAATATACCATTGCAGGTTGTAGTCCCCAGCTTTTCCCCACAGAGTTCCGGCAGGCGTACAAGGCATTTAGTCCTTTCTTCGTCCTTTCCTCCGTATTGCGTCTCCAGTTTAGTTTTCTATCCAAAATGACGCCTAGATATTTCGCCTCAGACGAGAGTTTCAATTCTACACCTCCAGTCATAATGCGTCCAGAAAAAAAAATCGGTTAACACCGTCCACTGCTGTCGTTTGACCCGCGACGTTCTCGAAAAAATGGCCCGATGCTTCCTGCAGCGGAAACAGACCATGCAGTCTCTTTGATAATAACTCATGGATTTTCGGTGCCCCAGAAGCGATTGTCTTGCTTGTTGCCGTTTCATACAAAGAGCGGCCGAAAATAGAAGGAGTTTTCATAGGTGAATAATATTTGGCACATCTCACAATCTCTTTTAAAGACACCAATTCCTAAAATTTGGATAAAATTTGTGAAAGGATTCAAGGACCTCTCTTAGATCGTGAAAATTTAAATTTCTTAGTAGGCACACCAAAGTCGTCATATCCATTGATTCCATCAATCTATGACTAAATCTACAGTTTGGTCAATGTCGGACAAAGGATTCAAGGATCTCTCTTAGATCCTGAAAATTTAAATTTCATAGTAGGCATACCAAAGTCGGTATATTTCGATTGATTTCATCAATCTATGACTAAATCTACAGTTTGGTCAATGTCGGACAAAGGAATCAAGGATCTCTCTTAGAGTACACAATCAAAAAAATGACACCGGAAACGATGAAGCCGCTTTGTTCTATTGAAGATAACTCAACAATAACAGCGAATTACTGTTTAACATTGAAAAACAAAACTGTTGTAAGCTTATTGAAATACCAAATGGAATAATTATAAAATTGTTTATTTTGTTATTATTAGGTCATAAACTATCCGTTCCCTTGAATCAATAATGCAAGATTTTAGTTCCCCATTCTCGATATTATTCAAATACAAAAGAATATGTGTGTCTCATATAAAAAAGTCTCAACAAATTTAATTTAAAAAAGTACAATTATTCTTCTTATTTTTAAGTCTGGTCAAATATTAAAAGAAACTACAAATTGAAGCTAAAAAAAATATCATTACTACTACATGTTGTTAACAATTGCAAAGAAATTATGGGTTACAAATCTTGAGTTGAAGAATGAGTGTACTTTGTATTGGGATCTTGGTGGGTTCATCAAAAAAATGCTTAAATTTTGTTTTCAAACTTAAGAATATATTCATACAAGTTTATAAAAAACAACAATCTTTTAACAACGGCCCCCGTCACAGGATACAGATTTTTTCTTAAGCTAAAATAAACAAATGTTGATGCTTTAGCGAAATAACAACAAAACTTATATTTTTGTAGATATGTAAACGTGTGTAAAGCTTTTGATAACAAAGTAATTTAATATACAATATTTGTGGTTTTCTACTATTAAATGTTGAAAACAATTATAAAAAATATCGAAATCATACTAACACTTCCGTGTCTGCTTTCTTTTAATCTTCTCTTTGCCCACAGATAAACTTGGACTAATAGGTAGTGAACCTCAGCCGCAGTATCCACAATACGCCTACATGCCACCACCGCCACCACAGCAGCAGCCACCACCACAAGCTGCGGCCGCCGGTGGTACATCGTCTTTGGTCGCAGATGATAAACCACAACAATTGCATGGTGGCGGCGGCGTATAAGAGAATTATTAATTATAAATTAAACTACAACAACAACAACTACTACTTAAACAACAACAAACAGTGTTTAAATTGCTTAACAACAAAACCAAAACAAACAAAAACTAAACTCAGATCATATTCTTTAGGTTTTTTTTCTTTCTCTATTTATGATTTTCAACTAAAACTCACATACTACAATTATAATAATAATTATTTATAACAATAATAAATAATAACAACAACAACAACAAATTCACACATAACCTCAAATAATAACATGGACAAGAAGAAAACAACAGAAAAACGGGAAGATACTTAACAAATAATGGTAAATAAATTTATTATAAACAAACAAACAAAACAAAAATATGCAATGCAAATAATACTATAATAACAAAAACAAACAACAACAATTAATAATATATAAAACTATAATAAAGGAAATCATTTAAAATAATAATAATACACAAACATTATATCCAACAACAACATTATGGAGTAAATAATATAATAATATAACAATGAAGAAAAAAAACACAAACAAAAAAACCAAAAAAAAACTATTAAAAACACTTTTAGAGAACAAATGTACTTTCAATAACAAATACCAAACAAATAAAACCCAATCTTATTGCATAAACTAATGACAACAACAATTTCCAACTAATAATAACAACAACAATACTTAATAATGGAAAGAAAACCAACAAAAAAAGAAAACACAAAAATCTTATAAACTGAATGGGAATTATTACATACATATACTAACTAACAAACTATACTTGATAACACTGAAACCAAAAATACAAAAACCAAGGAAACGATTAGGAAACAACAACAGAACATGGTGTAAAAAAATATTCAAGAAAATAAAAAGAAAAGATTAGATGATTATTATAAAAAAAAGAAAACAAAACAACAAAAAAAAAACAAATGAAATAATTTATTTATGGTTGCATTATTTAATTTCAAATAAATAAAATTATAACATACGAATAAAAAAAAAAAAGTATTGTTTTTTATTTTTAAAATTCAATTGGGAGGAGTATTGATTGGAAAAGGTAGAGATAAGAGATATGGACCTGAAGCAGAATTGGGTTGTGCCGTAAATAAGTTGTAATCGGATAGGCAGGGAAAGAAAATGAGTTGTATCTTGGACTCTTAGAGAATTTCCAACCAATACAATGCGGGTGACCAGTCACTGCATCATTTCTCTTATTATTTTTATTTATGTTACAACAATGAAAATGACGAAAACTTTCCTGTACAATTTGAGCTTTAAGCTTAAATCTGAAGTTAAAATCACACCCTTGACAAATATTGTAGATGGCTGTAAAATATGTCCATTTCCTATTGTCAATTTTTAACAATTTGCTACAGTCCCACGAGTCCGATTCCCTGGGGTGCAACAGCTAGTCCTAATACTTACTTAAGTGGACCATTACAATTTTTTTTGCAACCCGAAAATCACCGAAAGTATTCGTCTAAGACTGTAAAATTTCGTTTGACAATTTTCAAACATATGTCACTATTTTGGAACATCTCGGAACACTCCGATACCAATTTTACCTTAAAGGTATATTCCTTGGTTACACTTTGTCACTTCTTCTGGTTGCAACAAGTTGCAACTAATGAAGATATTGAAGATTTCCGGGCTAAACACAGGGTTACACATACAACACACAGCGGGTTGCTGTAATAACGGGGGGCCTCAGACTCATAGACTTACCTTAGTTAACGTTGAAGTCTATAATGTTTTTAGTAATTAAGAACTTGGCATCATTGTTGTCCACAATAACTTTGCAACATCTTCAAATTGACCTTATTGAATTTGACGGCTTTTCAAAGATCAGAAATTTCCTAAAAAAAAATTTAAAAAACTGGATGTTTCTCTAGATATTTTCGAACATTTTTTATACTATGAAATTTTGGCTGAA
Source organism: Muscina levida (assembly GCA_964034835.1). NCBI lineage: Eukaryota > Metazoa > Arthropoda > Insecta > Diptera > Muscidae > Muscina > Muscina levida. The sequence continues at coordinate 25,485,201 of OZ035883.1, read as the reverse complement.
AGTCCGATAAATACACGATCTGAATAATCTAAACAGATAATTTTTGCCGTACAATTGGCTATATACATTATTAGATAATGTCTCCGTATTAACGTCCAACCGTGGTCAAGGATCCTTCAAGGTTTTTCCATGGGTTTTGATAAGTCAATATGCCGCCAAAGCTTTTTGTTGCCACCAATACCCAATGCGCGCCTTTTCGACTCAAATCGACCACTGTGCGCCGTCCTTCAGGTTCGCCTTCAAACACCTTTCTCGCTGGAGCATTTACATCCATCCTGGCAACATGTCCCAGTTATTGGATTATGATTCTTTTACCTACGTCGATATCGTGGTAAAGCTTATACAGCTCATGCTTCATCCAATGGCTTAACTCGCCGTCGACACAGATAGGTCCATTTTTATTCGGAGTACTTTTCTATCGAATACTACCAGGTCCATTGTCGTAAGCACCCATGATTCGGCAGCATACAACAGAACGGGTAAGATTAGCAGCTGGTATAGCTGTTTCCTAGTATTCCGAGATAAGATGGTGTTACTAAAGTGCTGCCGAAGTCCATAGAAACATCTATTGGCGAGCACTATTCTCCGCTTGATTTCTTGGCTGACATTATTTATCGTATTGACGAAAGATCCGAGGTAGGTAAATTCATCTACTACCTCAAAACAATAATTGTCAATGTTCACGGTGCGTCCCCATCTAGAGGACTCTTTGTTCGTCGAAATCATTATTTTTGTTATGATCCCGTTGCCTCCTAAACCCATTTTTGCTGACTGCTTTTTCCAGTGATGAGAAAACAGCAATAACATCCCACAGATTTCGGCCAACGATGTCTATATTATCGGCATATTATCTCATCAACCTCTCCATAACTATATTAAACAGTGTACAGGACAAGCTATCCCCCTGCCTGAGAATGAATGGTTTAGAGTGATCCTTGGGACCGGCCGTGGCATAGTGGTTAGAACACGCGACTACCATGCGGGATATCGCAGGTTCAAACCTGGCTCCAGTCATCTTAAAAGAAAAAAATAAATACAATTTTCTTTCATTGTCGGCTCCCCTCGAATGTTGTTTGACAGCAACTTCGCAGTATTAGGCGTCGATTCAATCGTCGTGTCTAGTAAGAGCTTCTCAAAACAGTGACGTTCGCATTCGTCGATAAATAAGTAGGTGCCGTTAGTTGTGAATCTAAAAATAGAAAGCGTGTTAATTCACAACAACGCGAGAAGCTATCCCATACCTCATTCATGGGGTGCAAAGGGAAATTAGTTAGTTTAGTTTTAGAGTGATCCTTACTTACTTAATTTCCCTTTACACCCCATGAATGAGGTGTGGGATAGCTTCTCACATTGTTGTGATTCACAACTAACGGCACCTACTGTTTATCGACGAATGCGAACGTCACTGTTTGAGAAGATCTTACTAGACATGCAGATTCACTCGACACTAATACTGCGAAGTTGCTGTCGACAACATTCGAGGGGAGCCGACAATGAGACAAATTTTTTTTCTTCTTTTTTAAGATGGCTGGAGCCAGAAGTTGAACCTGTGATCTCCCGCATGGTAGTCGCGTGTTCTAACCACTATGCCACGGCCGGTCCCCAGAGTGATCCTTACCAATCTTAAAAGAGGATTTGGTGTTTTCCAAGGTACATACCAAACTTAGACATGGCTTCAAATAACGTATTCCTTATTGGAGAGTCGAAAGCAGCTTTGTAGTCGAGAAAGAGTTTTTATGAGTTTTTTTCAGCATTTGTCGTAAAGTGAATATTTGCTCCGTCGTAGATTTGCAAGGTCTACAGCCGCAATGATAAGGTCAAATTAGTTGTTCTACAATTGGCTTTAGACGTTCACACAATATACTCGAAAGGACCTTGTACGCAATTAGTAATAGGCTTATTTCACGGTAGTTCTCACACTCACTACGATCTCCTTTCTTGTATATAGGATATAACAGACCAAGACTCCAATCCTCCTAATGAGCTCCTCCCCGCCTGCCTTAAACAATTCAGCAGGGGGACAATCGCCACCAACCGCTTTGTTGTTTTTAAGGCGGGATATTGCCACACGTATCTCGCACTGTCTCGGAGGTTGACAGTTAATACCATCGCCATGGATTGGAGCAAGGTCTTGTGGAGTGGGGTGTCCGTATCCAGTAAATTTCTGAAATTATCTCTCCATATTTTCAGAACGTTATCCGGGTCCGTCACTAGCTGGCCATCGATATCCTTGCAGGAGGGCAAGCCTGTTCCACGCATTCTCGCCTTAACTCTCTAGTAGAATTTTCGGGCTTCCCCTCTACTTCGGAGAAACTCTGTGCACTCATACTGTCTCTTCTTCAGCTACTTCTTTCCCCTGTGCCGTTCACGAACAGCTCGCGTTGCCATTGGCTGCAGTTCCGCCCTGTATGCAGCTTCCGTCTCTCTCGTGGCATTGCGACATTTATCGTCGTCCAGGCATCTTCTTGAGACGGCTTTGAGTACCCAAGTACGCTTCTCGCAGTCCGTTCTATGGAGCCGGCCTTATATTGCCACTGCGAGGTATATGTATTATCAAGAGTTGGAGCATTCCTTAGTAGTTAAGTTAGTTGTTTGGTTTAGGCGTCCGCTATCGCTGTGGTCCGCAGTTTACCGATGTCCAGCTTTCGTTGTGCCTGCTTACGTACGTTTTTCGCCATCCTTAGCCTTGTTCGCAAGGTAGTAATCGGAGTCAATGTTTGCACGCCTGATCACTCGATGCGTGCCTTCCATCGACTACCACGTGGTCAATCTGATTCCTCGTCAATTGATCTGGAGATAACCATGTTGCCTTATGAATATTTTTATGGTCAAATCTAGTGCTGCTAACTATAATACCATATTTCTTCCCGCAGAGAAATGAATCAGTCTGATGCCATTTTTCGACGTTTCGGTGTGCAGACTGAATTTTCCGATGGTAGGCTCAAATGCGGTTTCCCTGCCTATTTTAGCATTAAAATCTCCTAGTACAATTTTGATGTCATGTCTCGGGCTATGGTCATATACATATTCTAGGCTCTCGTAGATCTCGTCTATATCCTCATTGTTTTTCACTTCTGTCGGAGCATGGGCACATATAAGTGTTATATGGAAAAACTTTGTTTTGACTCTTATGGTGGCTATACGTTAACACACCGGGTTGAACCTTGAGACTAGGTGTCGCAGTCTCTTGCCATCCACAAATCCACATCCAAACTCGTGCTTGTCCGCATGGCCACTAAAGTAGATGTCACACGTCTTCATGCGCCAGTACCAGATAAGTTTCGGTTTAATGGTTGCAGTTCATAAGCCAGTTGTAAATGTATCCCAAATTAACCGATTTTGTATAGTATATTGATATCTCCGCAAAATAAAAATTTATAACTCACAAAGCAAATACAAAAATTAAAAATTAACTTTATTGGATTACAAAAACTTTAAGTAATGAACAAAAATGATGACCCATCCCCAGTTCACCAATTTCAGAACAGGTACTTTTGACACCCAATTCTTCTACAAATGCTATTAAAAATTAATAATATAAATTCCCGCCGCCCACTGTGTTCACTTGGCTGTAGAATACAGACAGTCACTCGCTGTCGTCGCAATCACTGAACAAAACGTCCACGCTCGTTTTCATGGAAATAACCTAATTATGATTTAATTCACACATACAAATTCAATTGTCCTCTGTGCCATAAATAAAACGCAACAGAAATGAATGAACACGATGAAGGTGGCTAACGAAGTACCACAAACACTCAAGGTCGAACTTCATAAGTTGGTAAGGGATGATTATGAAATTTTTTATTATTAGACTTTAAAATTTGAGGAAAATCTAAGGAATACTAATAATATTCCAGTTCCTAAATGCGGGGAATATTAATTGACAATACCGGAAAAAGTAATAATTTTTAAAGAAATATTATAACTAAATTTAAATGGTATGTTAGTAATAACTCTTAGTCATTTATAGTCGTATTCATTATTATTAATCAAAGTTTTATAAAGAAAATTTTCATAGTAAAATCGTTCTATTAATCTCTTATAAACTATTATGAATAAGGCCTTGAAATGTTTAAATTAAAAAAAAAACTTGGTTTTACCTATGCATCCCATGGAAACCATGCATCGTTTCAAAAAGATTCTGAACGCCAGAGTTTTTAGGAAGCTTTAACTAAACATCGAGAGCGTCGGGGTCGGTTTAACTTGGCAAACCCACAGTTATCCTTGCCAATTGCACTTTAAGTCTACTCACAGAGCTCCGTATTCGTGGTACTACTGCGAAAGGAGTACCTCCACGTGGTGAAGCCTGGAAACGTGCCTTTAACTACGAGGGGCGAAACCTAAAACCCAGGCACGTCGGCTCACAGTGAGCGGTTCCCTCATCAACGTCTGACCCAGAATATTCGGCTATAGTAAAATCCTGGCAGGAGGAAAAAACTGCGACGTGGTGCGCTGAAAAGAAGTAAGAAAAGATTAAAATGGACCCACCAAAATTTTGACGACCACCGCAAACGAATTAAGGACCATGGTTTGAGGATATGTACCTGGAATGTTAGAACACTGTATAGACCAGGTGCCTCCATCCAACTGGCGGAAGTCCTCGAAGAACACAAGACTGAAATAACTTTAATTTAAACTTAACTTCCCTTAACACCCCATGAATGAGTTATGGGATATATTCTCGCGGCTGAAATAACTGCTTTACAGGAAATCCGTTGGACTGGACACGGTTGCTCGCGGATTAAGAAGTGCGAGAAAAAGAAGCTGAAAAAAAGACAGGATGAGTGCACAGAATTGCTCCGAAGTAGAGGGGAAGCCTGAAAATTCTACCAGAAAGTTAAGGCAAGAATGCGTGGAACAGCGGTGCTCTCCTGCAAGAACAGCGATGGCCTGCAAGTGACGGACCCTGGATACGGACACCACTCCAGAAGACTCCGTTCGAATCCATGGCGATGGCATTAACTGTCCACCTCCGAGCCAGAGCGAGATGTGTGTAGCAATATCCCGCCTGGACAACAACAAAGCGACTGGACCCGTTGGTCTCCTTGCAAAGTTGTTTAAGGCAGGTGGGGGGAGCTGATTAGGAGCATGCTTCAGCCCATGGAGAACATCTGGCTGGAGGAGAGCATGCCCGGGGATTGGAATCTCAGACTGTTATGTCCCATATACAAGAAAGGAGATCGTAGTGAATGTAAGAACTACCGTGGAATAAGGTCCTTGCGTACAAGGTCTTTTCGAGATTATTGAGTAAACGTCTAAAGCCAATTGTAGAAAAAATAATTGGACTATATTAGTGCGGCTTTAGACCTGGTAAATCTACGACGGATCAAATATTCAAGTTACGACAAATCCTGGAAAAAACTAATGAAAAGCAGAGAGACACCTACAACCTCTTTGTTGATTACAAAGCTGCCCTCGACTCTCCGATAAGGAATATAGTATATGAGGCCATGTTTGAGTTTGGTGTTCCTGCAAAGCTGATTTGACTTTGCAGATGTATCTTGAATAACACCAAATCCTCGGTTAAGATAGGTAAGGATCACTCTGAACCATTCAACACGGAAAGAGATCTCAGGCAGGGTGATAGCTTGTCTTGTACACTATTTACTATAATTATGGAGAAGCTGATGTGAAAGGCTGGTGTCAACATCTCTGGCACCATAGCCACATGCCACTAGATGATATAGACATCATTGGCCGAAACTTGCGGAATGTTACTGCAGTTTTCTCATCACTAGAAAAGGAGTCATCAAAAATGGGTTTAGCGGTCAACGGGGACAAAACAAAAATAATGATTTCGACGAACAAAGCGTCCTCTCGATGGGGACGCAGCGTCAACGTTGAAAATTATTATTTTGAGGTAGTAGATCAATTTACCTACCTCGGATCTTCCGTCAATAAGAAAAATAGTGTTAGCCAAGAAATCAAGCGGAGAATAGTGCTCGCCAATAGATGTTTCTACGGACTTCGGCAGCACTTTAGTAACACCACCTTATATCGAAATACTAAGAAAGAGCTATACCAGCTGCTATACTTATCCGTTCTGTTCTATGCTGCCGAATCATGGGTGCTTACCACAAAGGACATACAAAACCTGGGAATATTCGAGAGAAAAGTACTCCAAAAAATATATGGACCTATCTGTGTCGCCGGCGAGTTTCGCCATCGGATAAACCATAATCTGTATGAGCTTTACCACGACATCGACGTAGCTAAAAGGGTCAGAATGCAACGACTACGATGGCTGGGTCATGTTGCCAGGATGGATGTTAATGCTCCAGCGAGAAAGGTGTTTGAAGGACGGCGCAGAGCAGGGAGACCCAAACTTCGTTGGAAGGACCAAGTGGTTGGCAACGTGTCACCATCTGATAGGACCAACTGGAGAACGCACGCAGAAGACCGAAGCGTGTAGAATTCTTTAACACTTCAGGCCTCAAATTTATGAAATATGTTCGTAAGTTGTAATAGGCCACTTAAGTAAGTAAGTGTACAACGGGCACGTTCGACACCGTGGAATATATATATATCTATATATATAAAAGGCTTGGGTGACTGACTGATCACTCCCCAGCCCAAACGGCTAAAGCTAGAACCGTGAAATTTAGAATGTAGGTTTCTTATATGACGTAAGCGCGCACTAAGAAGGGATTTTTGGAAATTCGGACTGCAAGGGGTAAGATGGGCGTGGCACCGCCCCATTCAACTGGAATTTTAAAATGGCTGTATCTTTTAAACCAATGCAGGTATGAAGTCGAGATATGGTGCGAATAACGGTCGTATAAGAAAAAATACTTTGTTTGTGGAAAGTGGGCGGTGCCACACCCCTTTTTAAAAAATAGTTATATTGGCCAAATAAATGAACCGATTACAATTGAATTTTCTATGTGTGCTACTGTCCATAGGGCCTCTATCATAGGCTACATGAAAACATGAGTAGACAAAGGGGCGCACAGTGGAAAATTTTAGTGCTTATCGGATCAAAAATCTGTAACTTTTTTGTTCTTAGAGATAGAGTGAAATTTTGCACGAATAATCTTAAATGTATGTGCTATTATTCTATAAAATATGAGTCAAATTAAACCAGAGCTTTTTTGATAATAAAGGTAAGAAGTTTATTTTTAGCATATAGAGATGACTTGTACATGTATTTGGTACAATTTTTGATATGAAAAAAAGTGTAATACATTATAGGAGACGTGTTAGACCCCAAGTATCTTAAAACCAAATTCGTTTCAGGACTTTTTAAGACGATTGAGCTATGTCCGTCTGTCTGGCAGGCTGGCTGGAGTGCTGGTGAGCAGGATAACTCGAGTAAACCTTAACGGATCGGTATACAAATTTACAAGTATTCATGTTTTTCAAAGCGAACTAATGGGATTATAAATGGGCAGAACAGCCCCACTCTTTCTGGTACCTCCCATACAAAATTACCTATTTTTGAATAATTAATTTGTCTTTCATAACTTTCAAACGGACGACCGGAGAATATTTGAATTTCGTCAGTTTATTTATCTTGCAAAAGAAGACAAACCCTAAAAAAACCAAAACTTTTTCCACGCACCTTCTGGTATCTCCCTCACAAATGACCAAATTGATTGTCATAGTTTTACATACATTTCTTTTTTGTAAGTACACTAAATTCAGTAATATGTTGGGTAAGATGCTTCCCTTATAAAAATGGACTCAGGAATGAATATGGACTATATCGATTCACGCCTTCTGGTACCTCTCATACAAAATGACCTATTTGGGAAAACATACTATTTCTCGCATAACTTCCAAACGGACACTTGGAGGGTAATGAAAATTGGTCGGTTAATTTATCTTGTAATAGGAGGCAAAACCTCAAAAAACCTATCTATTTGACACACCCCTTCTGAGAACTCCTATACAAATTACCAAATTCATTACATACATATCTTTTTTGTAAGAACACTGAATTGAGTCAAATTGTTAGTTAGTTGTACGGTTATGAAAATTTAAATCGAGAATGAATATGGACTATATCAGTTAACCTCTTTTGGTCCCACCCAAACAAAATTATATATTTTTGGGAAATTAATACTTCTCCCATAATTTCCAAACTGGCGCCTGGGGGATAATGAAATTTGGTAAGTTAATTTATATGGTAATGAGGCAAAACCTCAGAAAACCTAACTATTTGTCACACCCATTCTGCTATCTCTCAAGACTTAAACAAAATCGTATATTAGGTGATGGTATTTACCAGTTTGTTTACCTTGTACCTTGTATTGGTTTGTTTGGCACAAGTGGTAGGTTATTCAATTTTTGATCATAAAAAGTCTAGAGTAAAGAATTTATAGTAAAAAACTTTGTTTTTTTTTATGAGTTTTTTTTATCTAAATAACTGAGTTTTTTAACATTATTGAATGTAACTTCTGTTTATGCACGAATATGCAGCTAAAATTTTTATAGTATTTTATTAATATATTAAGCTTTAAATTTTTTTACATATGAGCGCAGAGCTAAACGCAGCTCCTAACTAAAAGCCTTACCAACGTTTTTGCATGCAGCCAAAACAACATTACATCATTCAGGAGCTAAAATGTCAAATGTTTTAACTAAAACCTGGTCCGCTCTTTATAAAATTGGAATCTACATCAAATTACCTTTCCAATGATGTATATAACTCCTTAATTGTAATGTGAATAATATTAAAAATATGATCTGAAATATGTTTTATTTTTATAGTAATAAATCGTTGTCGTAAAATGATGTGAATACGGTCCTTATTTCCGAGTATTGCTACTGACCAAACATCAAATATTTTACTCAAATTATTAAGTTCGACATCTTAGCTTATCGATAGAAAAAAAATTATGGTGTAATTCAAACCTTTTTAGAAATGAATTATGGGCTGGTCTTACTCTACGATTTTCCACTGTGGGGCGTGGCACCGCCCACACAATCCAAAATTTCAATCGGTCATATCTCAAGAGCCAATAGAGGTATAAAGATGAGATTTGCTAAATATGTTACTGATACAAAGATGATTACGTCTCGCTGGAAAATGGGTGGTGCCACGCCCTTTTTGAAAAAATCGTTATCTGGGCGAAATAAATGAGCTGATTGCAATGAAATATTCACTGTGTAGTAAGTACTATCCGTAGGCCTTTTTTAAAGGCTACATAAAAACATAATTAGACAAAGGGGCGTGACACCGCCCACACAAACCAAAATTTCAATCGGTCATATTTCACGAGCCGTTAAAGGTAAGTAGATGAGCTGTTCTACATATGTAAATGGTACATGGGGGATTACGTCTTACTGGGAATCTATTTTTTCATAATCTATATATCTATATAAATTGCGCACTGGCTGGGGTGGTTGTTCTCCTTTCCCCTTAGAATGGATTTTTGAAAATTCATACTTTTAGGAATAAAGATGAGCAATAAGGGATAAATGCCATCATCCAGACCGATCGGTAAAGCTATAATCACGAAAATTGATATGGGTCAATATCAAATTGGATTGAAGGTTTTTTTGAAATTCGATATTTCTGGGTAACAAAAATCGAAACAGGCATAAAATTGTTAATATCGCCCTGACCAATAAGAATATTATCATGATAATTTATAAGGGCTTGCTTCCTATGGAATAAGAACGAAGCAAGGAGGGTTTTCGAAATTCTTAGCTTTTAGGGGTAAAAAAGGCCGAAAGGGATAAAATATGGTACTATTGCCCAGACCAATTGCCTAATGGTAGAGTTACGGAATTGTATATAGAATTACTCCGGCTCGATAAGTCTTCGGCAATAAACTCGATGGGCGGCGCAGGAGGGGGCTAGGTGACGGAACTATTAAGTAAGCTTGGTATGACGAACTATCTACGGAGCGCAAAAGACCGAAGCGCTTGGAATGCTTTTCTTCGTGCTGTTGCTGCTAGTAAAGAAGAAGAAGAATATAGAGTTGCTATAGAATTAGAGAGCCGCCGGAAATTCGAACATTCAGGGGTAAAAAGGTCGAAAAGGGATAAAACTGGTACCATCACCCAGACAAACGGCCAAAGCTATAATCGTATATGGCCATGCTTCCTATAGAATTAGAAGGGGTACCAGTCCATTTTAGTTGTGTGATACGATTGTTCTTTTTGAAAGAGACTAAAGCGGTACAGTCTTTCAGATAAAGCTACAATCACATAAATGGAGCGTTCGTTCGACTTATGATGCATTTGCATTTTACCTGTATTGCTTAAAGTCATTAGAAAATTCATTGTAAATACGGGTGAAGCAGCGCGAACCGGGAAAGCTAGTATATATATATATGTGTTCCTCTAACTCCCATTGGAGCATTGGGAGTCAATTACCGCCGTCCGTCATCGGACACGGTTTTGTGCAATCGATATTAATTGGTTCCAGGATACGCCGAGGTTACTCATTTCGCTTTCGGTGGAGCGTCGCCATGTTATACGTGGTCTTCCACGCCGACGACCTGCCTGATGGAAGCGATTCCATTTAAGTGGTTGTTTAGCCACGTTGTCATCATTTCGGCGAAGAGTATGTCCAATCTACTGCCACTTACGCTTACGAATTTCCGTTGCCAGTGGTATTTGCCGTGATCGCCACAACAGTTCTGCATTTGAGATGGTACGCGGCCAGAAAATACGAAGTATTCTTCTATGGCAGCGGTTGACAAAAGTTTGAAGCCGATTGGTAATACTACTGGTAACTTTCCAAGTTGTACATCCATACAGCAGTACAGACTTCACACATGCTTCGAAAATTCGCAGTTTTGTATGGAGGCTGATTTTGTTACTTTGCCATATTGGAGCTAGTATACCGAACGACGATCTTACCTTGTTTATTCTGCCCTCTACAACTAAATCAGAACCTCCTTCAGCATCAATCTCACACCCCAGGTAGCAAAAGTTAGGAGCATATTTGTAGGTTTCATCACCTACCCTTAATGGAGCTGTTGTTTCGGTTTCTATGCTAAGAGTCTTTGTTTTGCCGGTATTTATTTTAAGACCCGTATGTTGCAGCTTTTCCTGGAGATCTAATGTTGTCCGTTTTAGATCACACAGCCTATGAGAAAGCAAGCAAATATCGTCTGCGTAAGCCAGGTATTCCTTGGCTTCAGTTCTCGATGGAACTAAGAACATCTTCCATAACTACTAGGAATAATAGACAATATGCATCCCTGACGCACTCCACTTTGGACATGGAATGGGTCTGAGAGCTTTCCTTTATGGAGAACGAAGCATCTGGCCTGGTTAAAACTTTCCTTGATCAGAGATATTAATTTTTCAGGTATATATCTTCGACACCGTGGAATTGCCCATATTTATGTTTTCCTTTGTCTAACAACATCTTAAGCTTTGTGTTGACACACTAGACATCCTCTGCCCATCAGCTAACATTACTACGTAATACTCAGACTTGTTTTCCCTCATAAAGTAACATAAACTAATACCACAATAACAAGTTCTTCGCGTAACTGTCAACATGCATTACATGCATTAATCAGGAACCAGGAACCAGGAACCAATAACCAAATAAAAAATACTATTTTCCTTATTTATCTGCTCAAGAACGAGTGGGCAAGTGAAAGGATTCCTAAGGATATGCAAATATAGCGTTTACTCGTTTACATAAATTAAACAATAAATGTAGGACACAGTAAGTAAAAGAAATGTGGGCTGAATAGTTTCAATACATCTTGAAGATAAGGCACGCGTGAAGTTATTGCGCGTGGCTTTAATGAGGCACACAACATACATTCGTATTAATTTCTAAAATTGTATGTAATTCTATGCCCGTTTGCAATACCCCCCACCCAACACATCCATCCACATGGAGCATCAACAAATGCCACAGGATAAACAAAAGCCAAGTGACGTCGCCAATAAAGCCTGGCGGCGACGACGACACAACAGGTAAATATTTATATGCTAAATGGGAATTTATTATAAACAAGGTATGGAAGAGTGTTATTGTGCACCTTAAGGTCTTGAAGTCGCCACGTTGGGGAGGACAGGGAAGGTAGAGAAAATTTATGCAACCGCAAAGGAAATTTACTAGGATTCATAGGGCTTTATAGTACAGGGGGAAATCAGTTACAGAGGACACGATTACAAAGAGCCAATATTAGAATTAACAATAAAAAGCACAATTTTAATAAGGACATAGATGGCTTTTAATACATTGTTGTGAATTACAAATTAAATAATGTGTAGCAACCAGATTTTCTTCTCGTTATGGCTTTGAAAGGGGCATGCGCACAAAAGATGTAAGTTTCATCATATGTGCTGCTGCTGCAGGACTGGATGGCATTACAGTGATTCCGTCTTAAATTATGTTGGGAGAGGGGGGTGGTCTGTGTTTGGATGTTGGTTGTATTAACCTCTATAAAAAGCCAACATCCACATGTGGCAACTTTAGTTGTAAACAGTTTGTTTCTATTCTCTGTTGGTTTGTGACACAAAATCCATAATAAAAGACGTTTGTTGATGTTGCTATTTGCAACAACACATGCTCGAAATTTTTTGGTGTTGCATGAAAGTGAATGACAAATTACATAGTTTGTGGTTATTCAAAAAAAAGTTCATAAATTTATGAGAACATAAAAGGAAACATTAACCAGGAAATACTGCAAAAGGACCGAAGGTTAGTAAACAAGTCAATGTATGCAAAATAATGGAAATTACACTAATCGGTTACAAAGAAGTGTTAATCATTACAAAATTGCCGAGTAAATCCTGGAAGTAATAATGTTAAGAACATGGGTTATGTACCTACACCCTTTACTCATATTAAGTTAGTGTCTTAGCCTTAAAACCGTCATACAATGGTCAAGAATGTCAATGTGTTATTCCCAAACACACTTCAGTCCGTAAATCATAATTAGTTACACCATACAACATAATAGGAATTTCTGCTTTGCAAGTGGATATGGCAACTAATAGTTAATAACTTTTTAAAAGTGCTTAAACAACGTAGTTTCCATGCATTCATTTTGAAAAAATTAAATTTAATAAATATTTTTTTAAACAATTTTTTTGATGTCTTAAGATGATTATGAAAATCCGTTTTTTTGTCTTAACAAACAAAGGACATTTTTATTTTGAACGAATTATAGACAAAATTTTTGCCTTATAGAACAGTTCTCTGGTCCCTAATGGCAATGCTTTTATAGTTGGTAAAACTAAAAACATAACTTTTTTTTATAAAAGTCAAGCTTGTACAGGGTGGAGCGCGGTAACTTGCTTATTTGGGGATGAAATAAAAAAAGTATGAACCTTAGAAAAATTTATTTTATATTTTAATTATATTGAACAGTAAGGGAATTTTTAAATTGCATGGTTTTATATGGTGTATCTGACAAATGTCGACCTTCGCTATACAAAAACTGATGCATACGTTTTCTGAAGTTTTCATAAACTCTAACAAGCATGTCGACTGGTATTCTGCCAATTTCAGCCTCAATATTGTAAATTAGGTCTTCTAAGGTGTTGGGACTTCAGGTAACACGAAAGGACAAATTCGCATGGGACTAAATCTGATGAGCGTGCCAAAGTGATAAGTCAAAGAGATAAGCCGACCCTCGCTTTGTGTACGGTGGCACCATCCTGTTGGAACCATGTAACCTCTAATTGCATTTCCTCAAGATACTGGCTGAAAAAAACCTGTTTCATGGTCAAGTACCGTACGCAGTTACAGCAAGACGGTTATCCTTTAAAAAGTAAGGTCTAATGATGTCTACTCGTGATTTGGCGCACCACACAGTGACGCGGTCCGAATGCAAAGGCCTCTGGTGAAGATCTATGGGGTTTGTTTCACTGCAGTACCGCATTTTTTGTTTGTTTACACACCCACTGAGATGAGAATGTGCCTCATCAGAAAAAAACACAATTGCATCACGGGATATAGTTCCAAGAATGTCTTTACAAGAGGTCCGCCAGTCAAATAGTCCCACGCTGACAATTGTTGGACCACGCACATTTTATACGGGTGAAAATTCAGTTCGTTATGAAGAATCCGGTCGAGAGAACGTCTTAAAATGGCAAGAGCAAGTGTTTTGGAGATTGTAGTACTGCTGCTCTAACTCTCTCGATGTTTTGTGGTATTGTAATCCTTCTCGCAGGTCCCCCTTCGTACACATGACACATTTGCAGCTGTTCTTAATGAAGTCATCTAATTTACAATTGATTGCCGTCCAGGAACACTTCCACGAGGGGGAACAGCGAATCGTAAACGAAAAGCACGCTGCACTGCAATGATCGAGTGCGCATTTGAAAAATACGCTTCAACCGGCAACCGAAAGGTAGACGAATACAAATCTCCCTCTATAAGCCACGCACATTCTCCTTACTTCCACCAACAGTGCCGCCATAGCCTGCAGTGCAAAAAATCAAATTACTGCGCTCCACTCTGTAGATGACTGAGACATGTATTGGATCTCTTGCACGATAATCGAGTGATTATATCATGCAATGGCTGGCCTCCGTGTCCTTATAGTGTATCAAATTTTCTCTTGCCTCGCTCCGCACACTATTTGTAAATAAAAGAAAGAAATTTTTTTTAATATGACTGGAGCCAGGAGTTGAACCTGGTATCTCCCGCCAGGATTGACAAAATGTATAATAAGAGTATGTACTGTTGAAGTATTAATGTCCAAACATGTACATTAGGGTTATAACTTTTTGCATTTTTTGCAAATATCAAATCTCCCCAGACAAAATCGTGTAGGGCATGGAAAAATATTAAGAACTGCGTTTTTAGTTTTTCGCTATCGTTAAAAAAGGTTACGCACCAAACGCGTTAATGTTTTGAATCAAACAAAGTTTAAAAAAAAAAATTATTGAAATAAAAATAGTACAAGATATATATATACTACACCATTTCCAATTGAAATTCAAAGAAAATCAATTGAAATTCAAACAATCCATTTGATATTCAAACATTTCACTTGAAATTCAAGTTTCGTCATTTGGAATTCAAAAATTATATTTGAAATTCAAAAAACATCAATTGAAATTCAAACTTTCCATTTGATATTCAAAAAATATTAATTGAAATTTAAAACTCGTCAATTGAAATTAAAAATACATCAATTGAAATTCAAAACTCATCAATTGAAATTCAAAACTCGTCAATTGAAATTCAAAATTCGTCAATTGAAGTTCAAAATTTTTCAATTGAAATTCAAAACTCATCAATTGAAATTCAAAACTTGTCAATTAAAATTGAATACACATCAATTGAAATTCAAAACTCATCAAATGAAATTCGAAACTCGTCAATTGAAATTTAAAATTCGTCAATTGAAATTCAAAACTTATCAATTGAAATTCAAAAGTCGTCAATTGAAATTCAAAACTCATCAATTGAAATTCAAAAAGTATAATTTGAAATGAAAAAGAATTAAATCATAAATCGTAGGTTTACTGCGACCGTAAAATATACTACACCTTAGTAGATATATGATAATGTCATTGATAAATATGAAAACAAATACAAAATTTGCAATGGGTAGACAATCGAAAAAATGATTTAAAACAACAAAAAACAAAATTTTTTATAAAGGGAAAAATTAGGTAAAAATTTACCTCTTGAAACACATCTTTTAAAATATTATTTGTTGCTTTATTTGAACTTCAACATATTTTTTCTATGTAGTAACTTATATTAATTTAAGCACCATAAATTATATGACATTATCTTAAATTTTTGTTAAAATAACAAACTTTTCAGTTCAGACCCTTCATTAAATTTATCTCCAATAATATATGGAAATTATAGTTGACCAAGCTAAGAATTCAATAACCATTGGTGATTGTTGTCATAGTATTCAACATTCCACCACTTTTCACCACATGGCCTGGCTTTAGAAGATCTGCCGGTCGGAACATAAGTTTACTTGTAAAACAATATTTCTTTCTTAAATCTCATAATATTAGTATACGATTGATATGTATATAACATTATACTCACTGTATTGTTTAATAGTAATTCATTATTTTCATTATTAATAAAATTCTTTTTTAACTATAAAATACACATCTTTTATTTGTGCCAGTATTACTTTCGAAAACATTATTTGATCCATTTGCAGTTATATTTTTGCTTTAAACTATAAATTAAATACAATTACTATAAACTTTAACATATAGTTCAGTTCGAGTAGAGTGTTTAATGATTCAAACTACCAAAACATTTTTCTAATTTCAATTGATGAGTTTTGAAATTCATTTGACGAGTTTTGAATTTCAATTGACGAGTTTTGAATTTCAATTGATGAGTTTTGAATTTTAATTGACGACTTTTGAATTTCAATTGACGAATTTTGAATTTTAATTGATGAGTTTCGAATTTCAAATGATGAGTTTTGAATTTCAACTGATGTTTTTTCAATTTCAATTGGCGAGATTTGAATTTCAATTGACGACTTTTGAATTTCAATTTATAAGTTTTGAATTTCAATTGACGAATTTTGAATTTCATTTGACGAGTTTCGAATTTCAATTGATGAGTTTTGAATTTCAATTGATGTATTTTAAATTTCAATTGACGATTTTTAAATTTCAATTGATATTTTTTGAATTTGGAATGGAAATTTTGAATTTCAATTGATGTTTTTTAAATTTCAAATGGAATATTTTAATTTCAAATGGAGTGTTTGAATTTCAAATGGATTGTTTGAATTTCAATTGATTTTCTTTCAATTTCAATTGCAAATGGTGTAGACCGTCTCACTTTTTATACTTTTTTCGAAATTCCTTCATGAACATTGATTTTCATAATCTACTCTAAAAACCAAGAATTTTGGTATATAACACTTAAATATTGATGAACGGGAAGTGGTCTCTCAAATCTTTTTTTCGTTTTTTTAGGCAAAATGCCTTTTTCTCAAAAAATGTAAAAATCTTGCTTCGGTAATTTGCCTCTAACTCAAGCAGTTTTTACCGGATTTGAACCTGATTACTTGCAATAGAAAGCTTATTAAATTTGCAAAATGTTTCTTAAAGCAACATTGCCCTTTTTTGCTATGGTTTTTTATTCATAGCATCGCAAACTTAGATTTTCAAAACTAACTTAGATTTTTTTTTTAATTTTTGCTTACATTTTCGTATATAAAAATTGAACGTGGCAAAATTTTTATATTCTGTAAATGCAGTACGGTAGGAAATTTTATAATAAAGATTTTGGTGTAAATATCAGTAGCATTCTGTGAAGAAAAACTGCAGTTTAAGTTAAAATGATGAAATTAATAAAGTTGTTTATTTCCTCGAATTTCATAAATACATTAATATAAAGTAAGAACAGATTGATTTTGGTTTTTTATTTTTTTCAAATTTGCTAAAATTGTACTTTTGTTGGAGTTTGGATGCGTTTTGTGAAAATGCTCGATGACTTGAATCAAATCATTCTGCTCACTGTTTTCCATCACTAGTGTGTTGTTGACGGTTTTTAGAAGCCCAATCGCGCGCTCGTCAGGGTCGTTAACTACTGTTAAGTTTATTACAAACTGTTCAATTTTTTGCAAATTTTCATTTTCGCGCCAACAGGAAGATGGACTTTGAATAAAGTCATAATTGATTCCAATAATATCAAAAAAAATTTTTGTGTTCTCTGACACCGATTTTGAGATTAGCTTCTTTGAAAAAACACTTATAACGAAACAAATTTTGCTGATTCCATGGACTATTTAAAGCGGATGACATTTCGTCCAACGTATTTAGTGAATGTCTTTGATCAAAAAAAGATAAGCCAATCACTATTTCACTTAAATACCATAAGTGGCGTGACATTATTTTCAGAGCAGCCTTCACCACAGAAAAATTTATTTTGCTGTATTGCTGAATTTGTTGTATCAAAAAAATATCGTTTGAAGCAGCGTGTGTTGCAAACGTGCACTTAAACCAATGCTCAACGTAAATTTTGACCAGAAAAATATTGAATTCAGTGAGACAACGCAACTCATCATCTAAACAAAAAAAATAAATACTTTAACTTTATTTTCGAAGCTTGTAAAATAATTTTAATGTAAATGTCTGTTTAATTTGGTTTCGAAATGCAAAAATTTTGAGGCTGTAAATACCGCGGGACATAAATCTAGCACGGTGCAATGCTCCAGGAAGGCGAACTTTGATTCGTTTGCTTTTGAAAGTTTTTTTCACCCAAGAATATTAGGCTCAGCTCCAAAAGCTCTGTACAATCTTTCCTTGATGATTTTTAAATAGAAAGTTGGTTTTTTTATCATGCTTTTGAGCTGTACTTCACTTTCATTACACAAGGGAACAAAATTGAACTTTTTGAGTGTTGTTTGGAATTCGATAGCTGTTTTTTACTAATTTGGGGTCGCTGATTTCAAATCTAATCTCCATTTTTCTCCATCAGCTCGAATTTTTAAGTTACAGGTACTAATCGTATTTTCGACTTTTTTCCAAAAAATTATAGTTCAAAAAATCATAATTTTTTTTTCATAAGCCGGATTTTAAAATTTTATTTTTTTATTAAAGATATCGTTGTTACCTTTGAAAAAAATCAAATTTTTTAATATTACAAAAAAAAATGACTGAGTAACGGCTGTTTTATTCAAAAAAAAAAAAAAAAATTACACAAAAAATTACACATTTTAATTTTCTTCACGCTGAAAGTTAATCGGTTGGGGGCAAATTGTTATTTTTATTAGCTTTATTGAATATCATATTAAGATAGCTTTCTAAAACATGTATGTACATAATAATCGATTGAAAATTGAATAAGTTATGCTAAATTCGGTGATAACAGATTTTTCGCAATTTTTTGTTTTTACCCAAAAAAAATTAAAATTTTGTATTTTTAAAAATCATGATAAATTTGCAACTTTATTTATAGTTTAATTTTTAGTTTTGCCTCCTATTACAATATTAATTAACAGACCAAATGTAATTAATCGGCAGGTTTCAATTCGGAAGTTAAGGAAGAAATATTAATTTTCCAAAAATAGGTAATTTTGTATGGGAGGTACCAGAAGGGGTGATCCGATATAGTGCAAATTCATTCCTGATTTATATTTTCATAACCGTAAAACTTCCGCATAGTTTGACTGAATTCAGTGTACTTACAAAAAAGATATGTATGTAAGACTATTGGGGTGAGTTCGGTCATTTGTATGGGAGGTACCAGAAGGGGTATGGCAACGCTTTCGGTTTTTCTAGGGTTTGTCTACTTTTGCAAGATAAATAAACTGACCAAATTTCAATATCCTCCGGTAGTCTGTTTGGCAGCTATCGAAGATATATTAATTATCCAAAAATAGGTAATTTTGTATGGGAGGTACCAGAAGGGGTGGGGCTATTCCGCCCATTTACAATCCCATAAGTTCGTTTCGAAAAATATTAATACTGATAAATTTTCATAACGATCCGTTAAGGTTTGCTCGAGTTACGCTTTCACAAACATATTAATAAATGTTATTTTTGTATGGAAATCGTGATTTTTGTAAATTTAGTTATCTCAGTAAATTGTTGACAAAATCAAAAGTTGTGCAGATATTTTAATGAAATAAAGCTCATTTGATTCACACTATATTAAACTAAATGTTTTAAGACAAACACTGTGATTTTTGTTGCAATAATTTTTTTTATGAATTTTTAAAAAACAAATTTTTTTTTTTTTTTGGAAATTTTTTGTTTTATTTTTTAAAACTACAACGATATCTCTGAAACTACTAAGCCAAATTAAAAATAATGTAGGCACGGATTAAAGATAATTTTGTTGTCGAGTTTAAGTTTTTCTTTTTAATTGAATATGGTGAACCGTTTTCAAGTTATTTAAATATTTGTAGTGGAAGTGCCTTAGTTATGGACATAACGGTATATCGCGAAAAGTCGAGCTGATACAAAAAAACCAAGTGCAGATTTGGATTCAGCGTCCCAAATTACCTTTAAAACAATATTTAGTTCTTAAACAACAAATACCTTGTTCCCTTGTGTTATCGATGCAAGAGGCTATTCTTGAATTGCTGATGCCAGGCGAAATTTTTGAAAGATCTAGCGAGTTCCATTTCGATTTGAATTTCACGATAAGACTTATGTCTGGTGACGTGCTTTTTTTACGTGTATTTTCACAAAACGCATCCAAACTCCAACAAAAGTACAATTTTAGCAAATTTGAAAAAAATAAAAACCCAAAATCAATATGTTCTTACTTTATATTAATGTATTTATGAAATTCGAGGAAATAAACAACTTTATTAATTTCACCATTTTAACTTAAACTGCAGTTTTTCTTCACAGAATGCTACTGATATTTACACCAAAATCTTTATTATAAAATTTCCTACCGTACTGCAGTTACAGAATATAAAAATTTTGCCACGTTCAATTTTTATATACGAAAATGTAAGCAAAAATTAAAAAAAAAATCTAAGTTAGTTTTGAAAATCTAAGTTTGCGATGCTATGAATAAAAAACCATGAATAAAAAACCAAAAAAGGGCAATGTTGCTTTAAGAAACATTTTGCAAATTTAATAAGCTTTCTATTGCAAGTAATAAGGTTCAAATCCGTTAAAAACTGCTTGAGTTAGAGGCAAATTACCAAAGCAAGATTTTTAAATTTTTTGAGAAAAAGGCATTTTGCCTAAAAAAACGAAAAAACGATTTGAGAGACCACTTCCCGTTCATCAATATTTAAGTGTTATATACCAAAATTCTTGGTTTTTAGAGTAGATTATGAAAATCGATGTTCATGAAGGAATTTCGAAAAAAAATGAAAAGTGAGACGGTCTAATATATACGCTTTGTAAAACATCGCGTATTCTGAATCTAAAGTTAATATCTTACAATACCTACTTTTAATCATTTATTGTTATTATTTGTTTACATACTTACATATAAAAACCATATTTAAAAAAAATTGTTATTAAAAAAAAATTAAAAAACATATATTAAAGGATAGGTACAGGAGTACTCATGTCACTCGTAGTGCTTAGAAGTGTTGAAGAATGTAAGAACGATCAAACACGATGATCTATGATGATCATTATCGTAGATAAAAAACTTCATAATTAAGTTGAGTCTGCTTCGGCTCCTGACCTCGTGTGCGTCGAGTGTATTTTGTGTATACTTGTGTATGAGAAACAAAAGTAAGGGTAGGTAGAGGTAACGATCGTTATAAATGGTGTGCAAACATGTCTTTTACAACGCAAATAAGAGTTTGTAAGCATTCTCTGTATGTTAGGCTGATGACAGAGTGAGCGCTATAAGCGTTGCTATGATATGTCGCTACAACTTGCTACAAAACTCTGCTTGTGTTTACTTATGTGCTCGCTCAAATGTTGTCAGAGTGCGAGCAGAGCAACAAAATAGTTTCATTGCTTGGCCGCTATAAAGCGTGTAGTGAAATGATTTATAGCAGCGACATATTGAAGTGAGAGAGAGTTAAAATAAAAAATTTGGCATGGACAATATATTGTCGCATGCGTGCGTTGTTTTAAACGGTTTTTCGCATTGTTTTTTTCTATTACAACCGCACGCGTCTGTTTTCCATATGTTTGTGAAATTAAATTAAAACAAATTTTGCAAATAAATGGATTTTAATACAAAAACATTTATTACGGAAGTGTTTACCCCTCCTTTGTCTGGGACCAAAAAAATAAACATTATCACAACAGAATAATTGTTGACAAAATTTACAAAATAATTCACACATAACATAAACAAATGAAAAACAAATACACTAAAGAGAGCTCCCATTCTCTCTCTCAAAAAACACACAATGTAGCACACAATCTAGCGCTTATTCTGACATGTCAAAGATTGCTATAGCAATAAACGTTGTAGCTTCAAGCATAGCAACGCCTGTAGCGCTCACTTTGTCATCAGCCTTAGGCATAGTTCCACACAAGGTGTATTTAATAAGGTGGCCGCACTAGTCAGCTGATTTGAACTTTTTTTATTTCATGGAGTCCGGGCCTGTAAAATTCGAATGTTTGTTTATGTTTACAATTTTTTGCTTTCTTTATGAGTTAGAGGCAAATTACCAAAGCAAGATTTTTAAATTTTTTGAGAAAAAGGCATTTTGCCTAAAAAAACGAAAAAACGATTTGAGAGACCACTTCCCGTTCATCAATATTTAAGTGTTATATACCAAAATTCTTGGTTTTTAGAGTAGATTATGAAAATCGATGTTCATGAAGGAATTTCGAAAAAAAATGAAAAGTGAGACGGTCTAATATATACGCTTTGTAAAACATCGCGTATTCTGAATCTAAAGTTAATATCTTACAATACCTACTTTTAATCATTTATTGTTATTATTTGTTTACATACTTACATATAAAAACCATATTTAAAAAAAATTGTTATTAAAAAAAAATTAAAAAACATATATTAAAGGATAGGTACAGGAGTACTCATGTCACTCGTAGTGCTTAGAAGTGTTGAAGAATGTAAGAACGATCAAACACGATGATCTATGATGATCATTATCGTAGATAAAAAACTTCATAATTAAGTTGAGTCTGCTTCGGCTCCTGACCTCGTGTGCGTCGAGTGTATTTTGTGTATACTTGTGTATGAGAAACAAAAGTAAGGGTAGGTAGAGGTAACGATCGTTATAAATGGTGTGCAAACATGTCTTTTACAACGCAAATAAGAGTTTGTAAGCATTCTCTGTATGTTAGGCTGATGACAGAGTGAGCGCTATAAGCGTTGCTATGATATGTCGCTACAACTTGCTACAAAACTCTGCTTGTGTTTACTTATGTGCTCGCTCAAATGTTGTCAGAGTGCGAGCAGAGCAACAAAATAGTTTCATTGCTTGGCCGCTATAAAGCGTGTAGTGAAATGATTTATAGCAGCGACATATTGAAGTGAGAGAGAGTTAAAATAAAAAATTTGGCATGGACAATATATTGTCGCATGCGTGCGTTGTTTTAAACGGTTTTTCGCATTGTTTTTTTCTATTACAACCGCACGCGTCTGTTTTCCATATGTTTGTGAAATTAAATTAAAACAAATTTTGCAAATAAATGGATTTTAATACAAAAACATTTATTACGGAAGTGTTTACCCCTCCTTTGTCTGGGACCAAAAAAATAAACATTATCACAACAGAATAATTGTTGACAAAATTTACAAAATAATTCACACATAACATAAACAAATGAAAAACAAATACACTAAAGAGAGCTCCCATTCTCTCTCTCAAAAAACACACAATGTAGCACACAATCTAGCGCTTATTCTGACATGTCAAAGATTGCTATAGCAATAAACGTTGTAGCTTCAAGCATAGCAACGCCTGTAGCGCTCACTTTGTCATCAGCCTTAGGCATAGTTCCACACAAGGTGTATTTAATAAGGTGGCCGCACTAGTCAGCTGATTTGAACTTTTTTTATTTCATGGAGTCCGGGCCTGTAAAATTCGAATGTTTGTTTATGTTTACAATTTTTTGCTTTCTTTATGAAGCGCGAATGTTTAAAAATCAAAAAAAGGAAGAAAAAGTGAAAAATTTGACGGAAAAATTTAAAATAAATAAAGAGAAAATTCACAAGTGCTGTATTTTCGGAAAAAAGCCCTTATTTGCAATACTGTATGCTATATTTCTAAAAGAAAAATATACCACAACCTCCTTGTACAAAATCAAACATAAGTGTTGCCCATTGGTTGTCAAAATAGTCGAACAGATGTCTACATTTTTCTTTGTCAGTGTTGTATTTCTGCCACTTGAATTTGACAGTATAGAATACATTACAAAAACAAATTCCCTGTTGTTGCTGTAGTGGATAAGTTGTTGTACTAGTGCGACCACCTTATTAAATACACCTTGGTTCCACACAAGTATACAATTTATGGGTATGTACTTAAGTATACATTAATGCCGAGTACTTATTGTCATTCTCTGTCTCCCGCATGGTAGTCGCGTGTTCTTACCACTATGCCACGGCCGGTCCCGTCCAATTCCTACACTGATATCAAAAACCAGTAAGAAAATTTCAGTCGGGAAACCCGACTTACATATACCCTCCCCCTCAGTAAAACATAAAATTTTCTAGTATATTGATATTATAACTCTGTTTCTATAGTGGCCGGAGTGGTACATTTATAAGGGAGGTACAAAAAGGGGCGTGGCTAGACTTCCAGACTTTTTCTGCAAAACGTTATTCTGCTTGAGCTTAACAAAAATCAGAATTTAAGAGGTATCAAAAGGGGCGTGGTTATACTTCCATTTTTTTTGGTACAAAACTTTACCCTGTTATAGCTAAACAAAATACAGAATTTAGACACGACCGCGTTGGTTGTATTGATATTACTACTCCATCTCTAAAGTGGTGGGAATGGTACATTTGTATGAGAGGTACCAGAAGGAGCGTGGTCATGAAGCCCATTTGCTACACCGTTAGTTGCTTACGGGAAATATTAACCTATGCTAAGTTTTAAAAAAATTGCTTGCGTCTTTCGAAAGTTATCGTGTGTACCAGCCGGACAGACAAACGGACATGACTCAAACAAGTCATGAACCGAATTTGGTTCAAAAAAACCCTAAAGGAGTGACTCCTTCTATGTTACACTTCTGGGTCGTAGCAAATGATATGTATATACCCTTCTGCTCGTAGGGTGAGGGTATACAAAAATTGTCGCAACATTTTAATTGTTGTGCCGAGTACTATCTTCATACCAAACTGTATCTCTCTAAGATTAAAAGACAGTTTGGCCACGCTCATTCCGCGCACTATTCGAATTTAGACATTTCGTGTGCATATTCATATTTGTGTTGCCAAATTACTTTTGTTACAACAAATAGTACAATTTATGGTTCCAAATAGTAAAATTTTTTGTACTAAAAGTACTTTTGCCGTTCCAAAAAGTAAAATTCATGGTACCAAATAGTACAATTAATGGTACCACAAAGTAAAAAATGTTATTTTACTGTACCAAAAAAAAAACAAATAGTACAATTATTGTACCTAAAATTGTCAATTTATTGTAACAAAAAGTACAATTCATGGTACCAAATAGTACAATTTACTGTACCAAATAGTATATTTTATTGTACCAAAAAGTACTTTAATCGTTCCAAAAATATTACAATTTATTGTGGTACAATTATGGTAACAAATAGAAAAATTTATGGTACCAAATGAAACAATTTATGGTACCAAATGGTAAAATTTAATGTACCAAAAAATACAATTTGTTGTACCAAACAGTACAATTTCCTGTACCAAGTAGCACTATTTATTGTACCAAAAAGTAGTTTTATTATACCAAAATATACAATTTGTTGTACCAAACAGTACAATTTCCTGTACCAAGTAGCCCTATTTATTGTACCAAAAAGTAGTTTTACTATACCAAAAGATACAATTTGTTTTATCAAACAGTTCAATTTCCTGTACCAAGTAGCACTATTTATTGTACCAAAAAGTAAGTACCATAAGTACTTTTATTGTACCAAATAGCACAATTTATTATAGCAAAAAGTAATTTTATTGTACTAAAAATTAAATTTTATAGTACCAAAATGTGAAATTTATTCACCAAAAAAGACTTTAGTTGTACCAAAAAGTACTTTTATTGTACCAAAGAGTAAATTTAATTGTAGCAAAAAGCACAGTTTATTGTATCAATAAGTAACATTTATTCACCAAAAAATACTTTCATTGTACAATTTATTGTACCAAAAATGACTTTTATTATGCTAAAAAGTACTTTTATTATGCCAAAATATACTATAATTGTACCAAAAAGTACAGACTTATATTTTTGTCACGTAACGTCACCCTCTTTATTTGCTAATATTTTAGGACCATCAGTTCAGAGGATTTCGTCTGTCTTACTTAATATAGAGCTTCTTAAGTATTATACAAAAAGATAAAGATGTAATAAAAAAAATCAAGTTTTTCATTCTTTCTCATCTCAGTGAAACGTACGACTGTCACATACATATGTGACTATGGAATTACCCATATGTTGGACAACTTTTTTAAATCTTCGCATTTTTTAAATAATTGATTGAGACTAAATTGTCATTTATCAAATCTTATTAATACATTTTTACTACATATTTCGAAAGTTAATTAATTTAGTAATTATGAAAAATTAGGTAATTAATTGTGTTAATAAGACAGTAAACAAAAATTTGTTAAACTTACCATTGTAATTCTTACTAGTTGTCAAAAGTTCCATAAATTGCTGGTTCCATGTCACTGTTTTCGATGTACAATGTACATGTACATTAGGGTAATAACTTTTTGCATTTTTTGCAAATATCAAATCTCCCCAGACAAAATCGTGTAGGGCATGGAAAAATATTAAGAACTGCGTTTTTAGTTTTTCGCTATCATTAAAAAAGGTTTCGCACCAAACGCGTTAAAGTTTTGAATCAAGCAAAGTTTAAAATTTTTTTTTTCATTTGAAAATAGTACAAGATATATATATCCGCCTTGTAAAACATCGCGTACTTTGAACCTATAGTTTCTATCTTACAATACCTACTTTTAATCATTTATTGTTATTATTTGTTTACATACTTACATATGTATAAACCATATTTAAAAAAAAATTTTATTAAAAAAAATTAAGAAAACATATATTAAAGGCATTTTAGAAATCGCTGTCGGTGCGTAAGGTTTTTTTAGCAAATTGAACTGAAAAAGTTTTTTTTATCATTAATACAATATTTGCCATTAGAAAAGCCCTGGGGAGAATGTTGTCCAAAAAAAGTTGTTACCCTAATGTACATATTAAATATATTCACACTACAAAATTTCTCATAATTTTACGATTTCATATTAACGGTTATTTACAACCGAACACTTACAAGTTCCACTAACGACCGACAGTAAAATGTTTCTTAATAATTATTGAATTTGATATTCAATTAATTTAAAACTTAACATGTTTTGATACTGCCAATTTCGGCGAGGGTAATGCCTTTTCATACGATCATCACTTATTACTGCGCTTCTCTTTATTTTAGCTTTCTATGAACCCCCTTACTATGTATATCAACTCTAAAGAACATTTCATTTGATTAAGTTTATAGCATTTATTACTTTGGTCAATGGAAAACAAACACATCATTCATTGCTACACATGGATCAAAATAAAAACGTATTCCTCTTGCATACCCTAAAAATCGTCCATTTGTTCTTATGTTTTGCATATTCACTATTTTGTTGTTGACAAATGTATCCCCCCAACAAAGCTTTGGAAGTTGTTTATGCTTCGTTGCACTGACTGATATTAACAACAGCTGATATTCGAAATGCTAAAATGCTATATGTCACTCTTGACATTCGCAATTAGGGTTGCCAAATATAACCTTCATCATGTACTTGATTTTAGTATGACATCTGAAAATTGCGTTCCTCGAAAAACATGAATATCTTAACCATTTGTTTAGGAATTTTTACAAACAAATATGCGTTTTACACATGACAAAATGCACTTTCTAAATAATATAAGATACATTAGGGTAATGTAACAAAATTGTAGCTAAAAACCTTAAAATTCAAAATTGATGAACAAAAAACCAAAAACAAGATCTTCAAAAAAATTATGAACAAAAAACTTTACCGTGGAAAACAATTTCAACTTATTTTTGTAATCGTGGGTCTATAAAGGAGTATGCAGACACGCGGTTCTGTCGACGATTCTGTCTGTTTGACCGTCCATAAACTACATTTACTCGCATTAATGATAAATCCGTCGACAGATCCGTGTATCTGGACTCGCCTTAATGCATCAAAAATTCAAGCATATTCAACATTTTAAAGACGCATTTTCGCTTAGGTGTTCTTTTATCTGGATTTGCATTGAGGCGTTTTTTGAAATCATTCATGCTTAATTTAGATTTAGCTTAACAAAATTATCTTGGCAACCACTTTACTGCCCTAGAGCTTTTTAGTGAGTAATTTAACAAAAAAAATTGCCGGTAATTCGGTGTCAAGACGCATAAAACGTGTTTGTTGATTACATCATTTACATATATATGTACATTAGGTTGGCTTCATTTTTATGGAGCTTGCCAGTATATAGTGTCGCACTATATGGCGAAAAAAAAGTTTATGTTTTCCTCAGTACAATTTATTATACCAAAAAGTACAAATTATGGTACCAAAAAGTGCAAGGAGCCAGGAGCCAAGAGCTCAAAAAAGAGCTGGCTCGCGAGCCATCCGAGAGCCCATTTGAAGTTTTGTGGCTCTTGGCTCGCGAGCTATGTACCAAAGTTATATACTAAAAAGTAATTTTTGTCATAAAAAAGTACATTGGTACCGAAAAGTACTTTTTGTCATAAGAAAAGTACCTTGGCACCGAAAAGTACTTTTTGGTACAAAACAGTACTCTGGTACAAAAAAAGTACTTTGTGCCGAAAAGTACATACATTAAAAGTACTTTTGGTACAAAAAAGTGCTATGGTACAAAAAAACAGTACTTTGTGCCGAAAAGACATTAAAAGTACTTTTGGTACAAAAAAAGTACTCTGGTACAAGAAAAAGTACTTTGTGCCCAAAAGTTCATTAAAAGTACTTTTTGGTACACAAGTACTCTGGTACAAAAAAAAGTACTTTGTGCCGAAAAATAGTCTTTGGTACAAAAGAGTACTATGGTACAAAAAAAGTACTTTGTGCCGAAAAGTACATTAAAAGTACTCTTTGGTACAAAAAAAGTACTATAGTACAAAAAAAGTACTTTGTGCCGAAAAGTACATTAAAAGTACTTTTGGTACAAAAAAAGTACTTTGTGCCGAAAAGAACATTAAAAGTACTTTTGGTACAAAAAAAGTACTCTAGTACAAAAAAAGTACTTTGTGCCGAAAAGTACATTAAAAGTACTCTTTGGTACACAAGAGTACTCTGTTCAAAAAACAGTACTTTGTGCCGAAACGTACATTAAAAGTACTTTTGGTACAAAAAAGTACTCTGGTACAAAAAAAAGTACTTTGTGCAGCAAAAAGTGTTTTTGGGCCAATAAAAGTACTTTGTGCCGAAAAGTACATTAAAAGTACTATTTGGTACAAAAGAGTACTCTGGTACAAAAAAAAAAGTACTTTGTGCCGAAGAGTACATTAAAAGTACTTTGTGCAACAGAAAAGATTTTTGGGCCCAATGAAAGTACTTTTTGTCAAAAAAAGGACTTTTGGTACATAACTTTGGGTCTTGGCTCGCGAGCCAGCTCTTTTTGGGATCTTGGCTCTTAGCTCGCGAGCCAGCTCTTTATTTGGGCTTTCGGCTCGCGAGCCGAGAGCTCATTTGAAATTTTGTGGATCCTGGCTCGAGAGCTGAGAGCTCAGTTAAAATTTTGTAGCTCTTGGCTCGCGAGCCGAGAGCTCATTTGAATTTTTGTGGTTCCTGGCTCGCGAGCTGAGAGCTCATTTGATATTTTGTAGCTCTCGGCTCGCGAGCCAGCTCTTTATTTGGGCTACTGGCTCGCGAGCCGAGAGCTCGTTTGAAATTTGTGGCTCCTAGCTCGCGAGCCAATTTTCAGGAAAAGAGCGGCTCGCGAGCGAGCCAATACGAACCCTGGCTAAAAATCCACATTGAGCAAAAAAATTTCGCATGACTGTAAATTATTAATGCAGCCAACTTGACAAAACGTATGATGCAGAAGTTCTTATTTTTGGTGCTATTTTCACGTGCAATTCTCAGAATTGAGTCCCGAAATCATGTGTTGTACTGTGTAATGAAAACTATTGGCATC
This sequence comes from Muscina levida, assembly GCA_964034835.1. Lineage (NCBI taxonomy): Eukaryota > Metazoa > Arthropoda > Insecta > Diptera > Muscidae > Muscina > Muscina levida. The sequence continues at coordinate 25,455,544 of OZ035883.1, read as the reverse complement.
GTTTGATTCAGAATCGCTTTTACTTCATATTAACCTCCATTTTATGATAAAACAAAAACATCTTAATAAAATTTAAAAAAGTACATATGGGTATGTAATCATAATATACGATATCGCTCCAGTTCAGAGCTGAGTGTAACCGCTAAAATATATAGAGAATATTCACAAAATAAAACTAGGGTTCCTTTAAATACATCAACAGAACTTTGTTTTGCTACCCCACAAATGTATGTATAGTATACATTTTATACTAGGCCGACTCACCAAAAAAAAGTATCTTATGTCCACCCCCCCAAAATTTACTTTGTCTTGTTTTATGACGAATCACTAAACATTTCGTGACAAGGATTAAGATCTAGTGAGCTGGACAGTTTTTAAAAATGGTATTTTTTTTGTTGAGTTTTTCAAAGATTTTTGATATTTAACTATTAGTATCATAGGATAGAATTTTTTAAGACGCATTTAACGGTATAAATGTTCTGACAAGTCCTTTTTAGGAATATTCTGCAAAAAAAACGGATTTTTAAGGTTTTAATATCGACATTTTTCTGCATGCAATAATTGTTTAAAAGTACAAAATTTTCTGTGTTTATTTTATAACCGTTCTTGTATTATTTTCTTATAAGAGATGTTGTTATTTCCGGAAATTCTGGTACCTGCATACTGTACCACTACTTCCGACTGTTTTTGGGTGCCGTGACATAACCCCACACGGACATAATCCCCAAAACGATTTTGGGGCTTATGTCCGGACAACTTGGCGGACATAACCCCCAATTTCATTGGGGATTATGTCCGACACTAATCTGCGGACATAAGCCCCAATGGGGATTATGACCGAATTTGTTGTTGTTTTTAGTATTTCAACATATGAAGAGAACAATTTTAAATATTGCTATTGTAGCGAGGGACGAATGCGCTGGGGGGGCACGCCCCCCACCGCATCCGCCGTAGCTAGTCTCGTTGCATACTTAATCTGTCTCACTGCAGCACGAGACGAATGCGGTGGGGGGCACGCCCCCCGCCGCATACGCCGTAGTTAGTCTCGTTGCGTACTTAATCTGTCTCACTGTAGCACGAGACGAATGCGGTGGGGGGCACGCCCCCCGTTAGTTACTTAAAAAGTCACTCTTTTTTTAGGGGGTGGGCGTCCGCCCACCCCCATTTCATTAACTTCATCAACCTTTTTCATTACTTTTAATTTTTTAGTCGCAAAATTAGTTTGGGTGTTATGTCCGTTATATTTGTTGGGGCTTATGTCCGTTATGCCCCGCGGACATAATCCCAAATGCAAATTGGGGGTTATGTCCGCAGAGCGTGGCGGACATAAGCCCCAAAATCGTGTTGGGGATTATGTCCGTGGGGGTTATGTCCGGGCACCCTGTTTTTGTATGTACATACAATTAATCAAATTCAATATCCAGCTGCAACTTTGAAATAGATGTAGATAAAAAAAACAGATGGTGTGATAAGAAAACGAGATTCAATCAATTATAAGTTGCAATATCCAAAAGCCCTAATAGAACCTGTGAAGGAGCAGCTAAAATGTTAGATAGCAACAGTTCCTATTTCTTTGATAAGTGTAATTAACAGATTTTTGAAGTTTTTACAATCTTCTCGAAAAACCTACCTTCAATACCGGTAGATTTTTAGTAAAACAAGTATGTATACATAGTACATACGATGCCGACAATCATATGTACGTAACAACACTTGTACTTAACAACATATGTACATACATAGATATGTACTCATATACATTTTATTACCAGTCACCTAATGCTGACAGCTGAACGTGCCGAAATCATATGCGCCAGCAAATCAACCACCACTGCTACCACCAACACCACCCCCTTTTACAGGGAGTGATGAACAAAGAGCAAAAGCTGCAAATATCTACGGCGACAAAGTTTCACGCAACTCACATTAACCCTCTTGTAACCGGAAAAGTTTCCAAATGAGTGTACATAAATTTGAATGTCAAAAAAAAGTAAATCAGGCGACCGAAAAGCAAACTGAGAGAGGGAGAGTTAAGTTGTGTGCAGAGAGCGCATGGGAAATTTTTGTTGCGCTGGGGTGGGTAATGGCGCAGAAACTACCCCTATATTGTTGCGAATAGTGATAGAGTATACTTAAGTTTAGAGTTTCCAATTGGGATACAAAATTTTTACATTTTTTACAGCTATAGAATAAGGAATAATTATTTTTAGTAATATATTAGTTACAAGAATCGAAAAAGAAACTCTACCATTGTGGCAAAAAAGTAATACATATTTTGTAATTGGAATGTTTTACCAGATACCACCAAGTAAATAATAAGAAACTATGACGAGTACTATTTTTTATCTGCTTGTGGAACGTAAATCGTAAAAAACGAGTTAATTTTTTTTTCGTAAATCAACGTTCAATGAATGCTTGCCTTGGCAAAATTTGTCTGAACTCGTGTACATACAAAAATTTTATATAATAAATGTAATTGGGGCAATATCGGTTATTTCTATGGGAGGTACCAGCAGGATATGTCAAATATTTAGGGTTTCTGAGGCTTTGCCTCCTATAACAAGATAAATTAAATGACCAAATGTGATTATCCCCCAGGTGCCGCTTTGGAACCTAGGGGAGAAATATTAATATTACAAAAAAGCTAATTTTGTATGGGAGGTATCAGAGGGGGTGAATCGATATAGTCCATATAGTCCATAACCGTACAACTTACGCAAAATTTGACTGAATTCAGTGTACTTACAAAAAAGATACATATGTATGTAAGACTATGAGGGTAATTGCGGTCATTTGTATGGGAGGTACCAGAAGGAGTGTGACAAAGGTTTCGGTTTTTTTAGGGTTTGTCTACTTTTCCAAGATAAATAAACTGACCAAATTTAAATATCCTTCGGTCGTCCGTTTGGATATTACGAAAGAAATATTAATTATCCAAAAATAGGTAATTTTGTATGGTTGGTACCAGAAGGAATGGGGCTATTCTGCCCATTTACAATCCCATTACATCATATTGAAAAATATTAATACTGGTAAATTATCATACCGATCGCCTTAGGTTTACTCGAGTTATCCTGCTCACCAGCCAGCCAGACAAAGTCCTGAAACGAATTTGGTCTTATGATACTTAAGAGTTAGGGTCTAACTCGTTTCCTTTAATGCGTTACACTTTTTCTCGTATATAATGATATTTACTCTCATCCCTAATGGTGGTGATATACAAATAATTGTTAGTACAATATAAGTATTTTTGATACAATATAATGTACTTTTTAGTACAATAAATGCACTTTTTGGTACAATAAATTATACTTTTTGGTTAAGTTAATTTTACTATTTGGTGCTATGAATAGTACTTTTTAGTACAATACATTGTACTTATTGGTACAATAGATTGTACTTATTGGTACAATTAATTGTACTTTTTGGTAAAATAAATTGTATGTTTTGGTAAAATTAATTGTACGTTTTGGTAGAATAAATTGAACTATTTGGTGCAAAAGAATTAATTTTTGATACAATAAAATTACTTTTTGTTATAATAGAAGTACTTTTCGGTACAAGAGAAGTACTTTTTGGAACAATACGTTGTAATTTTTGGTAGACTTAATTGTACTATATGCTTTAATAAATTGAAATATTTGGTGTAATATAAGTACTTTATCATACAATACAATAGAATTACTTTTTGGTACAATAGAAGTACATTTTGGTACAATAGAAGTACTTTTTGGTACAATAGAATTACTTTTTGGTACAATAAAATTACTTTTTGGTACAATAAGTAATTTTTGGGACAATAAAAAACTTTTTGGTACAATAAATTGTACTTTTAGGTACAATAAATTTACTTTTGGTAAAATGGTACTATTTGATGCAATAAAAGTATTTTTCAAGCAATAAATTTTATTTTTCTGAAACAATAAATTGTACTTTTCGGAACAATAAAATGAACTTTTTGGCACAATAAATTGTACTTTTGTACAATTATAGTACATTCTGTGACAACTTTTGGTCCAATAAATATACTTTTTTGTACAATACATTGTACTATTTAGTACAAAAAAGTACTTTTTGGCAAAATTAAACAATGTTTTGATGCAAACAAGTTTTGATTTGAATCATTTACTGTTGTCCACAACATATTCATGTGCATTTGTTCAACTAAACACTGTTATGGTCAAAGTTCACACTCTTTCCCTATGACACTCTCTTGCTTTTATTTTGTTTCTTAACTAATAACTATAAAACCGTTGTTCACAACCACATTTCCAGAAAAAACACAAATAGATTTGAAACTGTTTCAAGCGCTCCTGTGTAGTAGGGCTCTACATCAAAAATAGAATGGCATAAATACACAAGAACAGTATTTTTTAATAAAAAAAAATATATAATTAAAACAACGTTGCGGCAAAGTATTTGCAAAACAATTGCTCTTCAAAGATGTCTTTCTGTAAGAAATCTTTAACGCAGCTTCATCTAACAAATGATCAAAATCAACCCTCTACAATTGATTTATTCCAATTAGAAAATCTTGTAAAATTAATAAACAATATCCCATAATAAAAATAAATTATTTTTGATATAAACGCGTCTTATGTCAACACAACCACCACCTTAAAGTGTATCGTCGATATACCGTGTAAACTGCCCAACTCCATTTTTTTTGTGAAATGGACTTAATGATCCTATGTCTATTTAGAATAGTTTTGTAGTTATTGTATTAAAACATAGGCGCACATAAATGTTAAATCATCAAAAATTTAAAACACAAAAAGTGTTCTTGAGAACTTTTTTTTGCAAAAGTATCCCAAAAGTCATAGTCTATGCTATGTAAAAATAAAAAATTTAAAAATTTCTTATATATTTCAAGTAGTTTTGTAGTTATTGTATAAAATCACAAGCGGTCATAAACTTTAAATCATTAATAACTCAGAGACACAAAAAGTTGAGTTGGTCAGTTTACGCAGTATACCGGCGATGTCTTCAGCTGCTTAAATTAATTTTTACCGATGATAGGTAACGTCAGCTGGGATGTAAGCGTCCCTAACAAACATTTTGATTACTTCCCAGCAGAAGGAAAAACTTTGTAAACAAATGTATTATAGAATTTCTTTACTAAAATTTCCATATTTGATCGCAGCACTTTAACTTGTTGGGTGGACATGGTCAATATCATCATAATCAATCAAAAAATAGATTTTGATTTTTTCTTCGTTAGAGCTTTTTGCATTTTCTATAAGACTCAATCGCTCGCTCGCTTATATCCCCCACATAAGATTTGCCCGCATTTTAGCACTTTCCAAGCACATTCACATATGACATCCGCGGACATTTAAGCTTCTTCTATGGCAACTCTTAAACAGCTTTTAAGTATCTGGATATCCATCCCACTGCATATCAAACAAATAGGAAAAACAAGCGCAGCGCATTGGTTATAGGACTTCTTGCGGTACCGCTTTGCGAATCAACCGACCAGGCGACAGAGCGACCACCAACCCAACCAACCAACCACTTATTCACCGTTCGCTAAGGGTGGTTTTTTCCGAGCCATCTTTTTGTGCAGAACTGACTGGACACATTTTTCGAGGTAACAGCCGGTTACTGGGAAATGTTAAGAGCACAGTTGAACAGCGGCATTCGGAGCGTACGGACCATACAAATATAGTTTGGCGGAAGCGGCAAATTCTTCTTTAACTAATTTTCAAACATATTCTCCCTCACTTCTCATTTCTTATAACACCCCAAAAATTTAGACATTTTGAATATAACAAAAAATAAAAAGCAAAGTGAAATACAACAACTGCAAGTGAAAGAAGTTCATACTTTGTGTATGTATCCATTGGTCTCGTGGTAGAACACATATCATCAAAACTTGTGCAATTCCACGGACGTTCCACACGAACGGGAGGTGTTTTTGAACTGTGGCAAATAGTAAAGGCAGGAAAAGGCACACACACGACGACGGAACCAACTTGCTTTTCTGTATACCGAGTTACACATTTTGGGTGTTAGTTTGTAACATTTTTGGACTCCTTTCTTAACTGGCACTTTTTGACTCCTTTGTGAGTACACCAAGCATCAAAAGTGGAATCCCCAAAGGCAGAAAACTCGACGGAAGCTCAGACAGCACCAGTAGCAGCAGCAGCAGCACCTGCAGCTGAGACTCCTGCACAGACAGCTACTCCGAAGGCTTCGGCAACAACCAAAGCGCCCGGCCCCCAGCAGAGACGCCCGAAAATGGCCGACAACTGTGGCAAGTGCAAAAAGGCTATCAACGCCAAGGAGGGCATCACCTGTAACTGCCAGAAGAAGTTCCATCGCAGCTGTGTCAGCATCGATGACGCCCTGTTCGAGGCCATACAAAAGAATCCCATGATCGGATTCAGCTGCGACGAGTGTCGCCTGATGTCGCCCAGAGCCATGGCTGTCAAGCTGCAGGCCATGGAGGACAAGCTGAACAAGTTGGTGAACGGTGTCAACCAGATACAGGGACGCATGTACCAGCAATATTTCCAAATGGGCACCCAGCAGGTCGCCGCCACCAACAATGCCAACGAGGTGAAAAAGCAGACCAACAGTCTCATTGTCGTCGGCAACAATTGCAATTCGGACCGATTACAGGTCGTTTGCGACTATGGGCGTTGGGTGCAGGTGGGCAAGTTCGCCACCTCCACCACCGAGGACGACATCATCGAACACTTGGCCGAGGAGTTGAAGATGAACAAGAATCTGGTCAAGTGCACCAAGTTGGTTAAGAACGATGCCAATTTGGCCGCATTGTCGTACTGTAAGTTCAAAATTTCCATACCGGACTATCGCTTCAATGAACTGTTCAACGAGGCCATCTGGCCCAGTGGTGTGATGGTCTCACCATTTACACCACGTTCCCAATTAAATCAAAATCGCATTTAAGGGAAGTGAAGGGAAGTGCGAAGTAAGGATATGCAACGCTGCTGCTAATAATACCAAGGAAAAACCGAAAAGAGCGTAAATTGATGAGGCACCATGAAGGAGGTGGTAGTGACAAGGCGGAAAAATTAAGGTAACAACAACAACCAGAGAGGCGCAAGCGGCAAAGGAAGGTAACAGCAAAAAAAATATTAGTAACCCCAGAGCATTGGTATACAGTGTAATCGTAGATCTGGGGTTATCGATGTTGCTCGATGAAGGGGTGAAGGTGTTTGGTGGTGATTACTATTTAAACTAGGGGTGTTTACAAGTGAGAGCAAAACGGTGCGGTGCGCTCGATTGAGAGTGAGAGAGCAAGAGTTTAAGTTGAGAGCCAGCCCAGACGAGGCACCCCAACAATATGTGTACCCATAGAACGAAGTGCCTGCGCCAATGTGTATCATCAATTTTCGAGAACTTTTGCGTTTTTTCCTTTACAACTTTTTTTTCTCAAATATATTGACGGCGTTGCATTGCATACATTTTATACATTTAAATTTTCAACAAAAAAATTTCAAATGTTTGCAATTGAATCCACAAAAAAATCTAAAGAAAATGTAATACAATTTGCTTAAAACAACCCCAAACAACATTAAACAGAAACTTTTCAACACAATTTAACAGCTTAACTAAGAAGAAAGGGAAAAAACCCTAAAAATACATATATATATATAAAAAACATTTTAACGTACTTTAGAATCTTAACAAAAGAAAAAAAAACAAAACAAGAAATCTTGAATCACTTGAATATTTTGAAAACCAACAGAAAAGCAGCAAGATCCCCCCCAAAAAAGAAGATAAGAAATGTAAAACCAAATTAGAAATTTGCATAACTTATATTTGTCGTAAATTACAGTAAGCAAACAAAACTGCATAATAATATTTAAATGATAAAGAAAACCCCCCCAAAATGGAAAACCCAAGCAAAACTCAAAATATTGTCATATATATTTAATCGTGAAAGATATACACACACATTCAAATTATACAATTTTTAGAAAAGTATAGAAAGTATAACAAACTACAAATTTTTGATGAAAACGCATACAACAAAGTGTAGACAGACAGTCGAGAGAACTATAACCAACAACTGCAGCATACAATTTAAAACATTTCCAAAGATTATCATTTAAGTATATTCTGCAAGCCAGCAAACAGGCATACAAAAAACTTCCCCAACCCCCTCCCACGCAAATATTTGTTGTAATCTAACAATGTCTGTGTGTATGTAGTACGTTGATCAAAAAGTGTACATACAAATACAAAAGGTTTTTTCTTTTCTCCAAATCGAAAAACGAACAAACAAAATTTTTCGCAAGTAAAAAAGAATTTCGATACCAATTTGGATCCGGTTCAATTCTTCGTCACTTCACTATTCCCCAGTCTCCCATTCGTTTTGAATTATAACAATATTATGCTAACAATTTTCAAGTATGAATATATAATTATTTCGAAAAGTTAAAGATTGAGAATTACAATTTCTATAGATTTCCCAAAATTTGCATATATTTATAATATTTATTATTATAGATAAAATAGTATTTATTGTATGTATTTCTCTATAAATAAAACAACAACAACAACAAAAAACAAACAAAATAAATTTTCGCAATCTTCGCATTAACCGAAAAAAATATAACAATGTTTTTTTATGTATGCGAATATAAATATTTATACATGAAAACTGAAATTCCAAATATTAAAAATTTTTCGAAATTCCAATACATACAATACGATTATTGTATTAAATTTGACACCAAATTACCTTCAAAAAAAAAGACGATAAATATTTGTATTTGTAGTAACAAGGCTAAGGCATAAAAGTAATGTATTCCTGCAATTACACTAACAAACTCGAAAAGCGCATGGCGGCGGGCGAGATGGCTACTGAAATTACACCAGGAGGCACATTGATATGAGAGGCAAACACAGCAAGAACTGTTTAATGACAAATTACTTGTTATAATGTAACTAACTTACCACCTACTGCTCATTGAGACTGCATTACACAGAGAAGATAAGTAAAATATGTTTAATCTTACTTATTTTCTCTGCGTTAATAGAGTATCTCGATACTACCGAAATGGTTAGAATGAGCAGATTAGCCAAAACGGCATAAAATTTCTGGTTGAATGTTCTGTAACTGTTTAATGACAAATTACTTGTTATAATGTAACTTACCACCTACTGCTCATTGAGACTGCATTACAGAGAAGATAAGTAAAATATGTTTAATCTTACTTATTTTCTCTGCGTTATTAGAGTATCTCGATACTACCGAAATGGTTAGAATGAGCAGATTAGCCAAAACGGCATCAATTTCTGGTTGAATATTCTGTTTTTTTTTTTATTAAATTCTTAAATTTCTTGTTTAAAATTAACGGAATAATCACCTACTGCCTAATGCGACTTTATTACAAAACAAAGATAAGTAAAATAGAATTATTTCCTTTACTTAATTTATCTGCGTTAATAGAGTAGCAATGAGTGGAATAAGTAAATGTACCATATGTATATACAAATTTCAAATTGAAATATATTTTTCTCCAATTTCTAGTTTAAATGCAATGGATTACTCATCTACTGCCCAGTGCGACTGCATTACACAGAGAAAAGATAAGACAGACTCCATGATTTGTTCTGACTTATTTTTTCTACGTTAATCGAGTATTTATATACTCACGTTATGAATGGAAGGAGTAGATGTGCTAAACAGCATCAAATATCAGATTCATTCCCCGTGTTTATTAAAGCATCGAATGGTTTGTAATGTAAATCATTTGGAAATATATTCAAACATTTGGACATGTAACATTTTCCCAGAAATTGAGTAAGACCGTCATGTGGTATGTACTACATCTTGTGTGTTAATAATGTGTTTACCGTTATGGACGTATCGTGCTCAAAAATATTAAAAGTGCTCTTGTGTAAAATTTCGAATATGCCAGTTACGTCAGTTGGTCATACAAGCGACGATATCTACAACCAGTTGAATTCCTTCTATCAACTGAAACAAATCTCGAGTGGGCATTTTAGGGGTTGTAAGCACATTCTAACATGGTAAACTCTTTCGAAAAAAAAACTCAGTGATTTGGCTGGATATGTCAGGGCGGCAGTGATGCAACCAGCTAGATTATATGTTGTGACTATATACGAAATGTAGTTGTCTTGTAGACTTTTTTGATTATCTATCGAAATATTTTGTCATGACAACTTAATCGTTTAAATTTGTAATAGAAACAACATATTATCAGGGCAGGGAGTCAATTCTCGTTTTGTGAAACGGTAAAGTGAAAAGTTTTTAACATTTTAAACAAATGAAATATTTCATGTGAAACCATTTTCAAACATAATGTGAGATATATTAATAACACATTTTTCACTGAAATCGAATTAAAAAATGTAAAGAACTTTTCACTTTACCATTTCACAGAACGAGAATTGACCACCTGCCCTGATGGAATATGTTGTTCCTAATACTAATGGTACGAGAAGTTGTCAAATAAAATATTTCGATTGATAATAAAAAAGTCTACAAGACAACTACATTTGGTATATAGTCAGATTTAATTTATAGTTGTAATTATACCCTGCTGTACTTAGTAAAATCGAAACACAATGTAAGTAACCAAATATATGAATTTGTACTATGTCTGTAAATTGTTATTTAATAACAATACTCTTTAAAATTGAATTCAGTTGTGTTACACATGTTGTGTGAGTGGTTTATAAATGACTGCAATCATTTTCTTATGTTTCCGTCTTAAATCGTATACGATGTATATGAAATGGTATACGATATTTTTTAATGATTTGAATGAAAAAACGATTCATTTAAATTGTCACAAATACATTTAAGTTCTTTATGAGCTATAAATATCTTTTTAATTTTATAAAAAATATCTATACAAATGTGTTTGTTAAAATTTAAACGAAAAATTTTTTTTTCCAAAAATCATATTATTAAAAAATCTCACGTCATAATTATATCTAAAAAGAGACACTAGATATAATTGTGCAGATTTGCATATAAACCTATTCAGTCTTTAAGGATCGATCATTTAGGCGGTAACAAAATTCAGCATAAACACATTTAACATATTAACTAATTATGCTTAAAATTTAAATGATTTGACGTTTTGAATGAGGAGAGGAATCTTGTAATTCATGATAAAACTTATAATCTCCTTTCTAGAGCTGTTAAATCAACAAATTTCTATGGCATTTCAGCCCAGCTGAGTGCTATCAAACGCGTCCACAGGTTGCGGAGAGTGGAATGCCCAGCAGATATGCTGGGTAGCTGTGAATATAAATAAGCAGTCGCGGACAATCAGCGGTTTTAAGGGGAGAGTCTCGGGAGGGCTCCGGCTCCATGAAATACCCGAGTTGCCAATGATCCTTAAAACGACGTGGCGAGCAATTGGCGCCACTCAAATAGCCAATCCGATAATATAACAACTAGTTGTTATAATGCATACACTTTTTTACATAACCGTTAAAAAACTTATATGTAATCGTCTGCGTTTATTTGAAAGATTCAATAGTAAAGTCATAACTTTAATATGTCGCAAATACATTTAATGATTAGCACTTTATTTTGTGTATTTGTGATAATTTAAAGAAAACATAAACACAGTTAAGGTATACAAGAATTTCAATTTGTACTTTTTTGTGTTATAGTAATATTTAAAATTAAATTGATTTTAGATACTCACAATTGTGTTAGCGTTTTGGCAAATATTGTAATCATTTGCTCAGCTACTCGTTTAATAAGAAAATCAATAGGTCTTAGTATGCGACTATTACTCTTCAATTAAATCACAATACATTATGGCTTATAGTTGTCTATTGGTGTTAAAACATTACATCAATAGATTAATAACTATAACTATCTTCATTTTAGTGCACCATTAACCTGATAACTACTCCAACTCTTGCAATAGGGTGTTATGGATCAAGAAAATGATAAACATAAGCTAATATTGTGTATTCGAAGGTAACGAGTGAAAAGAGATACCTTTAATTTGTCACAGATACATATAAAATTTCACTCTTTATAGGTTATGTGTACCTAAATGACTATATGATCTTTATATACCTATCTAAAAAAAAATTTGTTTTTGTGATAAGTTAAAGGAAAGCGAAATTTTGCTCGCATCTAAATACAATCATATAATTTAACTAATAATTATATGTACAAAGCAACACAACATATTATTACACACACAATATACAATTATAAATATTTCAATTTGTACTTTTGTCTAACAGTAAAATAGTTTACTATTTAATATTAACTATCCTTAAAATTGAAATAATTTGTATAATACATATTGTGTGTGCTGTTGTTGTTGTTTGCGGTATTTCTCAGTAAGGTTCTTAACTTATCTTTTCATCTCAAAGAAGATGCCAATCTTAACAAAAACACAAACATATATGCCCACAAATATTTTAATGTGTACTTTGTCTAATAGTAAATTTTTCTTTACTATTTCATACATTAAAATAACAACTATATACATATATAATAATTGTTTTATTAACAAGCGAATATTTTCATGGGGCTCCTCTTCATCTTTACTTATGTTCAAAATTCAAATCTTTTGTGTTGCATATTTTGCGGCAAGATTTACTATTACATATTCAAAATACATATGTTTAAAATTAAACTCATTTGTTTGGCATATATGTGGAGAATCTTGTGTTTTTGAAAAAGTATTATAACGATTTTTTTTTTTGAAAACGTAGTAATTTTCCGTAGCCGACGCTACGTTACGTAGAAAAAAAATCGTCTGTAATTATATTTATAATCATATCTTTTGAATAGATATGATTGACCTTATAATTCTTATCAGTTCGCATAGATACCACTGTAGCATACTTTCTATACGTTTACAGTGTCACAGAAATATATTGTTGTGTATTGGTTACAATTTATATAAAACATTGTCAGTGTTTGTATATTTATATATATAATCATATCTAACTGAACCCCCCGGATATGGTTATATTTATACTATGTAACTTATAAGAGCCATACATCTCATCCCTATTGCATACTTTTTAAACGAGTGCAGAGTCAAATGAATATTTCCATATGTATTAAAGTGAAACCGATTTGAAAAAAAAATCAGCTGTATTTATATGTATAATCATATGATTACATTTATAATACTTATCACTTACATACATCCTACTATTACATACTAAGTATTTAAACGTTTGCAGTTCACTTGTAACTGTTACAATGTAATAAGAAGTAGAGTGCGTTATATACATTCTACTATTACAAAGTATGTATTTAAACGTTTGCAGTTCACCTATAACTGTTACAATGTAATAAGAAGTTGAGTGCTTTATAACTTTACTAGTTTAGTTGCGGTGAGACTTAAAAATTAACAAACATTAATTCAAGATGTTTGTTAATTTTTAAGTCTCACTGTGTGTAATATCATGTTAAAAACTATGTGCAACAACCTTTAAAAAATTAGCTCGAGATTTAAACAAATCGTCTCTTCACTATTCTAACCAACATGCGCTACTGCCCTTGATTAACTTTTACCACTTTTTACAAGATGATGCCTGTAAACGGAACCAAATAACAATGCTCGTATTAAGGTATTTATACAATATGGAAATAAACTGTATGTAGTAAATGTAAAACACACCTTAACTTATATATATATAGTAACAATTAAGAAATTTAAAGATATAGCTACATTGCAATTTCTATAAAATCCACTCCTATACTAAAACATCAAGTAAAGCTTTTAAATCACAAACATCTCAACCTCCTTAACTCATCTTTTTGTGATTTAAAACTTTACGCTCTTTAATGCTATATCTTAACATAATTTCTTGTATTGTCTGTGCAATGTATGTAACACACAATATTCAAATGTAGTAACACGTTTCTCAGTGCTATGACACAATTATCAGATTTGCAATTTCTTAATAGGTAAGTAAAGCTTTTAAATCACAAACTTCATCATCTCTACAATAACCTTATCTCTTTGTGATTTAAAACTTTACGAACTTAAAAGTAAGAATGCTATCTATTGTGTTTAATTAGATAATTTTGTTAGGCTTTAATCTCTAAAGTAGTTGTTTTTCGACAGTTTTCTCGACAAACCAGTGCTGATAAAGTTGGGCTGACACCTGCAGAGTTGGTCCAATAATCCGACTCGACCAAAGTGTGCTGCTGGTCGCCGATTGTTTGGCGGTTAGTTCATAAGGCCGACTAGGATTTGTTTGGCGCTGGTTTTTCTGGATTTCTGTTTTACTTATCCATCATAATTATAAATTACAAAATAAGCTAATTTTAAAAAATTTTTACTGGGAATTTATAAAATTTTACACGTTTTTTTTCTACCAAATCTTAATATGTAAGTAAAGCTTTTAAATTACAAACTACAAAATTACCAAATTAAATCTATAACCTTATCTCTTTGTGATTTAAAACTTTACAAACTTAATGCTATATCTTAACTTGTATTTGAAAGTGTAGTAACGTTTGTGTTACTGCACAATTATCACCTTTCTTTAGATAATTATGTAAGACTTTAAATTCTAAAACAAATTTCGACATCTTATCCCGGCGAATCGGTGCTGAAGAAGGCCAAGGTGGGCAATGGCTTTCTGCCGGTTGGTAGGCGGTTGATTCGTTAGGCCAACTTGGCTTTCTTCGGCGCCAGTTCGCCTGGATGTCTGATTTTCTGTTCTATTCTATATATGAATTACAAAATTATCTAATTCGTTGAAATTATTCTGGAAAAATATTTAATCTTTAACATTAGATCTCAAAACTTATTTGTTCAAACTCTTAATAGGTAAGTAAAGCTTTTAAAATCACAAACTTCATCACAAAATCACAACCTTATCTCTCTGTGATTTAAAACTTTACGAACTAAGAGTTTGAATTCGTAATCTTAATATGTATGTCTGTTATTCTGTTTTATTTTATATAATATATGAATTACAAAATTATCTTATATTGAAACATTATCCATGGAAATTATAAAATCTTAAATCAATTTTGTTTAAACTCTTAATAGGTAAGTAAAGCTTTTAAAATCACAAACTTCATTATCTCACTTATAACCTTATCTCTTTGTGATTTAAAACTTTACGAACTTAGAGTTTGACTGCTTAATCTTAATATGTGTGTATGTATGTATGTATTTATATGTGTAGTTACGTTTTATGACATTTTATTCCTTTAACTCTGTAAGATTTTATATTCTAAAACGAATTTGGACGTTTTTTCCCGGCGAACCAGTGCTGGAGAAGGCCAAGGTGGGCAACTGCTGTCTGTGGTTAGTCCATAAATCCGTCTCGACCAAGGTGTGCTGACTGCCGTTTGTTAGGCGGTTGGTTCGTTAGGTCGACTTGGCTTTCTTCGGCGCCGGTTCGCCTGGATGTCTGGTTTTCGGTTTTATTCTATAAATGAATTACAAAATTATCTTATATTGAAAAATTATCCATGGAAATTATTAAATCTTAAAACTATTTCGTTCAAACTCTTGATAGGTAAGTAAAGCTTTTAAAATCACAAACTTCATTATCTCTATTAAAATAACCTTATCTCTTTGTGATTTAAAACTTTACAAACTTAGAGTTTGAATGTTAAATCTTAAAATGTATTTCTTTGTTTAGTGTTATTACACAATTATCACATTTGTTTAGACAATTTTGTTTCACTTTAAATTATAATTATATAAACTACAAACTTATCCTTATATTGAAACTTTTTCCAGGAAATTTATTAACTTATCCATAAACATATATAAAAACGTATAAAATATTATATGCAGCCATGCTCTGGAAAACAATTCGGTTTAAAAACACAGCAAAATCGGTAAAAAAGGGAATACTTTTTAATAAATTTTTACCGATTTTGCTCTGTTTTCACACGGAATTGTTTTCCAGAACATGGCTGATTCCCACGATTTAAATTAGGAAACTCTGAAAACTACTACCATTTGTACTTTGTTTACATTGTGTGTGTGTGTGTGTACATAAAATTGTTCTACTATATATGTATACGAGACGGTTCCTCTTGTCATCTTGTAACCAAAAAAGAAGCGATATCGACGGTATCTACCGACTTATCTTGGCACTGAAGTAAGCCAGTGTGGGCTAACCCAGACTGCTGTCTGCGGTAAGAGTCCATGAATTTGTTCCGGCCAAAGTGTGCCAACTGCCTAAGTATATTACAGTTGGTTCATTAGGTCGACTTGGCTGTCTACGGTGCTGGCACGTCGGGTTAGAGATTCAACCAAAACGAATAAGTTATCAGCGGATAGCAGCAACAATGTATTCTTCAATGAGTAAAAATTGGAAAAAAAATTAAAAAAAAAAACAAAACCAAAAAAAAACTATAAAATAAAAAACCCTTTGAAAAAAAAATAATATAAAATTAAAACCCTTTACAAAAAAATAAAAAAATTTAAAAAAAACCACACAAAAAAAAACAAGCAAAAATATATACCCAAAACAAAAAAAAAAACACACACAAAAACCACTACAAAAAAATTATTATAAAATTAAAAACCCACAATTTTTACTCATTTAGCTGCTGTCCGCTAAGTGATCCTATTTATTTTGGCTTAGATCGACGATGCTGCCATATGTGTCGCTACTTTACATATAACAACAATAGATGTGATCTATCACTGGTTTCACAACGCATCAGCCAGCATAACAACAGCAACAAATTCATGTTTTTTTAGTAAAAAACAGTCAACTGTATATTAGTGTGCAACACAATACCTTGTGACAGCGTACTACTTAAAAAAAAACTGCACATTTGTCACAAAATTTCAATTATGTAAGTCTGGAAATTGGAATTTTGGCTATATGGCTGACGACGACTATACCAGTGTATCGTAGATACAGGACGAAACAGAATGCCTCAATTGTTTTATATGAAACTATAGTGGTTTAAAGCAAATCATAGCCAACTATTAGGGCAGTTGCTTACTTAGTTCATATACAATGTCATAACATCTAAAAGAATAATAATATTGAAATTTATATTATTAATGTACTTAATAACATAACAACAAACAAATCAATCTAGCAAAAGTTCAAAGCCATTAAGTGAGCATACAAAACAATAAAAAAAAAACAACGACGATAGTATAGGGATAAAAATTGGAATCCCGAGGTAATTTTACATAAAAATCAGCAGGAAAGTTCGGGGCCGACGCTTTCTTTTTTGTTTGCAGAACAATGTTATTAATGTACGTAATAATATTAATTTCAACATTAAATATCTTAAAATATAATACTAAGCCGCAATCAGCCGCCATGTTGTGAAAAACAACAATCGGTTTGAAAATAAAGCAAAATCGGTAAAAATGTAATATTTTTTAATAAATTTTTACCGATATTGCTCTGTGTGTATTTAACATAAAAGGATGAGTGTGATTGTCACACTTTATATACTATGCACAGCCAAAGTTAATATACAAAATTCTTACAGAAAGTTACACTATATATACTATATTCATGTTATATCTTAATACAATTAATTGTAACGTTGTAATTTTTACAAATTCCCATAAGTTTATATAGTAAATATTTACATACATTATAATATGTATCAGCTGTGTATTTCTTGTAAATTATGTTAGCCAGAAATATTAACAATATTATATTCTATATCTACTATATATATATATATAATATGATAATGTTACTTTATCTATTGTATTAATACATTGATGTGTTTTAATACAGATTTACACTGCCGACAACACCCTCCTAATATGTTGACTTGGCTAGATTCCATCTTATAGCCAAGGCAGTGTAATTGGCTTATAATAATATATCTGAGGTACACAAGAGCTTATACTCGTATTATGCATATTAAAAGTATTTATTTATTTAAAACTAAACTTAATTAGATTTATAATTAGAGAAGTTTGTATTTCGAAATTTCAAGTTTGTATGTAAAAAATGATGCAGATGCTCTAATCATAGTAACAATTTTATGAATTAACTATTAAACCAAACAGAAAGAGGTCTTTGCAACGTCTTGAATATACAACTTGATAATCGAACTAACTAAAGTTATTAAATCTAATTTTTTATTAAAAAAAAGTAATGAAATTTTTACATTAGAAAATGTATATGTATTTAATATTCACATATGCATTTTTTAAGTTTTATTTGTTTTGTTTATTTAAAATTGTTATAAATTTGAAAATTTAAAACAATTACGTATTTGAAAATTTAAAAATTTTGATTAATTTACTAATACATACATAAAAATATTTTTTAAGTTAACATTTTTTTAAAAATTTGAATATTTAAAATTGTTATAAAAATGAAAATTTAAAACAGTTACGAATTTGAAAATTTAAAAATTTTGATGAATTTTCTCAAACATATATAAATATATGCATATTTGACAGATTTTGACTCCATCACCAGAATATAATAGATAGATAGAATGGTGTTGCCACTCATTTTTATGTTAAACGGCGAAGCGTTATATTGAAAATTTTATGCATATTCTAAAAAAAAATTAAATGCATTTGACAGGTAAAGAAACACATAAAAAAAAGATAAGATTTGCTCAAATGAGCTAAAATGTTAATACCTCCATCAATTAACAAGCGCATATTTTAGGGGCTCACTCTATTAGGTAACCGGTATAAAGCAAATTAGTGTCAACACTCTACATCGTTGTTGGTTTCAACTATTAGGGCAGTTGCTTACCTAGTCCGAGGGAAATTTAGAGTTTCTTAAATTTAGCTGACATGTTAATACCTCCATCAATTAACAACCGGTTACCGAAGGGGCTCTATATATTCGGTAACCGGTATAAAGCAATTTATTTCCAACACTCTACATCGTTGTATCCAAAAATTGTTGTATAAACTATAAGTGAATTTAGATTTGCTGACATGTTAATACCTCCATCAATTAACAAACGCATATTTTAGGGGCTCATTCTATTCGGTAACCGGTATAAAGAAAATCATACCCAACACTCTACACATCGTTGTTGGTTTCAACTATTAGGAAAGTTCCTTACCTAGTCCGAGGGAAATTTAGAGTTGCTTAATTAAGCTGACATGTTAATGCCACCATCAAATAACAACCGGTTACCGAAGGGGCTCAACCTATATCTATTTGGTAACCGGTATAAAGCAAATCATAGCAAACACCCTACACATCATTGTTGCTATCAACTATTAGGGAAGTTGCTTACCTAGTCCGAGGGAAATTTAGAGTTGCTTAAATAAGCTGACATGTTAATGCCATCATCAAATAACAACCGGTTACCGAAGGGGCTCAACCTATATCTATTCGGTAACCGGTATAAAGCAAATCATAGCAAACACCCTACACATCATTGTTGCCATCAACTATTAGGGAAGTTGCTTACCTAGTCCGAGGGAAATTTAGAGTTGCTTAATTAAGCTGACATGTTAATGCCATCATCAAATAACAACCGGTTACCGAAGGGGCTCAACCTATATCTATTCGGTAACCGGTATAAAGCAAATCATAGCAAACACTCTACACATCATTGTTGCTATCAACTATTAGGAAAGTTGTTTACCTAGTCTGAGGGAAATTTAGAGTTGCTTAATTAAGCTGACATGTTAATGCCATCATCAAATAACAACCGGTTACCGAAGGGGCTCAACCAATATCTATTCGGTAACCGGTATAAAGCAAATCATAGCAAACACCCTACACATCATTGTTGCTATCAACTATTAGGGAAGTTGCTTACCTAGACCGAGGGAAATTTATAGTTGCTTAATTAAACTGACATGTTAATGCCACCATCAAATAACAACCGGTTGCCGAAGGGGCTCTAACTATATCTATTCGGTAACCGGTATAAAGCAAATCATAGCAAACACCCTACACATACTTGTTGCTATCAACTATTAGGGAAGTTGCTTACCTAGTCCGAGGGAAATTTAGAGTTGCTTAATTAAGCTGACATGTTAATGCCACCATCAAATAACAACCGGTTACCGAAGGGGCTCAACCTATATATATTCGGTAACCGGTATAAACAAAATCATAGCAAACACTCTACACATCATTGTTGCTATCAACTATTAGGAAAGTTGCTTACCTAGTCTGAGGGAAATTTAGAGTTGCTTAATTAAGCTGACATGTTATTGCCACCATCAAATAACAACCGGTTACCAAAGGGGCTCAAACTATATCTATTCGGTAACCGGTATAAACAAAATCATACCCAACACTCTACACATCATTGTTGCTATCAACTATTAGGAAAGTTGCTTACCTAGTCCGAGGGAAATTTAGAGTTGCTTAATTAAGCTGACATGTTAATGCCATCATCAAATAACAACCGGTTACCGAAGGGGCTCAACCTATATCTATACGGTAACCGGTATAAAGCAAATCATAGCAAACACCCTACACATCATTGTTGCTATCAACTATTAGGAAAGTTGTTTACCTAGTCCGAGGGAAATTTAGAGTTGTTTAATTAAGCTGACATGTTAATGCCACCATCAAATAACAACCGGTTACCGAAGGGGGCTCAATCTATATCTATTCGGTAACCGGTATAAAGCAAATCATAGCAAACACTCTACAACATCATTGTTGCTATCAACTATTAGGGAAGTTGCTTATCTAGTCCGAGGGAAATTTAGAGTTGCTTAAATAAGCTGACATGTTAATGCCACCATCAAATAACAACCGGTTACCGAAGGGGCTCAATCTATATCTATTCGGTAACCGGTATAAAGCAAATCATAGCAAACACTCTACAACATCATTGTTGCTATCAACTATTAGGGAAGTTGCTTATCTAGTCCGAGGGAAATTTAGAGTTGCTTAATTAAGCTGATATGTTATTGCCACCATCACATAACAACCGGTTACCGAAGGGGCTCAATCTATATCTATTCGGTAACCGGTATAAAGCAAATCATAGCAAACACTCTACACATCATTGTTGCTATCAACTATTAGGAAAGTTGTTTACCTAGTCTGAGGGAAATTTAGAGTTGCTTAATTAAGCTGACATGTTAATGCCACCATCAAATAATAACCGGTTACCGAAGGGGCTCAATCTATATCTATTCGGTAACCGGTATAAAGCAATTCATGGCAAACACTCTACACATCATTGTTGCTATCAACTATTAGGAAAGTTGTTTACCTAGTCCGAGGGAAATTTAGAGTTGCTTAATTAAGCTGACATGTTAATGCCACCATCAAATAACAACCGGTTACCGAAGGGGCTCAAACTATATCTATTCGGTAACCGGTATAAAGCAAATCATAGCAAACACTCTACACATCGTTGTTGGTTTCAACTATTAGGGAAGTTGCTTACATAGCCCTTACTATTGATACATTTTGGTCAAGAGAAATTTTTTTGACCATCATGTTAATTTAGAAAATATAAAAATATTAAACTTTATATTATTAACGTACTTAGTAACATAACAACAAACAAATGAAGTAAAAGATTAAATCCAATAAGTGAGCATACAAAAAAATACAAAATCAATAACGAAGGGATAATAATAGGGATCCCCAGGTAAAATTACATAAAAAAATTCAGCATGAAAAGTGCACGAGGATAGCACTTTGTTTTTTGTTTGTAGAACAGGGTTATGAATGTACGTAATAATATTAATTTTAATAAATAAAATCTTACAATATAATACTAAAGCAATGTGTAATATTATATTGTATTTGAAATTTGATGCATTTTCTTATTTGATAAAAATAACCAATTTAAAAAAATTCACTAAATTTGTAATTCTTCTAAAAAATATTTGGGGAAGACACTTTAAAAACAAAATAACTAAAGTGAAAACCGCAGATAACTTCATATAACGCTATCGCTTAATGTAAACCTTAGTTAAGTCTTGTTTGTAGTAAAACTTACTTAGCAGACTAAAGCAAAAGTGGCACATACCGAGTCTGTCAAACAAAAGTATATATTTAGAATTTTCATATAACTTATTTCGCGGAGAACACTTTAAAAACATAAACGTAAGGTGGAAATCTACATCTAAAATCATGTAACACTTTGGCTTAATATAAACATTAGTTAAGTCCAGTTTGCAGTAAAACTAACTTAGCCGACTAAAGCAAAAGTGGCACATTCAGAGTAGACAAAGTAGACATTTAGAAATTTTCAAAAAAAAACTTTTTTCGAGGAGAACACTTTAAAAACGTAAACGTAAGGTAAAAGTCTACATCTAAAATCATATAAAACTTTAGCTTAATGTTAAATGTAGATATGACCAGTTTGCCGTAAAACTTATTTACAAAAGCAACATAAGAAAACAAAAGTTGCTAATACAAACACATTTGCATAAACTTTTGGCAACCGTATTAAATTATAACTTTAATGTTCAAAGCCGAGCAAAATGTAACAAAGTGTGTGCAGCTGCCACTTTGTACATTTAAACATTGAAAATGATTATAAATTATGGTTAACATCAAGTATTGCATTAAAATAGGTTATTTTATGTGCAAAATTGGAATTGGAGCATAGATTTTATACCAATTTGAAAATAACTGACAAATTTAATAATTATGTACTACCAACACTTTCTATATAAAGTTTATCACAAAATATTGGTATATTTAAAAAAAAAAAAAATTACCAAAATTTTAACTAAAAACCTTTAGTAGTACTAATTATTGTGAAACTCTAAAATTTATAATATAATCAGCCATGTTTTGGAAAACAATTCGGTTTGAAAACAGAGCAAAATCGGTAAAAAAAAGATATAATACTTTTTCATACATTTTTACCGATTTTGCTCTGTTTTCAAACTGAAATGTTTTTCAAAACATGCCTGCTTAATTACTATTATATTGTAAAAGTCTGTTATATCTATTGTAATATTATATAAATTCATATTAAATGTATTCAATTCATTGTGTTTGAAAAGAAAAACAACAACAACAAAAACTATTGGGGGTCTCTGGAAACTCCTCTGTTAAAGTTTAGAGGTATTTGTAATATTGTAATATTGAACATTGTTTCATATCTTTGAAAAATAAATGTAATTTCATGTAACAGAAGAATGAGAATGATGTAAGAAACCCCATAATATATTTCACAACAACACCAAAAAACACATTAAAATGTTCAATATTCTATTAAACAAACCCTTAAAATTTCTATAGCATTTCAAATAAGTATGTGTATATGTTTACACATAAACCCAAATATTGTATATTCATGTTTTCGGACATTACATCACATGAAAATAACTAATTATAAAACATTTCTTATTTTTTAATTTCAAGTATTTGCTAATATTATTCAAAAAACCTTAACTTGTAATACAGAATTCTAATAAAAAATATATATATGTTAAAAAAAAATCAACAAAAAAAAAAACAATTTAAAATTATTCTTCGTCTATAATTAAACGTAGTATTCATAAGAAAACTGCAAAAATCTATAATGATATAATAAAACTTTCAAATATTACTATATATATATACTTCGTAAATGTAGTTTGAAGCAAATTTTTCCCATAAAGCTTGTCGTCGTCGTAAACGATTTTTTAGAGATTTTTTGAATTTTAATAAAATATAAAAAAATAAAACAAAACAAAACAAACAAATTACAAAAAACAAACCATTACAATACAAAAGTATATAAAAGTCATTAAGAGCATATACTACATATAGTGCTTGAAACCACATAAAGAGCGCAAAAAAACAAATGGCATTAAGTGCAGGTAACTTTAAAAACAAAATAGAAATAAAACTGAAAATATGTAAATTATTAAGGTAACTTTTCGGACCTAACCGAAAATATGCAAATCATAAAGGCATGTTTTCCGATCTGATTTGTTGTCTTAATAATTTGCATATTATTTGGTTCGTATAGAATGTTCTAGTCTTACTTAGACTATATATTTTAAATGATATAACAATTTATATTATCACAACTACAATATACAATAATATTCACCACAACTAACATACAACAACAGCAGCAATTTAAGTATTTAGTATACAAGAAAAATAAATAAAAAACAACAAAAGGCAAAAACCATACTGCATGCATGTATTTATATCAGATTTTTAAAGAAACCAACAATAAAAATTTCATGAAATAAAAATGTCAAAAAAAAACAAATGTAGTTTTATTTTTTGATCAGGTGGGTAGGAAATTATTTTCAATAAAAAAAACAAATCGATGGTGTTGCGTTAGAAGAAATAATCTGCTAATTCCAATGGTGTTACCAAGTTTTATAGATCATACGGTAAGAAGGGCCTTTGAACATAAAAATTTTTCACTTAATAATTGGAAGCAAAATGAAACTTAAGTGCATTTCTCCTAGTCGTACAATGCACATTTGTCTGAAATCAGAATTTTCTGGAGGAAATTAAAAAAAAAAAATTTGGGGTGAAAAATTTATTTATTGTTGTAGGAAAAATGGAAAACGCAATGCAAACCCTAATTTTGCATTTTTATACAACTAACACAAACCGTAAAAACCTTTAATCCATTTTAAGAGTTAAGTTTTGAACGATTTTAAGTTTTTTTTTTAGATTTAACCCCTATCACTCGAAAGTTGTGCTTTTTTCGGTTACAAATCACTATCTCTCGATGTATATTAACATATATTGATCGACATATATTGCCACAAACATATGTATATACATAGTTGCAAACACCTTAAGGTTTAAAGAGTTTAGAGTTTTAGTTGCGAAGTCGATCGAAGTTGACAACCAAATTTGTTGTAAAATGTTTACCAATATTTATAGTTTATATGATGTAAATTTCAGCTGCGGAAATTTACGATATGTTGAGTTATCATCAATAGAACAAAGGGCCTCACCTAACTTTTTTTTTCTTTGCCGCTCTGTGATATCCATAGAACAATGCGTGTGTCCGCAACGTGTGACCGCAACGCACATTAAGATTAAAGTAGCATAAAAGGTAAAAGTATTTTAAATATAAAGTAAGCTGTTTATAAAACCCCAATATGTCCTCTTTATTTTACAAAAGGAATATACTAGCCACATAAAAAATTTCGCTAAATTTCTTCAAGTTGCTGTGGAAATTTGTGTGTGTCCGTAACGCACTTTTTGTTAGTCATAATTTTGAATACAACATTTTAAGCAAAGTTTCATAAAAAACCAGTAAGAAAGTTTCAGTCGGGCGACCTGAATACCATCACCCTCAGTAAAATAAAAAAAATTGCTATTATATCGATACTATTACTCGATTTCTAAAGTGGGTGGAGGGTAAATTTGTATGGGAGGTACTAGAAGGGGCGTATCTAGACTTCTAGGTTTATCCTCCAAAACTTTATCCTGTTAAAGCTTTACTAAATACAGAGTTTGGGCACGATAGCGTTAGATGTATTGATATTATTACACCATCTCTGAAGTGGGCGGAAAGGTACATTTGTATGGGAGGTACCAGAATGGGCGTGTCTGGACTTCCAGATTTTTTCTCCAATACTTTATCCTGTTTAAACTTTACTAAATACAGAATTTGGTCACGATCGCGGTAGTTCTAATAATAATATTAATTGATTTCTAAAGTGGGCGGTACCAGATGTGTGTGGGAGGTACCAGATGGGGCGTTGGTAGACTTCCGTTTTTTTCAGTCTAGACATCCAGATCTTTTCTTCAAAACTTTATCCTGTTATAGCTTTACTAAATACAGAATTTGGGCACGATCGTTTCAAGTGTATTAATATTATTATTCCATCTCTAAAGTGGGCGGAAAGGTACATTTGTATGGGAGGTACCAGAATGGGCGTGTCTAGACTTCCAGATTTTTTCTCCAAAACTTTATCCTGTTTAAACTTTACTAAATACAGAATTTGGTCACGATCGCGGTAGTTCTAATAATAATATTAATTGATTTCTAAAGTGGGCGGTACCAGATGTGTGTGGGAGGTACCAGATGGGGCGTTGGTAGACTTCAGTTTTTTTCTCAAAAACTGTATCCTGCTATAGCTTTACTAAATTAAGAATAAGCGTACGAGCGCGATGGATTTATTGATATTATTACTCCATATCTAAAGTGGGCGGAAATGTTAATTTGTATGGGAGGTACCAGAAGGGGCGTGGCTAGACTTCCAATTTTTTTTCCAAAACTTTATCCTGTAATAGCTTTACTAAGTACAGAATTTGGGTACGATCCCGTTGGGTGTATTGATATTATAACTTGATTTCTAAAGTGGGCGGAATGATGTATTTGTATGGGAGGTACCAGAAGGGGCGGCGCCATGTTGCCCATTTGCAATACCGTAAGTAGTTTTGGGGAAATATTAACTGGTGCAAAATTTCAAGAAATTTGGTTGCGTCTTTCGAAAGTTATCGTGCGAACCAGCCGGACAGCCACCAGACAGACAGACAGACGGACATGGCTCAAACGACTTAAAAAGTCATGAATCGAATTTGGTTCAAAGAAACCTAGGGTCTAAAGTCACTGCTTCTATGTGTTACACTTTTGGGTCGTATCAAATGATATATACCTTCATCCCTAAGGGTGATGGTATAAAAAACATTATAGTGCTGTCCAAAATCTAGATTTTTTAATATGAACATAATCTTCAAAATATTTCCGAGAAACTTTCCGAGAAAACTACAACGCCAGGAAATACCCAAATATATATTTTTGTAAGTTAATTGAATTCAGTAATATTTTGCGTATGTAGATGTATGTTTATAAATATTTCACTCTGAAATGAATTTGGACTACACTGCAGAGCGAAAAATTATACGCTTAACTGTATTTCGGTGCAGATGTACTTAAGAAGTATTTATCCAAAAACCGAATATGACGAATGAAAGAGAATCAAAAACTACACTTTTACATTCAACAACATCAAAATTGTATTAACTTAAGTTTATCTTTTTTTATATTATTTAATTTATTTAATTACGAAATAAAACTTTTTTATTAAAACAAAAACCAAATTTAAAATAAAAAAACACTTTTTAATAATGCGTATGACCTCTCTTATTTTGAATAAGTTCAAAATTGCCATTCGGTCATACTATATATCACTAACACAAAAAAAATAAGAAAACGAAAAATTTACATTTCATAATTTTAGTGTAAAACATGGAAGACGTACCCGCAGAATCAACAATATCCAAAACTGCTACTGCTGCCGACGAACCCCAGCTCAACAACGACGAAAAAACAGAACGGAAACAGACATTAACAGCCCCAAACAAATTAGCTAAAATCTTTAATCTATTAGCAAACCATGAACCTCAACATATAACAAGCTACGAAAATTTTACAAAATGGTTACATCGACCAGTAGATGCCGCAACTCTGGGAGTGTTTCGCATGTTGTATGGTAAGTGATGGAAACTTTTAACTATTTTTTTTACAAATTTATTCTATTTATATCTTCAGGAGCTGCTATGCTTATAGATATGGCTGAAGAACGTGGTGGTGGTGATATGGATGTGCGATTTGGTGAACCTTTACACTGTCACTTTCCTTTGTTCAATGGCATACGGGCATTTAGTTTTCCCATTATGGGCTGCTTTTATCTCTGCATGTGGTTAGGTGCCATTGGTATAATGCTCGGTTATCGTTTCCGCTGCAGTTGTCTAGCCTTCATTGTACCCTATTGGTATATATTTCTACTGGATAAACCGGCATGGAATAATCATAGCTATTTATTTGGTTTGGTTGGCACGTTGTTACTATTTACCCAGGCCAATAGATATTGGTAAGAACGATAGGACGATAATTGTTGTTTAAAATTATGATATTAAAGTATGCGTTTTTCTATAGTTCGCTAGATAAACTACTTGATCCGTCTATGCCGTCGACTGTACCATATTGGAATTATTTCTTAATAAAATTCCAGTTTTTCCTGTTGTATATGTATGCTGGCCTCAAGAAACTTACCGCAGAATGGCTGTCCGGCTATGCTATGTCCACGCTGAGTCGCCACTGGGTATTGAGTCCATTTCGTTGGATTCTTACAGAGGAGTGGTCCGATTTGTTGATTGTTCATTGGTTTACGGCCGTATTTGACTTTTGTATAGCGTTCCTGATGACCTGCAGAAAGACGAGGTTAATGGCTACGCCATTTATGATTAGTTTTCATTTAATGAATTCTCGTTTATTTGTAATAGGTAAGTAAGTTAGCGAGGAGTAAAGAGAAACCAACTTTTAATAAATGAAAGATTTGTTTGTACATTAAATTTTATTGGTGGATTAGTTAGTTTATATTCAAACCTGCTAACTTCCTGTTAGCATTATTTATAGGAGACAAAAAACTTTTTATATTCAAAGCTTTATAGAAAAACCAAAAAATTTAACGTCAGTGCGCCGACCAAAACAGTCATGTGTTTTTCGATTAGTTTTCAGCAGATCCAAAAAACTTATTTATTTTGGAAAATGTCTCATATATTCTACACATTATCGATATTAATAATTTCCAAACCAATCAAGATATCGCGAAAGGGATTTAAGGGTTCTAGAGCTTTAAATACAATAAAACAAATTCGAAAAATTACACATAACTGATTTGTTCGCCGCAGCGACGGTAATAATAATGTACTCGATGTAGCAGTTTTTCTTATCAAACTTTTTAGGACAAAAAACTTTTTACAATTTAATTTGAATATTGAGAGAATAACTAAAAACATTATAATAATATACAGAATTAAGCAGTTTTTATTATTAAACTTTTACACGCTTCAAGACTTAAATTGAAGAAAAACTACATACTGGTCAATCTCAATTAACATAAAAAGTGGATTTAGCAGTTTTGCACACACGAATTTCCCGGTACTTTTTCCAATTTCTTGTTCTCATATTCTAAATTGAAACTCCTGGTATATTTATCATTTTTCCTCTGGGAAACAAAGTACATATTACAAATATAAATTAAGAGGAGAATTTAAGGACAAACTTTTAATTTTTTGATCAATAATGCCGTCAATAAATTTTAAAGGAGTTGTACTAAAAAATGGATGTAAATAATATTTTAATTGTGGAAGTGCAAAAAAAAATTTTTAGATATGCCCAGTAGGGAAAAATACTAGTTCGGAACTAGTATAATACTAGTTCTCCATAGGGCAGTGAACTAGTTCACCTTCCATACAGGCAACTGTCTCATTTAACATGTAGTTGTCCGAGGATTGGGGGGAATTGTCCCTTTTGTACTAGAATATGACTAGTCCATAAATTCTAGTCGGGCGGTAGTTGATTGTCTCCTTTGAACTAGTATGGAACTACTTCAAAAAAAGTTAATAAGAATCTTTTATTCATATTTAAGGAGAAGGACCTTGAAAGCCCATTTAGAAAAATCTAATAAATCTAAACTGAATAATAAAAAAAAAAAAAGGTCGATAATTATTAAACTAATTAAAGAACTAGTATTATTCTAGAAAAATTTAAGCTAGTACCGTACTAGAATTTGAATACGAAAATACGAAACAAAAACATATACGACGTTCAAAATCCATTTTATTGTGGCTGAAAAATACGATATTGTAATTAAATACATACAAAAATTAAATATATTTTGTTCATCTAAAAGTCATTTAGAATCATTTGTCTTTTCGAAATATAACTTCTGAACTTATTTCAAAATTCTCTTTTTCTTATTCATCATCTTAAAATGTTTAACTAGTTCAAAATTCGATAGTTTAGGACTAGTTTATTTTGGGAGTAGTTCACAATTCCATACTTTTGAACTAGTACGTTTTTGAACTAGTTTGACGATTCCCTACTGGGTAAGAAAAAGTCTACCAAAAAGTACTTTCAATGTTCCAGAGAGTATTTTTATAGTACCAAAGCGAACTTTTATGTACTAATATTGCACAATGATGTACCTATGTTGTACAACAAAGTATCTTTGTATCAAAAGGTACATTTTGGTATCATAAATTACTTTTACTGTAGCAAAAAGTACATTTATCTATCTATCTATATATATAAAAGAGGATGTGTGTATGTATGTAACGTAGGGACTCGAAAACGGCTGGACCGATTTTGATGAAATTTTCAGGGAATCTTCCGAATAACCCCGCGAGTAACATAGGCTACACATTGTTTGGATTTTTCTACATTTAGGGGGTGAAAATGGCAATATTCGATAATATGCAATAGCGAAGCATTGCCGGGCCCACTAGTACTACAATGTACATTTGTTGTACCAAAAAGTACAATTGATGCACCATAAAGTGCTTTTCGTTATCGAAAAAAACATTTATTATACTAAAAAAGTACTTTTATTGTATCAGAAAGTTCATTCAATGTACCAATAAGTACTTTTACTGTAGCAAATAGTACATTTATTGTGCATAAAAATACTTCTTTTTTTGTAGTAAAAAGTAAATTTATTGTAAAGTTGATTAAAGTATTATTGTAAAGTACAATTTATTGGACCAAAAAGTACTATTATTGTGCCGCAATGAACTTGATTTGTACTACGAAGTACTTTTTTTGTACCAAAAAGTACAATTGATGCATCATAAAGTACGTTTTTGTTGTTCCAAACAGTACATTTATTGTACCAAAATGTACTTTTATTGTACCAGAAAGTTCATTTATTGTACCGAGAAGTACTTTCATTATACCAAAAGGTTTAATTTTCGTACCACAAAGTACTCTCACTGTACCCATAATTACTTTTAATGTACAAAAAAGTACCTATATTGCACCAGGAAGTACTTTTATTGTGCTTAAAAGCTATATATTTTACCAAATAGTACTTTTGTTGTACCAAAAAGTACTTTTATTGTATTAAGAGTACATTTATGATACCGGAAAGTATTTTTATTGTACCAACAAAACATTTATTGTACGAAAAGAACTTTTATTACACCAAAAAGTACATTTATTGTACTAAAAATAAACAATTTATTGTTCTAAAAAGCACAATTTTTTGTACGAAAAGTACAATTAATTGTACCATAAATTACTTCGATTGTACCAAAAAGTACAATTTATTGTACTAAAAAGAAACAATTTGTCCTAAAAAGCACAATTTTTTGTACGACAAACTTCAATTTATTGTACCAAAAATTACAATTAAAAGTACTTTCAATGAACCAGAAACTACTTTTATTGTACCAAAAGGTATATTTATTGTTCAATTTGTCATCAATGTACCAGAAACGAATTTTATTGTACCAAAAAGTACATTTATTGTAACAGAAAGAGCTTTTATTGTGCCACAAAGTAATTTTATTGTATCAAAAAGTACTATATATTGTACTTTAATTGTACCACAAAGTACTTTTTGGAACAAAATGTTCTTTTAATGTACTTTTATTATACCAAAGAGTACGATTTATTGTACCCAAACAAATAATATTTGCTGTACTAATAAGTACTTTTATTGTTCCAAAAAAAAATTACTTCTATTGTACTAAGAAGTATTTTAACTGTACCACAGAGTACTTTTATTATATCAAAAAGTACTTTTTTGTATTACAAAATACTTTTATTATACAAAAAAAACTTTTATCCTAATAAAATAAAATAAAATAAAATAAAATAAAATAAAATAAAATAAAATAAAATAAAATAAAATAAAATAAAATAAAATAAAATAAAATAAAATAAAATAAAATAAAATAAAATAAAATAAAATAAAATAAAATAAAATAAAATAAAATAAAATAAAATAAAATAAAATAAAATAAAATAAGGACAAAAGAACAAAACTAAAGTCCTTGGGAATATTTAGAATTGGACTTTATATGAATTTTATTAATTTTTTAGATTTTGACACTAATTTTATCAGCACTTACAACGAATAATGATATACCTACGTATAATAAATGTTCTACTATCCACCAATACAAAATGTTACAAGCGTTTTCTTATTTTTCCCCCTGCCAATTTTAAACCTCTGTAACTTTTTCTATTTTCTTTTTTTTTTCTTTAGGCATGTTCCCCTGGGTTTGCTTGGCGCAAGTACCCATGTTTTTTGATTTTGACTGCCCACGCAAGCTAACAAGAGTTAAATTTACAAAGTTGTACAACAAAATCCTTAAATCGTCGACCGGTGAAAATCAGTTAACCCCAAGCAAAACCGCCAAGTTACTAATAAAACAAAAAAGCGCTGGCATCAAGCCAATATCGACCAATTCCCAGCTTTATTGTAAAGGTTGCCGAAAACTTATGACTAAAGACAGTAAGAGCTCGAAAGCTGCCTATGTCCGTACATTTTTTATACTCACTTACTGTGCACTGCAATTATTCCTGCCCTATTCGCATTTTATCACAAAAGGCTACAATAATTGGACTAATGGCTTATATGGTTATTCTTGGGATATGATGGTGCACTCGTACAATACCATCATGACCACCATAAAAATTTTGGATAATTCCAATAATCAAACACATTATTTGAATCCTTATGCCTTTACCGAATATGATCGTTGGACAAAGTATGCTGATATGGCTCAACAGTATGCCCACTGTATACGCAACAATATCGAGGTGGAACACGAAAGAAATCCCATGAATAGTCCTTTGAGTTCTGCAAATATTTCCATATATTTTGATGTATGGTGCTCTATGAATGGTCGTTTCCAGCAGCGTGTATTTGATCCCAGGGTGGATTTACTTACAGCCAAATGGTCACCTTTCGAAAGGACATCCTGGTCGTTGCCTTTATTAAATGAATTGAATCATATGCGTCCCAAGTTGCGGAGTATAGCCGATGAGGTGTTGGCTTGGAATAACTACTCAGATGTAATGTTTGTAGCCGATTTCCCGGGCTTGACACTAGACAATTTTATATCGCCCGATTTAACAAATATATCGCTGACCATACTGGAAGGTAATGTGCGCTACAAAAGTGATAACGAAGATGACGCCTACTTTTTGACTGCTGGCAAAAGAATTAGCATAAGTGGTGGCACTACGCATCATGTGACCACAATTGGTTTGAAGCCCTCATGTTATCTATATACATACGTGAATAAGACCATGCAACTGGAAAATATAACAATCGACGAGGATGTTGGATTGTCTAACAGACCATTGTTGCCCTTGTGGCAAGAGATGAAGCAACGCCTAGAGCATTACAAGAGTTTTATGCAACATATGGGCAATTCGGTATTGTATTTGTTATATGGCGTACCCATACCAATGAAAATAAGAGAAAAAAATTAAATTTTTAATTGATATTAAAATTAAAAATATTAAATTGGGAGTTGTCACACATTTCGCCTTTGATTTTTGAAATAATAATAAAACTAATTAAAACTTCAATTTTTAAACAAGTAAAAATTTAAATATTTAAATCGTTACTAATAGTAAAACGTTTATTATTTGTTTTTATAAACGCCAACAGTAGTTAGACTTTTTATGAAAATTAATTAAACTCCAATACACCCTTGAACATACAAGTATTTAAATTAATTTAAAATTGACCTAGGAAATGTATGTGTTGAAGAATAAAATATACAAAATCACCTTTATATATATATCGAAATATGTGTTTTATTTTTGTTTTCTTTATATATCTATTTACAGCAACAATCTTAATAATTTAAATTGTAATTTTATTATCTACATTTTAATTTTGAACATTGGTGAACTTTTAACTTAAATCTGGTCGTTGGGACTAATAAAAAAAACAACAGTAGTCAAGACATTTGGTAAGGGTAACAAACTATCAACATTAATGAAATAGATTGGCCTTAACACTAAAACAAACACACACAGCCTCTAAATATAAGAGGTAAAATCTATATTACTGCCAGATTCCCTATATTTTTTTAAGCTTAAGGTCAAAATTGCTGTGTTTGTGTTTCCCAAAGACGCGCATACAGACCATTCATCTTAAGCAACTCCGCATGAGTACCGCGCTCTCCAACCCGACCATTTTCCAATACCAAAATCTCATCGGCATCCATGACAGTGGATAAACGATGAGCTATGCAAATACTGGTGCGTCCTTCGGTAGCTCTACTCAAGGCTTGCAGAATGTTCTAATAGTGGTTGTAGAATAGTAAATTACCTTTACTTAAGTATCGAGGGAAAAACTAAGCAAACTTTTAAGACTTACATGTTCGGTTATTGAATCCAAACTACTGGTCGCCTCATCAAATATCAATATTGGGGAATCCTTTAGTATGGCTCTAGCTATGGCAACACGTTGCTTTTCGCCACCCGACAGTTTTAAACCTCTCTCGCCTACTTGAGTTTCATACTGTTTGGGCCAGCTCATAATGTTATCATGTAAGTCGGCCATGCGCGCAGCGCTCTCTACTTCCTCTTGGCTTTTATTTAGGCTGCCGTAGTGGATGTTATGTTCTATGGTATCGTGGAATAGAACAGAGTCCTGGAAAGAAAAGAAAATATGAAAAAACTTTGGGGAAAAGTGTATGTGCAATACATGAGTGAGAAAATAAGTGATTTTTAACAAAAAAAACATAGTTTCTTCTAAGATATATATATTTCTTTTCTTATTTCATATAACAACAAAATAAATAGAATAAATAAAATAATAAAAAAAAAAAAAAAAAAAAAATTAAATAAATAAACAAAATAATTAAAATACTTAAAATAAATAAAAAGAAAAAAATAAAATAAAATAAAATACATAATATAAATAAAAAAAATAAAATAAATAAAATACAAAATAAAATAAATGAAAACATTAAAATAAAAACATAAAACAATATAAAACATTTCCAGTAGTTACTTCAGGTTCAGTGTATATTCCATCAAACTGAACCGATATTCTACCTGGATGCTTTATTTTCCAACTTCCTATGATATTTTAAATAAACACTTTCAGCTGGATAACTTGATTGCTAAATTTTATTGTTTTCACTAAGCACTCCTTTTCACTCGCTTGATCTAATTCAACAACTTGTTCCAAACAAACTCAAAATTGTAAATTTGTATACGTATATATTTTTTTAGCTTATAAGAAAATGCTTTCACGCCAACTTCTACTCACCTGCGGGACAACAGCTATTGATTTCCGTAAACTCGTAATATCCACTTCGCTGATATCCTGGCCAGCAATCAATATTTTCCCTGCATTCGGTTCAAAGAAACGGAACAACAAGCGAACCATCGATGATTTTCCCGAACCCGAACCACCAACAAAGGCAATGTTTTTGCCAGCCGGTATAGTAAAGGATAAATCCTTAAATATAGCTTTGCCCGGTTCATATTCAAAATTCACATTTTTAAATTCAATTGAGGCATTTTCTCGACCCACACTTAAGAGCGGAGCATTGACGGGTATATGAACACGACTATCGACATTCATTAAAGTAAACATGGATTGCATATCGAGAAGAGCTTGGCGTACTTCACGATAAACGCTACCCAGAAAGCCCAATGGAATACTCAATTGGAAAAGTAAACCATTGACCATGACCAAGTCACCCACGGTCATGTTGCCTTTGGCTATTTCATTAGCAGCCAATACCATGATAATACTTAACGCTGTACTAAATATGGCATTTTGACCGAAATTAAGTAAAGCTAAACTGGAACTAGTTTTTAAACTGGCAGTTTCGTACTTCTTAAGCACCTCATTGTAGCGAGCGGCTTCAAATTGTTCGTTATTGAAATATTTAACGGTTTCATAATTGATCAACGAGTCGACGGCTTTGTTGCCAGCCTCATTTTCGGCACGATTCATGTAGACACGGAATTTGGTACGCCACTGGGTAACCGATAGAGTGTAGGCAGCATAGATACCAACACAACCCATAGAAACACCAGCAAAGGCCAGTCCACACTGGAAAAAAGGAAACAGATTACAATAAAATGTATTACCCTGGGTGACAAAAGTTACCTTAAGTCCGAGTATACTTGAGACCAAAGCCAATTCAAATATGGTGGGAACTACATTGAAAACCATAGCTGATAGCACAAAGTTGATGCCACGGGAACCACGGTCTATTGTCTAGTAAGACGAAAAGAAAGATAATAATTATTTCAGTTTCAGTCATATTAATTTTGCCTACCTTTGACAATGCCCCAGTCTGTTTGTTGAGATGAAACGATAGATCTAAATTATGTAAATGTAGGAATACATTCGTCGCTATTTTGCGTATGGAATGATGAGCCACTTTAGCAAAAACTGCATTGCGCAATTCATTGAAACCAGCAGCACTAGCACGAGCCACACCATCTGTTTGGGTAAAGACAAAAAAGCTTTAAAATCTCTTTGAAATGTAATAAAAAGTAATAGAAACTTACAGCCTATTAACATGGCAGTGGCAGAAGACAATATTGCATCAGCCGGTGTATCCATTGATAACATCCCCAAGGTGTCGACGGCACCTTTAAACAAAAATGGCACACACACCGTCAGAACTTTCGAACCGGCCAGTAGACCCAATGAAATCGCCACTCTGAGAAAATAAAACATAGAATTATCATAAAAGACTTTTGCTTTTGGATTATTCTTTATTCTGTAAATCTTACCTTTTCCTCACAAGTGGATCCTCCTTGGGCCATATGTATGCCATCATGGCCCTTAACATATCCTTCGATGTTACTTCCGCCGCATCTAATCTACCCAGATTACTACCCCCATCATTACCACCTCCTAGATGAATGTGACATTGTCGTAACGGTTGTTGTAGTTGTATCGCATTATGTTGTTGTAACGATTGTTGTGTGTGTTGGGCTGGACCTGCGGGGATTTACTAAATTCAACAAAGTAAGATCCCTACAGGGCCACACAACACACAAGCATTTTTTTTTTTGAATTATGATCAATTGTTAATTGAAATGATTTATAACAAATTAATACAAATGGTGTTAAACAAAATTCTACAAACTTTATTCGAATCGAAAATAAGAATGTTACTGTTTGAGGAAAACAATTTCGAAAGTTATTGTTAAAATTAAAAGCACAAAAAAGTATAGATAGAGGGGTAAGAAAGTGCTATAAAAGTTTGGAAATGATGTTAAAAACGGGAAAAAGAAACATGACAGAAAATCACTGACAGGTAATCACTACACAATGTTGGATATACTAAAATATCTATGAACATTGCGATTAGTAATTACACTATTTTGTCAATTTATAAACTAAATAGTAAAAAAGGAAAGACGTAAAATATTGTGCCAAATGTATAGCTTAGGAAAGTTTTCAAATTGGAAACTACATAACTGTCGCGATAAAATAAAATAAATAAAATAAATTAAATAAATAAAATAAAATAAATGAAATTAATTAAATAAAATAAATAAAATACATAAAATAAAAAAATAAATAAAATAAAATAAATGAAATAAATAAATAAAATAAAATAAAATAAAATAAAAAAAAATAAAATAAAACAAAATAAAATAAAATAAAATAAAATAAAATAAAATAAAACAAAATAAAATAAAATAAAATAAATTAATTAAATAAAATAATTAAAACAAAATTAAAAAAATAACACAAAAATAAATAAAATAATTGAAATAAATAAAACAAAATTAA
Source organism: Muscina levida (assembly GCA_964034835.1). Classification (NCBI taxonomy): domain Eukaryota; kingdom Metazoa; phylum Arthropoda; class Insecta; order Diptera; family Muscidae; genus Muscina; species Muscina levida. The sequence goes on along the minus strand of OZ035883.1, from coordinate 25,418,168 downwards.
ATAAACAAAACAAAAATAAATAAAAAAATAAAATAAATAAAAAACAAAATAAATTACAAAAATAATACAATAAAAATAAAACAATAAATGGGTCTATACGAACTGTGTCCTGTTCGTATTGTTTAACGTCGATTTTACACTGATTTTGGTCTATTTTGTCATTGCCCCGACTCATTTATGTTCTAATTTTGTAAAACGAGTGTTTAGTAATTTAAATTCCTTACGCCATGTAGTTTCCAATTTAACGACAAAAATAACAGCAATTAATGAGAAACGCAGAAAATATTTAATATTCAAACAAGGTTAACACAAAATTATATACAAAAATTAGAAACTGCAACTTACAAAAAAATGTTGGCATAAATCATAGAAAGACAAAGGAACTAAGTTTAAAGACAAACATTTAGCTTACGCGTTTCCAAACCCATTATTTTTAGGATATTGGTTTGTTTTTTTTTTTTTGTTTAAACACATTTGTGTGTTTTTTGTGTAATATAAGCAAGTAGATCAAGATTATTGAATAGGAAGACACAGGATAACTATAGTATTGATCATTTCTATATGATAGCATTTCACTAAAAATCAGTAGAGCTCTCACTAATTCGAGTTGAGAGTAATGCAATTACCTTTAGGTGCCTTCTTTACAAAAACACCGCCAAGTAATTTACTGCCCGGTGTGGGAGTAAATGGTGTTATCTTTTTCTTCTTGTCGGCGTTTTTCGTAGAGGAACCATCGTCCACATTGGTGACGGTCGTGCGAGAAGAAAGGAACTAAAAGTAAAAGTTTAAAAAAATACAAAATAAAACACTAGAGCGCTTGTTTTGTTAAAACTTATCTTTTATTTATTTCATATTAAAAAGGAGCTATTATGTTTTTATTTCACTTATACAATTTTGTATATACTTAAGACATTCTTGTAGATATGATTTGGCGACCACACCAGATTTTGTTAAGTTTTCTAGAGTTTCAAGTGATTTTATAAAGCTCTGATACTCTTTTAATTTAAATTCTAATAGTAAAACAACTTCTGTATTGACGTTCTCTAGATTTTCGACTGAACCAAAGGCAACTTGATTCAAAATGTTGGGAAAATAGCCTTCTTCTTTAAAAAGTAAATGGAGAACAACATGAAGATTATGCGAAATGCCTTCGTCTTGGTGTACAAACATTTGATCATACAGATTGTGTTCTCTTATAAATTTAAATTTATTGCTGTGAAAAGTTCTAACTTTCATAGATTTCTCTTGTTGCAGAAAATTCTCTATGTCATTAAGAGAAAACTCAAAAACATCATGTTTGTTAGACGGCAAGAAGAAACCATATTCCGTTAAAAGTTTTAAATTAGTCAAAGCACCGTAACTTATGAAAAGTTGTTGATAGCGTGGTATTTTAGAGGGTTTACAATTCTCCAGACTTAAAATAAATTCCAGTTCCTTGGTGTTGGCATTTCGCATTAAATCTGCTTGAGTTTGTACCTGGTCTGAATGATTGAATAGATCAAGAAATGGTGCTAAAGCTAAATTACAATCTTCCGATATGAAAGATTGAAAGAAAGCCTTTTCCGGTTTGAGTTGTTTGCCAAAGATATAAACACTTCTAGTGTTGACAACAAAATAAGACCAACGAAATTTGCACAATGGGTATTTTTCCTCGAAATCTGGAAGATCTAAAACTAATTTCAATTTTCTATACGACTCTTTAACTTTACGATTCTGTTCTACAGTTATCTCTAAAATATTCTCAGGTAAAAATTGTAATTCAGCAATTGGACAAAAATAAGGCGTAGTAAAATATTGTGGCAAAGACTTTAAATATGCTTTAAATTCAGATTCTCGATCCAACTGTGCATGATATAAAACATAAAATGCCATTAACGATTGAAATGGTATCTTATGATCCTTATCAAATTTCGAATCATTAAACAAAGACTTAAAATTCTCATCATTTTCTAAAGTTTTTATCGTTAGCAAAGCATCGGCTGGTAGACGTATAAGTTCAGATCCTTCCTCGAACATAGATTTCGAACACAATCCCCTACCAGTAGCAGCAAAATTTCTAGCTGTCAATTCACTTTCATTTTTCCACCATAGTGAGCTTAAGTATTTATACAATTCGGGTAGAAAACGATCGTCTTTAGTTTGACCCTGATCCCGAGCTAGGTTTTTACGTTGCTTACGAAAGCGAAAAGTGCGACCCATTATTAATAAATTGTTTTATGACTATATTAAATAGATAAACGTGTACACGTTCTGCTTATTATGCGGTTGTTATTGCGAGTTATGGTACGTTGTTTGCTGTATACAAAATGTTTGCGTTTGTTTACGAAGTTTATGGTCGAACAAAATTCAGACAGTCTGGAAAGACAACAAATTATAGGGGAATAATGTATCAGTATCCCGTTACGAATTTAGTTAAAGTTGATAATTGTGTAAATGAATGTTTAATTAATATTCTTGTAGCAAAGTTCTTGAACAGTCATTACGTATGTATTATTTTTGTCAAATAATAACTGTGAAAACCTTTGCCTATTGTTTAATTTTTTTTAGATTTCTTTATCTACGAATATTTTTAGATCTATAGTAGACATGTAAAAGCCTTGTATAGAATAATTGAATTCGTTTAAAATTATGTTAATAAAAATGCAAACTAATTGTGAATTACGTCTAAGTTGCCTAAGTTGTATTGGAACTATGTGATCATTGAATATTCAGAAAAAAACTGTGACAGCATGATGATATTGTAAAAAACTAGAAGAAGAAAACATTTTAAGTAGTAGTGACACATGACTAGTTCAAAAGTATAAAATTCTGACCTACTTCCAAACTTTGAAATTTTAAACCCGTGAAACGGTACTAGTTGATGAATAAGAAAAATAGAATTTTGAAATTGAAATGCAACTACTTTCGAAAATATTCTTGAAATAAACTAGAGCTAATGCATCAATTTTGTACTAGTTCATATTAATTTTTTTTCAAGTATATAGGAAAAGTTATTGCAAAACACATAACTGTTTTGGTCGGCGGACAGTTGCTCTTATACTTCACAAGTTATTGTTAACAAAAATATTTTTTTCCCCATATAAAAAACGGTAATATAACTAATAAAGAACTGAAATGTACATGATAATTAATGGACAAAAAATAACAATAAATATAACGCGGAAGTCTGGACTCAAATTGGCATTAATCAATCTTAGCAAAATACTGAACAAGTCTTCGACAAAGAGAAAAAACTGAATAATAGCGTATTAGGAAGGCTGTTGTATAGTCTTGCAACTCTAACAAGAAATTAAGCATTTTTATAATTTTTAGCATTAAAAATAATTAATCGTCTGCAACGAGTAGAATGAGTAAAGTGATATATATTTAAAAGAAACTGTGGTGACTGAATTCTCATTGTTTTGTAAAAAAGGAAGAGAGTAAGGACATTAATAAAATTCCAAAAAGTGCATCCTATGAATTGCTTTACATAAGGCGTCACATGTGCCTTTTAATTATAAATATTTAATATAATATTATTAATATATTTGCGTTAAATTTGTTTTTATTTTATTAAAAGTATAATTTTGAAGTACTTTTTTCTTGTAAAGAATTTTTATTAATTTTGAATATTTTTGAACTTTTTTGTCGTATTTTTTTGTCTTTTTCGCTTTAATTTTTATTGCAATTTAATATTTGTCTGCAAGATTTTAGTAGTTATAATATTTGTGACATTTTTTTATTTTATTATTTTTCTTTTTTAGAGATAAATTTTTAGTAATTTATCTTTTAGTTACGTAAGTAAGGGTAATAATAGAATCCTTAGGATCCCTATAGGCCCATGGGAATAATACTTTTGGTTTTCTAGGACTTCACTTTACCAGCCAGACCTCGCCCGTTAAAGTGCAATTCAGACATCTTTTTGTTTGTTTATATACCCAGTAGGGCAAAATACTAGTTCGGAACTAGTAAAGTATTAGTTTCCTATAGGACAGTAAACTACCCAGCAGGGTAAAATACTAGTTGCAAACTAGAAAAATACTAGTTCTCAATAGGACCGTGAACTGTTTCACATATTCATACAAGCAACTGTCTCATTTAACACGTGGTTGTCGTAGGTATGGGTGGAATTGTCCCTTTTATACTAGAATAGAACTAGTTCAGAAATTCGAGTCGGCCGGTAGTTGATTGTCTTCTTGGAACTAGTTTGGAACCACTTCAAAACTGATTGATAAGTGCAAGTTCAAAGTTGACGCATTAGAACTAGATCTACTCTAGACATTTTGAGGTAGTTGTATATTATAGAAGTTGCTTTTGGCGAAATTTAAAAATATAATTTCTGAAATTGGTACAAAATTTGATAATTTGGAACTAGTTCAGAATTCCATACATTTGAACTAGTACCTATATATTTAAACTAGTTTGACGAATCCTTTCTGGGTATTTTCCGAGATTAGAAAAGTACCAACATTAAAAAATACGTTTTTAATAAAATTTTTTAAAAATAAAAAAATATATTTGAGTTGATTAGCAATTTTAAATTTCCGGTAACTGTTATTGCTATTATTTAGATCAGTCAACAAAACAAGAAATTGGCCTTGGTTAACAGTTTTCGGAGATCAAACTGAAGAAGATAACTTATTTATATGATCAATGCCAATAATATGGTCATCAAAAAATCTCAAATGAATCCTTTACCAGTTGCCAAAAATGAAGCTGATAATATGAACCTAAAATAACAAAATATTCCCTACAAATTCAAACGAATCCTTTTCTTTTAGTAAATAACAACAAATTTCTTTCATATGTTGTACAATTATGATTTGAGGAAAACTAATCTCATGTGTTTTTTGATAAACTTTCTGATGTCCGCTACATACTATACGGAGTAATATTTTATAAACGTTCTTTCATATTATTCCAAATAATAATATCATTAGATATTATCTGTATCATTATATTATAGTGTAACTCTAATGGCCCTTTTACACTAACGTTAATGTCATACTACCAGCCGGCAATGTATATTGTAAGATTGTATCAATTGGTCTTCATTAATGGTATTCTTAGTTTCTGCGTGCTATTATACCTCTATCAACAATTTCCTAATCAACATTGTATTTGATTTTCTCAGTAAAATATAGTGCTTTGATTACACATAATCTTAATTATCTCCTCCAATAGACCTACGGGATATAACCGCCAGTTTAACAAACTTTTTCTAAGCCTCTAAATATATTACGAAATATTGGCCTGTCTACAGATCGTAAAATCTCAATTGGATTAGCTTTCATAATGCTAAGTCAAAAAGAATAAAAAAAAAACAACTTACCAAATGTGCTGCTACACGCTGACCAGGAGCATTGAATTTGCAGTTTGGAAAACGTGCTAAACTACTGTAGGATTTCGTAGTCCCAAAATGTTGATGATGTTTACTGCAAAATCTCGCCAAGTGGACAAGTCCAGCCATAATTTGTTTATCAAATCACGAAATTGATAGTTCTTCCACTTCCAAATGTTATTTCTTTCCACCTGATGTCGTCGTATGTGTGAATTTATTTTCCAAATTGACAATTCGAGGAAAGCAGAGATGTCGACGAAGTGATAACAGGAATAACAACACTGTTTTATAAATAGCGCGAGAGACAGCTGTTATGGCAACAGTTATGGTAACATGTTTTGTGTACTTTCTTATCCTAATTCAAATGGAAAATAAATAAAATAAAATAAAATAAAATAAAATAAAATAAAATGAAATAAAATAAAATAAAATAAAATAAAATAAAATAAAATAAAATAAAATAAAATAAAATAAAATAAAATAAAATAAAATAAAATAAAATAAAATAAAATCAAACAAAAAGGAATAAAATGAAATACAATAATATATTTAAATGGTATAAAATTAAGCAAAAGAGAAAAAAATAAAAAAAAAATAAAAAGAAATAAAATAAAACAAAAAAAAACAATGTAAAATAAATAAAGTTATATAAAATAAAAAAATTAAATAAATAAAACAAAAAGGAATAAAATGAAATACAATAGAATAATATATTTAAATGGTATAAAATTAAGCGAAAAGAGAAAAAAATAAAAAGAAATAAAATAAAACAAAAAAAAAAACGATGTAAAATAAATAAAGTTATATAAAATAAAAAAATTAAATAAAACAAAAAGGTATAAAATGAAATACAATAGAATAATATATTTAAATGGTATAAAATTAAGCGAAAAGAGAAAAACAATAAAAGAAAACAAAACGAAGTAAAATAAAACAAAGTAAAATAAATAGTTATATAAAACAAAAAAAAATAAAACATAACAAAATGAACACTAAAATCGAAATAAAATAATAAAAAATATAATAAAAAAATAAAATAAAGTAGAAAAATGTATTACTAAAAATAGATAGCGGGAATTTTTACAATTTAATGATATAGAATAGAATAAAAGAAAAATAAATAATGCGAAATTGAATAAAAAACATAAAAAATTTATTAAAAAAACAATATTAAATGTGATATCTAAAAACAAGGAGTGGAAAATATAAAACTGTACTATTTTTGGAAACATAAAGTGAAGCAGGCGAACATCGTTTAAAAAATTTGCGCAATTGTTATATATACCCAGTAGGGGAAAAAACTAGTTCGAACTAGTAAAATACTAGTTCACCTTTCATACAAGCAACTATCTCATTTAACACGTAGTTGTCCTAGGCTTGAGGGAATTGTCCCTTTTGTACTAGAATAGAACTAGTTCAAAAATTCTAGTCAGGCAGTAGTTGATTGTCTCCTTTATACTAGTTTGGAACGACTTCAAAAAAGAACTAGTATTATTCTAGAAAATTTAAGCTAGTACTGTGCTAGTATTTTAAATAGAAAAATACAAAAAAAAAACTTATACGACGCACACTGGGGATTTCCCGGAAAAAAGTCAAATTGTCAACATACTCTTCATGCAATATGCAGTGGTATTTTTAAATTTAAGACTAAATGGTACAATCAAATCAAAAAAAAAATACTTGGATCTGACTGCTAGTTTATATTTTATGCCGTTTCAAAGTCAGTACTTGTATGTTTTACCGAACTGACTTCATATAAACCTAAGATTTTAAAGACGAATATTATTTTACTATGGCAGCTAACGTTTTTCTTTTTATTTTAATTAGGATATTTCAAATTGAAATTTTCAGTATACTAAAATTGAAAAAATAATCTCTGCTGAGACTTACGTTTTTTTTTTATTATTTTATTTTTATGAACATATAACAAAAATCCCTTTTTCTCCAAATATTTGGATCTGCAATTTCAGTTGTACATGCCTAAAGTTGGAAATCACTACTAATACATTGTCTCGTGTCTGTTTTTACATATTCAATCAAGTTCAAGTGCATCCAGTTGCACCTTTCAATAAAACTTATATTTTTTATATTATATTTTTTTTTTTTTTAATTCAAAGATAACATGTCGAAAGAAGTTGTGTTGCTCTGTACGCGTGGTACAATATGCCACCTACACTCCACAAAATTCTCATTCATGGAAAGGTTATAATTGAAAAGTGTATTTTTCCTGTAGGCTTACTATCCGAAGAGGCACATGAAAATTGTAACAAAGACTATAACAAATATCGACTCAGACACTCCAGAAAATGCAGTCGAATTGCCACGAACGAAGATATTATGCCCCGAATGATGGTAACATCAGATCAGACCATTTTCTCACATTTGACACCTTCGTTTATCCAGAAAAAGCATAGTGATATAAGTGACAAAAAGTAAAGGCTCTTTTAGAATAAAAATATACAATAATAATAACATTTTATATGAAAAATTCGTATTTAGTTATATGGGCGCTATGTGATGGGCGTGGCCGATTTTAATGAAACTTTCATTTCGTTAATTGCAATGTCTGTGCTAAATTTCAACACATTCGGAATAAAAGAACAAATTTCGTATGAAAAATTCATTTTGAGTTACATGGGTGGTATATGATGGGCGTGGCCGATTTTGATGAAAATTTATATTTTTCCTAATAGCGTTAAGAAAGTGCTCGGTGCCAAGTTTCATCACTCTAGGAGTACTCCTTATAATTTTTTCACTCAAATGTATGAAGACATTTCCACTGTGCGACGTCCAAAATACATTTTAAAGTGGGTGAAAAATTACAAATTTTCTTTTGTTTAATTTACACATGGAGTAGTTTTTAATAATTTATGAATATTGTAATTTATATAATATTGGCCAAGAGGCTTTAGTTACAAGTTTGTAAAAAATTAAATGAAAAAAATGAAATAAAATTGCAATACTATAATTAAATACATACAATAATTAAAATATAATGTTTTCACCTTAAAGTCTTGTCTTTTCGAAATATCTTATGAAATTATTCAAAATTCAACTAATAACGTTTAACAGGTTCATTTTGGGAATAGTTCACAATTCCATACTTTTCAACTAGTACGTTTTTGAGCTAGTTTGGCGAATCCCTACTGGATAGGTCCAAAATTACCATAAGGACTTCAAAAAATATTAACCCTTACTATGTATGTCGTAGTCACGTATAATCTTTATCGTTTTTCAAATAGGGTGTCGCTGATGTCGTTTGTGAGACTGAAATACGACTGCTCTTGCTCCTATCATGTTCTTCTTCATCAAATGATGAAAAATTCTCAAAACTAAACATTTCTGTTAATAACACTATGTCACAAAATTTCAAAAGTTTCTGTATCCCGGACATTTAATAATATATTTTAATGTAAAATTTCACGCTGAATTCAAATCTAGTGTTTTGAAAAAAGGTAGGTCTACTCAAATGTCATTTTCTCTGGTTTTTGTTCACCGATGTCACCGAGCTGTGACGAAAATAAAAGATAATAAAATTATTTATTAAAAAAACGATAGCTGATTAAAATCCTATCATAAATGACGAAGTTATGGCACTTTAAAGTTAGATTTTTGTAAAAATTTTAATGATTATTCAAGTTTTCGCTGCCTTTAATTAAGTTTTTTTCCGTGTTTCCGTAAAATTTGCTCCGGTTTCTGACCATTACATGAAAGAATAATACGTTACAAAAATTTTTTGCCCTTGGTCATCAAAATCGGTTGAAAAATAAACGCTACATTCACAATTAAGTACACATACCTCTTCTTGAGAGTAGTAGTAATTGTTGTTTTGCTTGCTTTCCGAAAAATATCTCTACATTTTTTGTTAAACAAGTCACAAAGGAAAATCTAAAAAAAAAATTGGGTTATTTTCCCAAATGCTGCAAATGCGGAAGTAATTTTTATCCGATTTTGATGACCAAGGGCAAAAAATTTTTATAACACATTATTCTATCATGCAATAGTTTGAAACCGGAGCAATTTTTAAGGAAACACGGAAACAAACTTAATTAAAGGCAGCGAAAACTTGAAAAATCATTAAAATTTTAACAAAAATCCAACTTTGAAGTGCCATAACTTCGTCAACCATATTTCAAAAACTGTTCTACTTTCCAAATATCTGAGAGCAAATTTGAATTCAGCATGCAATTTTACATAAGGATCAACTATTTAGAAGCCGGGATCAAAAATTTGTTGCATTGTGTAATTACTTGTTTTATTCAAATTAAAAAAACATTCGAATGTTGTAGAAAGTCGACTACGACATACGTAATAAGGGGATTATATCTGGAATCATGTTGATAATACTTTTAAAATAAGTACTCAGACATAGTGGTAATAAAATAATACATATTTCGGACCCTAGGGCCATTTTTACCTTGGGATTGAACTGAAGAGGACGGCATCTTCATTATCTCTAGTCAGACTACAACCAATATTTAATTATGAAATAATATATGTTTGAAAAAATTTAATACTTGGGATTTATTTAATTATTTTTCTTTGAAATTATTTTTTTTATTTGTTCTTTGGAACTTATTTCATTGGGCCCTAGTTTATATCTCCAGTTTCCTTAGTTTGACCGTATATTTTTTAATAATTTTTTATGCAATACTTTTTTTATATCAAAACTAAAGATTTATATTTAATTAATGTGGCTAACAAAAGGTTTACTCTTACAAATGGAGTATAGAAAACTAATTTAACTTATAGACTAAATGACATTTTTAAAATAGACAAGAAAAAATAATGTAGGGATCTTAATGAATCACTCTCACTCGCTCTCTAGCTCTCTCTCTCTAATGCCAAAGAGATTAAGAGGGCATTGAACTTTGTTTAGTATTTCCAAAAATTTGGATTAGTCTCCATGCGCCTCTGGAAATTTGTATACCAATTTTGTAGCGTTGACAACGGTACCAGCGTCTGATTGCTCATAGGTGGAATTTGTTGAGGTGTCATGGTAAAGCTGGAAGCATAGTTGAAAAAGTTTTCCAACATTTTCTGACCGAATTGTAAATTAGCAGTGGCGCTTGACTAGAATTGACAAAACAGAAATAATGTTGTAATAAAATGTTTAGATTTTAAAATGTCTATATCTCACTTACCACCGCTGGTGTTAATTGTGTTACTGTCATTTCGGGCTCCACTGAAATGCCCAGCTGGGCTGTGTGTGATATTTCCTGTGCTCCAAAGATCATGCCATTCTCTTGAGACTCTAATTCGTGAGCTTTTTTCAGCTGAGATATTTTAAAAATGGCCGAGGGTTTACTATTCGAAATGTGACCCAAATACTGCCAAGTTGGTGCTGAGATCGCATCTGGCCAACTGAAGTAAACAGCCGCCGATGTTCCCTCGGGCAGCGCTTGTACGCCGGTCAAAAATACCACAAGATAATTGACATGGTCAATGTCAGGCACATTGATGAGCAGTTTATTTTCATCCACCGGTGTAAAATCTGTTTGTGGCTGATGGAATGATTTGCGACTGTGTTAATTTTATGTTAAATATTTGGGCACATTTGATACTTACAAGTCTTCCTGATATTATTAGGCCAAACATTATGGTTTTGGGTTTATTTGGAGGAGAAATAAATAGTTTTTGGTGAATAAAAGCGGAGGGAAATGCAGAGAATGTTGTTTACGTTTTCAAAAGATCTAGAACAATTTGATGAATGCACTTTGACGTTTAGAGCAAAGCAAACATCAAACCAAAATAATGCAACATCTGATTGTCAAATGGTGGCAATGTCTTTCAAACTGTAGGACAACAGAGTAGCAACGCCATCTGGTTTTGCTTTTGCAATGAAGAAAAATATACTACGCTACGTTCTGACAAGGGGAATTCAAATCGGAATGCCAATATGAAAGTTTTGTTTTAGCAAAGTTGTAGAATATTTGTGACAAATGAAATATGAAAGAAGAAACTAATGCATCCAATAGTCAAAATTACAATAATAATCCAAAAAGGAAACAATACTTAAAATTTAAATTAAATATTTTGTATATTACCCCTCAATAAAACATAATAGTTTTTTCAATACATAACCAATTATTTGTTTTAATTCAAAATTTTTTAAATTTGCATTTATAAATTAATTAAAAATACCGATTTATCTATTTATTATTATTTTTATTTTTAAATTAACGGAAATAACACTAAAACTTTTTTTTATAACTTTGCAGGTATAAAATATTAAATTTGTGAGGCGTTACTTGTGCGTTATATAAGGTTTATTATTTTTTTTTTGTTATATAGTTAAAAGATTTAACAAAAAATGAAATTTATGTTACCAATATTAATATTCGCTTTCTAAATACATTTCTTAACTTTCATGTTAAATTATCTTTTTTTTTAATTTTTAAATTTTCAATTTCAAATGGATTCTGTAAAAAAATTAATGTTAGAAATACTTTGTAATATTCTACTTTGTATTCAATGTAAATTACGATTATAGTAACCTTTGAAGTAATGTCTATGATTCGATGTACACAAAATATTTTTTCTGTTTAGTTCGTAGAATAATATAATAATGAAATAATAAAAACGTTTTTGTAGTAAACTAAAGAAATAAACGGTTTTATTTCTATCAATTAAAATATAAAATATAATATATTTTATATTTTATATAAAATATATAATACTATAATAATAATTTATAGATATAGAAATGTTAAAGATTTAAATATATTAACTTTTAGTTAATTTTTCTTAATTGTATCGAAACGAACAAGAGTAAAACAAATTTAAGAGCAAAACAAAAAAAAAAAATACAAATAATTTGAAATCAAATTTATAGTTTTCATCAATTAAAAATTTACATGAAAATTACAAAATTTTAATTCAAAATATTTGTTTTCATTATTAATATTAGTAAATTATTTATAAATTAATAAGAAAAAGATGTTATCAGAAATTAAATATTATTTTTTTTGTAAATTAAAAAGAAAACTACATTTAAAATAATTTTTTTTAATTTTTGTAAAACACTTGTTCAAATAAAAAATATAATTTTTTTTAAATTAAAAAAATTTATAGATATAAAAATGTTAAAAGATTTAAATACATAAATATATTAAATGTAAAATCGAACAGGAGTTAAGTTAATTAAAGAGCAAAACAAACAAAAAAATATAAAATATTTTGTATCAAAATTTTATAATACAAGCATTTTTTTTTTTTGAAAATTTACAATTATATTATTTTAAATATTAGTAAATTTTGTATAAATTAATAAGGAAAAAGATGGTATTAGAAGTCAAATATTATTTTTGTTTTGAATTTTTTTAAATTAAAATGAAAACAACATTTAAAATAATTTTTGTTTACCATATCTGGAAAACATGTGCGTCCATTAAGAAATATAAATTTTTTTGAATTTAAAAAAAAAATATAGATATAAAATTGTTCAAGATCCAAATATATAAATATATAAACTTTTAGTTAATTTTTCTTAATTGTATCGAAACGAACAAGAGTAAAATAAATTTAAGAGCAAAACAAACAAAAAAATTAAAAATACTTTGAATTAAAATTTTATAATTTTTATACACGCATTTATAAATTAATTAAAAAATTATTGTTTTTTTATGTTTTTAAATTAAATTTTTTTTACCACATTTGGGTAAAAGAGTGTCTCAGTAAAAATTTTTTTAAGTTATATTTTTTAAATTAAAAAACGGAATTATAAATGAAAAATATTTAAAATATTCCAATCACAAATAGAAATTTCAGTTAGCAATTTTTAGTAAATTGCTCAAATTTCAGTAAAATTAATTTATTTTTAATTCTTAATCTAGTTCAAATCAAATAAAAAATTAAAAGTAATAAACAAAAATTTTAATTATAAATTGATAATTTTCCTACATTAATTAAAAAATTTGTAAAAAAAAATTAAGGTTTTATCATAAATTATATTTTTTGTTTTTTTTTTAATTAAAAAATATAAATATTGGGTAATTGAAAAACAGACCAATTTGATTTTTTTTACCACATTGGGTTAAAAGAGGGTCTCAGTTAAATACACAAAGTGTAACTAAAAAATATTTAAAACATTCCAATAAAATAGAGAAATTTAATGTTAGTTACTACAATTTTTTAAATAAATTTCTCAAAATTTTTTTTAATTTTAATTTATATCTATTAAAAAAAATGAAAAGAAACAAAAAATATTTTTAGTTAAAAACTAATAATATTCTTACATTAATTTATACATTTAAAAAAATTAAAAAATTTTGGATTTATCAGATCATAATTTTTTTTTAATAAAAAAATAGAAAAAGTTTTGTTAAAATAAGTGTGTGGAATTAAAAAAAATACAAAACAAACATACGATAAAATAAAAAATAGCTAAAAGATTCTAAAAAAATATTTAAAATCTATGTTAGTAAATGTTAAGAATAATTTTTAAATAATGTATTAACTTGTAATTAAAATTAAATTTGTTTTATTTTGAAATTTTCAAATTAAATTAAAATTAACACAAATAATAAAACTATTTTGTATTAAAAATTTAAAATGTTTTTACAAGAATTTATAAATATAGAAAATTTTGATTTTAACTGATGGAAAGTTCCACTTAAAACGGTCCGCTACAGGAAATAATATAATTCCATATTTTAAATAAAAATCGGTCAATTAATATATACAATTATGGACAAATGCAAAATATTAAAATTTTATAAATTTTTATCAATTTGGCAACAGTTTGAAATGAGCATATAACGAACATTCTCATCTCCATCTTTATACGCTAGGACTTACATTAACATTTTCTAATATTTCATTTATCTTGATAAGTAATAACTGTTATCTTCGGCAAAACAAAACTTTTGTTTGTTTTCTCATAAGGTTTCGGCTTTGTATGTTTTATAATAACAGTTTAATGAGTAAATCAAAATATACAAATTATGTGTCACACCCGTCCCAGTAAATATGACAAAAGTTTAATAAAATTGTAACTTTACTCGTACATGATAGAACAATAATAGATTTCCAACAATAACAATGTAAGTGCAATTAATAATAAAGTGACATTTTGTGAGTATATATTTAAATTTTGAATATTTAGTTACAGAAAACATTTGGTCACACCCGTCCCTGGGTAAAAAATGAAGACAGCCAGATAAGCCATAACAAACACAATGTTTGGGTTTTCTTAAATATGATTGATTTGGCCAAGGTAAAGGCCACTACATACATTAGTGCATTTTGTATAAGAGCCTCCTTAGGGTGTTAAGATAAGGGATAGGTATGTTCGGGAAAAATGTTAGGAAATTGGGGATCGGTCATACATTTAACCCCTCTAGGAGGCACCATGGGAGCGGCTGGAGATAATTTAAAAATAATATATATAAAAATAAAAAATTGTATGGAAACCACCTTAAAGGTTGGAAGTAGAGGGTAGATATGTTTTGAGAAACTGTTGGGGTTGCAAAAATATTGGGGGTCGGTCATACATTTGACTCCTTTAGGGCAGCTAGAGCGGTGAGAGCAAATTTAATAAAAATTTGATTTTTATATGGAAGCCTCATTAGGGTGTGAAAAATGTTAGGTGGGAAAAATTACTGGATTTCGGGGCAGTTGTAGGGCTTGTTGTGGATTTTTCCCTCAATACGAAAAGTTTCTCGTTAGTAACCGGGGAACATAGAAGTATTTTGATGTTCCATTAAAAGTTACTTTAATTGCGAGAAACCCAAAAAAACTAAAGTTCAAACTCAATGATTGATTTTAGGATTTTTCGAAAGTGTTAAGTTTTTATTAATTTAAAAGCGTTTAATTTTTTCCCAAGTGCAAAATAGCGATGGATTCAGAATCTATTGGCATGGGACTTTTCAAATATAAAATATTTCTTTAATATGTTTGCCTACAAATTTTTTAAATGGTCCGCAAGTAAGGACCATAATAATGCTAATTTTTTTGAGATTTTTGTTTATGTATCCTGTTAGATCCCGCAAGTCTTGCGAGTGATATAAAAACTTTTTGGCCTAATTTAACAAGATCAGAAAAGTTTTGCCGCTGAAAATCGCGGATGGCCAAAAAACAGTTAATTAAAGTTCATACCTAAGAAAATAAAAATGTTTGATTCTTTTTCACATTCTCGCTAATTCTCGGTAATAACGTCATTTGAAAAATAGCAACAACATTAATCATTTTTTCTTATGATCCGTTAACCAAGAAGTAATAGAAAATCCTATGCAAAAAAATGAAAATTTGGGAGCGATAACAAAAAAAAATTACTTTACAACAATACGTCTGTGCGATTTCGTTTGGAAGCCTTTGTTACTGGAGTATTTATCATTAAATTGTTTTTGTTGTCACAGAACAACTGCACAACTATACGTAAAATTGTATCGTTGGCACCCAATGACACCTACACTACATAAAATACTTATACAAGGATCGGAAATTATAAAAATGCGTTACTGCCTATAGGACAACCGTCTGAAGAGGCAGTAGAGGCTCGAAACAAACATTTTCCAGCTTTCAGGCACGATTTTTCCAGAAAATTATCCATAGAATCCTGCAATCAGGACATCCTAAATAGGCTTCCCTTCAGCTCAGATCTACTTCTAGGTGCCTCAACAACTAAAAATAAAACAAAGTTTTCTTTATTTTTGCCAGAAACTATAGAGATGTTCTCTCAGCTCAACCAAATCTAGCAGCTGAAATTTGCGATGACGGCGAATAAAAAAAATTTTATGTTTTAAATGTCCAATATATGAAAATATATCTGTTTTTACTATAAAAAATAAATTGATTATGTTTTAAATGTTACACTTAGCTTAATAAACAATTCAAATATTTTTGGCCGCCCAGACCATCAAAATACTTCTATGTGCGGGTAATCGGATAATAATTATGAGAAGGACACCGAGTTAAATTGTAAATGTAGTGCCCCCAAATATATACTTGCAGTTGAGCCCAAAAAAATGTTTTGTCTTATTTTTATACTGAGAAATTCGTAACATATGTTTACATTAACTAAGGTCAGTTCGAAATTTTTAGGATACGTTATCCCAAAATTTTTTGACATTAAAGTCAAAAATTATTTTTTCATCGACTTTGACAAATTTAAAAAAAAATAACGGTAAGGAATTCAGAATAAAAAATTGGTACATTCTGTGCACAATTTTGTTTCCAATAATAAAAAAAAGAATTTTGAAAATCGGTCAAGAATTGCGGCCTAAAATTTCAAATGTCCAAAAAAACTTTTTTTTCCCCACTGTGCGATAGTACAGATAACGAAAAAATATATGTCTTATTATTTTCTTATATGTTTACCTTTATGTTTATTCTTCATACTTTTGGAGTTTATTTGACTAGGTCACACAATTCGTAAAATGGCGTCACATCCGTCTTTTTTTTTCTAAAAAGTTTTCTTTTTTATTAAGAAAAAGTAATTTTTTGCGAACAGTAAGTACTTCAAAAATAATATAAACAATTACCTACATCACAATAATTGTAAAATTTTACTGAATTTAACCTGAAAGTCATAATTTTGTAAAAGCTCAAATTCCTAAGGTCACACCCGTCGTAGTCTTCTAAAGGACATTCTGAGCAGAAAACAAGTTCTTTCAGTGTCTACCTGTTACTAAACGTTTTAAAACTTCAGATTCTTGATAATCACAGCTTATTTTTAATAATACATTTTCTATTTATGAATTAAAACCAAAAATTTTAGTAACATGGTCACCCCCGTCCCAATGCAATTGCCCTGATGTCATTATATTTTAATTAATTTTTTTACCATAATTGGCTAAAAAAAGTGTGTCCATAGGTCCCTTATCGGGTTTCGCAAGGTCCATAATTGATGTTTTTTTTTGGGGTATTCAAGTGTGTCAATTTGCCAATATTTTCAAGAGAATTTGCCTATTAAATATTTAACCACTTGAAATTATTATAACAATATGAACTAATATTTACATATCGCTTAATTGTTGCAAGACATGCCGATATGTAGTATGTGCAATTTTCGAAGGAATAGCGTTCGAATAAAACCATTAATATCTACGTGTCAAGCGTTAATTTTAACTTTTTTTTATATTATTTATTTCCGTTATAATTTGCATAGTCAAATTATATTGAAAAATTTGTTTCATTTGTTTTCATTATACATATACCGTTGTCCGACCCACACATAAATTTTTCATGAGCCAATTTTCAGTTACACTTCAGGAATTTCAACTCACACTTATTTTTTCTTTGTGTCTGTAGGTTTGGCTGGAGGCGGCGGATTAGTTTTGGGTGGTTCAGGTTTTGTTGCCGCTGCTGCGGCCGGCTTAGGTTTTGGTGCTTCTGCTGCCTTCTTAGCTGCCTCTGCTTTGGCCCTTTGCTCTGCCTCTGCTTTGGATTGGGCAATACGAGCTTCGGCCTCTTTTTTCAGTACCTCCTTCTCGGCTTCGGTTAATTCACCAAATATGCTAGTGATAAATGCATGCAACTCACTTTCGTGTTGTTTCTTGTTGCCGGTTGAGGGAGCTGCTGCCGTAGGACGACCATGATATTGTATCTGAAGGCTAAAATTAATAAAACGACAAAAGGCATAAGATTTAATTAGAGAAGTGGTAGGTAACCAACAACAAACACATTTCGCAATAATCAACTGCATGATTCTTGAGTGGCGTAACCAAAGCCATCAAGACATCAAATAGGGCGGCGCCAATGTGATTTTTTCCCTCTCTCTCTTTCTCTCTCGATTCGTTCAAACAAATTGCAAATTTAATCATTCGTGTTCTAAAAATTGTTTTAACTAAAAAATAGTGCAATCTCTCCCTGTCTGCGTCATTTATTGAATACATTTTTTGTTTCAATATGATGAACACCAAGAAAATATTTAAATATATCATGTCGTTGTCGTCGTCGTCAAATAAATGTGCCAAATACCAGTCATTTGTTACAAGAAATGTGCAAACGACCACATTTCACTTCTATAAAAAAAAGGAAAGACGTATCCGCAACGGAATTGAGGAGGAGAGAAAGAGGAGTACAAAAGATTGGCATATAAAATTATACGTTTCAATTAAAATTCCAAGTATTTTTCAATTGAGTGTGTGTGTGTGTGTATGTGCACTTTTATATGGATGTCTGCTTGTTAGGTTGTAATCATGGCATATCCTCCCATAATGTCTGTGCTGCCATTGAGATTCATCGCGTTTTATTTACCAACAAATTTGTGCATATAAATATGAATGTATATGAGTTGAAAATATATTTTTGTTTTCAAAAACTAATAATTTAGCCAGAGTACGTATACAAAGAGCGTCAAACAGTAAGGTCATACCAATAACACAAGGCAACAAAATGGAAAAATAAATTTTAAACTTTTTAAAAACCACTAAACAATTTTGATGTATTACGGTTCCAGTAGTAAAGGGTGGTTAAACTGTAAGGGCCGATGTTGAATGTGAACCACACCTAAACGTCAAGTTATTTTCTGCATTTCATTTGACATTTCTTAATTTCAGACTTACTCAATTTTTTCGCACATTTAGACGATTAAATTGACCGAAAAAATCAAGAAGTGCATTTGAACGCCCATTTAAATAATAAGCCTGAATAACTTTAACGTGTTGCTCGATTGTGTATCTTTCCATGTCGTACGTCAGCGACATCTATAGGATAAATGTTGTGCTCATCGAGACCTATACACCAATACCTCACCAATACCTTTTTTGCTATAGAAAATCATAATTCACTTTGCGACGTTTTTTTTGGAACGTAACTATAGCAAAAAAATTTTTTTATAGAAAATTTTTTTTTCAAGTTGTTTCGAGGTGGTCTTTAATATTTGCCCTCAACTTTGAAAATTTGTATACCATTACCCTTAGGGATGAGGGTATATATCATTTGATACGAAAAAAAGTGTAACGCATTAAAGAAGACGAGTTTGACCCCAAGTATCTTAAGACCAAATTCTTTGCAGGACTTTTTAAGACGATTGAGCTATGTCCGTCTGTCTGGCTGGCTGGTCAGCAGGATAGCTCGAGTAAACTTAAACGGATCGGTATGAAAACTTACCAGTATTAATATTTTTCGAAACGAACTAATGGGATTGTAAATGGGCACAATAGCCCTACCCCTTCCGGTACCTCCCATACAAAATTACCTATTTTTGGGTAATTAATATTCCTTTCATAACTTCCAAACAGATGACTGGAGGACATTTAAATTTGGTCAGTTTATTTATCTTGCAAAAGTAGACGAACCCTAAGAAAACCGAAACCTTTGCCACACCCCTTCTGGTACCTTCCATACAAATGACCGAATTGGCCCAAAGAGTTTTACATACATATCTTTTTTGTTAGTAAACTGAGTTCACTCAAATTTTGCGTATGATGTTCGCTTATGAAAATTGGGCTCAGGAATGAACATGGACTATATCAGTTTAAGCCTTCTGGTACCTCCCTTACAAAATTACCTATTTTTGGAAAATTAATATTTCTCCCATAACTTCCAAACGGACACTTGGAGGGCAATGAAAATAGGTCGGTCAATGTATCTTGTGATAGGAGACAAAACCTCAGAAAACCTAACTATTTGACACACCCCTTCTGGCACCTCCCATACATATGACCGAACTCACCCCCATAATCTTACATACAAATCTTTTTTGGAAGTAAACTGAATGCACTCAAATTTTGCGTATGATGTTCGCTTATAAAAATTGGGCTCAGGAATGAACATGTACTATATCGGTTCACGCCTTCTGGTACCTCCCATACAAAATTACCTATTTTTGAAAAATTAATATTTCTCCCATAACTTCCAAACGGACACTTGGAGGGCAATGCAAATAGGTCGGTCAATGTATCTTGTGATAGGAGACAAAACCTCAGAAAATCTAACTATTTGACACAACACTTCTGATACCTCCCATACAAATGACCGAACCCACCCCCATAGTCTCACATACATATTTTTTTTGTAAGTATACTGAATTCAGTAAAATTTTGCGTATGAAGATTTGAATCAGGAATGAATATGAACTATATCGGATCACCCCTTCTGGTACCTCCCATACAAAATGACCTTGTTTGGAAAATTAATATTTCTACCATAACATCTAAACCGGTACCTGGGGGATAATAAAATTTGGTCAGTTAATTTATCTTGTAATAGGAGGCAAGGTCTCATCAACCCTAACTTTTTGGCACACCCCTTCTGGTACCTCCCATATAAATAACCGATATTTCCCCTTTTACGAACATATCATTTTTGTATGTACACTGAATTCAGAAAAATTTTGCCAAGGTAAGCGATCATTGAACGTTGATTTACGAAAAAAATCAGACACGTTGAGCTGCCCCTAATTGTACCTTCTGTACAAATAGGTCAAATTTATTACGTTTTTGCTTTACATGCAGACAAAAAGTAATACATAAGTAATTTTATTTTAATTACAAAATCTATTAATTTCAATAACTCAAGACTTTAACAATATCTTATATTGGGTGATGGTATTTATCAGTGAGTTTACCTGACTGAAATTTCTGTACTGGTTTCTTATACGACCGATATACGTGCCAAATCTCGACTTTGTACCTATATAGCTTAAAAGATACAGACATTTCAAAATTCGAGTTGTATGGAGCAGTGCCACGCCCATTTTAACGGTTTTCCCAAATATACCTAACCCCATCTTCATCCCCTAAGGGGGCTTCCATACATAAATCAAATTTTTATTACATTTGCTCTCACCGCTCTTACTGCCCTAAAGTAGCCCCTAGAGGAGTAAAATGTATGGTAGACCCCCAATATTTTTGCCTCTATTTGCAACCCTTAAGGTGATTTCCATACAATTTTTTCATTTTTTAAATTATTTTTTATAAATTTAAAAATAAGTAAAACCATTAAGAGTAATAATTTTTTAATTTCATTTTTCTATATTTTAATTAAAAAATACTTATTTTTGCGGCTCACTGTATGCTAAGCACAAATCACTTTTAATATTATTGCCTGATATTTTGTTGTTTAATTTAAAATAAAAACAGATTTGCCAAAATATTATTATTGCATTTATTATATTGTTTTGCTTTAACAGTCAGGAACATTTAATAACAGTTTTCTTTGATTTGTTGCCAAATACACATTTCAATGTGCCGCCAACAAAATATGTACAAATGTAGGTATGTACTTGAATGTATGCATTGCATATGCATATGTATATAATATATATATATCTATATATATGTGTGTACTCAATATATTCGCTGGCATATTGAGGCTGGCCAAAATGTACGTTTACAGGCATACACCCGATAAGAACATACATACATCTACACATAGTACATGATGTATTTTCATCACGTAATATAGAAATTAAAGTTCATTGAACAATTTTGTTGTTAAAAAAAGTTTGCATTTAAATAACAAAAAAAAAACAAAGAGAAAAATAAATAGACAAATCAAGTCATAAAGCTAACAAACAAATTTTGCATTGTCAAAATCGAAATGAACAAAACAAAGTTGAGGCGCCAATTAATAAAATTCATATGTCACAGGACGTTTGGACTGACTAATGAATGGACAAATGGCGTGAATGCAAATTTATTTTAAAAATATCAATATATAAATGTTTGGTGGATTTTATACCACAAATGTTTATAGGGTTTGGATTTAACGAATGATTAAATTTTATTATACATAGAAGATAGTGTCATGATGCTAATAAAGGATATGTGATGGTGAGGGCCAAAACAGCATAATGCTAATTAAAAGCATAGCTGAAAATGATTCTGCAGCTATTAACTGGGAAAGTAAACATAAGGTATATTATTAACATTTTATATAAGGGCAATTCTACGCAAAACGGCCGTATACAGGAAAAAACATAATTCCATATTTTAAATTAAAAACGGTCAATTACACAGTACAACATTTTTCAGCTCATTGATTTGGGATACAATTCTAAGAACTGCACGTGAAAGTAGCCCCAACAAGAAGAATTTATGCATCATTCGTTTTGTCAAGTTACATGCCTTTATAATTTAATATCGATTTGAAGTTAGTTAGTATCACATATGGGAATTTGTCACATTTTAGGCTCTTTCGTTTGACATAACTCGAGAACCACTAGTCCAAATTAGTTGAAACAAATCTAAACAATTTAAGAATTACAATTCCTTTAATCTGTTCATATAACGTTTCCCTACATAAGCAACAGTTTCACTTTTCCATTCATCAAATGATTTTGAGCTGGGTTTATTTTGAAGCAGTTACAATACAACTGTTGTACTCTGTGGCGTATGATTTACGTGGAATATTACTTATGATAATTATACGCCACCATATAACAATATAACAAAATAGCCTAAAATGTGACAAATTCCTCTATACGATACTTTCTAACTTCAAATCGATATTAAATTATTATGGCATGTACATATCTTGACACAACGAAAAGAAAAGTGGGTAGATATGTTTTGAGTAACTGTTGGGGTTGCAAAAATATTAAGGGTCGGTCATGCATTTGACTTCTCTAGGGGCTGCTTTAGGGCAGTTAGTGTGGTGGGAGCAAATATTATAAACATTTGGTTTTTGTACGGAAGTCCCCTTTGTGGGTGAAGGTGGGGGATAGGGATGTTTGGGGAAAATCTTAGGTGGAAAAATGACTAGGGGTCGGTCACCTATTTGAACCCTCTAGGGGCGATTCCGGGGCAGTTGCGGCGCTTGTTGTGGATTTTTCTCCAATACGAAAAGTATTTTGTTAATAACCTGGGGCTCGATTTTGATTTTAGACCCATGGTTTCTGGGGAAAATTTTCTTAGCATTCATCGTAGATTACGATTTTGATAACCGCTTGGTCGAGAAAAAATTTAACCCACTCTAAAGATGATGTATATAGACCAGATCACGAAAAAAAATTTCCAAAGTCGAGGGCAAATATTATTGATCACCTCGAGCCAACTTAAAAAAAAAAATTCCACCCACACCCCCAATAGACAGCCAAAATCAATCAATTTGTGAGTCAATCGTTACATTCAAGACATTGGTGTATGGGCCTCGATGAGTACTCCATTTATCCTATAGATGTCGCTGACGTACGACATCATTTTGTAATGATGGCCTCATTCTAAGCATTTCTACCCCTAAAATTTAAAAATATTTATAAATTGGAGTAAAGCCCTTTAAAAAACAAAAATATTTTTCATTGTAAGTATACTGTTGAAATTTTCTCGGTGTGATCTTCAATATCTGCCCTCGACTTTGGAAAAAAAACAAAATTTGTATGGGGACCGACCCGGTCTAATGAATACAATAATAAAACAGATAACTTATAAACATATGTTTTACTATTTTCTTATCTGTTGATCTTTATGTTTAATTAAACTCTATAGAAACGTTAATTTCTTCATATTTTGTAGTTTATTTTACTAGGTCACACCAGTCGTAAAATGGTGGCACACCCGTCTTTTTTTCTAAAAAGTTTTTTTATTAAGAACAAGTTTTATTTTGCGAAGAGTAAGTAAGGACCGGCCGTGGCATGATGGTTAGAACACGCAATTGCCATGCGGGAGATCACAGGTTCAACTCCTGGCTCCAGTCATCTTAAAAAAAACATTTTCTTTCATTGTCGGCTCCCCTCGAATGTTGTCGACAGCAACTTCGCAGTATCAGTGTCGAGTCAATCGGCATGTCTAGTAAGAGCTTCTCAAACAGTGACGTTCGCATTCGTCGATAAACAAGTAGGTGCCGTTAGTTGTAAATCTAAAAATAGAAAGCGTGTTAATTCACAACAACGCGAGAAGCTATCCCATACCTCATTCATGGGGTGTAAAGGGAAATTAAGTAAGTAAGTAAGTAAGGCAGTACTTAACACAATCAATAATAATGTAAACAGTTACCTTCATGACAATAATTGTGAACTTTCTACGGAAAATTGTATAGTCATAATCATATTTTTGTAAAAGCTCAAAATTCCTATGGTCACACCCGTCGTTATCTTTTAATAGACATTTTGAGCATAAATCAAATTCTTTCAGTGTCTACCTGTTACTAAACGTTTTAAAACTTAATATTCTTGGTTATCACAGCATTTGTTTTAGTAATAAATTTTTTTATTTAAGAATTATAACCAAAAATATGAATAACACATAGTCACACCCGTCCCAATGGAATTGCCCATAAACAAAATCGTATAGTAAGATATTTGTTGAACTCAAAATTTTTAAAAAATATGTATATGTATGTAAAAAATTTTTTACTGGTTCCGATTCGAATATAACGTTAAATGACAATATGGCGCGTTGATTACTGTTCGCGACCATAACACACATGAGGGGAACAGAAAAATGCATAAGGTTATTTTTCGTATGGCAGCGATGAAGAGATAGTTTTATTAAATAGTTATACAATATTAACCAACATTGTTACTTATTATTTTAAAATTATATCATATTTGATCTGAATTTTTTTTTAACTTATTTTAAATTTATTTTTGAAGTTAATTTTGTTTTATTGTACCTTAGATCTGTTTTAATTTTGATCTGAATTTATTTTAAATATATTTTTTAGGTTTAATTTTTTTTCATTTCTACTCAGATCTGTTTAAAGGCGATAGTTACGTTTAAAAATATATAATGCAACTATGACAATTTTCATAATTTTATTCCGAAAAGCTCTCTTAGATTTAGATTCACAAAGAGTATCTAAAAAAACCCTAACAAACGCAAAAATTTTTATAAATCTGATGATATTCATACAAATTTGTATCTTAAACAATACTACCATACTACGATTTAGTTGGTCTTAAAATTTGTCATCTTTTTGAGGGTGAACAATTTTCATAAGCTGCGGTCTTTCCTTATTAAGGCAACAACAACATTATGCATTATTAAAGTATATTCTACTAAAAATGTAATACAAATTAGTTTCAGTACAGAGATTACTCACGCTTGAGTTATGTACTATCTCAAGCAGATATAATTTATTTTCATATACTATGGCGTATGAACAATAAACACTAAGTCATCATACATACACAGACAAATGACTATAATATTACTCATACGTACTGTAGTGTAGTGTCAGCTCTACAAGTTGATTACATTTCAACGATCATATTTATTCATTGTCACTTAAATACAAAATACAAATATAAATTAACAAATATAATTCAATTTAAAAATTTAAATAAGAAAGCTTGACACATAAATTTTTCGCTATTCAATATAAATTTTATTTACGCATGTTTTTTTCTCACTATAAATTATAACATTGAATATTTGCCCATATAAAACCAATATTGTAGTCACACATAATTTTGCAAATATATATGTATTTGTGCAATACGAAGCGATATCGGCAACAAAGACGACGACGACGACAATAACAATAGCAACAACAATATTGTTGTTTACATAAAATAATTATAATGAATGCCAACACAATAGTATAACAACAATAACAAATCAACTGAACTCTGAAAATCTAAACAACAGGAGAGATAAGAGACCAACAGCAACAAATAACAGCCGCAAGGCAACGAGGCAACGATGTCGTGCCGGTTGTTAAAATAATATATGTGAATACAAATTTCTATTTGCGACTAAGTCTCTACATGTTTCTATGTGCATGTGTGTGCGTGTGTGTGTGTGTTTTTGTATATACATAAGCAAATAGTTTGGCAGAGAAATCATCACAAAGAAGAATATCCCAAAACAAACTCTTTGCGAAACGCCAGACCACCGTTACATATACATATAGCAATTGACTATTAGAATGAGGAGATAAAATAAATTGAATGCAATTTTTTTTTTAAAACTTAAGAGGCAGGTTCGCTAAGTTTAAGGGAAACTTAAGATTCTAAAGGGAATCTTTTAAATAATACAAAATTACGAAATGTTTTTATTATAATAATAAAAAAATTATGCAAAATGTATCACAATAACATATTCCACATAAAATAATAATATAATAATATACAAATTTTCTTAAAAAAAAAGAAAATGATTCAAAACAAAACCGCTGTGAAACAAAACGGATCTAATTGTCTGGGGGCGGCATAATTCCTTTACGGAATGTAAGCCTTAGATGAGTATATTCAAATTCTGGAAGGACAGATCCACCCTAAGTCGACCTTTTTTAATGGAGTTCAATCTATGAATTACGAATAGATACCAACGATATTACACTGGAGTCTACGTGCAAGAATAAGCAAGTAATTCTCGGTAGTTGCACATAAGATTTTTTTTGAGAATAATCATGTTGTATTAATTGCTGTACTTGCCAAATCAATTAACTCCATTTAACAAAAAGTATATATTGTTTTTATAACTCCTGCTGTATTATAATGTCACATAAAAAATTTAAAGTCAGAAATGTCCAGAAGTGTTAATTTTTATTATTGGAAAAATTGTTTTCTTAACGTAAAAATATTGAATTTGTCGGTAATTTCAAATTAACATTTTACAAAATCTTAAAAGTGGAGTTAATCGATTTTGGTATGTGAAGCATTCTATTACACTGTAGAACATAATAACAAAAAAGGACAATGTATAATGGATTCTGGTAGAGAGGGTCAACAAAAAATATACGGGTATCGACGCTTTGAAAGTTTACATCTGGAAGAAATTAAAGGGGAGGGACAAAGTTTCCACCCTTTTGTAAATTTCTATTATGAATCGGCATAAAAAAACCACGTGTTCCTTACATTTTAGGTATAAAATGTGTTCAGTTATTTTATGTAAAATAGGAGGAACATTTTTGTATATCTATATATATAAAAGGCTTGGGTGACTGACTGATCATTCCCCAGCCCAAACGGCTACAGCTAGAACCGTGAAATTTAGAATGTATGTTTCTTTTATGTCGTAGGCGCGCACTAAGAAGGGATTTTTGAAAATTCGGACTGAAAGTGGGTAAAATGGGCATGGCACCGCCCCATACAACTGGAATTTTAAAATGACTGTATCGTTTGAACCATTATAGGTACGAAGTCGAGAATTGGTAACTATATCGGTAATATAAGAAAAAATACTTTCTTCGTAGAAAGTGGGCGGTGCCACACCCCTTTTTTAAAAATAGTAATATTGGCCAAATAAATAGATGTGATATGTGTGATACTGTCCATAGGGTCTCTATCACAGGCTACATGAAAACGTAGCTGGACAATGGGGCGTGGCACCGCCCACACAAACCGAAATTTCAATCGGTCTTATCTCAAGAGCCATTAGAGGCATGAAGATGAGATTTACTACATGTGTTACTGATATAAAGAGGAATAAGTCTCGCTATAAAATGGGCGGTGCCACGCCCCTTTTAAAAAATCGTTATCTGGCGAAATAAATGAAACGATTGCAATAAAATTTTCACTGAGTAGTACAGGGTCTCTATCATAGGCTACATGAAAACATACCTAGGCAAAGGGGCGTGGCACCGCCCACACAAACCAAAATTTGAATCGGTCATATTTCGCGAGCCATTAAAGGTATGAAGATGAGATTTGCTACATATGTAAATGGGTCATGGACAATTACGTATCCCTAGGAAATGGGCAGTGCCACGCCCCTTTCAAAACAATTGTCATGTCGGTCATATTAATAGCTAAGAACGGATTTTTGGAAACTCGTACTTTTATAGGTTAAAAAATGACCAATAAGAAATAAAAGTATATGAGGGATAATGGTATAATCGCGAAATTGATATGGGAATGCCTACTATCAAATTGGATTGAAATTGGATTAAATCCGATGTTTTTGTGTAAAAATTTCGTAATAGGGATAAAAAAGTTACTATCGCTCAGACCGAACGGCTAACGATGAAATCATTATAAGTTATATAGGCTTGCTCCGTATGGAATTAGAACGAAGCAAGGAGGGTTTTCAAAATTCTTAATTTTTAAGGGTAAAAAGGACAGAAATGGGATAAAACTAGTAATAAACGTCAAAAGGTGTAGTCTCAAAAATTGTGCGATGTGAAGTTGTACCGAATAGGGGATAAAACTGATGATATCACCCAGATCAAATAACTAAAGGTAGATTTATGAAAATATATATAGAATTGCTCCCTACAGAATTAGAGAACTGCCAAATGGGGTTTTTTAAAACTCGAATACTTAGGGTAAACTGGTACCATCGCCCAGACCAAATGGCTAAAGCTATAATCGTATATGGGCATGTTTCCTACTTAGTTCGAGGAGGTACCGGTCTATTTTAGTTGTGCGATACGAAAATATATTTTAAAATTCTTACTTTTAGGAATAAAAAAAGACCAATTGGATAAAGCTACAATCACATAGATTGGGTATTTGTTCGTCTTATGAAGCGTTGGCATTTTACCTGTATTGCTTAAAGTCATAAGAGGGTTTATTGTAAGTACGGGTGAAGCAACGCGAGCCGGGAAAGCTGGGCCTTTTATGTCCCTTTTGGTAAAGAAAAAGTGTAGAAAAACACCCTAAATCGGGTTAAAATGTACTACAAAATATAATATTCTACCAAAGTCCCTTGAATATACTAAAGCTCCAAAATCAACTTGAATGCCAGAAATAAGTCAAATTAAAAAGCATTCAATGGGTTAATTTCTTACTTATTCCAAATAGGTGCTAAAATGCTCCACAAACCACCAGAATCCCTTGTCAGAACATTGTTACTATTGAAAAAGATTCATTATGTTTTAAGGGTAGAAGTCCAAATTTTTATAATGATTACAATAAAAGTACTTTTTGGGTACGAAAAAAAAATGAGTTTTTTGCACGTTTTGGAAAAATCAAAAGTTCTTTTTGGTACAAAATAATTAGTTTTTGGCACAATAAAAGTACTTTTCGGGTACAATAAAAGTATGTTTTGGGTACACTAAAAGTACTTTCTGGGTACGAAAAAAAGTACTTAATGGTAAAAAATGTATTTTGTGGAAAAATCAAAAGTTCACTTAGATACAAAATAATTACTTTTTGGCACAGTAAAAGTACTTTTTGGGTACAATAAAAGTACTTTTTGGGTACGAAAAAAGTACTAAATGGTAAAAAAGTATTTTGTAAACGTTTCAGAAAAATCAAAAGTTCTCTTTGGTAAAAAATAATTACTTTTTGGTACAATAAAGTATTTTTTGGGTACAATAAAAGTACTTTTTGGGTACGAAAAAAGTACATAATGACAAAGTATTTTTTGGACGTTTTGGTAAAATCAAAAGTTTTTTTTGATAAAAAATAATTAATTTTGGGGTACACTAAAAGTACTTTTTGGGTACGAAAAAAAGTACATAATGGTAAAACAAGTATTTTTTGACGTTTTGGAAAAATCAAAAGTTCTTTTTGGTACAAAATAATTACATTTTGTCACAATAAAAGTACGTTTTCGGTACAATAAAGGTATTTTCTGGCTACACTAAAAGTAAGTATTCGTACGAAAAAAAGTACTTAATGGTAAAGAAAGTATTTTTTGGACGTTTTTGAAAAATCAAAAGTTCTTTTTGGTACGAAATAAATACTTTTTGGCACAATAAAAGTACTGTTTGGGTACAATAAAGGTATTTTATGGGTACGAGATAAAGTACTTAATGCTAAAAAAAGTCTTTTTTGGACGTTTTTGAAAAATCACAAATTCTTTTTGGTATAAAATAAATACTTTTCGGCACAGTAAAAGTACTATTTGGGTACAATAAAAGTATTTTTTGAATACACTAAAAGTACTTTTTGAGTACAATAAAAGAACTTTTTGGGTACAATAAAAGTATCTTTTGGTAAATATTATTAATTGGGTTTAGTAAAAGTACTTTTTGAATACGAAAAAAAGTACTTTTTGTTTACGAAACATATACTTTATGGTAAATAATGTAAATTTGCTGAAATAAATGTACATTTTGGGTACGAAAAAAGCACTTTAAAAAACGTACTTTTTAGTTACGAAAAAAGTACTTTATTAAAAAAAACCTACTTTGTGGTACAATAAAATAATTTTTGGTACGAAAAATTAACTTCGCTTAAATACAATGAGTACTTTTTGGGTAAGAAGAAAAATTACTTTAAAAACGTACTTTTTTGGTTACGAAAAAAGTACGTTATGGTAGAAAAAGACTTACTTTTTAGTACAATAAAAATTATTTCGGGTACGAAAAATTAACATCGCTAAAACACAATGTATATTGCAAAGAAAAATAAGAAACGATAATAACGGTATTTAGACATACTTCCTTGCAAAATATGAAAAAAAACATCTTTTCGCTATTACTGAACAGAGAGTATATGGCAACGGTAACCAGGCTGATAACTTATACTTTTCTTCGTTACTTGTAGTGTTGTATACATTCTTCGTTCCCAAAGTGCAACAACTAGTAAAACCGACAAACACGAAACCGAATATATTCATGCAGGGATCTAATGTACATGGGTATTTGCTGGCGTTGCGGAAGCACGATTTTTTTTCTTATGTAGTAGTTTTTTCGAAAAGTTAAAATATTTTGAAGATTATGTTAATATTAAAAAAATTAGATTTTGGACAGTACTATAATGTTCTTTAATGAAATTTAACTTAACATGTTGTATTCAAAATTATGACTAACATAAAGTGCGTTACGGAAACACACAATTTTCCACAGCAACTTGAAGTGTCTATGAAAATTTGTGAAATTAAGCGAAATTTCTTATGTGACCAGTATAATCTTTTTTGTAAAATAAAGAAGAAATGTTGGGGTTTTATAAACAACTTACTTAACATTTAAAATAATTTTACATTTTATGCTACTTCAATCTAAATGTGCGTTGCAGACACACGCATTGTTCTATGGATAACATAGAGCGACAAAAAAAAAAAACAATAACTGGTAAATTATACTGTAGAAGGGGTCGGTCGATATAGTCCATATTCATTCCTGAGTCTAATTTCAATATGCTTATATTTTGCACAAAATATGACCGAATTCAGTTTACCTACAAAAAATAAAACGTATGTAAAATTATGAGGTGTGAATTCGGTAATTTGTATGAGCGGTACCAAAAGGAGTGTGGAAAATTATTTGGTTTTTTCAGTATTTGTCTAATATTAGAAAATAGGGAAACGGACCAAATTTAAATATCCTCATGTTGTCCGTATAGAATATATAGAAGAAATAATAATTTTACAAAAATAGGTAATTTTGTATGGGAGGTACCAGAATGGGTCGGCCGATATAGTCCAAATTTAGTTGAGGGTGACATTTTCATAAACGTACATCTTACGCAAAATATAACTGAATTCAATAAATTTACAAAAAAGATATATATGTAAAACTAAGAGGGCCAATTCGGTCATTTGTATGGGACCTACTAGAAGGGGTATGACAAATGTTATGGTTTTCTGAGGGTTTGTCTGTTATTATAATGTAATTGAACTGACCAAATTTTAATGTCCTCCGTTTGAAAGTTATGGGAGAAATATTATTTTTACAAAAATTGTCATTTTGTATGGCAGGTACCAGAAGGGGTGGCTTTATTCTGCCCATTTACAATCCAATTACTTCATTTAAATAAATAATAATTTTGGTAAATTGTCTTAAACATCAGTTAAGCTTCACTCGAGTTATCCTACCCACCAGCCATACAGCCAGCCAGACAGACGGACATGGCTCAATCATCTTAAAAAGTTATGTAACAGATTTAGTCTCAAGATACTTGGGGTGTAACATGTCACCTTTAATGCGTTACACTTTTTCTCGTGTTCTGCATTTTCATTATATCATTTTCAATAGTGCTGTAAATATTGGATACCTTCAGTTAATTGTAAATAAAAACGTGATGTACGCATCGATTTTCATGATCCGTATCTACTTTAATTCACATGATATGTAGCTTTACTACAAATAAATAAAATTTAATACTTTTTACAGTTATCGAAAACTGTTTTATTTTTTTGAAAAACATTTTTTTTCCACTTTTATTTTTTTTGCCTTAAATTACACAGTACATCATTTTTCAGCTCATTGATTTGGGACTCAATTCTGAGAACTTCACGTGAAAGTAGCCCCAAAAAGAAGAAGTTCTGCATCATTCGTTTTGTCAAGTTACATGCCATAATAATTTAATGTCGATTTAAAGTTAGTAAGTATCGTATATGGGAATTTGTCACGTTTTAGGCTCTTTTGTTATATTATTATATGGTGGCGTATGATTATCATAAGTAATATTCCACGAAAATCATACACCACGGATTAAAACAGTTTTATTGTAACTGCTACAAAATAAACCCAGTTCAAAATAATTTGATGAATGGAAAAGTGAAACTGTTGTTTATGTAGGGAAATGTTATATGAACAGATAAGAGGAATTATAATTCTTATTTTTTTTTTTAAATTTGTTCAGCTAAATCGGACTACTAGTTCTCGGGTTATGTCAAACAAAGGAGCCTAAAAAGTGACAAACTCCCCTTTACGATACTTACTAACTTCAAATCGATATTACATTATTATGGCATGTAACTTGACAAATCGAATGATACAGAACTTCTTCTTTTTGGGGCTACTTTCACGTGCAGTCCTCAGAATAAAGTCCCACAATCATGTGTTGTATTGTGTTATATTCAGTCTTAAATCAATAAGCGGAAAAATGTTGTACTGTGTAAAACAAGTAATTTTAGAAAAAAAATATTGTTTAAGCTAAAATCACCCTTACCAATATTACTAGATTTTTTGAATCGAAGAAAATCAATATTGTATATTTCAAGATTTTCTTATCATCACATTGTGTTTCCCAAATTATCACACCACTTTGCCAAATCAGTCCCAAACTAAGGCATGTGCCACATATGCACAAAAGAAAAAAAGAAGAAAATTTGTTTGCAATTAAAATTTATTGGTAATGCATTTAATTCTTGAATAAAAACCAAAAAATGCCGAAATTATTTAGTACTGCATAAAGGTTCCTCTGATAAACGTAAATGTAAGCAAAAATTTTTTTGTGGCAGAATTTTCAGTGCACTCGGCATGTTCTTCAAATAAGCGATGCAATGCGAAATTCATTGGCGAACGTGTTAACGGATAAGTGAAAATTTGGGAGACCCAACCCAACATAGCAAACAAAAGCAATTTTTGCAAAATATTTCTCAAATATTATGTGAAGACAAGTTAAAATTCTACAACATATACAGAAAAAAAAACATAAAAATAATATAAATATTTGTGCAAAATACTTAATAAATTGAAATAAGAAAGAAAAAAAAAAAAACGAGAAATTTTCAACAAAAAAAAAACTAATATTTAATATATAAATAGCTAAGAATTTAACACAAGTTAACGGGAGAGTGTGAAGAGATCATAGAGAAAGAGAGAAAAGAGTAACAGTGTTGCCACAAGTAAAATAAGCTCAAAAGAGCAATTAACTTAAAAGAGACACCACTTTGTCCTCATAACTGATTTATTGATACAGAGAGAGAGAGAGAGTGTAATAGCCTGAAAATAGGTCAACTATTGGATAAAACTAACGAAACCCCTCCGCCATCACCACCGCCACTACAACCACCATTTTCACCTCTCGCCTCTTCAATAAAACCAATTCTAACGTCTTCTTCCTTATATACTACTCAACAGCCAAAAATGCTTAATGTTACCAAGCAAAAGAGTAGCCAACAAAATAACGTCATTAATACCGGCGATGACGTTGATATGTCATCAACGCAATTATCGAAATCAATCGATAAGCACCTCAATGTAGATGATGATGATTCACCTTCACCAACACCACCGCCACCACAACGACGATCAATGCTTACGTCAGAGCTGCTCACGTTTCCCTGCTGCTGTCATATCGGCCTCAATGCAAACGATATTTTAACATTTCCGTTGTGTTTAGAAAAAAATCCTCTAATATCTCATTATGAAAATATTTCTTTGCATGATTTATTAAGAAATCTAAAGGAACGACAACCGGGCAATGGGGCAATGGCAAATTATAAATTACGGTTGCCATCGATGGCGCAAGACGATGTTAGAAGAGGGCGCGTCATCAATACGAACAGCAGACATCAATATATTTACGACATCGATGAATGGAATTTTAATTGGTTGCCCAATTATAATTTAAGAGGACAATTCCCGGTTAAATTGCAGCAATTGAATAAATTGTATACAAATTTTCCCTGTAGCGTGGGAAGAATATCAAAGGATTGTGGAATTGAAAAGGAGGAAGGGTGTAATAGAATATCTTTTCCTCTTGAGGGGAAATTAAAGGAAAACAAATTATTTCCCTGTTGTCATAAGAAGTCACAATATGAAGAAAAGGGATATGTTAGAGTGACTGAGAGAGTTGAAGGTCTTAAGTTAACTAATAGATATATGAAGAATACTCTCGTACACGTAAGAAAACTTAAGGGGAAGTCGGTGGAAAAGGGGAAATGTGTGACTATGTTTAAGGATTCAAAGGAGTTGACTTCAATTTCGTCAAAATGGCTAAGATTTCCTGTAATGCCTTTTAAGGATCATGAACTTAATTTAGAATTTCCTTGTGTGACATTACTACAAGAGGGTGAGCAGGGCAGCAGGAAATGTGCCACTGATGCTGTGAAACTGGAATTACAGAAAAACTTACAAAAAATTGAATATTCCCGTACCGATTCTGCGGAAACGGTAGCTGATAATAGAATTCAAAAGGATATACAAATAAAAGCAAGAGAAGGAGAATATTCTGTCGTCGACTCAACAACCTCAGGAAGAAAGAAAATGGAAACGGAAATGGACAAAAACTTCCAAGAGAGTGAGCAGGGCAGAAAAAGTGCCACTGATGCTGTGAAACTGGAATTAAAGAAAAACTTACAAAAAATGGAATGTTGCCGTACCGATTCAGCGGATACGGAAGCTGATGATAAAACTCAAAAGGATATACAAAAAATAAAATCAAAAGAAGGAGAAAATTCTGTCGCCGACTCAACAACCTTGGGAAGCAAGAAAATGCAAACGGAAATGGACACAAACTTCCAAGAATTATTCAAGATTATTCAACCGGATAGAAATACAAACTTGAAAGATAACAATAGTGCTGCTTACAAACCGGAAGCTAAAAAACTTCAAACGGAAATACCGACAAATAGAAAAACAATGGATGGATCCAGCGAAAAACCTTCATATGAAATCAAGACAGCTGAAAACCAGAACAAATGCCTAAAACAAGAGAATTATAAAGAAAAAATTGAAACTGATTCCACAAAATCACAAATTCTAAGATTCCCCTTCAACTCCAACTTTAATAAAACGAAATTTTCCTTGACCTTTAAGAATACCGAGATAATGCTTAACAACTTAAGCGTAAGGGAAATAAGACAAATATTTTTTTCAAATAAAATTAAGAAATCTTTACAAACACCACAAAATTCAAATGAAACGAAATCTTTTGTACGAAGACAATTTAAAGATATAACATTTCGAAAATTTCCTTTGTTAAATTTAAACAACAAAATTCTGTTTACAACTGCAACAAAAGAAACTATGATGAAATTTCCTTTATTGATTATGGATTTAAAATTGGCCTCCGGAATTCCTAAACAAAGTGAATATAATGTAGAATTAAAAGACTCAAAATTAGTGGAAACGAATTTCGACGTAAAACCACAAAAACTAACAGAAGTTTATGTATACCCTGACTCGACGGAAATTAAGGCAACGGAAGTTAAGGCAATAGAAGTTAAGTCAACTGAAGTTAAGGCAGCGGATGTTAAGGCAACTGAAGTTAAGGCAATGGAAGTTAAGGCAACAAAAGTTAAGCCAACGGAAGTTAAGGCAACGCAAATTAACCCAACGGAAATTAACTTAACAACAGTGAACCCAAAGGAGATTAACCTAACGGAAGTTAACCCACTAAAAATTAATCGTCTGAAGAGTAATCTGTATATCAAACAAACTACATCAGATCATTGCCTAAACGAACCGGTATACGATCAATTGCCATGCGACGTAGTCTCCCTTCGATTTCCAGTTAATTACCCAATTAGTAAGAGAAAATTTCCTTGGAAATCTTATGGTCAAACGGAATTTGTGCTAAACCTAAGCGTTCATGAGATTAGACTTAGGTATCAATGCAATAAAATTTCAAAATCTATTAAATCTATACAAAAAACAGGAATTCGTAAAAATTCCGTAACAGAAGTAGAAGTAAATCTTAAATTTCCTTTGAAGTTTAATAAAATGAAACAAGACAATGTAACCACCACCAAGTTTCCCATGAATTCTTCGGAAATATTAACTTCTAAGGTTACCTCTACGGCGATGTCAAAATTTCCTGTACAAGTTGATCAAAATCCACGAAAATTTCCATACCTTAACTATACTGGAAAATCCTTAGGCATTTTAAGCATTGCGGAGTGGAAAAAACAGTTTTATCATAACCGAATATCCAAATCTATGCAGGATCCAGCATATCAGACCGCAATAACCAAGGTCTCCACCAAAACCTTAACAAAATTTCCATTTAAACCCAGGTTGATCAAGAAATTTTATCGGATATTTCCCAGTGAAATGGATATTCCCGCACCCCAACATGCCTCAAAGATTCCCAGAAGACAGAAAAGCAATCACACTCATTATCATGGACAACATTTGAGTGTAAGGAATTTAAAAACAATCCCCCTCGGGGTATCAAATCCTCAAACGCCTTCTGATTTAAAGAAACAACAACAACGTTTATTAAGCCAAAATACCACAGATGTTAATGAAAATCAAGTTGCTCAAGTTCAAATTTTACCGCAAGTTCATGTGGAAAATCCGTTCGAAATATCAACAACACCAACGCCGCCGCCGCCACCCCCATCTTCTCACACTTCAACAAGTGAACACAACAATCACGGCAATGACATGAAAATATTGCCAGCTATAAATACTCAAAATATTCCCCTGACCACGACCAAGACCACGGCATTCAAAGTGGAACAACATACGGAGAATTTTGAGCATCACAACGCCATCATTAATATTAGAGATGGCGAGAAAGACGTCGTTTGCTCTTGTGCGCTCTCCGAAAATATTATAAATTCTTTGTTTAATCATCAGCTGTATAATGAGGAACAGGTTGACGAGTGTGGACGAAACGCTGCTGCCACCAGATTACGCGCCTCAACACCACCCCCAATGAGCAACAGCGGCGCCGCCACCGCCACCGCCGCTATTATAACAAGTGTTCAAAATGCCGAGAGCAATGTCGTCGTTCATACAAATATTGACGGTCACGATCTCTGCAATCCTCAGGTTGCCCAAATTGTGGAGCGCTCCTCAGATGTACGCGATACGTTCAACACTACGGTTGTTGAAGACGGCGGTCAAATCAAAGCAAATCTTAGTAGTACGGGTAGTATATTAGCTAGTAGCAACCAAGGCGAATCATCATCACCATCAACGCCTGCAACGTCCTCTCCCCCCAACGCGCTAACCTCAACGCAGACGTCTTCGCCGCTCCCGCCGCCAACATCATCATCATCATCGGTTTCCATTACACCCGCAAACGTCGCGTCAAATAGTATTCGCGTAGATGCCACGTCACTAAAAGATAATTATCCGTTTTGTATAGAATTATTGCCAAAATATTCCGTGGTCGAGTTGGGCGCAAGCAATGCAATCAATTGTCCGGAAATTGATTGTACCAAGATAATAGGCGTAAATGCTGAAAGCTTAAAGCAAAACGCCGACGGAGTGTCATATGAAATAAGCGGAAAATTAGAAAAAGTTAATAAAATAGTGAGAAAATCAAATGAAAATTTACCAAATTGTGAATATAACGAATATTGTGAATTTCAAGAAATTTGCGAAAATTTCGAAGATTGTGAAAATTTCGAAGATAGTGAAAATTTCGAAGGTAGTGAAAACTTCGAAGATTATTCTCTTGCAACTGTAGTAGGTGTTGAAGAAATCAATGAAACAGTGGACGACGACGACTCACGCTTACTCGATGAAATGAAGTTCGAAATGAAAAGTTCTAAAGGTGCTTTGCCCAGCACTACTGCGAGCGCAAGTTCGCGCACCAGTATAAAACCCGTTGAATTATCCTCAACATATAATCGAGCGCTGCCTAATGCTGGCACGGTTTCGTTACGCGCCGCTAAAGATCGTCTAGCGTCGGCACCAGCAATTTCATTGGCACGCCCCGCCACCAACATCGGTGCTGCAACAAGAAGACTGTCCAGTGATGTTAGTGCTAGTCCTTTGTCATCATCTATAAGGAGTTCAGCGGATCGGTCTGGCCCCATGCCAGCCTCCAGAAGACTTTCAAATGATTACAGCAGTGGTACAGCTTTAGGTTCATCTTACTCCCCTTCACCTCGCACATCAGCTGTTAATTCCACCAGCTCGATTCCAGCTCGTAGTCCCTACCAAAGATCTGCCACATCTTACAATTTCAACAATGATGGCAACAAACCCCCCAGCCTGTCAGCTAACCGTTATGCCACAGACACCACACCTACAGCTATAGCTGCGCCAACAACTTCTAGTCGACCGAAATTAAGTTATATGCGCAGTCCCACCTCAGCTTCCTTGTTATCAGTGGACTTAACAGGTTACACACCCTCATCAGATTCCTTGTCCAGTGCTTCAGCTCCAATTGGGCGGACAGCTTCTTTGGATACCTCCTCAAACTTGGATATTTTACCGGAACGAACTCGTTTGCGCCGACAAAGACGTTTTCGACCTCAGGACTCTCAAGACGAAGATGAGGATCCTATACAGCGATTAAATCGTTTAAAGGCACGCATTTCGGCCTCACTCAGCGAAGTTAAGGGAGTGCTGAAGCAATACAGTACCGAGGGAGAAGGTGAGACAGAGCAGCCGACATTTAAACCCTCTCCCACGGCTTCATCTTCACTTGTGCCTTTAAGAAAGGTAGATGAAGAAAATGATGCTGAACGACAGAAACAGGACGAAGGTCCGGTTACCTTCCGTTTTGTTAAGAAAGTGCGCAGGCGTAGTTTTTACTCAGACGATGATGAGAAAGTAGATAATGCATCCGCTAAAGGCACAGATGAAGTGGATAAGAGTCTAGGCAGTGGAATTAGAGAAACAAATACATTACAAGTACCGCAACAAGAAAATGAGTGTTCGAAAGACAAAGATCAAAGGGATGATGCAAAGAACCTTGACTGGCGGGAAAAGTCATCAAATATATTGCCCCTTACACCCACGGATGAAAAGCCAGCTATAAAGGTGGAAGAATATGAACAATTAGAGAATCATCAAAATCAAAACTATCATAGAACAGACATGAATCACCAGCAACCAATAAGCGGAGATGTGCCACCAGAGAGAAAAGCTCAAGTGTCAACTCAAACACAGGAAACGGAAATCGAAAAATCTGCAGAGCGCAACAAACACGACGCTATTCAGACAGAAACCGACATAAAATCCCATGAATCCCAAATTGAACAGAACAGTGATAAAGTGAGTGATACAAGTGAAGAACCTCCAAAGAAAAGACAAAACCTTAAAGCTTCGAAAGCTAACAAAAGTGAAGTCAAACAACGCAATACAAAAATGGGGAAGGCGGCTTCCAAAATACCACAAAAAATCGAAACAAAGTCGATTAATAAACGGGAAGAAAGTGAGAAGAAGTCTACAGACGTAGAACTTAAAGAAGGTATCACGAAATCCGAAAACCGGGATACAACAAATGAAAATAAAGTAACCAAAGACGTTCAAACTAAAGAAATGTCATCGTTAGAACGGAAAGTTAAAGAACACGATGGACAAGAAAATAAAGCAAGTGAAGTTCGTGAAACAGTTCCACCAAAGGATACGTCTTCCAAGTTGCCGATATATGGAAATACTGCAACCAAAGAAACCACCCCACAAGTATCCATGTACAATGAAACAACAAATTTGGAATACATTCCTAAAACCGATATACTGTCAACCAAGAAATCGGAAATAAACAATAATAATAAAGTCAAAGAGGTTCCTCTCCACCCTCAGGACAAAGACATAAACGAAAATGACTCAAAATCGAAAGGAACGGAAAACCTCAACAATGATATAAAGATGCAACAACAACCTAAAGAAACTTTAGCAACAAAGGAAGAACTTAACCAATCGATGCCGAATGAGCAAACAGAAACAATCCCAAGAGCTGAGGTAAATGTTAACGTCCCCAATAACCATCAAACCAAGAAACGCCCTTCAAACCACCTAAGCGAAGTTGTGTCTTCCACCGAAGTTTCCTCCTTAAAGCCTTTAATAAAAATTGAAGGTGTAGCCCTTAAAACTTCAGCCATGGGGACATCCGACACCAAACAAGTGCCTCCGCCTAACAAAACAAAACAATCGGAAAACACGGACCAGTTTATTGAAACACCCCCCAAGATCAAAAAACGCCTTGTAACCAAACCTAAAGATCCTTCCCGTCGTGCCTCCTTGGCAGCCGTAGAGGGTTCTAAAATCGAACCACCTGTACACATGGCCACACCGGGTGCTATACAAAGACGCCCCTCCGATTCGGAGGCCATTGTTAAGAAGAAACCCATTACCACTAAAATTACAACTTCCGGTACGATTGGGGAAGTGACGCCAAAGCCAAAAATCGTAAAAGTTAAACGTGTCTCTAACAAAAAACCTCCATCGCCACCGGCCGTCAGCGACGATCATGACACTAGTCGTCATCAATTGGCAATAACGCAACAGCAGCAGCAGCCACAGACTCCGCCGACTATCACAACAAACAAACGAAATGATCAGCCGCGTGAAGAAGCAGCACGATCACCATCATCAGAGGCCAATAAATCGTTTCAGGGTGATCGCGACAAGGATGTAACAATGCCAACTGATCGAATGTTGACACAATTAGTACCCGCGCCCTCTTCGGATGGTACGCTATCGTTAAACGATCGAAATGATCGAACGCAATTAGTGATCGATGAGACGGCAAAATGCCACCCGCAGTCCACGTCGTCATTGAACCATAAGACAATAGACAATAACGATTCGTCTTCGTCTTTATTGCAAGCGACAACTACAAATCTGGCAGCAATTAAGTACGAGAACAGTGCTGGCGACGTTATGTTAGCCAATGTTAAACCAACTTTGATAGGCTCAACACCAGCCAGTGAAGCAATTGCAGCTAACAAACAAACGCCACAAAAAATACCGCCCTGTGAAGATTTGCACGATTTGCTGCAACAGGAAGCTGTTATAGTCATCTCTAAATCCAACGTCCCAAAAAATCACAATGAACTGAAAGCTAACGAACGCATTGCAGGAAACACCCACGCAGCGCCAATTGTGAAAAGTGCAACGCTTGCGAAATTGGAGGCGACCAGTGAAAATTCCAATGAACCATTGGAAAATTTGCAGCAACAGGTGGTGAGAGCAACGGATATTACAAACGACTTAGCGGCGCCAAAAGAATCATCTACGGCTGTAGTAAAAGCAACAGCAACAGTAGCGCCAGCAACATCGGCATTATCGTCGTCTTCGGCGGTCCACACATCATCGTTGTCGTCGGTTACAACAGACCAACAGCAACAACAACAGCCAACGCCACCAACGACGACGACTACAACGAGTGAGGACGACGCTACTACAAAAACCAACGACGCTCCACAATTTTCCATTAGTAATCAAGAAGTCACCACTAAAGACACAACAAAATCGCCAATACTACCATCACCTCTATCGATCCCAGAGTCTACATTAGTCAACACAGATTCAACAACTAAAGGATTAGCTGACAACTTAGCCACCAATATGCCTGAATTAAAACTGGCTCCCGCTCCGGTCCAGACGGCCGATATACCTCACGATCATGATCATGAGCCACACAAACGAAAAGTGGTGATCAAAAAAATTATACGTCCCAACAACTCCACAGCCAAGGCCCAGAAAGCCGTAGTGAAAGCTCAGTCAAATGTTAAGCTGCCAACAGAACTTGTCGCTGAGGCGCAACCGACAGAGCTATTTGAAGAAGTCCTGCAAGATGACACTGTACCGGCCAGTGGCGTTGAAGAATTTTCCGAGTCCACTGAACAATCAGCCGAAGGATCTCCATCACAATCCGAAGCTGAGGCGGCCGCTGCAAAGCCCCAAAAGATACGTACAGTGAAAAAGAAAGTTATCATAAAATGTCAAAAGCGCCGACTTTCTGTAAGTGATCCCTTCTTTAATCATGTCGCCACCGAGGAACCCGTTAATCCCGAAGTGGAGACACAAGAGAAAGCTATCTCTTATGTTACCGACGACGAAGAAACTGACGAAGAACCCGCCGAAGAACCAGTGGTTGAAGAGCCGAAACCTCTGAAGTCCTGCATACACAAAAAGGAGTATCAGATAGGCGATGAGGTTCTGTTTGCCGAACGCTTTAAGAAGACCCAAATCAGATGGAAGAGAGGTCGCGTCAAGGAACGCATCACCAGTATATCCTATTTAATTGACATCGATGGCAAAGATGTCTCATCGCACATAAACTATTTGAAAAAGTATACGGGTCGTAAGGTAAACTTTGGCGGCAAAGAGTATTTGGAAATCGACTATGAACAATTGGAGGAGGATGAAGAACGGGCGGAGAAGGTGAAACAGCGTTCGAGCAGCATATGGAATATGGTGTAAGTGTGGCCATTGGATGAAATGTGAGAAAGTGAACCGAAAAAAGCACAATCACGAGAAAATCTCTGAAATGCAGTAGATAAGCGAGTAGTTAATTGAACTGTATGATGCCCTATCCTTTAGAGAGGGTGTAGCGGGTCCAAAGTCATAATTGAATTCCGTCGCGTGTGTATTGTATGTACAATATAATCAACGGAAACGATGCAAATGCTGTGAAGAATTGTGTGCACGTATACCAGTTTAAACGGTAGAAAGACAAATGCAGCTTAATTTGTATAACAGTTATAAAATATAGACAAAATACAAAAGTTTTCTAAAACATCACAATTGCTGTGAAGAATTGTGTGCACGTATAACAGTTTAAGTGTATTGCTTCAAACAGTACAAAGAAATACACCTTAA
Organism: Muscina levida; assembly: GCA_964034835.1. Lineage (NCBI taxonomy): Eukaryota > Metazoa > Arthropoda > Insecta > Diptera > Muscidae > Muscina > Muscina levida. Next base: position 25,374,940 of record OZ035883.1, on the reverse strand, counting down.
GTTGTATAACAGTTATAAAGTAGAGACAAAATACAAAAGTTTTCAAAACATCACCATCGAAGTTGCAAAACAACAATAATCCAGACATGTAAAACAGCAGCAATTATATGCCAGAACGAATGTGTATAACAGTTAGAAAATATTTTGTTATATGATTCAAACTACTGTAGATACGGTTTTCCAGAAGAAATGCAAAGTGCTTCATATTATTAGAAAATATTTTGTAATATGATTCAACGTAAATTATTGACCTAGTACTGTGGAAATTAAATTAAAAAAAAATGTGAAGTTTGTATAACAGTTATAAAATATGTAATTCGGAATGAGAAAAAATATTAATTAAATAAAACCGTTTTTCGTAGTTGGCAATCAACATATAATATGAAAAATTGAAAAAATGTGTGGAACACTTGAAATGTTCGCTAAGAAATATAAAATTTTAAATAAAAAAACAGTTATACAAAATGAAAATTGGAGTGAGAAGAACTGTAATTTATATATAACTGCTTGAATATAAAAAACTGAAAAGATGTATAACAGTTAAAATGTTCATTTAGAACTATATAATATTAAAACACATTTTAATCAACAACTAATATGAAAGACTAAAAAACATTGTATAACAGTTGAAATGTTGAATTTGTTAAACGTTTAGAAGAGTTTGTACTGCAATTAATACTATACAAAGAAATTTATAACAGTTAAATTTCGTATAACAGTTAAAAAATAATAAATTTGGAATGAGAAGACAACATAAATTAAAAAGTAATTGTTCACTTTAATTAATAATCAACATATAATATATGTACTAGAAAGATGTGTTTTTCAATATATTGTTGAATATAACAGTTATAAAATATGAAGACACCTAATGTAATCAATGTCTTATACTATAAAATATTTAAAAGTGTATAACAGTTAATACTTTGATCTAGAACTATGTAACTAGATATAACAGTATAACTGTATAACAGTTATATTATGAGTTTTTCTCGCAATACTCAAGTAAAAACAGAAACGAAGATAGAATAATTTACTAAATATAATTAAATCTTATCTTATTTTGGAAACTTCTAAATTTTAAAAAAATTATGTAATTTTTTCTGCAATAAAATGATTGTTTTGCAAAACAAAGTTATTTCTCAGATAAATTGACGCTATAACTATTTAATTTCACCTCTCACAGATATTATATTAATGTCTAAGCGAATGGTAATTCTGTTATAAAGTTATTTTAAAATATGTTAAATTTATATAAAATTCTTATATTTTAGAAATGTGTTATACTTGTAAGATCAAGTAATACTAACACTAACAAATTAAAATCATGTAGCTATGTTTCCTTAAACTTTTTCATGAAAAGTTTCTAGTGGAGCATAATGTAGATACGGTGCAAAGAACGACTATAGACGTGTTTTAGACTAAATATGCTAATTAATATTTTAAGTCATCGGTATGAATTTAAACAATTTCCAAAAAATTACAACAATTTGTTGGTTTAATATATACTAAGATATGGAAAACTGTTGTTGTTTTTACATTATAACTGTTATACTGTCTATTGATAAAGAAAAAGATAAAACTGTTATACAAAAATTTCAAATATAATGTTATATTGTTATGAATAATGGTAAATTGTTATACATTATCAATAAAGATAATTGATTAATAAGATCATCATTCAATCTAACAGTTATAATCAACTGTAATACTAATAGTATAACAAGTTTTTTTAATTTGTATTAAGTAAGAGTATATTAAATCGGAGCAGACATTTTTGTTTGTTATTTATCTATTTAAGACTAAAAAAACACAATGTAACTGTTATACTAAATTGTTATGTATAATGTTAAATTGTTTTGAATAATGGTAAACTATTATACATTATCAATAAAGATAGTGATTTATAAGTTCGATTTTAATATTAGTTGTCATTCAATCTAACGCTCATAATTAATTGTTATACTAATAGTATAACAATTTTTTTTAATTGTATTAAGTTAGAGTATATTACAAAGTAATATAGTAATACTTTTATTATTTTTTAATATTTTATAAATTCAACTGTTATATTTCAACAAATTAAAAAATTACTAAGCCGTTTTTTTAATCGTTTATCGTGACTGTTATACTCTATTTTTACTTGAAATATATTACTGTTATACTCCAAAGTTAGTAAAGCAATTTGCCACAAGAAAATTACTAATATACCAAAAATTCAACTTTTATACTTTACCATTTTAAAAATGTTTAAACAGATTTTTATAAATATTGGTAAAATAATTATTGCAAGATTTGCAAAAATTTATGATTATACACCACTTTTACTCCAAATGGTGTAACTGTTATACACCATCTGTAGTTAGTAGCACAATTTTCAACACGTTAATTTTCAAACAAACGGTTTTATTGATACACATGTTTTTGAAACTGTTATACTCAACATTTTATATTTTGTCGAAAACAGCTCATTACTTTATAGATTTTTTGATTTGTTTCGACATTTATTGATAAATTATACATTTGGTATATTTTGTTATATTAAAAATATTTAACTGTTATACTTTGCTAGATGTGAAAATTAGTATTAGTATTTCACAAATCTTTAGCTATTTGTAATTTACTTCGATAATGACTAAACTACTACCAATAACTGTTATATTGCTATAGCTAACTGTTATACTTCACGAAAAAAAATTTTTAATTAGTGTTGAGTATTTTATAAATCTTTAGCTACTTGTCATTTACTTCGATAATGACTAAACTATTATCAATAACTGTTATACTGCTGTTATACATTAACTGTTATACTTCACGAAATAAATGTGCAAATTGGTATTGTTAATCTTTAGCTACTTGTTATTTTCTCCGATTATGACTAACTACTACCAATAACTGTTATACGCGTCTACTTGTAAAGCAAGAGCGCAAAAAAACCCACAGCTATTTGCTCGTTTCCATGTCCTTTGTTTGCTATTCGTACTTATAGCGTAGACGTTACCTTTGAACTATTGAGAGTGTATATAGTTAGTTTAATATTTACGTTAGCTGTTAATTTTGCTTCTCATTTTTATTGAGTATAATTAAAAAATTTTAGTATTAATTAAAATTTTTTAATGATCTCTCAAAACATTCTGGTGTACATGTGTATGACAAAACAGAAATACTTATGTGTTAGTTAATTAATGTTAAGTGTAAAAAAGAAACAAAAAATAATGTGTACATAGAAAATCATAGAACAAAAATTCAATTAACAATGTTATTTCCAGTAAGCTTCAAATCATATGAATTTTTTTAAATACCTTAGTTTAAATAAAGTTATGTTAAATTTAATTTTTATTATTTTTTATTTATATTTTCTGATTTTTAGTCTTAGCTTTGTAATTAATTTAAAGATTTTGCTTTTTGTTGTAGTGACAAAATTTGATGTTTTTATATGATGATACCCCCTCCCCCCCCTTAGCTTAGTAACCTTGTACTTATGTTTTTTCTATATTTATATTATAATAGCTTTAGCCTATACATACTTACTACCTACCTAACTTTTGTTATTACTTTCTTTTGTTTTATTTTATAACAAATCAAAAATCTTTATTTTTTATATCTATATATAAAACATCCTGTTATTGTAAATATCCATACGAATTACGAATATTGTATGTATTATATACAAGATATTTATAGGAACCAAAAAAAAAAAAAAAAACTATAAATGACAAATGAAAATCCCACAATAAAATCTAAATATTTTTATTTAAAAACAAAATCATTGGTTTTTATTTTGAAAACACGCTGTTAGCTGTGGTCGACATGACATCATGATAAATGTGGTGTGAAAACGAATTCCTTGGGCACAATTTTATCTCTCCTCTGTCGTCCTCACTCTCAATTTTGTTAACCTCCAATGGGCAGAAGAACTCAAGGCATTGCATACAAACGCAACGAAAGGTGAAAACTATTAATCATTACTAGTCGTTTTTCGCCACCCCCCCTCCCCTTTCCCCATTAGTTTCAATGTTATTGCTCTTACGGCTGATTGAGTTTTTAAGACATAACAAAATTTGCCATTTTTCAAATCAATTAGTCACCTTTAAGAAATTTCACTATTTATTTATTAATAATTTTCAAAAATTCATTAATAAATTTAAAAATGTCTTAATTGTAAACAACGTCATTTTCTGCAGAAATGAATGAATCGTAATATATAAAAAGTAGACAAACACAACGAAAAAAAAAAAAACAAAATATAATGATGAGAAAGGCCCATCACCGAAATCATCAACAATTGTTTAGTGTTGTAGCTTTTTTTGGTATTATTATGTGGGACTTTTTGCATATATATTTGAATATATATCAAAAATATAAAATTCTATTAATAGGTTTCCTCATAAGATGTCAGTGGAATTTTATTATATTGAATGTATTTTTTTTTATTTTTGAACAACAAATTCATTATGAAAATACGGAATACTTTTGTTGTTGTTTTTAACGGCAAGAAAGATGGAACTTGATTTAATTTGTTATGACGTTCGTATCGACTAACAAAATTAAATTAATGCGTAATGGTTACGATTCAGAAAAAATTTTTCGCTTTCCCTGTTTTTAAGAATTTTCATGTTTAGAACATTTTAGAAGGTCGATTTTTGGCTAAGCTATAATATATGACACAGCAAGAGAACGCTTCAAAACCCACTTTATAGATTTGATGTATCATGGCTACCTAAGTACAAAAATGCTAAAAAATTTTCAATTCTATAGATACCTGGTACCTCCCATACAAATGTATCACTCCGCCCACTTTCGAGATGGAGTAATAATATCAATACACTCGACACGATCGTGCCAAAATTTTGTATTTTATTTGGAAGTCTAGCCACGCCGTATCTGGTACCTCCCATACCCATCAGGTACCGCCCACTTTAGAAATCGATTAATATTATTAATACCTCAAGCAGGATAACGTTTTTGAGAAAAAATCTAGAAGCCTAGACACGCCCCCTCTTGTACCTCTCATACAAATGTACCATTCCACCCACTTTCGAGTTGGAGTAATAATATCAATACACTCGACACGATCGTGCCCAAATTCTGTATTTTGATAAACTATAACAAGACAAAGTTTTGGAGAAAAAAAACTGGAAGTGTAAACGCGACCCTTCTGGTACCTCCCACACAAATGCACCACTCCGCTCACTTTAGAAATGGAGTAATAATATCAATTTAATAGAAAATGTTATGTTTCACTGAGGGTGAGCTTATATGTAAGTCGGGTTGCCTGACTGAAACTTACTGGTTTTAAAAAAATTTTAAATAATGCACACAATTCTTATTAATGACCCAGACCCACTGCTTGTCAATGCTCGAAAAGGTCGCAGTAACATCCCGCAGCCATATGTGGCTTTTGTTAAAGATGATGCCAGCAGTCGTGTTTACTGAGATCGCATGACAGACGATAGCCTTGTCTGAAGCCTCATTTGATAGAATATGACTCTTTTAGGTTTGTGCCTATTTTTATTCTAGACTTCGTGTCAGTCAGAGTCATCCCGCAAACTCGTATCAGCTTTGCGGGTATACCAAAGTCAGCATCTAATAGTTTCTGTCGTATCGGACTGTCGAATACATGTGTTAATGGTAGTCTACAAACAGCTGGTAGGTGTCGATGAGCATTTCTTGGGTCTTCTTCAGTGTGAATATCTGATCGGTCGTGGATTTACTTAAGAACAGGACATATATAAAACACTCAGATTCCTATCATCCGGCATGCATTCCTTGAGCCAAATCGTGTTTATAAGCAGGTACGTGCACGTTGCCAGCTCACCGGCTTTGAAAAGCTCAGCCGGTAGTCCATCAATTGCCGTGTTGATCTCGTTTTGGCTCGGTAGTTGACTGTCTACTCCATCGTCAATAATTGGCATGATTTCGTCACTTATGCTGCCTTCGGGAACGAGTAGAGATCGAAAGAGTTCCCTCCATATTTGCAGCACACTCTGATTGTCAGCGTCTCCGTCCTTACAGGTGGGGATCCCTGGTCTAAAACCTTTGCTTTTTACCTTTTGGTACAACTTTCAGGTTTCACCTCTATTCCTGTAATTTTCGATATCCTGGCCCTCTCTTTTCTTCCATTGACTCTTTTTCTGCCTGAACAGGCGTGTCATCACCCTCCTCTTCTCATTATAATGCTCCGTAATTGAACGCGTTGCCATTGGCTGCAGTTTTGCCCATTATGAAGCATCCTTTTCTTCAGACATTTGGCGATATTCCTCATCGTACCAGGGCTTGTCTGAGCGTAGTTGTTCATAATCCAATATGGTCGTGGCGGGAGTGGTCATAGAATTCGCAATATGCTGCCATTGGGTGTCGGGAATATCTGAATTAGGGGGGATTGGTTCGTAGAAATTGAGAGAATTGGTTGGATTAGACATTGGCTATCTCCGTGGTATACAGATTTGTGATGTAAAGCTTCCTTTGCGTTTTGTTACGATCGTTTTTGGCAGTGCTTTATCGTGTGCGTACCTTGGCTGCAACTAGGTGGTGATCTAACTCAATATTTGCACCGCGCATTACACGCACGTCCATAACGCTTGAGACATGCCTTCCATCAATTACCACGTGATCACGGTATTAACTCACATAAATGCAAAAAAGCTACCCCATGTTCCATTAACATAATGCAAAATAACACAGCATAACACTTTTCAGCTCATTGACTTAGGACTTAATTCTGAGAACTGCACGTGAAAGTAGCCCCAAAAATAAGAAGTTTTGCATCATTCGTTTTGTCAAGTTACATGCCATACTAATTTAATATCGATTTGAAGTTAGTAAGTATTGTATAGGAGAATTTGTGACGTTTAAGGCTCTTTTGTTTGAAATAACTCGAGAACCACTAGTTCGATTAAGCTGAAACAAATTAAAAAGAATTAAGAATTACAATTCCTTTAACCTGTTCATATAACGGCGTTTCCCTACACAAGCAACAGTTTCACTTTTCCATTAATCAAATGATTTTAAACAGGGTTTATTTTGTAGCAGTTACAATTTACTCCGTGGCGTATGATTTACGTGAAATATTACTTATGATAATCATACGCCACCATATAAAAATATCACAATAGAGTCTAAAACGTTACAAATTACCCTATACGATACTTACTAACTTCAAATCGATATTAAATTATTATGGCATGTAAGTTGATAAAACGAATGATGCAAAACTTTTTCTTTTTGGGGCTACTTTCACGTGCTGTTCTCAGAATTGAGTCCCAAAAACATGTGTTGTACTGTGTAATAATAGGTAAGATTTTAAGTCGTCTTTACAACTACATATTCTTTAAAACTTAATGTATGTCAACTTTTTTATTAAAAAACAATATCAATCCATGTTCAATTGGAATGAAAAAATGAATTTTTTTAAATTTTCAAAATTTAGAAATTGATAAAAATTTGCAGTTGCCACACCAAATTCAGTTAATAAGATTCGATACAAAGCCCAAAAATTTCAATTATTCATAACAGTATATTCTGACCATATAATTCTCACATGTTCGCCATGGCGCCTATGACCAGTCAGTCAACATAATCGATATATTCTCCATCAATGCTTACCATACAGCGTCAGTGATCGGTCGGTCGGTCAGTCAGCCACCCACCCAACAACACTCGACAGGCATTTATTGTATATGTATGTATCATTGCATATATAGGGATACGCAATAATATTTGTTTGTTGTCTCTACTGAACTTTTCATTGCCACCGGACGTCACTGTAGGAGCCGGAAGATTTATTTATGGCTATATGTAATTTGTTTAATAGCCCTACCCCCTAAATGCTCTCAGCACTTTTGTGTTCGATGAGTCTGTACGTAACAAAACACATGTACATGAGTTGATGGTCGACTGTTTTACAAGTTCAGGTCCGAGGTTATTTAAAATTTCCATAGAGTACAGAAGTGGGAGGCAAGAGATTCATTAAAGTACTTATTGGATAAGGGTGCCATTGAACTTATTGTTTTTGTTTTATTTGTTGTTCCACATGTTGTATGGGTAATGGAAATATGCACTTTATTATACCAGATTGTAAATTTATAACTTGTGTCTCAAAGATGGCACACGTGTTAACACATTTAAGAGTTCACTTATTCATATGTCGAGGGGACTTAAATGTCAGCTATATTAATTGGTTATAATTCTATTTATGAATTATTTTTATAATTTTTTTAAATTAGCTCCAGCCGCTGCCACTGTGCCTCCTAGAGGGGCTAAATGTATGACTAGTATTTCCATCCTAACACTTTTCTCTAGCATACCTACCCCCTTTCTTAACACCCTTAGGTGACTCTCATACAAAATGCACTTATGTATGTACTGTCAAATTTCATAGAGCCTAAAACTTGACAAATTCCCCAATACGATACTCACTAACTTCAAATCGAGATTAAATTATTATGGCATGTAACTTGACAAAACGAATGATACAGAACTTCTTCTTTTTGGGGCTACTTTCATGTGCAGTTCTCAGAATTGAGTCCCAAATCAGTGAGCTGAAAAATATTGTACTGTATAAGTCAACTTTGAATGGCTGCAGCATAACGGTAATTTATCACATGGACAAAATTTTTGGTTTTATTTCTTATTTGGAGTGTTCACATTATGGAAAACACAATGTGCACAGCCCTTAATGTAATAGTGATGGCACGATTAATTGAAAAATTGGTAATCGATTATTTTCTTTCAATTAACGATTTAATTGTATCGTGATTTCTCCTTCGATTGAGCTTCGACGGCTTACGACGAAAGACCTAAAACTGCAACCCTAGTTATTAACAGCATTGGGAGCGGCAGTGAAACGTCTTCTGCTGATGATGCTGAATTTCATTTACGGGCGCACCATATATCTTTAGTCCACACACGAAGAAGGAAGGACAATGACTCGACCCTTCCTTAAGATGAACTAAGCTTCTTTGTCAATGCTCCAGTACTAGAATTAAAGCGCAATGTAATAGACGCATGGGAAGAACTAAAATCGGTCTACCCTAAGCTGTATCAGAGCGGTTGCAATAGTAACGGAAAAACGGAACAGATTAACAACAAAATGGCTATCAAAGCTAATATTTTTAAATTTTAAATTTTATGTAAAAATATCGATTAATCGATTAATTGTTTCCAATTAATCGCGATTAATAATTTGTCGTTTAGATTAATCATATGATTAATTAATCGGTTAAACCGTGAAAATTTGTCATAAATTTTTGAATAATTTTAAAAATTTTTGTTTAGGGGCCCCTTAGGGGGTAGGGTAAGGGGGTTTGTTCGAGAAAAATGTTAGGAGGGAAATACTGAAATAGTGGGGATCGGTCATACATTTAACCCCTCTAGGAGGCACCAAGGGACCGGGAGGAGCTTCTTCCAAATTCTTCTAAGATATCCTTCTATGTGACCCAGCAAGGTCATACAACATTATCAAAAAAAAAATCTCTGGTCATAATTTGTTTCCACAAGAAATTATGGTTAACATCCCATTAATTTAATTTTACTTAATCTTAATGTCAAACCCAAAAAATTTCTCATTTTTTACGAGTATTCAAAAATCATTGAAGAAATAAGAAATATAATTGCAAAGAAATTGATAAAATTAAAAAAAACACGGAATTTAGCAAAAAAAAAAAAAAAAATCCCACCACCACAAAGTTCAATGCCAAAGACATTTTTTCTTACAATGATCATCGACAAAATTCGAATCAAATTTGACATTAACCTTGTTAATAGACAGGCCGGCCAACAGAGACGGACAAACAAACAACTCAACAACATTTTCATTAGTCAGAGGCTACAGCACATTCTCAACAACAGCAAAAACAAGAAGTGAAATGAAAAGAAAAAACTTTTACTAATAAAAATATCCCAACACCGAAATACTTAAATGTGTGAACGAGCGAGTGAGTCTGCCTCTTCTCTCCTCCAACCAGCAAGCTTAGCGGTGTACAGATCAGCACGTACGCGTTAATTGATAATGACATAATCTCTCAATCGATGCCATTGATTGATCAATACGAAGTTTATATGCTGCCAATTAATGTTCTATATAAAATTCTCAAACGTTAGTTTGATTTGTTTGCATTACTTCCATTGAATGAAACAATCCAATCGTGCGTAGGTGCAATCAATACGATTCGAATACGATTGACATACGTCGTCGTGCCATAGCGACTACAAAACTACAAAACACTTTTTAAAACGAAGAACCTAACCACCAACCAAGTGTCCTTTAGACGCCACAACTGACCGCATGTGTTTTCGACAACTGTGAATGGTAGCTGGTGAGGGGAAACAATATTGAGGGGTAAGGGGTAACAACATTGAGGTCTACGGGCTGCGGACTGCCACAATTGAAAAGTGTGCCAAATGACATTCTCAATTGATTTAACAAAGTAAATGTGTGACCCTGATTGTTTTCACAACAAATACTAGTAAATTGATGTTATAATTAGCCAAAAAATAAACGACGACGACGGACGAGTTCAACGTTAAATAGATCGATCGAATCAGACCAACGGGGAGTGATTAATTTATATTATTCAGAGATCATATACAAAAAAAAAACCACTAGCGAATTAGTTGTTTAACATTCAATCGGGTTTTTTGGCGCTTTCAATCTATAGCTTCCTTATTTAAATGATAATAAATTTGCAATTGATATATGTGATTGAATGCGATTTCGAAAACGATTTGTTGTGCCAAAAATGGCGCATACGTTCAAAAGGTAAACGGTTTTGCAATCAATGTCGGTTTTTTAGTACCCCCTTCAATATACTAAGACAGCGGGTAGATTGGATTGATTTTTTTTGGTCGCTGGATATTTGTTAGAATTTGGAAAAGCGAAAAGAAAATTATATCGATTTTGATATAAAATTAATTGATGGATACCATAAAACCGTATAAAATAATATTAAATTTTAAATTTAAATTGTTAAATTTGTTATTCTTTATTTAAAATTGTTGAATTTCCTTTTAAAGCTCTAGAAGATTTTGCAAATATTGTGCAATACATTTTTGTAACGGATCAATATCCGTAACAGTATTATTATAAAAAAAAAACATGGCATGCTAATGTGCATCACTTGAGAATGCAAGTACCGATTTTACTATAATTTTTAAAACGTCCGTAATGGATCGTGATAAGTTTTTAAAAAAAATTGGCTACGCCTATTTCTATGAACACTTTTCCCAATTTTTCAAAAATTCGCGTTTAAACTAAAATGATCTTTAAAAAAATATTATAAAAATGTAATACCATACGCAAATTATCATATGCTACGTATTATTTAAAGTTTTTGAGTGATAGGAAAATAAAATTTGGTACACAGATAGTACTCGACACTTTAGATTCAAACTTGCTGACGAAATTTGTATTTATGATCAGTGGGCGGAGGGGCGTGGCCAAACTGTATTTAAGTCCTAGAGAGATCAAATTTGATTTCCTGATATAACTCTGCAACACAATTATGAAAATGCAGACGAAATTAAAATTTTCTATCAATGAGCGGTGAGGGCGCACAGTGTTTAGTTTGATAGACAAAAATCGAAAAAAAAATTCTCTCAAAATGTGATGAAAGTTGTGCTGATCGATAGATAACAACATAACACAAATACATTTTTAGGAACTGGTTTTATATGACTCTCCTCGACTGCACCCGAGGTCGCTAAAGTCAGTGAAATTTATGAAAAAATTGATGAACTAAAAAAGGTCAAAAAATGTATTACTACTTTTTGCCACAACTTAAGAAAAAATTTGTTTTAAATTCAATTTTTTTATTTGTTCCTGAGTCAAATTTTCTAAAATGCACATCATACGAAAACATGACTGTATTCAATGTACTTACAAAAAAGATATGTACATAGATAGGGTCGCTTCATATGGTGAAAAGAAAAGTTTATGTTTTCTCCCCCCAGTTTTGTAGTTTGTCTGAAGACAATTTGAGGACATCACAAACTCCAAAACTGGGGGGAGAAAACTTAATATTTTTTTTTCGATGTACATAAGACTATGAGGGTCATTTGTATAGGAGCTACCAGAAGGGGCGAGATAAAGTTTTTTTGGTTTTTTAAGGGTTTGTCTGTTGTGATAAGATAACTAAGCTGAACAAATTTAAATGTCCTCCAGCTGTCCGTTTGGCAGTTATTGGAGTTATATTATTTTTACAAAAATAGGTAATTTTGTATTGGAGGTACAATACAGGGTGGGGCTATTTTGCCCAGTTACAATCCCATTACTTTTTTTCGGAAAATATTAATACTGATACATTTTCATAAAGATCAGTTAAGATTTACTCGAGTTATCCTGCCCACTAGTTTTCCAGACAGCCAGCCGGACAGACGGACATGGCTCAATCGTCTTTTAAATTCGTGAAACGAATATGGTTTTAAATTGTATCTCCTGCAAACTTTGGACAAAATTGGTTCATTAACTTGGGTGTAATAGTCTGATGAAATTTCAAGACCCACTGGGCGCTTTATATGGGGGGTACCATAATGGATGGTGGAGGCGTGGCCAAACTATATTTAAAAAGCCTGGTCCGATTATGCTCAAATTATGTACAATTTAGTACAAAAAAGCCAGAAAATTATGATTGGCAAAATTGATCAATCCAATAGGGTCCCACCAGTTGTATGGGAGGTACAAGATATACAGGTCTGATTCCGGTAAAACCTTTTGTAAGAACAAAAAAAGTTAATATATAATATGTTCTGCAAAATTTAGACAAATTTGATGCATTAACTTGGGTGTAATCTGATGAAATTTCAAGACCCACTAGACACTTTGTATGGGTGGTACCAAACAGCCTGATCCGATTGTGTTCAAACTATTTACAATAAGGATAATAGTCAGAAAAATAAGTTTTAGAAAATTTGGTCAAAATTATTCAATCCAATAGGGTGTTATAGTGTGATGTAGTTTCAGTTTCGTTCAGTGAACTATATTTACCATCGGAAAATTCAGTCTGCACACCGAAACGTCAAACAATGGCATCAGACTGATTGATTTCTCTGCGGCAAGAAATATGTTAGTTAGCAGCACTAGATTTGACCATAAAAATATTCATAAGGCAACATGGTTATCTCCAGATCAATTGACGAGGAATCAGATTGATCATGTGGTAGTCGATGGAAGGCACGCATCGAGTGTTCTGGACGTACGAGGGATTAGGGGTGCGAACATTGACTACGATCACTTCCTTACCGCAGTTAAGGCACGCACAAGGCTAAGCATGGCGAAAAACGTACGTAACCAGGCACAACGAAAGCTGGACATCGGTAAACTGCGGACCACAGAGGTAGCAAACGCCTACTCCAACCACCTAACTCAACTGCTGTGGAATGCTCCAACCCCTGACAATATAACCTCGCAGTGGCAAAATATAGCCGACTCCTTAGAACAGGCTGCGAGAAGCTTACTTGGGTACTAAAAGCCGTTTCAAGAAGATGCCTGGTACGATGATGAATGTCGCAATGCCACGAGAGAGACGGTTGCTGCATACAGGGCGAAACTGCAGCCAATGGCAACGCGAGCTGTTCGTGAACGGCACAGGGAGAAGAAACGACAGCAACTCGTCTTTTTAGAAGAAAAAAGAAGGAGCTGAAGAAGAGGCAGGATTAGTGCACTGAGTTACTCCGAAGTAGAGGGGAAGCCCGAAAATTCTACAAGGGAGTTAAAGCGAGAATGCGTGGAACAGGGTTGCCCTCCTGCAAGGACAGCGATGGTCAGCTAGTGACAGACCCGGATAACGTTCTGAGGATATTGAGAAATCATTTTAAAAATTTATTGGATGCAGACACCACTCCTGAAGACCTCGCTCCAATCCATGACGATGGTGTTTACTGTCCGCCTCCGAGTCAGAGCGAGATACGTGTGGCAATCTCCCGCCTTAAAAACAACAAAGCTGCTGGAGCCGATGGTCTCCCTGCTGAATTGTTTAAGGCTGGCGGGGAGGAGCTGATTAGGAGCATGCATCAGCTCATGGAGAACATCTGGCAAGAGTAGAGCATGCCCGGGGATTGGAGTCTCAGTCTGTTATGTCCCATATACAAGAAAGGAGATCGTAGTGAATGTAAGAACTACTGTGGAATAAGCCTATTACCAATTGCGTACAAGGTCCTTTCAAGCATATTGTGTGAACGTCTAAAGCCAATTGTAGAAAAACGAATTGAACCATATCAATGCGGCTTTAGACCTGGCAACTACGATGGATCAAATATTCACCTTACGACAAATCCTGGAAAAAACCCATGAAAAGCAGATCGACACCTACCACCTCTCTGTCGACTACAAAGCTGCCTTCGACTCTCCGATAAGGAATAGGCTTTATGAGGCCATGTCTGAGTTTGGTATTCCTGCAAAGCTGATTCGACTTTGCAAATGTACCTTAGACAACACCAAATCCTCGGTTAAGATTGGTAAGGATCAGTCTGAACCATTCAACACGGAAAGAGGTCTCAGGCAGGGCGATAGCCTGTCCTGTACACTATTTAATATAGTTATGGAGAAGGTGATGAGAAAGGCTGGTGTCTGGCACCATATTCCACAAGAGCCACATGCCACTAGCCTATGCCGATGATATAGACATCATTGGCCGAAATCTGCGGGATGTTACTGCAGTTTTCTCATCACTAGAAAAGGAGTCAGCAAAAATGGATTTAGCGGTCAACGAGGACAAAACAAAAATAATGATTTCGACGAACAAAGACTCCTCTCGATGGGGACGCACCGTGAACGTTGACAATTATTGTTTTGAGGTAGTCGACGAATTTACCTACCTAGGATCTTCCGTCAACAAGAAAAATAATGTCAGCCAAGAAATTAAACAGAGAATAGTGCTAGCCAATAGTTGTTTCTACGGACTTTGGCAGCACTTTAGTAACACCACCTTCTCTCGGAATACTAAGAAACAGCTATACCAGGTGCTTATATTAACTGTTCTGTTGTATGCTACCGAATCATGGGTGCTTACTACAACGGACATACAAAACCTGGGAGTATTCGAGAGAAAAGTAATCCGAAAAATATATGGACCTATCTGTGTCAAGGGCAGGTTCGCCATCGGATGAACCATGAGGTGAATGAGCTTTACCACGACATCGACGTAGCTAAAAGAGTCAGAATCCAACGACTTCGATGGCTGGGACATGTTGCCAGGATGGATGTAAATGCTCCAGCGAGAAAGGTGTTTGAAGGCGAACCTGAAGGACGGCGCAGAGCAGGGAGACCCAAACTCCGTTGGAAGGACCAACTTGTAGGCGATGTGCCATCATCTGGTAGGACTAACTGGAGAACACACGCAGAAGACCGAAGCGTGTGGAATTCTTTATTACTTCAGGCCTCAAATTTATGAACTACGTTTCGTAAATTGTAATTGGCCACTTAAGTAAGTAAGTCGGCATAAGAATTACACATTTTCGTTTAGTGGTGGTGACCAAAATGTATTTTCCCAAAAAACCATGGGTCTAAAATCAAAATCTTACCCCCGGTTTTTATAGAGATACTTTTCGTATTGGGGAAAAAATCACAACAAGTCCCGCAACTGTCCCAGAATCGCCCCCAGAGGGATCAAATGTGTGACCGACCCCCAGTAATTTTTTTCCTCCTAACATTTTTCCCAAAAATACCTAACCCCCCCCCCCCCCATCTTCAGGCCCTAAGGGGGCTTCCATACAAAAATAAAATATTTATATAATTTGCTTCTTACTGCCCTAAAGGTGCAACCCCCCCACAGTTTCTCAGATCATATCTACCCTCTATCTTCAACCCTTAATGTGGTCACCATACATTTTATTTTATATTTATTAGTTGCGGGGCTAGTTTTAAAAGATTCTTGTTAAAAACCGGGTGTTCGATTTAGATTTTAGACCCATGGTTTCTTGGACAAATTTTCTTAAAATTCATCGAATATCGTAATATATTAATAAACGCCATACATTGTTTTAACGTGAAATATGTCAGCATTTACAACTAAGCGGGAATTACATGAAATATTTTTAATATTTGCTAACTATGCAATAGCGAAGTATTAACAAACCCAATGGTTACCTTTTAATATTTTTTTAAAGAATTTGTTTTTCATATCTTAAATCAATTTGTAAAAATGCTACACATACAATGGACTTACGTACCGGAAATGCATAAGTTTATCATTCATCATCGTCAAAAATATATATATTTTTATACATGTAATTTTGAACCATTAAACGAGGGTTATGTCATAACTACGAGTAATAATAAAGACAAAAAAATATCTTCCTCCGGCTAAATATATGCCGCTGTAAAAATTAAAAAAAATCACAATCGTTCGCATTCGTCGATAAAAAGTAGTTGCCGTTAGATGTGAATCTAAAATTGAAAGCATGTTAATTCACAACAACGCGAGAAGAATATTCCATACCGAGGGGAATTTGTCACGTTTTAGGCTCTTTTAATATATTGTTATATGGTGGCGTATGATTATCATAAGTAATATTCCACGTAAATCATACGCCACGGAGTACAACAGTTTTATTGTAACTGCTACAAAATAAAACCAGTTCAAAATTATTTGATGAATGAAAAAGTGAAACTGTTGCTTATGTAGGGAAACGTTATATGAACAGATTAAAGGAATTATAATTCTTAATTGTTTTTAATTTGTTTCAGCTAAATCGGACTAGTGGTTCTCGAGTTATGTCAAACAAAAGAGCCTTTTTGGGACTACTTTCGAGTGCAGTTCTCAGATATGAGTCCCCAAATCAATGAGCTGACTTCATAAAAAAAATTATAAAAAAATATATTGACTTGAACACTACAGGGACGATTTAGTGGTAGTTGCGGGGCTTCTTGTATTTTTTTCCCCAGTACGAAAAGTTTCTTGTTTCTTGGGCATATTTTCTTAGAAATCATCTTAGGTAACGATTTTGATAACTTACTCTAATGCTTGTGTTACATGTTTCCTAGTTAAAACCCAGCTGTTTAATTCTTCATTACAAATAGTTAGTTATTATACCCCCTATTTACGCGCTCTAAGCATATTTGTGTGTGTGATGCCCAAACAAAAAATTTAATGCTAAATTAATAATTTGTTTATATGAAACAAAAAAAGAAACAATTATGTACAATTCTGAATGGCTAAAAATCAATGTCGGAAAATTTCAAATTTTCCTAAACAAATTATATGTATTTGTTGTTTTCGTGTGTGTGTTTTGGCGTGTGGTGTTTTTTATTTGAATATTTTCTTGACATTCAGACGGCTGCCATTTACGCACACTTATGTATATCCAAATCTTTTGTATAGCTCTGGCCACCATTTAACGAGAACTTGGCACAGTTTCATTGTTGTTGTTCTTTCTCACATTTTCTAAAATGTATTATTTATTTATGTAGTGTACGAAAAATAACAATAACAACAAAATACAATGTGTTTGGGTGTGTGTGTGTGTGTGTGTGTGTGTGTGTGAGAATAAAGAACAATACAACACATGGTACAGTAATGGTACAATTTAGGTAACTTGCAAATTTGGCATTTGATCTGGCGCTAATTTAAACAGATACAAGGTCGAACAGATGTTATACATAGTTCCCATAAAACAAAATTTAAAAAATAAAAACGTTAAAACTATCAATGTCAACAATAATACAATAATCTTTTATTTTGATGAGAATAACAGTGGTTGCCAATAATCGAAAGTTTATGATACTCGCAATGACTTTCAAACATAGATCTATTAAGGGCACCAAACATGAGCTGACGAAAGATAAAGACAATAAGATTAAAGATGCATTTTACAAGCGCCTAGAAGAAACATACGACCGCTTCCCTGGCCACGACATTAAAATTGTTCTGGGAGACTTTAATGCATAAATAGGAAGGGTAGATGTTCTTGGTCAATCGATCGGTAAATTCAGCCTTCATACTGACAAGTCAAAAATCAAATTCATTATGTGGTAATTAATGGCAGACATGCATCTAGTGTCATGGACGTGCGTGTGATACGTGGTGCTAATAATGGCTCGGATCATTACCTGGTTGCAGCCAAAATGTGCAAAAGCTTGAGCAGAGCGAAAAACGCACGTAGCTAAACACAAAGAAAGCTGGACATCGTAAAGCTGCAAAGCCCAGAGATAGCCACTGCCTATTCCAACCAGACACAACAGCTCTATTTCTGAGGTTCCCGATACACAGTGGCAGCATATTGCGCATTCCATGGCAACCGCCGCAACAGCTGTGCTAGGATATGAAAAACGGCGCTCAGACGAATCCTGGTACGATGAAGAATGTCGCATAGCGTCTGAGGAACAGGATGCTGCTTATATGGCAACGCTACAGCCAATTGCAACCCGTGCTGTTAGGGAACGGCATAAGGAGAAAGCAAAACGGACGAGAAAGCTATTTAGGCGAAAAAAACGTCAGATGAAGGAACGGGAGAACGAGGATATAGACCGATACAGGGATAGAGGGGAGGCCCCAAAAATTTTACCAGAAAGTAAGAGCAAAAGGCTGCGGTAATGGGTTCTCCTCACCTGTAAGGACAAGGATGGAAATCTGGGAGAAAACTTCCAGCAACTGCTGGTTCCAGAAGCCTGCGTACGTGAAGGTATCACGCCAATTGTCGACGACGGCTTAGATTGCCCACCACCAAGTCAAGCCGAGGTAAGAAGAGCAATATCGCGGCTAAAAATAATAATAAAGCAGCCGGTGCCGACGGACTTCCGGCAGAGCTCTTCAAGTCCGGTGGTAAGGAGCTGATAACGAGCATGCACCAGCCCCTACGCACGGTTTGGCTTAAAGAGTGCATGCTCAACGATTGGAATCTAAGCATATTATGTCCTGCGCTGAAAAAAGGTGTGCTATGTGGAAGATTAAAGCCAGTGTTATTGAACCTGATCGGGCCTTATCAGTGTGGCTTTGAACCTGGTAAATCAACAACTGACCTGATATTCACACTTCGGCAAATCCTGGAAAAGACCCAAGAGACCCAAGCTGCCATCGACAGCCCGTTACGGCAGAAATTACTCGAAGCCATGGCTGAGTTTGACTTTGCGGAATGACCCTGACTGACATCAAGTCTATCAGTGAAGATTGACAAGGACATTACGAAGTCATTATATACCAGAAGGTGCCTAAAACAAGGCGACGGACTTTCGTGTGACCTCTTCAACATAGTGATGGAGATGATAATGAGGAAAGCTGCAGTAAACACGAGTGGCACGATATTCAACAAAAGTCACATGCTACTCGGGTACGCTGATGATGTAGACATCTTCGGTCAAAAACTGCGGAATGTTACTGCAGCCTTCTCAAGTATACAGAAGGACTCAGTGAAAATAGGTCTAATGGTGAACGAGGACAAAACAAAGTTATTAGTTTTAACGAACAAAGAATAATTTCGACAAAATAAATAATGTCAGCCTCGAAATCCGGAGAAGAAACCTGCTTCCAAAAAAATGCTATTACAGACTAAGCAAGTGATTCAATGACAGAGCCCTCTCTCGACAAACAAAAATCCAGCTATACCAGATACTGGTTCTACCTGTCTTGATGTACGGTTCAGAATCCTGGGTTATGACACAAGCTGATGAATCAGTTCTGGCAGTGTTCGAGAGCAAAATACTCAGTAAAATATATGGGCCCATCATCGTTGACGGAGAGTATCGGCGTCGTATGAATCATGAGCTGCACGAGCTGTACCCTGACACTGACGTGGTCAGACGCATAAAGGTGTTGCGGTTGCATTGGCTAGGTCATGTTGTACCAATGCTCGAAAAGTCTTCGACAATGAACTTGATAGATGGCGCCGAGGAGGGCGACCAAAACTCTGTTGGAAAGACCAGGTTACTAAGAACCTGGATGCAACTTGGAATGAAGGAAGCGATTATAATATGTTTCTACGTGCAGTATATAATCCAATAGGATTGCAAAGAAGTGCCAGCTAAGTAAGTAAGTAACTTGTCAAAACGAATGATGCAGAATTCTTAGTTTTGGGGCTACTTTCACTTGCAATTCTCAAAATTGAGTCCCAAAAAATTTAAAAATCAAACATTCATTATATATTTCTTTCAACCTACCGCATTGTCAGTTTTGAACATTTCATCTGTTTCCGCAATAACTAGGAAACTAAGTAAAAAAATGCACACAGCCAAAACCATCCGCTGTGGAAACAAGCGCGATTTCAGGTATTTTAAAATTATTTTCTCAAGGCTTTTTGATTTCAAAGTACTTCCAAGTACTTATCATATGAACCTCTTATAATAATGGTAATATTTCACTCTCGATTCAATACATAAATTTGTCTTTTTTTCGGTGACTACATATAAAACGAAACTATTTATGTAGCCGCTATCTATATATACATATAGGGGCTTATACATATGCATATGTTGGTGGTATAAAAAAAACGTGTCCGTATTTTCACAACATAAATCAGGGCGTTAAGCAGAAGCTATTTGTTGTTTGTTCTATGGTCGCGACTGAGGAAATGTGCATATGCTGTGAAATTTTTAAGGAATTTCCGCTCTCTTTGCTTAAATGATTAGATATCCATTAAGATGCCATTGTAATTAATTGTTATTTGTATGACAAATATGCCGAAAAAATCACATTAAAATATGAATAACAAATGTCTAGGCAATGTCTGTACTTACTCTTCGTCTTCCGACAAGGCCGTTTGGAAACGTGGCTGTACATATGTCCAAGCACCCTGATTCTTGTGTTCTTCCTGAGCCCATATAACTTCAGCATTTTTATACTTAAGAATTTCCTCACGCACCAGGTCATAGGGAAAGGGGCATAACTAAGTGTAAAGAAATGAAAACAATTTAGAATATGTGTTTACCCATTATTCAAAGTCTGCAATATAACTTACCTGTTCAACTCGTACTATACATATTTCACCCTCGGCCTTTTTATCGGCACGAGCATTGAACAAATCAAAGTAAACTTTACCACTGCAGAATATTAATTTCTTAACACAATCAGGATTCTTGGAGGCCGGTCCACTATCTGGTATAATGCGTTTAAATTCCGTACATTCAGTCATATCCGAAAATGGACTTTTAGCCAATGGATGTCTTAGACCTGACTTGGGAGTACATAATATCAAAGGCTTACGGAATGGCAGTGCTATTTGCCTTCTCAGTATGTGAAACAAATTTGCTGGCGTCGTACAGTTGGCCACAATCCAATTGGTGTCATTCAGTTGCCGCAACGGTACATTATCACAATCTGTGGGCAATGTGTCTGGATCATCGTGACACATTTGCAAAAAGCGTTCAGGACGACACGATGAATGTTCGGGTCCCATACCTTCCATACCATGCGGCAGTAGACATACCAACCCCGATTGTCGCACCCATTTCATTTCACCGCTGGATATGAATTGATCAAAGATTGCCTGACCGGTATTGCAGAAATCTCCAAATTGAGCCTCCCACATAACTAAAGCATTGGGATTGGCCATAGAGTAGCCATGTTCAAAACCGAGAACGGCATATTCGCTAAGACTGCTGTTGCACACAGCGTAAGAGGCCTGATCGGGATATAGGTAACCTAACATATTGTAGGTGACCTTGTCGATCGATTGATGGCGCAAGACATGATGACGATGTGAGAAGGTGCCACGTTCGACATCTTCGCCGGATAGACGTACATGAATGCCCTCCTTGAGGAGGGTACCATAAGCCAGAGCTTCACCCAAGGCCCAATCGGCCATGCGCTCTTTAACCATTTGTTGGCGACCTTGCAGAATGCGCTCAATGCCTCTACGGGGTTGGGAGAGAGAGTCGTATTAAGAGAGCTATAGGTTTTATGAACATAATCTTTTAATTGTTGACGTTACTCACTTATGTATATCAAATTGTACTTCCGGAGGTGGTGGTGATGAAAATTTCTTGGCTATGTGTAACAGAATCTCTTCTTTAACTCCGGTCGGTGATACTTTCATGCGATCCTTGCCTTCGAAGAAACCTGACCAGGGAGAATCTATCCAATCTTTGTACTAAAAAATATAAATAAATATAAATTTATATATAAAAATGTAAATCATATAAAAAGATAGGATTTTTCGAAATTCATAATTTAAGAGGCAAAGGTCGAGAGCGGTAGGCGGCAACAAACTAAAACATATGAAACTGTTGAGGTTGCCACGCAATGAGCGGCATGTAAGCGGCAACGCTCAGGAATAGAACTTCTTCTAATTTTTAGTTGTTTTCTGAACGACAAAGCACAAAGATGGCAAAAGTGAATATATAAAAATTAATATAAAATAAGTATGAAGAAATATAAAAAAATTAAAGTATAAAAATATAAAAATTTAGAAAAATAAAAAATAAAAGTACTAAAATATAAAAATTTAAAAATATAAAAATATAATAATATTAAAATATAAATATATAAAAATATAAAAATATAAAAATATAAAAATATAACAATATAAAAATATAAAAATATAGAAATATAAAAATATAAAAATATAAAAATATAAAAATATAAAAATATAAAAATATAAAAATATAAAAATATAAAAATATAAAATATAAAAATATAAAAATATAAAAATATAAAAATATAAAAATATTAAAATATAACAATATAACAATATAAAAATATAAAAATATAGAAATATAAAAATATAAAAATATAAAAATATAAAAACATAAAAACATAAAAATATAAAAATATAAAAATATAAAAATTTAAAAATTTAAAAATATAAAAATAAAAAAATAAAAAATATAAAAATATAAAAATATAAAAATATAAAAATATAAAAATATAAAAATATAAAAATATAAAAATATAAAAATATAAAAATATAAAAATATAAAAATATAAAAATATAAAAATATAAAAATATATAAATATAAAAATATAAAATTTAAAAAATATAAAAATGTAAAAATATAAAAAAGTAAAAATATAAAACCATAAAATTATTAATATATAAAAATATGAATGTGTTTTCATCGTTCGAATCAAGATCTATTCTATTATGGCTAATAGAATTTATTTTACAAGAGTTATGAGAAATGGATTATGTTGACAGGTGGCAGGGCGGATAGCAATTTCGATGGTTTCCAAACCATCTTCATCGGCAACATTTGCTGTGCCTTCTCCACTTATTATCACAATCTTAAGTCTTAAAAGCTCCAAGAAACCATCGTGAAACCCAAACACACCGGATAAAAATATCAAAATATATATGGGTATTTCCAGCGGATGGACGGACGATTTCATAGTAAAAAATTGTTATATTTTTAAACTTTTGTTTCTGTAATCATTAAATGAATTTGTTACACTTTAACATATTAAACTATTATATCGTTGGATAGTCTTTTCTTTCCAAATCCGCTGAGAAACTTAAAATCGGTTCACTGGCTTATAAGTGCGTAAAAGTACGAAAAGCCTCTTTTTTAACCGTAACTCAAGATTTTGGGGTTTTTCAAATACAGATTCTTGTAGTGCTCAGCAGAACCTACCAGAAAAATAGTATAATTTCCCAGTTATTTTTTTTTTTGTCTCTCTTTGTTATCCATAGAAAAATGTTTGTGTCCGCAACGCACATTTAGATTGAAGTAGAGTCAAAGGTAAAAGTATTTAAAATGTAAAGTAAGTTGTTTATAAAACCCCAACATGTCTTCTTTATTTTACAAAAAAAAAAAATATATCGGTCACATAAGAAAATTCGCTAAGTTTCACAAATTTTCGTAGACACTTCAAGTTGCTGTGGAAAATTGAATGTGTCCATAACGCACGTTGTGTTAGTCATAATTTTGAATACAACATTTTAAGTAAAGTTTCATTAAAAGCACATTATAGTACCGTCCAAGACCTAAATTTTTTAATATGAACATAATCTTTAAAATATTTAAACTTTTCGAGAAAACTACAAAATAAGAAAAAAAAATCGTGCGTCCGCAACGCTAGGAAATACCCATATATCAAAATATATGAAAATTAACTAACTTCCGAAAAATTGAAAAGCAATTTTTGTGTAGAAGCATTAAACAAGCCTCTGTTGGCAGTGGCATTTTAACAACTAAATGCTCAGAAATGACGTCCAGTAATAAGCCACTTGCTCCAAACTTGCTGCTCAGTCGCTTTGCCGCTAATTGCGTGCCTCTGTCTTAAGCTACAATCATAAAAATTCATCTTATGAGGAATTTCTTGATATTCGTATTTTTAGGGATAAAAGTGATGCATTCGCCCAGGCTACATGGTTTAAGATGCATTCACATAAATTCAGGCTGATTTTGATGAAATTATTTTTTTTTAATTTTGTCAGTAAGAAGCCCTATGCCAACTTTAAATAATCTAGGACCACGCCTTATGGTTTTTGCACAAAATCCATATATAGTCATCCCACTGTGCAATAATTATAACAAGAATAAAACTTACACTTATAACCTCCTCCTTGCTGGATTCCTCAAATCCCTTATCCAATATTTTATCATATTCATCTACTTTAGCCTTATATTCCTGTTGTGTCACGGTTTTCTCTTTGATCAATTTCTCCGAATACATATCCAGTACCGGTTTATGTTTTCGTATTTTTTGATACATCAGAGGTTGTGTAAACATCGGTTCATCGGCTTCATTGTGACCATTGCGACGATAACCCACTATATCTATAACTACATCGTTTCTCCAGTCTGCTCTCCACTCCGCTGCTAGACCACTTACGAATACGGTGGCCTCAGGATCATCGGCATTCACATGAAATATGGGAGCATTTACGACACGAGCTAAATCTGTGCAAAATGGTGAAGAGCGATGGTAGCGTGGATCTGTGGTAAAGCCCACTTGATTATTGACAACGATGTGTATGGTGCCATGATTTGTATAGGCAGGCAAATCTGACATGTGTATACTCTCATAGACTACACCTTGGCCACAGAAGGCGGCATCGCCATGAATAAGAATCGACATAACCTTGCGTCCCTCTGAGTCGCCTTTATAAAACTGTTCGGCTCTTGTTTTACCCATAACAATGGGATTAACCGCTTCCAAATGTGAGGGATTGGCTACTAAAGCAATGCGAACATTTTTATTGGTGACACGATTTAAGCGTTCGATATAGGTGCCCAGATGATATTTGACATCACCAGAACCCTAGAAGGTTGTATTAATGGTAAATTGTTTGTTAAATGCTTTAACTAAATATGTTTTCTATTATTACCTGATCTGTGGCCTTTAAGGCCTTAAATTGAGCAAATATCTGATGCAGCGGCTTGCGACATATGTTGGCCAGCGTATTTAAACGACCGCGATGAGCCAAACCGATAATAAATGATTCCACACCCAAGGCAGATGATCTATCCATGATCTCTTTGAGGCAGGGTATTAATACTTCACAGCCCTCTAAACCGAAACGTTTCTCTGAAGACCATTTTTTGGCCAAAAAATTTTCGAATCTTGAAAGATGAATAAACGTAGGGTAAAAGTCGCGAAGCAGTTTTATAAAATGCATTCTCAACTTACGCTGTGGCTCTTATAAGGCGTGCCAATATCAATTTCTTTTTCTCTGCTGTCATATTCATGCATCCTGGCTTTTCAATGCGATCTCGGATCCAAGCCCGTTTTTTGGCACAGAATATGTACATGTACTCGATGCCCATTGTACTACAGTATATTCTTTCCAAACGATTTATGATTTCTCTATAAGAGAATAGTATTCAAATGTATGGATATTGAGGGCATTGCTTAGATAAGATTTGAAATATATTACCGAAATGATAATTCCTTTTCATCGCCACCGATACAGGTAGTTGCTCCGGTCAATTTAAAAGTTTGATCGAGATTTCTATCCTCTGGTGAAAGTGAAAGAAAATTTAATTTTAAAAAATGTATGATATTTTTTTAGTTCAATTTAAAAATGTACAATTACTCGGTTCTATGAATATTATCACAATTTTCTCATATATAAGAAATTTTTTTGTAAACAGGCACTGAAGTTATTTTGCCGTTCTTTAAGCGCTCGAAACTACAACGAATTCAAAATTAAATTTTTCTATTTTAGATAAAGAAATTTAGTTACATATAATTTTTTGCAACAAAAAATGGTAATTTATTTGTATCGGTTACGAGTCCTCGAATATTTTTAATATATTATTTTTTTTTGGGAAATTTTAAACGATATAAAAAATCTTATTAAACTTTTTTTTAAGCGATAATAAAATTTGTACGTTTTCCTAACATTAACAATTTTCGAACTGCTTCTACTAACCTTTAAAGAAATCCGCCTTGATAAAAACATTTTCATTGGCATTCAATTGCATGCCACAACGCGTTATTGTCTTCCTGTGTGACGTTATGCCCAACGGGTCCAATGTGGCCGCTAGAAAGCCACGTGTCTGATAACTGCGTATAACGTCATGTACAAATATATGATCATCGATTGCCTTTTGAGACATAGAACTACCACCACTGCAGAACTGAGACATTGGAATATGATTGCGTTGAGGATATTGTTCCGAGGGTACGGGTTCGTAGACACCAGAGCGGAAATAGGCATCCCAAGACTAGAAAAGACACACACACACACACACTTATAAAAATAAGCTTTTCTTCAAATCACAACAGTTCACCCACGGTATGAACACAAGTGGGATCACGTTTCCAAGCCCGATACATATCCTCGACATATGTGGCACTAGACCCGCCACCCACAGTAGTTGGCAGCTTTGAACCGGAAGGAGGCTTTTTGGCAGTTTTTGCAGCGCGGCGTATAGGCAATACATTTTGGATTTTACGACCGGAATCCTAAAGGAAAATGGTAAGAACGTAAGGCGCACATATGTAAATTATATTACCACTACCAAAAATTTCCGCTTTTCCAGACAAGTTGAAAAATATTTATTAACTGTCAGCAGAGTATTTAAATGTTTAGCTCTAAGCTTAACCATAATTGCAATAATTCAATCCTCACAATTTTTAGAAAACAACTATTTTTTTCGAAATTGTTAAAAATGTTTAGCAAAATATAATAGATACCTATTTGCAACAGGGATTTAGCGAATTTTAGAACTCTAAAATATTTTTGAATGAAAAACTATTCTCTGAACTTTTTCACAACCGCCAGCTCTTGGAAAAATATATAAAATGAAGTTTTTTTTCCAAATGACAATGACATTGTCTGCTATCAATTTGGAAAATGTAATAGATTTGTGTTGTTCCATATCGGTTAATTTTAGTGCTTTTGTTATGAAAAGATTATACAAAATATTGATTGGTTGAGTTGTGTCCTATTTGAAATAAATTGCGTTTGTTATGAATAGATTAAAAAAAACTGACAAGACCGGATTTGAAGGTTTTACATCATTAGTTTTTTTAGTTACAGTTGCAGTTTCATCCAACATTTTTAAAATTTTTTTTTTTACTTTAAGTAATGTTTAAAGGGTTAAATAGATTTTCGACAAGCTATAGTTTACTTACTTAATTTCCCTTTACACCCCATGAATGAGATATGGGATAGCTTCTCGCGATGTTGTGAATTAATACGCTTTTTGTTTTAAGATTCACAACTACGGCACCTACTTGTTTATCGACGAATGCAAACGTCACAGTTTGACAAGATCTTACTAGACACGCCGATTGACTCGACACTAATACTGCGAAGTTGCTGGCGACAACATTCGAGGGGAGCCGACAATGAAAAAAAAAATTATTTTTTTTGTTTTTTTTGTTTTCATTCGGTCTGTTAAATTGAACATTGATTTAGAATTTATTACAATCTTAAGATCATTTTATGAAAGAAGTTATATATTTAGCAGAATGATATTCTCATAATGCCCTGGTAGTCTGTACAGCTATTTCGGATTCAACCACGAATCAGCAGACTTTGGTATAATGATTGCAAAATACTTATCAAGTCTTATGCACCAGAATTCACAACAAAATGAGAGTTCCCTCTTGAGTGTATAGATTCGAAAAACTTCGCAACCATTCACTATTATCTCCCGCATGGTAGTCGCGTGTTCTAACCACTAAGCCACGGCCGGTCCCAATAGTTATATATAGTTGGGTTTTCGAATAAGCTTGACTTATTTAAAACACTTGGTAATTGATGGAAGGCATGTCTCAAGCGTTAAGGACGTGCGAGTGATGCGTGGTGCAAATATCGACTCGGATCACCACCTAGTTGCAGCCAAGGTACGTACACGATTAAGTAGTGCTAAAAACACTCGTAATCAAACGCAAAGGAAGCTAGACATCACAAAGCTGCATACCACTGAGATAGCCAATGCCTACTCCAACCAACTCTCTCAATTACTCCATACAAATCCCCCTAGCTCTGATGTTCCCGACATGCAGTGGCAGCATATTGCGAATTCTATGAACACTGCCGCAACGACCGTACTGGGTTATGAAAAACCACGCTCAGACAAGCCCTGGTACGATGATGAATGTCGCGAAATGTCTGGGGAAATGGATGCTGCATACAAGGAAACACTGCAGCCAATGTTGGCGCGTGCGGTGAGGGAACGTTATAAAGAGAAAAGCAGGGAGATGAAGCGCCTGTTCAGACGGAAAAAGCGTCTGTGGAAGAAAAGAGAGAGCCAGGATATCGAAAACTACAGGGATAGAGGTGAGGCCAGAAAGTTCTACCAAAAGGTAAAAAGTAAAGGTTTTGGGACAGGTAACGGACACACAGAGTGTGCTGCAAATATAGAGGGAACACTTTCAATCTCTACTCGTTCCCGGAGGCAGCATAAGTGACGAAATCGCACCAATCATCGATGATGAAGAAGACTGTCCACCACCAAGCCAAAACGAGCAGCTCTTGCACGGCTTAAAAATAATAAAGCTGCGGGAGCCGATGGACTGCCGGCAGTGTTTTTTAACGTCGGTGGCGATGAGCTGGTTACATGCATGTACCAGCTCATAAACACGATTTGGCTCAATGAGTGCATGCCCGATGATTGGAATCTGAGTGTCCTATGTCCCGTGCTTAAGAAAGGCGATCCAAGTGTGTGTACCAACTATCGCGGGATTAGCATTTTACCCATCGCATAAAAGGTCCTGTCTAGTGTGTTACGTGAAAGACTAAAGCCCATTCTGGCGAACCTGATTGGACCTTATCAGTGTGGCTTTAGACATGGTAAATTCACGACCGATCAGATATTCACACTACGAAAAATTCTGAAGAAGACCCAAGAAATGCAGATCGACACCTACCATCTGTTTATCGATTACAAAGCTGTATTCGACAGTCCGATACGACAGAAATAGTTGGATGCTATGGCTGAGTTTGGTATCCCCGCGAAGCTAGTTCGACTTTGCGGGATGACACTGACTGACCCGAAGTATTCACTGATAATTGGCAAAAATCTGTCAGAGCTATTTTCTACCAAGCGAGGCTTTAGATAAGGCGATAGCCTGTTCTGCGATCTCTTTAACATCGAAATGGAGATTATCATGCGGAAAGCAGCAGTAAACAGGAATGGCACCATCTTCAACAAAGGTCACATGTTGCTCGAGTATGCTGATGATATAGATATTATTGGACGTGGATTGCGAGATGTTACTGCGGCTTTTTCGAGCATTGAAAACCAGTCGGCTGAAGAGGGTCTGGTGATAAACAAGGACAAAACCAAGTTATTTGTTTCAGAGAACAAAGAGTCCACTCGTCTGGGACGCTGCGTGAACGTTGACAACTATAACTTTGAAGTAGTAGTGATTTTGTCTACCTTGGCTCCGCCATAAACAAAAATAATAATGTCAGCCTGGAAATCAAAAGACGAGTATTAATCGCAAACCGCTGCTACTATGCGCTAAGCAAGCGATTTAACGACAAAGCGCTCTCTCGAAGAACAAAGATCCAGCTCTACAAGACTCTGATCCTACCTGTTTTGCTCTACAGCGCAGAATCCTGGGTAATGACACAAGCGGATAAATCTATTCTGGGAGTCTTCGAAAGAAAAATACTACACAAAATATTTGGACCCATCATCGTTAACGGCTAGTACCGTCGTCGAATGAATCATGTGCTGTATGAGCTGTACAACGACATCGACGTAGTCTAGCGCGTTAAACAGACCGAATGCGCTGGCTTGGACACGTTGTACGAATGGACGAAAACGCTCCGGCTCGTAAAGTCTTCGGCAATAAAATTGATGGGCGGCGCAGGAGGGGGCGACCAAAACTCAGAAGGACAGGTGAAAGAGCTGTTAACTAAGCTTGGTGTGATGAACTATCTACGGAGCGCAAAAGACCGAAGCGCTTGGAATAATTTTCTACGTGCGGCTATTGATGGATACATTTCTGTTGTTGCTGCCATTAAAGAAGAAGTGTAACCAAAAAAAAATTTTTAGTACATATAAAAGTACTTTAATTGTACCAAAAAGGTTATTTTATTGCAAAATAAGATGCATGGACTTTTTGAAAAAAATAACATTTGTTGTACAAGAAAGTTTTTTTTTTTATTGCACCAAAAAGTACATATAGTGTACCCAAAAAATACATTTAGTGTATTGAAAAGTACTTTTATAGTCGAAAAGTACATTAATTGTACAAAAAAAATATTTTTATTTACAAAAAAGGACTTTTATTTCCAAAAATTACTTCTGATTTACACAAAAGTAATTTTATTTACAAAAAATTACTTTTTTACCATAAAAGTATTTTTATTGAACAAAAAAAAAATACTTTTAATCAACTAAAATAGTACTTATATTTTGCAAAAAATGATTATGTTAAAATTGCAATATTTTAAATGGACTACAGTATTTGTACTCTGTAAAGATTTCTTGTTATAATCTACATTTAGTAAGTTTGCTCAAAAAATTTAATTCTGTGCACACGATTTCACTTGAAAAATCTTCCAGCTCAGTTCCCAACATCCATGCAGCAACCGGGCACGGATTAGAAGAGATACAAATAACGCATCTCTCTCCAGAGTGTGTTTCAATTGTATGTATATTTGCAATTTTTCAAATATCAAAAATTCCGCTTTTTATTACTTTTTCTCAATCCTTTCACGAAGTTTCCGCATCGACTGCTTTGAAGTTTTGATGCTATTTTTCTTTCTTTTTTTTCATTTCAACAGCTACTCTTGTCGCAAATATGTTATTATTGTTTTAATTCTTATATTATCTTCAATACCAAATGCCAAAATTGGATCAAATCGCATAATTATACAAAAAAGTTTTACAATGTGCCAAAGATCGTAAGAGAATTAATTTACACTCTTGAGCCGACCTGATCGCTTACCGAAATCCGATAAGAGAAAATAATTTCTCTATAGCATTTATTACTCTCTTAACCGCGTTGTCAAATTCTTAATAATTTTTTTAGTTCAAATAATGATATAAGTTGAAAGCTTACATTGCTGGCATTTACATTAAAGTTTGTCTACTCACTAATAAATAAAAAAGCCATCAGTTGTTGTTGTTCATAAATTTTAATTAAAGTTTATTTACTTAGTACCTTTTTCTTAATAAGTTTATAAATAACAAATATTACATTCTCACATATTTTCATTTTGTTGGTGCACAAGGTTTTTGCCATCATCATAAGGATTTACATCCCTATTTTGTTGTCGTACATAACTAATTTGTTTGGGTTGCTGCAGCAACGATTTGTTGGCGTACCCCTCTCTTAATATCTATAGAAGTAGGTGCAATAGTTTAAAGATTTGTCATTCATAACTCGCTACAAGTTGCGTGCTGGTATGCGTATGTATCTGTTAGTATATATATAATTTTGTAAAGTTTTGTTATTTTTTTAATTTTTTTTTATTATTTTTGTTTTTTTTTGTTTTTGTTTGTTATTCATAACAAATTTGTGTCAAGGATGAAGCCTTAAAGGACTAAAGCTATTATGTTTTTTGTTTGTTTTTCTTTTAGCTTTTTCCATAGACAAGAAAAAAATAGTTTTCTTTGTTACCTTCGTAGGCATTACCGTTCTTAGCGTTTCGTTAAAAAATATATATATATTGTTATACAAAAAAACCACAAATTTAAAAATACATGATTTATATTATTTAAAATATGTAAATGTGGCGATGATTTAATTATTTTTTCTTCTTCTTGTTAACATGATGCAATTTCTTAAGTTTTACCAATAAATAATATCAATTATCACTCGTCAATGGTTTTTTTTTTGTTGAGGATTTATTTTGTTTTTGTTTTGGTTTTCTAGTGTAAAAATTTATAAATGATATTGTAGTTTTGGTTAAGTTTTTAGTAAGTATTAGAAAGGATACATCGTCAATGCTGTTTAATAATGTAACTGATATAGAAAGAATCGAGTGACTGAGCAGGGATCATATTAAATATTCTAGAAGTAGAGTTATGCAAATAATTATTCCTCTCTTCAGCACACATAGACGGTATGCCGGCAATATGAATCGATTTGAATAAGAACCGTTATAAATTAAGATTCTCATACATTTTCTGAAATTTTAACATGGATTCCCATAACTTTATAACGTATGTATATCAAATTTGTTACGTTTTCTGAAGTTTTCATGAACTATAACAAGTATGTCGACTGGTATTCTGCCAATTTCAGCCTCAATATTGATAATTAGGTCTTCCAAGGTGTTGGGACGGTTGATATACATCTTCGACTTCAGGTGACACCAAAGAAAAAAATCGCATGGGGCTAAGTCTGGTGAGCATGCAGGAAACATTTGTCTCAAACAATTCATGGTAATCCTCGCTGTGTGTTCGGTGGCACCATCCTGTTGGAACCATGTATCCTTTCATCACATTTCCTCAAGACGGTTATCCTGGAAAAAGTAAGGGCCAATAATGCCAACTCTTGAAATGGCGCACCACACAGTGACACAGAGGTCTCTGATGGCATCTGAAAGGCAGGCGAATACAAATCTCCCGTCAGCCATTATAAGCCACGGACACTCTCCACTCTTTTCGACCAACAGTGTCGCCACAGCCTGCAGTGCAAAAAAGAAAATTACTGCTCTCCACCCTGTACAAATGGTGTTTAAAAGAGTGTCCTAACTGTTGTATGTGACGTATGTGCTAAAGTTGCATGACAGTTGTAAAACTAGTAGATTTTTACATACAAAAGTGTTGTACGACAGTACAACTCTTGCAGATATGTTTTCATGGTGCTCTTGAAAAAGTACAACTTCTTGTACCAAAAAGTACAATTTATAATACCAAACAGTACAATTTATTGTACCAAAAAGTACAATTTATAGTACCAAAGAGTACAATTTTTTGTACTTAAAAACAAGTTATGGTACCAAAGAGTATAATTTATGGTACAAAAGAGTAAAATTTATTGTATCAAAAAATACAATTTGCGGAAACAAAATGTACAAGTTATTGTACCAAAAAGTACAAGTTATTGTACCAAAAAGTACAATTTATAGTAGTAAAAGGTACAAGTTATTGTACCATCAATTACAATTTATTGTACAAAAACAAAAACACTTATTGTACGGAAAAGTACAATTTAATGTACCAAGGAGGAACATTTGTTGTACAAAGAAGGATTTTTATTAAATCGAAAGGTTATGGTAACGAAAAGTATAATTTATTGTACCAATAAGTACTTTTATTCTACAATTTATTGTACCAATAAGTACTTTTATTGTACCAAGAAGTACATTTATTTTACCAAAAAGTACTTTAAATGTACCAAAAAGTACTTTCTTTGTGCCAACAATTCTTTTTATTGCATCCAAAAAGGAAATATAAAAGGAAGAATTTTTTACAATATAATAAAGAGTTCAGAAGAATAGTACAGTGGAAGAGAGATAGAAGTGCTAAAGAGGAATAATTCTGATGTGTTCTCTCCTTCAACTTCATACATACAAGTAGTGAGATTACGTAGAGACACTATGGTCCTTTGCCCATCTCAAACCATCAGTGAACTCAGCAGATTCTCCATGTTGCATGACGAAAGTTCAGTGAGACTATCAAAGAACCATTTCCCGAGGAATTTCTTCCTTCTTCTATGAAGAGCAGGGCAATGACATAACAAATGCTCAATGGTCTCAATTTCCTCCTCATCGTCGCAAAGCATGCAATAATCCTCCTGTGTCGTCTCCCAGTCGGATGTAAATGCTCTGATGTCGCGTGTCTCGTGTTTACTCCAATTAGTCGTCTAACGGCTCTCCTATCCAGTTCCAATAGTGACCTGGATCGTATTCCATCCAGTCCAGGCCAAATATCTCGTGAAACCACACAGTCGGTGCGAAGTTCCCAGGATACATTTTCCAGCCGTTCGATGTGACGGGTCACAATTCGGTATATATGACACATTGGTGATCGTCCTGATCCATCCGATTGGCCGGGTCACAGTTCTGAGCCTTTCCGCGCCAGTTCATCCACTATTTCGTTTCCTAAAAAGTCACTGTGTCCGGGGACCCAACAGAATCGAACATTCACCCCTATTCCCGTAGTCGTCGTCGACATCGTCGTCGTTTTTATGTCAATGTCACATCGATTCAACATCGTCGTCACATCAATGCTATTTCGGTATTCTGTAACTACAATGAGACGACGTCGACTGGTAATCGATAACATGAAAGAAATGACAACAGCTGATGTAACATCTGTGCATCAGCTGATTTATTTTGATTTTTATTGTGTTTCATGAAAAAATATTTTTGTGCCCGAATCAAATTCAAGCGATGAGGAAAGCAAGAAATATCTTATACTGGAAAGGAAAATACTTCGACTATGATCCGATGATTTTAAACTTGCCAAAAAACGAGTATGTTCATCGGTGTTAAAATCGTAATTTGAGGTTATCTGTTGGCCGGCCTTCCAACTTTTTTTTTGATTCGAGAACTACTTAAGTCTTAATATAGCAGCATTTAATTACGTAATAGTTCCTATAGAAATAGTTCCTTTCATGAAAAGTGAACTCAGGACATATGTTTCAGTCATAATTAAGTTGTCAGCAACATTGAGGTCCTTTGGGCCTTACAACCTAAGTGTAAGTGCAGCCAGTAGTTGCAAGATTCCTGTCGAAACCCTGAATGCATTAGAGAGGTGATTTGTCCACCTTGGATACAATTGGAAGTAACTGTAGAAGACAAATCGGAAGCATAAACTACATTTTTAACAAAACAGGATTTACTGGAGCTATTGGATATGTCGATGGAACCCATATCAAAATTTTTGCTACAAATAAAGAAGACCAGATTCGTAACTACAACCGCAAAGGATTCTTAAAGGCGCTCCAAAGGAATTAAATTGTTTTTCACCAATTTTCTCACATTATCCCTTAAAATTAGACAAAATCCTTGTACCTATGAGGGATTTTGTTTCCAAGCCCCTATTTGTTACTCGACATTGTTATTCTTGACGTCATTAAACAAAACCTTTTTTTAAATTTACAAAAACTAAAATTATTCCTTCAAATTGTTTCAAGTCGTTACTAAAAACTGTGACGACAGATTCAGAGTCGTTTCGATTCAACGTCGTCGTCACATTTCCTTACAGAATACCAAATTTGTGTCAATAGTTACCGATAGTTATCGAAAACGACTACGAGAATACCGATTTTACAGCGTCGTCACAAGACGACGTCGTTTTGCGTCGACGACGACTACGGGAATAAGGCCGATTATCTGGCAGTTTTGAGAGCGCCGTCCCACATCTGTGCACTAATCTCGACTTTATAACCTTTGATACCAAAGCCTTTAAGGCCGCTTGACTGTCCTCATAGATTGTGACGATCTCCTTCAAATTCCTTGCCAGTATATCCTCCACAGATTTCATAATAGCGACGATCTCCGCCTGGAACATACTGCAATCGTTATCCTATCGGAAATGTTGCCTGAAATTGAGATCCTCACTAAAGACTTCCTATCCTATTGCAATTTCCATTTTAGAACCATCAATGAAGATGGACAGCCACATGAAAGGCAAGGAATATTTCCAATCTTTTCTATCGGGGATCACTATTTCCGGGCATGATGTAAAATCCAACAACGGAACCATATAGTCCATTACTTTGTTGAGTCCTGCATTGCATCCATGTCTGCTGAACCGTAATAGGGGTATTTCATCTTCATTGAAGATGATTTGAAAACTTTTGCTATTAATGCCTTTTGAGGTAAATTTATATATCAATATTAGCTTTATTGTTGCAAATCAGACACGATTCCTACTACAAATTCGGTCAGTGCAAATATAAAAATTCTTTCGACGAAGGGTAATGGAAATGTTAAGAAGTCTATTTTTGAGCAAAAAGTGCAACAAACTTTTTAGGGAATGAACCTAACCAATATCAAACTGTAGCATTTGACATCAGTAATAAAACCTTAAACTACAATTTTCTCCACTACGTCACAATTTTTTTTACAGTGCTATGAAGTTTGATTTTATTTGGTAAAAAGTCAAATCAAAGAATATGAAAAATAATGTGTAAAAATACTTTTGGAGTAGTTCATTTCTTCGGAGACATACATTTAAATGATTAGGGGAATATTTCCTCAGAACATTTGAACCCTCTAGCTGCCACATGTATGGCAATTTATAGGCCGAATTTAAAAAAAAATGGCACTAAAAGGGTCTAGGTCTATATAGAACAAGTTCTAATACGTCAATTTTGTACTAGTTCTAATCAACCTTTTTTGAAGTGGTTCCACACCAGTTCAAAGGAGACAATCAACTACCGTCCGACTGGTACTATTCTCACACAAAAAGGTCCAAGCCTGGGATAACTAAGTGTTAAATGAGCAGTTGTTTGTGTGCGGTAGGTGGACTAGTTCACTGTCCTATGAAAAACTAATACTTAACTAGTTCCAAACTATTCTAGACTAGTGCAAGAGCCATAATTTCACCCAATCCTATGATAACTTAAAATAAAATTATCCAATGCTGTGTATTGAAAGAAAGTGTTCAAGATCAGTAGTACATGTAGAACTAATTCGAAGCTTTTTTTTTCAAGCAACAAATTTTACCAGGCTAGCCAGCTCATACAGCAACCAACACCTCAATTAACACCACATATTGCTGTACCAACCCCTGATCGTGCAACCTTTTTGCAATTCAACTGCAATGGTCTCCGTGGCAAAATCAGCGAGATAGTGGATTTCATGAATCGGAGAAACATCAAGGTCGCCGCGATCCAGGAAACTAAGCTGACCGACACCTGCAGCTTGCACAGTTGTCAAGGTTACAACGTGCTTCGAAAGGATCGCACCAGAAATGGAGGTGGGGTATTGGCCTTCCTATTGCACCATTCTGTGCAGTACAGACCTATCTCGCCTGAGCTTGACTCTAGAGACCCATACATTGAATGTATGGGGGTAGCAGTTGAGTCCGGGACTGCCGAGATAGAGCTGTACAACGTATATATACCGCCGATTGGCAGCTGTCCTCCGCGTTATATGCCTGACATCAGCCCATTGCTCCAGGGCAATAACCGCGTGGTCCTAGGAGACTTTAATGCCCACCATGAACTCTGGCATTCTCTCCTAGCCAATGACCATAGAGGAACAGCTTTGGCCGAGCAAATCGATGACTCAACGTTTTGCACAGCGAATGAGGATACCCCCACACGGATTATGGGTGATCGCAGCAGCTCGCCAGACATCACCATAGTTTCGCCGGGTCTGATCAATGACGTTACCTGGCAGCCCGTCATTGCACTTGGATCAGACCATCTCCCCATAATCCTCTCCATTGATAGACCAGCCGATTACATCATCTCTGAACGCCGTACTTTCTTGAACTATAAGAAAGCGGACTGGAACGGGTTCAGAGAATTCACCAACCACAGCTTCAGTGCTCTACCCATACCCTCAGATGTTCGGGTTGCTGAGAAAAATTTCCGAAACATCATACGCGCAGCGGCCGCTCGCTTTATCCCTGCTGGTCGAATACCCGAGATACGACCTAACTTCCCAGCAGTGGCAGCGGGACTCGCAGACGAGCGTGATGGAATTCGTACGGCCAACCCTGCTGATCCTAGACTCAGTGAACTGAACCTAGAAATTAGTAAGATGGTCGACGAATATAAGCGGAACCTTTGGCTAGAGCACTTGAAGAACTGCAATTTAAGTTCCGGTATCAGTAAATTGTGGGCAACGGTTAAGTCACTCTCGAATCCAAGAAGGAGAGAAGACCGAACGGCCATCACATTTGGTGCCACCACTGTGACAGACCCAAAGAGGTGCGCGTGTTATTTTAACCGTCAATTTGTTGAGCACCCCGAGAGTGACATGGCGAAAAGGAGAGTAATGCGACGTATTCATGCTCTCCGAGTCGAAGAAGCACCACCACAATTTACAGTTGGAGAAGTTGCAGATGTCATCCACAGCGCAAAGGCATCAAAAGCGCTAGGCCCCGACGGAATATCCATGTTGATGTTGAAACAATTGGGCATACCGGGAGTCGAATATTTGTCTTATGTCCTCAATATGTCCCTGACCACTCTGGTAGTACCCGAGGCCTGGAAAATGGGTAGAGTGGTCCCGCTACTGACACCTGGCAAAGACGCGAGCAAAGGAGAATCATACAGGCCCATCTCTCTCCTCTCGCCAGTAGCCAAGACACTTGAGGCGCTAATCCTCCCGAGCCTGACAGGACATTTCCCAATTGCCGATCATCAGCATGGATTCTGTAAGCAGCACAGCACTACCACTGCTTTACACGCCATCACCACACAAATAAGTCGCGGTCTCAACCAGAATAAGCCCAGTGACAGGACGGTCCTCGTGGCGCTTGATTTATCGAAGGCTTTCGATACAGTAAATCACGCCACGCTCTTCGAGGACATCGCCAACACGTCCCTCCCGAACTATTTGAAACGTTGGATCGTGAATAGTGTTTTTGAATTCCCGGTATTTTTCATTCCCCGGGATATCGGGATTTTTATATCATTTTCCCGGGATCCCGGGAATTCCCGGTCCAAAACAAATAATAAATAAAAATTGCCTTTTTTATTTTAATACAAACAAACGAATATGAAATGAAATATAAAAATAATTCTAAAAATCTCGTGTTATGGTTTATCCGAAAATTTGTTAATGTTTAGACAAGCTATCATCATGAAACCTGTACATGAGCAATTTCCTTACAGACTTAGACTTTTATGTGAAAAAAAGTAAAAAACCGGTAACATTATCTAGGCCAAACGGAAAAAGCTGTATATGAGCTGGAAATGTATATGAGCAAGCTTCTTAAAGAATAAAAAGGATAAAACCGGTACCATTGGGCAGTATCCTTATAGAATTAGAGAGTTGCTCGAAGTGATTTTTCGAAATTCATCCATTTAGGGGTAAAAAAGGACTCAAACCAAACGACTAAAGCTATAATCCGAAGGCATTTTTCAAAATTCGTTCTTAGGTGCTAAAAAAAGACCCACAAGGGGTAAAACTTATGCAATCACCCAGACCAACGGCTAACGTTAGCAACGCACAAATCAATATGGGAATGCTTCATATAGAATTATAGATCTGCATAAGATTTTTCAAAATTGTTACCCCTTAAAGAAAAACCTAACCAAACCAAGACCGAACGGCTTAAAGTAGAATAGCAAATAAGCGGCGGAGTATTAATTTTATTGAGTAGTTGTGCGCTTGAATTCAGATCAAATTGGTAGCATCACCCTGAAGTTATAAATGCGGGTATTGGGGCGAATATTTATTTTATGGAGCAATTCTGCGATATGAAAGAATTTCGAACTTTTAGCAGGACAAAACCGAAAATGGGATAAAACTGTTACCATCCATCACCTAGACCAAACGACTAAAGGTCGACAATTAGATTTAACACTTATTTTATAGGGTAATTGTGCAATATGAAGCGATTTTTGAGATTCGTACTCCTTGGGATAAAAAGGGGAAACGTGTTATCATCGTTCAGACCAAACACCTAAAGGTACAATCACCCAGTACACCAATAAAGAAAGTTATATGTCAGTCAATTGGCTTAAAAATATTGTTTTAGAATATGTGCCTATCAATTAGTAAGTACCCATCAACTCATGGACATTGTATTGCTGATCCATTTTAGCATTTAAATACGTTCGAATTTTTCTCTATATATTAAAGCACATTTGAAAGATAAATAACGCATCGAGAGACGAAATACGATAGTGATGGTCACGAAAAAATTCACTAATTGGTAATTTTATGGTAAAAATTTGGAACACTAAATAATGTGTTTTTAGTGGATTCTAACTTATTAAACATGTTGATATTGACAGATAAAATAAGCATAATGAAATCCCGGGAAATCCCGGTCGCATTCCCGGGATTCCGGGACAAAAAATTGGCCGGGATTCCCGGGATTTTTGTCCCGGGAATTCTCGGGACAAAAACACTAATCGTGAACTACATGTGTGGACGCCAGTCATACGTGGAATTCAGAAATAGAAAGTCCAAGCCCCGTAGAGTGAAACAGGGAGTTCCCCAAGGTGGGGTGATATCTCCGGCACTGTTTAACCTCTACCTTTCTGCAATTCCACCACCACCTGACGGCGTAAATATAGTATCGTATGCCGATGACTGTACGATATTGGCGTCGGGCCCCTCGACTGATGACATATGTGGAAGTTGAATGCCTACCTCGCTGATATTGCCAATTTCTTCGCTGCGAGAAGGATGAAAATTTCCGCCACCAAATCATCGGCCACACTGTTCACCGCATGGACAGCGCAAGTGAAGGAGCAGCTCAATGTGATAGTCGATGGCACAACAATTCCGACCACCAACCACCCCAAGGTCCTTGGTGTCACATTTGATAGTCTGCTCAGATTCAACGCGCACGCCACAGCTATCTGCAATAAGATGAGAAGTAGGAACAAGGTCCTCAAGTCGCTTGCCGGCAGCTCTTGGGGAACCGACAAAGAAACCTTGTTGACCTCTTACAAAGCGATAGGTCGGTCTGTGGTGAACTACGCAGCTCCAGTGTGGTCACCGAACGTGAGCGGGACGCAGTGGAAGAACCTGCAGATATGCCAAAATGCCGCCCTGAGAACTGCGACAGGGTGCCTCCTCATGTCATCTGTGGATCACCTACATGAGGAGACGAAGGTCATTCCCGTGCGACGACATAATTTCCTTTTGTCGAAGCAGTACTTGCTTGGTTGTTATCGGACCAGCCATCCCAACCACCACCTTATGGATAGGCTCCCTCCCCCCAGGCAGGTCAGGAAAGACCTTCATGATCTAGAGCGTGAGATCCAGCGCTACAAGAGAGAGCCTCTAGATCAAAGCGCATATCAAGCAGGATTAGCAGACATTCACTCAGACGAAGTCTTGGAAGCAGTAAACAACTATAGAGTGAATGTCGTGCTCGGAGATCACCCTCCATCAGTGGCTTCGGAAGAAGAGGTTTTACCGCGGCAGACGAGAGTTGTTTTGGCCCAACTAAGATCCGGATGGTGTAGCCGCCTCAATTCATATTGGGCAAGAATTGACGGCAATACGTCGAACGTCTGCCCAGCCTGCAACCAAGGACCACACGACACGCTACACCTCTTTAACTGCCCAGCCAATCCAACTCTCCTTGTTCCCAGGTCTCTTTGGACCCACCCAGTGGAAGTAGCTTCCTTCCTTGGCCTGGATACAAGTGCAGCAGAAAACGACGACGCAGGATAAACAAACAGACACATATGCTGCTACAACAACAACAACCAGGCTAGCTTGTTGCTAACCACATAAAACCTGCCCACAATTTTTCTAACACTCGCTACAATCAGTTACATATTAAACAGCTCAGATGACCTGTAGATAAATTTTCAAACTCATTTTACATCAAGTTGTCATTAATACATAAACAGATATATATTTATACATCAATTTTTTTTTGGTTTTTATACGTTTCTATAAATAATCAAATTAAATTAAAAGAAAAACACTCATTTTGTTTTTTTTTGTTTGTTT
The DNA here is from genome assembly GCA_964034835.1 of Muscina levida. NCBI lineage: Eukaryota > Metazoa > Arthropoda > Insecta > Diptera > Muscidae > Muscina > Muscina levida. The sequence continues at coordinate 25,333,102 of OZ035883.1, read as the reverse complement.
GATTTTCAAAGAAGAGGCACAAGAACTTTATTTATAAAGAAGCAGCAAGAAAATGATGAAATAATAATATAGAAGAAACAGAGAAGACAACTAATAATACTTCAACGCAACTAAAAACTAAATAAAACAAGACTATGTGTGTGGGTGTGTGTGTGTGAGAGAGATAGAGACACAGAGAGTTATTAAATACAACACTTGTTGTCGTCGTTGTTTTAAACAATTATTATGATGAAGACAATAAAAAATAAATGAGAAATATACATATAATAAATCCCTGATAATTATATTTAACATGCTTTCGCTTACTTAAACAAAAAAATAAGAAAGAGAAAAAAAACGAATTATTTTATACAAAATGAAAAAAAAATTGTATATAATTTTTATAGGTCCTTCTTTTTTTATTTTATTTTGATTTGTTTTTTTTTTATAATTAAAATAAATAATAATTAAAAATAAAGTGTATGTTTAATTTACTTTAATCAACTTTTGGATTCGCTTTTGTTTTAAGAGTTTTCTTCGATAATAAAATGATGATTTTGCAAAGTGGATTCCTTATTTACTAAGTTCTCTTTGCTAGTAGAATTTTGAGGTTTAAACGCTTCATTCACTATTCTTTACTTAGTTTACACAATTAGCTAAGATCTCTTTAGTTACTAGTTTAGCAAAAATAGTGTTATAAATTCTACTTAGAAAACATAAACAAAAATAGAGTTGTTGTTGTGTGATTTGTGATAACATTTGTCAAATAATGAATAAAAACAAATACTAAATTAATTTAACAAAACAAAAAAAAACGTATCGACTCCATTATCTCCATTCGTTAAAGTAGATCCACTATGTCACTAGATTTAAATTTTTGTGAAAATATATATATATATATGTATGTATATAGTAAAATATAAACATTTGCTCATGCTGATTGATTCCATTCTCTAATCACAATGGTCGTCGTCGATCTAACTGAGTGGCCCTTGTAGGTTCATCATGAGAGAGTTAGAGAGAGAGAAATAGTTAATATTGAGGTGAGTGTTTAAACATTGATGGCATCGTTTAACAAAGCATTCAATTCACGTATATGTTGAGCCTTGGAACCGGTAGCAGTCGAAGCACCACATTGACGTCCAGCGTAGCTATTGTGGGGAAAAGGTAGATGTACAAGGTAAATAGAAGAAGAAAAAGGAGAAAAAAAGAAACAAAGTGTTTTAAATATTTTACAATGTATTGCTGTTTAAATATTAATATTTATAAAACATAAACATTTATTAGAATTACAGATAAACTTTCAGTTTCAGTACAGTTAGTAAAGTTAGCAATAACAAACAAAGTGATAGTGATTAACAAACAAAAGCTTTAAAGAGGGGGTTAATACAGTTTAATAAATTACATATTGCAGTACTATTGTTAAATATATGAATACTAAGCAAAATATAAATGGCTATGATGTTGTAGGTGCGTGTGTGTATGTGTTTAGTTTAATGTTATTTACAGTGAACTTATGATTAGTTGGCATAACAATAATGAACGATGAAAGTAATTGTCTCTATTATAGCAAAACAAAAAGTTAAACTCGAACTCAATTTCCTATTTAGAATCAGGCATTTTTTTTTTTCGTTTTAAATACTAGATAGTGATTTGAGTTTGTGACTAAGTGTACTAAGTGTTTATGACATCCTAAAAAGGAACCAAAGTGCTTCATGAAAATGTGATATTGTGTACATTTATGACATGTTTGTGTAGTAAAGTGTATTATATACGAATTTTGTTTTTGTAGATGGAACAGAATAAATCCATAGCCCAAGATATGTTTTTGTTTGGTTTTTTTGGGATCATATTTGGAATCATTGAGTTATCCAGAATCTGGTAACTGATTTTTGTAGTTTTTCCTTATTTTCGGAGATATCACAAATGTCGTATTGTTTATGTAGTAATTTAATGTAATTTAACATCAATAGGATAATTTTAATTTATTTATTTATTGATCAAAAAAAACTTCATTCATAGCAACAAGGACAACTACGTGTAAAATGAGATAGTTGTTTGTGTGGATGGTGAATTAGTTCACTGTCCTATGCATAACTTGTTGTTTACTAGTTCCGAACTAGTACAGGGTGGAGCGTGATAATTTGATTTTTTGCACTGCAGACTGAGGCGGCACTGTTGGTCGAAGAGAGTGAAGATAGTGGCTGACGGGAGATTTGTATTCGTCTGCCTTTCAGTTGCCATCATGCATTGGAGACGTGAGGAGAGGTCATTTTGTGAAGACATACTTGCAACTATACCCCGTGACGCAATTGTGTTCTTTTCTGATGAGGCACATTTTCACCTCAGTGGATGTTTAAACAAACAAAATATGCGTTACAGGAGTGAAATAAACCCCAGAGAACTTCACTAGAGACCTCTGCATTCGCAACGCGTCACTGTGTGGGTGCGCCATATCGACATGCTTGTTAGAGTTCATGAAAACTTCAGAAAACGTATGCAGCAGTGTGTGGATAGCGAAGGTCTACATTTGCCAGATACACTATTAAAAACCATGTAAATTACAAATTCCCTTACTATTTAATATATATTAAAATATGAAAAGCAAATTACCGCGCTCCACCCTGTATTACTCTCTACTGGGTAGTCATGTGTCCAGTTCGTACTATAATATTTTTATACTGTGTCCCATGATGTTGTGGCATTCAGCCATTACAACTGACACAGATTCGATCAAGTTGGCTTCACCCCTCCCCAAGAGAGAGAGAGAGAGAAATATATTGTTAAAATATCTATATGACAGATTGTAGAGACATGATAAACGAGTAAAACGACCCACATCAAGAATATACTAATAACGAGTGTGTTTGTAACTGTCAAGCTCTATTTACATACATTACACTAGGGTGGCGGTGAAAATTTAACTTTGAAGTTTCGGTAATGCCCGAGTGGAATATTGTGTCAGTTGTTATAAAACGGCTATGGTAAAAATTTGAGCAAAATCTAACAACTTTAAGCCGTGCCCCAAAGTATTTGCATTTTTTAGTACAGCATAGACTGGAAAACGTCTTGACCGATCTTTGACCCCAAGAAAGAGAGAGAGAGAGATATTGTTAAAAGATCTATATGACAGATTAAGAGGCATGACAAACGAGAAAAAGAATCCCTACTAGTTGTTGTAACTGTCAAGCTCTATTTACATACATTACACTAGGGTGGGACCCGCCGTGGCATACTGAGATCCCGGGTTTGATTCCCGCCTCCAGTCATCTACATTTTTCTTTCATTGCCGGCCTCCTCGATGTTGTCGACATCAACGTCGCAGTATAAGTGTCGAGTCAATCGGCATGTCTAGTAAAAGCTTCTCAAGCAATGGCGTTCGCATTCGTCGATAAACAAGTAGGTGCCGTTAGTTGTGAATATAAAATTAGAAAGCGTGTTAATTCACAACAACGCGAGAAGCTATCCCATACCTCATTCATGAAGTTTTTAAGTTACGCTAGGGTGGCGGTGAAAATTCAACTTTGAATTTTCGGTAATGCCCTAGTGGAATATTGTGTCAGTTGTTATAAAAGGCCATGGTAAATATTTGGGCAAATACTAACAACTTTAAGCCGTGCCACAAAGTGGTCAAAGCTCAAATCTATTTGCAATGAAATGAGTATGTATTTGTTTATTTGCATTTTTTAGTACCGTATAGACTCGAAAACGTCTTGACCGATCTTTTTTGAAATTTTCACAAAATGTAGCTGTTGTGAAAATAGGATACTTTAAATTGTGATATATGAAGTGGGCGTGGCCCCACCTATTGGACAATATTTTTAAAACTGCAATATCTGGAGGATTGTTTCTCCAATCGCCTTGAAAATTTGTGTGAATGCATTTGGTAGCAAATTTCGTGATCTAATAAAAAAATGGGAGGGATTGGATGAATGGGTGTGGCATAAAACATGAAACTTTAACGGCTGTATCTCATAAACAATAAGAGAGAGAGATATAAAGATGATATTTTGTATGTGCTGTAGGTACAGTATGAATTACAACTAGAGAGGAAGTGGGCTGTGCCACGCCCATTTTTAAATAATCCCTGTTACAGCCATAATAATAGTTTCATCGTCTTGAAAATTTCACAGTATAATAGAGATATAACCAGGCTAGTTGGAACCAAGTCGGCAAAAAGAGCCGAGGCGCCGCCCACCACGACAATATTTGACTATTCAATATATTGACTAATCGAACATTGAAACTAAAAACCTGAACTTTTATCTCTTTGGCACACGGGAAGTAGTTGTCCGATCTTACTTAAATTTCCGTCATGTGTTTTTTACATCAATATTCTGGAAGGAAATTTTTAAATTTCCGCAAAAATAATCGTCCATACATATCGCTGCCGCCCCAATATACACGTATTGGTCTCATCAGTTGCAGGATGATGACCAAAATTGGTTGCCAGGATATAATTTCTGGCATCAGTGGAAGGTGGATTTTTTTTTTCAAAAATAACAAAATTGAAAAAAATTTTGATGTATTGCGGTTCCAGTAGTACAAATATGGTCGAAATTTTAAATGGTATAAAAGGATTTTTTTTAAAAAAAAAAATTTACGTAAAATTATGAATTTTTTTAATGTGTCTCACCATAATTAATGATCTCAAAAAGGGATTGTCCGATATTATTAAAATAAACTTAGAAAAATAGAAATTTACAAAACCTTTAATCTGTTTATATATTGCGTTGCAATCGGCTCTGTAGTTTCGGAGTTATAATAGAAAATTAAAGCAAAAACAATATTTTTAACGAGAAAAAAGCTAATTTTTTTGTTTTAAATAAAATCATGAAAAATCTAAAACGGAAATTTTTTTTCTGATTTATTTGTTTATCACAAAACCATATGTATTAGCAACAAAATGTTATGTTAGGTTAGGTAAAATGTTATATCGATCATAAATATCGATTGATTCTTTTCGAATTTTTTTACAATTAAGTGAATTAGTTAATTTTCAAAAAAACTTAGTTTCAAATGGTTGGGGTAATTTTAAATTTTCCAAATATAGGTTATTTGTTATAGGAGGTACCAGAAAGGGTCGGCCGATATAGTCCATATTCATTTCAGAGTCAAATTTCAATAAGCTCAATAATATTTTCTGCAAGATTATGACCAAATTCAGTGTACCTACAAAAAAAACCTATGTAAAACTATGAGAGTGAATTCGGTTATTTGTATGGGCAGTACCAAAAGGAGTGTGCAAATGCTTCGGTTTTTTCAGTATTTTTCCAATATTTTAAAATATTTAAACGGACCATATGCAAATATCCAGAATGGGTCAGTCGATATAGTCCAAATTCATTTCAGTGTGAAATTTTCAAAAACATACATCTTACTCAAAATATAACTAAATTCAATGAACTTACAACAAAGATATGTTTGTAAAACTTAAAGTCTATTCGGTCATTTGTATGGGAGCTACCAGAAGGGGTGTGACAAATGTTATGGTTTTCTGAGGGGTTGTCTCTTATTATAAGGCTATTGAACTGACCAAATTTTAATGTCCTACAGAAGTTATGGACGATATATTATTTTTTTACAAAAAATTTCATTTTGTATAGGAGGTACCAGAAGGGGAGGGTTTATTCAGCCCATTTACAATAACATTTCCTCATTGTGAAAATTAATAATACTTGTAAATTGTCATAAAGATCAGTTAAGTTTTACTCGAGTTATCCTGCCCACCAGCTATCCAGCCAGCAAGACAGACATGACTCAATCGCCATAAAAATTCATGAAACGAATTTGATCGTAAGATACTTGGGGTGTAACACTTCTCCTTTAATGCTTTACACTTTTTCTCGTTTTTTTTTTTTTTTATTTATAAATATTCATCTTTATTTTCATTTGTGTTTATGTACATATTTACAGATTTTGGGATTTTATCATTAAGATATTATGCCATTTTCTACTTTTACTTAAAAATTATTTAAAAAAAAAAATTATCCACAATATTGAAAAATTTTACCATTTTTATACGTAGGTAGCGATTATATATCAAATCTATATAGCGGCTATTCAAGCTTTTTTTTTTTGTTGTTGACCTGTGTAGTTTGAAGTTTTTATTTTAAATTTAAAAAAATTTTAATAGTACAATACAGCAAGCCATTACAAAAAAAAATATCATTTCCTCAATCAAGACCAATGTTAGAAGAATTTTTAAAAAAAAATTTCCAAAATTTACAAACTTTTGCTATCTCTATTTTTTTTAAATTACATATAGATTCTTTTTCTGCTCACTTTAAGGTAAATTTCATCAAATTCAGAGAGATGACCCAAAATTTGTGTGATCGTTTCACATGGAATTACTCTTTAGCAAGTAAGTTTTTTTGTAAAGGTTTCAAAAAAATGTTAAAAATTGTTCGTGCATGAAGTATAAGCAGGAGTATTTTTTTTACAAAAATCACGTAATTAAAGGAAAAGTTTCGAGTAAGTTTTGAGTCCCTACTCAAATATTGCATCACAAAACTTCATGCATTATTGCAAAGGAAGTCGTTTAGTCAAAAAGTAATTTTTTGTGTTTGCAACTCTGTCACTACATTCCTAACTCATTTTACAACATTAAAAAAAAACAATCAAACATATAAACTAATTTAATTACACAAGGATACCCTGTGCCCTCTTTACAAAGTTCTATTTGTATTGGTTTATTAAATTTGTTACTATGTGATCATCTAATCAAATTCCCCTCATTACACTTTATCTAAATTATTGCGAAATTATGGTGTTTCCAAATATGTATTAAAGAAAAGCAATGACATTTTATGATCATGAATATGATTTGCAAATAAGATAACAGCACAGTAGGTGTTATTACAAAAGAAAGAGCGCAACATAAACGAAAACAACATGCATTAAAACCACAAAGACCAAATATATAAACATCAAGGCATACCCAAAGGACACACGACAGAAGGGCAATAGGGCAAACAATAAACGAGTATATGACAAAAAATAAGATGAACAATTTCAAATGAATAATAAATATATTTAATAGACCCACGTCAAAAATATCAAAAAGTTAAATTTTTAAAACAAAAGAAAAAAAAACAACTTTAATTCAAACAATAATTTTAAAAGAAAACACTAGTTAACAACCAATTATTAAAAATCAATAGACGCGAGTCTTTATCCAAACAAGGGCGCCATGGTGGATATTTTAAACACTCAAACATTAATATATACTTAAAACCCCAGGCTGAAAGAGCCCACAGAGAAATGTAAAATAATTTAAATAAATTCATAAAACCATTCATTGCGCGCTCTTATTTAGATTAAGATGATCGAAAAAAAAATAAAAAATTAAAGTACGCTGCCAACATAATAAATATTGAGTTTTAAGAGTTCTAAATTTTGTCTTATACTATTATTAAATTATTTTACACTAATTGCTTTGAGTTTTATGTTTAGTTTTTTTTTTTGTTTTTATCTTAATACATAACGCAGTACAACAACAGAAGAAGAAGAAGAGTAGAATAGTGGTAGTAATAGTAGTAGTTGTAGTTGTAATAGAAGTTTTAGAACCCTCACCTAATTTTGCGTCCAGTTTTTGAAATACGCACACCAGGTGAAGCAGCATTGCCGGGGGGTCTATTAAAATCTTGGCGCACATTTTTCAAATCAAAATGTTTAGAGGCATTAAAGTCAGCAATCTGCTGTTTATTGCCACCATCAGCAGCACCACCCGACTTGCCACCAGATGCAAACATACGACTTAACCATGGTTTCGATTCAGAATCAGATTCGGAATCATTAGCTTTAATAGTAGCAGTGGACGTGGTAGTGGTAGTAGTAGTAGTAGTGGAAAAGGAAGTAGCGTCACTGGGGCTGCAAACAACAATAACAACAAATAACACAAAAACACTCAAAAAAGGGAAACGGGGAACATAAATTTCAATTATTTTAAATGGTCACAAGATAGCAATTTGTTTTCTTTTTGTCTTTTCAGCAGGAGGCCACACAGTTACGTGGGATTTTGTATACATTAATTTGCAATTAACATAATTATATTGGCTTCATTTGATCAACACAATAATAAAAAAAACATAAATAATCCGAATTTTAATGTACGAAGAAAAACCATAACTACATACACTAAAACTTAAGACTAAAACAAACAGAAGATTAAAAAAAGTTTTAGCTTTATATTTAAAAGGTGTAGATAAGAAAAAAATAAACCAGTTAATAACTTAAAAAGCCATGCTCAATGATTATGATTGAGGAGGGAATTGTATAAAAATGTTTTAAGCAATATGTTGTGAACAGAAGACTATCGGAGGATGGCTGTACAGCGCCCTGATTTATTAATTTGTTTAGAAAATGCTCCTTTGTATAATAGTTTAAACTGCGGGTATAGTAAAGTATGTTATTAAAAATAATTAATGGAATAGATTTATGACGTGGCCAAAAATCATGAGTATGTTCTTCGACTTTTACAACCTCAAACTTGTGCCAACAAATAAAAAAAAATAAATGGTCCCATGGCTGAGATTATTATCTATTTGCACAGAAGTTAATTTCAAAGCTTCCGAAGAAATAATATTAAAAAATTGTAATTCCTACACATTTTTGTTAAATTGATTCTGATTTGAGGCATGCCCATACTTGAGGAGTGCCCGGTGAACGCTGAAGGTATGGTCAAGTACAACATGACCTTGTAGATCAAAGTATCCTAACATCCTCATAATTTTGACGTACGGTTCAAAAACCGTTTTTTCGTTTTATTACTCAGTCAATTCTTAACCGAGTTTTGATTTCTTAACGGTTTGAAAAATAACGAGTCTTAGACCTTTCCAACGAAATATCGTCGCTGCGCCGACAAAATAAGTTATGTGTAATTTTTCAAACTTTTTTTTTTATTGAATTTTGTTAATTTGTTGAATTTGTAGGTGTCCGTCGACCTTTAAACCCCTTTCGCGATATTTTGATTGGTTTAAAAGTGATTTGTATTAGTAAAGTGTAGAATATATGAGAAATGTTTCAAATGTTAAAATTGCTTTTTGGCTCTCCTGACGATATACATTTGTATAGACAACTTGTCTCATCTGTCTGTTTTCGCCTCGAAACTTCCAGCTTTTCAGATTTTTGTACTATTTTTTAAGTTAGAAGGAATTTTTAGCCACTATTTAATTGAGATACTCTAATGTTTATTATATTATTAAGAAAGTGAATTTGAATCATTTGTAAAACGCATATTTGTAGTTAAAAATTTGTGAACAAATGGTTAACAGGTCAATTGAAAAGTCCCCGGCCTAACACATGCTTCACCAATGTCACAAGTCAGTGAAAACGATGGCAAAAATCCCTGAATTGGCCTACGAATTGCTTCCGCATCCTCCGTATTCTCCAAATCTCGCCCCCAGTGACTATTTCCTGTTCTCAGATCTCAAAAGAATGCCCGCTAGGAAGAAATTTTCGTCGAATGAAGAGGTGGATCTCCAAAACTGAGGCCTATTTTGAAGCAATGGACAAATCGTATTACAAAAATGGTATCCAAAAGTTGGAGGGTCGCTGTAATCAGTGTATCACCCTAGAAGAGAATTATGTCGAATAAAAAAACCAATTTAGCCAAAAAAAAAAATTGTGTTTTACTATGGTAGGCCGGAGATTTTCAATTTCCCTGTTAAGTCATTTATGTTTTCCGAAGAACGGAATTTTTCTATCCCATTAAAAATCAAAGGGTTACGTTGTACTCGACCAGACCTACAACATGCAATAGGTCACTCCCCAAGTTTCTTTAATTTTTTCCATTTTGTCACCGTGTGCAATTAATAAAAAGCCATGTTAAAATAATACGTATTTGTTGTACCAAATTTGAGTTCTAAGAACTAATTATGTTCTTTTTTGATATTGTATTATTGATCTGACAATTAAAATCAATTCGAAGAAATTTCTTAAGGCTGATTTACACGCTATCCACCCATATCCCCTATTTACTGTCAAATCAGCACATTTTGATTACCTATCCACCTTCCTATAATTCAATATCTATTTTGCTATAATTTTAAAGTGTTTGCCTATGCTTACTCCTTCATGTTTACTTATTAGGCTATCTCGCTTTTTTGTTTGAGGGGATATGGGTAGATACGGGTAGACAGCGCACAGTGGGGTAAAATCACGATCTGGGTGGCCAAAATTATTTAAAGCAAATTTATGAAGCAGAATGTTAACAAATTACTCGGCGATGCGTAAAAACTAATAATATGTTAACATTCGGGGGGTAGAGGTTACGACCGTTTTAACACAAAAAAGGTTTTTATAAAAAATTTAAGATTCCAAGTATTTCCCATATATCTTCACAAGGTTGCATTTTGGAGCCCTACCTCCCTATAACTTTTTATTTGTCTGGATACCCTCTAACTATAAATGCATAGAGATATAGGACATCCAGTATGTTAACTAAAGTGGTTCAGTAAAATCGCAGAAATTATGGTCTATTCTTCCGCAGTAGGTAAATGGCTCTAAAACACAAAACCGCAAAAACCCGCAAAAATTGTTTTATCCATATGAACAATACGATGTTTAAGATTATATATAATCACAGATTGAAGGGGTGAAAAGGGGTGATGCATAACTTTTTGTCCATAGACCGATTTTGTTACCCATTGAAATTGACAAAAATACCATATTTTTCAATGCTGCTTTATTAGTATGAATTTGACTTATAATTTTATTTAGCTAAGTGTATTAAATAATATTAACCTGCTTTATTATTTTCCATTTTACTTAAATGTTTAAACTAAACACACCTCTTTCCACAGCCTGCTAAAATTGTTGTTTTACCTGAGCACAACAAAATAGAAAATGCACAATTAGCAACAAGTAACTTTAACAGCTTGTAGAAAACGAATGTATGCAAAATGGAATGAAAAAAGAACGGAATCTAGTGAAGCATTTTGTTCTCTTTACCCTACAATCGGAAATTATTAAAAACATTGGTTTTTGAGAAATCGAATTTTGGCCGCCCAGATCGTGAATTTACCCCACCGTGCAGCGTGTAAACCATACTTTAATTTGTGCTCATAAATGTCATTCACTTTAGGGCACTTAACAATGGTAGATATGTCTGTGAGAAGCCCAGCAGAAAGGGTAGAAAAAAAGTTATGTTTTCTCCCCACTTTTGCAGTTTGTCTGAAGACAATTTAAGAACATCAAATTCATAAACAAAAGAGTTATAGAGGTTTAAAAAATCGATAGGTCACCCTATACACTGCCATAAACCTAAAAACTAAAATTGAGGTCGGAGTCAGAAATGTCCAATAAGTTAAATGTATCCCTTAATTACCCATAAATAACGATACGGGCCTCGTTTCGTGCGGTTATCAAATGACGATACAACATAATAATTACTATATAGGGGAGTCGTAAGGTGCACGGATTCGAAAAAGATTTGATGTCCTCAAATTGTCTTTACACAAACTAGAAAACTGGGGGAAAAACATAAACTTTTTTCGTCAAATAGAGCGCCCTATCCAATGCCCAGATAAGTCACCCGACGACTTGTCTGTAAAAAATCAAAATAATTTTTATTTTACTATACGTAAAAGTCTATTAAATTGCTGAATAAAAAGCTGATATGCCCATATGTCCTTTATGAAATTTCAAAACTTTGAATCAGCTTTCTGTAAAATTATACAAGTTGGACAACCGATTTTTGTCGCAATGGTGTAGATATATATTTTTTTTTCCTAGCGAATTACTAAAATGTATTTCAATTAGAACAAAACTAGTCCATTGTGTCATTTTATTCCTATAACTTGAAGGTAAAATAACAAAGTTCTAAAACCTTAATATCCAAATCATTAACTATTTCTTTTAAGGAAAAAACCGTACAAACTTTTCTATAAAGTGCTGCTCGTTTTAAATGCAAAACTAATAAAAAAAAGATTCATCAACAGAAAAGAGAAACCAAGAGTGCTTTTGTTTTTCATCTACAATAGAGACAACAACTGGTGTGTGCAAAGTATTCGAAAAGAGTTGAAAGAAGTAATACAAAAAACAGGTGAATGTGGTGTTCTTTTTTTTTTTTTGTATGTCTGAAGGGTTAATGCAAAGAATACCGAAAAATATCACTAAATAAACCAAAGAATTTTTTCATTAGAAATATGTATGTACAATTAGAAAGGTAATCTCACTTTCGTTAATAGCAACTCAAATGTAAAAAGAAAAGCAAAACAAAAAAAAAGTATCAACAAAGCACATAAAGTAAGAAAAGAAATTCAGAAAAATAGGCCCAACGACAAATTGATTTTTGTTGTTGTTGTTAAACATACATAGTGAATACAAAAAAGGACAAACAAGTGGACTTACCTAATGTCCCGACTGTTGTTGAGTGCTGTCAGGAAACGAGGTTGCACATAGGTCCAGCAACCTTGATTTTTGTGTTCTTCTTGGGCCCAAACTAATTCGGCATCCTTGTAGAGATTAGCTTGTTCCTTAACCAAGTCGAAGGGGAAGGGAGAGATCTACAAGAAAAGTACAACAGCATTAGTAACAATTTTGTCTTATTGCAGGGTGTTTTTTCAACTCACTTGTTCTACGCGCACAATAGCAATTTCCTTTTCCAAACCCTTGTCCTTGCGTGCTTTGGTCAAGTCGTAGTATACACGGCCACTGCAGAAAACAACCCTCTTGACACCGTTGGGATTTTCAGCAGCAGGTCCATGATCGGGGATGATGCGTTGGAATTCGCTGCCTTCGGACATTTCACTGAAGGGCGATTTAGCTTCTGGGTGACGCAACAAAGACTTGGGTGTAAGCAGAATCAAAGGTTTGCGGAAAGGCATAGCGATTTGACGACGCAAAATGTGGAACAAATTAGCTGGAGTGGTGCAGTTGGCTACAATCCAGTTAATATCGTGCAATTGTCTGATGGCGAACTCCTCAGATTCAGGGGGGAAATAATCGGGATCATCCGAAGACATTTGCAAGAAACGTTCAACACGACACGATGAATGCTCAGGGCCCATACCTTCCATGCCATGGGGCAACAACATAACCAAACCGGATTGACGCACCCACTTGGCTTGACCGCTGGATATGAACTGATCAATGATACATTGGGCGGTGTTGGAGAAATCACCGAATTGGGCTTCCCACAAGACCAAAGCATTGGGGTTAGTCATAGAGTAACCGTGCTCGAAACCAAGTACAGCATATTCAGACAAAGAGCTGTTAGACACGGAATAGGGAGCCTGATCGGGGTACAAATGTTGAAGGGCATTGTAGGTGGCCTTGTCGACCAATTGATGGTGCAAAACATGATGACGGTGAGAGAAGGTACCACGCTCTACATCTTGACCAGACAGACGGACATGAATGCCTTCCTTGAGCAGGGTACCAAAGGCAAAAGCTTCGCCAAGAGCCCAGTCAGCCATTTTCTCTTCGACCATAACTTTGCGGGCATTCAAGACACGAGTAAGACCCCTGAAAGTAGATACAACAATAACATTTTAGAATAGATCTTTCAATTGAGTGGTTCAAAAGCTAAAGCGATTAACTCTACCAAAAAAAAAATTCTTGTTTTCACCCCAATTTTGTAGTTTGACTGAAGACAATTTGAGGACATACAATTTTTTCAGATACATGGGCCCTACGACCCTCCGAAATAGATTTTATTATGCTGTATCGTCATTTAATATCCGATCGAAACGAGGCGCATATCGTTATTCATGGTTAATCAAGGGCCTCATTTTGCCTATTGGGCATTCTTGACTCCGACGTTAATTTTAGTTTTTAAATCTATAGGTCACCCTACACACCGCCAAAAAATCAAAAATTAAAATTGAGGTCGGGTTCAAAAATGTCTAATTAACCCCTTAATTAACCATGAATAACGAACTGGGCCTTGTTTCTAGCGATCATCGTATTACGATACAGCATAATAAATGATATTTCAGGGGGTCTTAGGGTGCATGGATTCGAAAAATGTTGATTTCCGTAAATTGTCTTCAGAAAAACTACAAAACTGGGAGCAGAAAATTATTTTTTATTTTTTTCCGCCTTTAAGACTTACTTGTGAATAACGAATTCAGCAGCATTTGGTGGTGGAGCCGAGAATCTGTTGCCAATGTGCACCAAAGTTTCTTCCTTAACACCTGTGGGCGACACCTTCAATGGGTCCTTGCCTTCGAAGAAACCGGACCAGGGGGAATCCAACCAATCCTTGTATTTGATGTGTGTTTCCTTTTTGGCCAAATCGAAAGCTTCATCACAGATCTTTTCGTATTTATCGGACACCGATTTGATTTCTTCGGGAGTGCAGGTACCTTCAGCAATAAGTCTATCAGCATAGAGATCTAAACCAATCTTGTGCTTCCTAATCTTTTGGTACATAAGGGGTTGGGTGAACATGGGCTCATCAATTTCATTGTGGCCATTGCGACGATAGCCCACCAAATCGATAACGACGTCCTTGTGGAAGGTGGCACGCCATTCGGCGGCAACACGGCACACATGGATGACAGCCTCGGGATCATCGGCGTTAACGTGGAAGATGGGAGCATTCACGACACGAGCAACATCGGTACAGTAAGGAGAAGAGCGCGAGAAACGAGGATCAGTGGTGAAACCAATTTGATTGTTGGCCACCACGTGGATAGTGCCGTGGGTGGTGTAGTCGGGCAAGTCTGACAAGTGCATAGTTTCATAGACAACACCTTGGCCGCAGTAAGCAGCATCACCGTGAATCAAAATGGACATAACCTTCTTGCCCTCCTGATCGCCACGGTAGAACTGTTCGGCACGGGTCTTGCCCTGTACCACGGGATCAACAGCCTCCAAATGGGAAGGATTGGCGACGACAGCCAAACGGATGTTCTTGTTTGTGACACGGTTCAAGCGTTCAATGTATGTACCCAAATGGTATTTCACATCGCCGGAGCCATCATCAGCAGCTTCCAAACCAGCAAACTGAGTAAAGATTTGATGCAAAGGTTTGCGGCAGACGTTGGCCAAAGTATTCAAACGACCACGATGGGGCATGCCCATAATCACAGATTCAACGCCCAATTCGGTAGAAGCATCAATGAGTTCCTTCAAGGCAGGGATCATAATTTCACAACCTTCCAAACCGAAACGTTTCTCAGAAGAGAATTTCTTGGCCAAAAAGCTTTCAAAGCTATAAACAAGTAGTTAAAAATAAATATTAAAAACATACAACTTGCATACAAAAACTAATGTAACAGCGGTCATACCCAGTAGCACGAGTCAAACGGGCCAAAATCAAACGTTTCTTTTCAGGGGAGAAATTCATGACACCAGGGGTCTCGAACTTCTGACGAATCCAGTTACATTGTTCCAAGGAATTGATGAACATGAATTCAACGCCAATCTTATTGCAGTAGACATTTTCCAAACGGTTCAAGATTTCTCTACAGGGCGAAAAAGAAGAGCATAGAAAATAATTAATTTAAAATAAATTATAGAAGCTAAATATAGTTTTCACACACTTACCTTAGAGGCAGAGAAGGCTCACCACCACCAATGAATGTTGTGCTGGGCAATTTGAATTGACGATCCATATCCTGTTCGCCTGTTCATGGTAATTGTTTTGTAAGCATAGATATATATATTAATTTCGATTCTTTGTAAATCTTTAGAGTCTTTTTTATTATTATAAACATTGGTACTATTTTAAACATATTATTGAAATTCGGAGGACATGAAGAAACGTATAATTGCAATGTTTTAAAGCATGCTTTCGTTTGCTATATTTGGACTGTACTTAAAAGTTGTTGTGTGTCAGCGTTTTGAAACACAGTTTCAATACCGAAAAAAATAAAAAGACAGAGCAGGTATACATGTGGCATGGGAACATTTTTTTGCGGTTGTTTTTGAATTGCTTTGCCAATTGTTTCGTTTGGATTGTGGGGAACATTTCTCAATAATTGTCTAAGATTTTTGCTGTGTGTTGGAAATTGGGTAAGGTATTGGACCTCTCTGTTATACAAATTCGTTTTGAAAATGTCCAAGTGTCCATAGTTATGTTTTTTGTTTTCGTTAGAGAGACGTTACAGTAGACAAACTTTACCACTCTAATGTTCTGCTATATATGAATTTAGAGTTAAGCTTTACAGGCGCTCTACAGACTGTATCCTAATCCTTCTACTACAATAAGCAAATCTTGAAAGATATTCTAGATCAAAATAACACAGCAATAACTAACTGCTATGGAGAAAAAGTAACATGTAGATTAGAGTGGGTCAATTTGTATGAAGTAAAAAAATGCACTTAGCGGTTATCAAAATCGTAATCTACGATAAATTTTAAGAAAATTTGCCCATGGGTATAAAATCGAAATTGAGCCCCCATTTTTTAACTAGAAACTTTTCGTATTGGGGAAAAATCTGCAACAAGCCCCTAAATCGGCCCTAGAGGGTTCAAATGTATGAACGGCCCCCAATAATTTTTGCCTCCTAACATTTTTCCCAAACATACCAACTCCTAATCTTTACCCCCTAAGGGGGCACCCATACAGATTTTTTTTATAAAAATTACTTCTATCGCTCTATCTGCCTTGGAGTCGCCCCTAGAGGGTGTAATGTATGATCGTCCCCCAAAATCTCAGAACATATCTACCCTCTATCTTCAACCCTTAAGGTGGTCCCTATACATTTTTTTTTATTTTTATAATTTGTTATGACATCAGCATCTTCTGCTTCCATGGTGCCTCCTAGAGCGGTAAAATGTGTGACCGGCCCCTTACTAGGGGTAGGTATGTTCGTGAAATGTGTAAGGAGGGAAAAACTTGTGGGGTCGGTCATACATTTAACCTCTTTAGGGAATACAATGGGAGCGACCGGAGCTGACTTCATAAAAAAAATTTTAAAATTTTAAAAAAAATTCTGGAGACTACCTTAAGGGTTGAAGATAGAGGGTAGATTACTTAAAACTTAATTTCCCTTTGCACCCCATGAATGAGGAATGGGATAGCTTCTCGCGTTGTTGTAAATTAACACGCTTTCTATTTTTAGATTCACAACTAACGGCACCTACTTGTTTATCGACGAATGCGAACGTCACTGTTTTGAGAAGCTCTTACTAGACACGCCGATTGAATCGACGCTTAATACTGCGAAGTTGCTGTCAACAACATTCGAGGGGAACCGACAATGAAAGGAAAATTTATTTATTTTTGTTCTTTTAAGATGACTGGACCCAGGTTTGAACCTGCGATCTCCCGCATGGTAGTCGCGTGTTCTAACCACTATGCCACGGCCGGTCCCGATAGAGGGTAGATGGGTTCTGAGAAACTGTTGGGGTTGCAAAAATATTAGGAGACGGTCAGACATTTGAATATTCTTAGGGCAGTTAGAGCAAATTTTATAAAATTAGATTTATGTATGGTAGCTACTTTAGTTGGTGAAGACGGGGATAAGCTATGGTATGTTTGGAAAAAATGTTAGGAGGGATAAATGACTGGGGGTCGGTCACACATTCGAACACTTTAGGGGCGATTCCGAATCGAAAATCGGGGGCTCAATTTTGATTTTTGACCCATGGATTCTTGGGAAAATTTTGACAACCGCTTAGTTGAGAAAAAAAATTGACTCACTCTAATGTAGATAGTTTTGCTGTAGTACAACATAACTTTAAAGAACAAAATTAAAATAACTTTGTTTAGATTTAATAAAAATAATTTTTGACACAATTAAAGTCCTTTTTTGTACAATAGGAGTACTTTTTGGTACAATTAAAGTACTATTTTTCAAAATTAAAGTACTGTTTGGCACAATAAATTCTACTATTTGGACCAATAAATTGTAATATTTGGTACAATTTAAGTTATATTTGTTACAATAAATTGTACTTTTTGGTACAATCAATGTACATTTTGGTACAACAAACTATACTGGTTGGTACTGTAAAAAGTTTTATTTGGTACAATTTTCGTAAAAAAAATCCTTGGTACAATAAATTTTACATTTTGGCACAATAAAAGTTCTACATCGTTCAATTTAGTACATCGTTCAATTTAGTACAATCAAGTTCAATTTAGTACAATAAAAGTACTTTTTGTTACAATAAATGTAAATTATGTACAATAAATTGTACTTTTTGTTACGATAAAAGTTCTATTTGGTACAAAAAAATAAATTTTGGTACTATAAATTGCAATTAAATTAGATACAATAAAAGTACTTTTTGGTACAATAAATGTGCATTTTGGTACAATAAACAGTACTTTTTGGTACTATAAAAGTTTTATTTTGGTACAAAAAAATACATTTTTTACTTTAGGTGTAGTAAATGTACTTTATGTTACAATAAATTGTACTTTTAAGTACAATAAATTATACTTTTTGGTACAATAAAAGTGCTGTTGGTACAAAAAAATACATTTTGGTACAATAAATTTTACTTTTTAGTACTTTAAATGTACTTTTTGGTAAAATAAATTGTACCTTATAGTACAATCTTTTTTCGATACACATAATAAATTGTAGGTACTTTTTGGCACAATAAAATGTACTTTTTGGTACAATTACAAGTTCTGTACCAAATAGAACTTGTATCGTAATTGTCATTTGGTACAATGAATTGTACTATTCGGTACAATGAATTGTACTATTCGGTACAATAAACCATACTAGGTACTATAAAAAGCACTATTTGGTACAAAAAAAATACGTTTTGGTACAATTAATTGTACTATTTGGTACAATAAAAATACTTTTGGTACCATAAATGTACAATTTACTTAATGGTACTATAAATGTACTTTTTGGTCAAATGACCAGTACAATACATTTTTTTGGTGCAATAATTGTACTGTTTGTTACAATTAAAGTACTTTTTCATACAAAAAAAAATACTTTTGTTTTATATTGACAAATTTCTTGACTATATAAGATATTTTTCAACCTCATACAATATATTATCGAAACACACAGCTTTTCCTAGACAATATTTGAAATTAATGTAATTAAATGTATTAATAAATAATTAGAAATGTTAGCATAGGTTAACATATTAAGGCAAAAATAATAAAAAAGCAAAACAAGACAGTTAATCAAAATTAACATAACATACATATAGGAAGAGTGCTAAAAACAATTGAACGGACGTGGTGTAACTAATACTAGTGGGATAAAATAAAATGTTTACATTTTCAAAAAAAAAAAAGCGACGACACTGACGTGGGAATAATCGGCTACTAAAAGTCACAGTACTACAAAACGAAACAATTTATAATAGCAATAATAATAGTATATAATAATTAAGAAAGAAAACTAAAACGTGGAACAACAATACTTGCATTTACAACAACAAAATATCGGACAGAGGGTACAGAACTCTAGCTAGCGTGTGTGGGACATATGTTTAAGGATTCGAAAACAAGGGTTTTGAAGAAAACTACCCAAAAAGGTATCAAACTTACTTACCAAAACTGAAATTAGCATAAATAGCTTTTGTTGAAGAGTTGCCTGGCAATTCGGCGGAATTAATTTCGAGAGGATCAAGGTGTGCAATATTATGGCCGCGAATCTAATTTCAGTATAGATTTGTTTCACATATTCATATATAATTTGTTTTTGATGGAAAGTTTTTTTTTATCAACGCAGAAGGAGGATGATACACAGAGATTTTTTCGAAATAAATTTGTCAAAAAATTTGTAATTTGTGTATTTTTCATCGAAATAATATATTTTTTTGTTTTGTAGACGAGGATATATAGAGAAGCAATAAAACCAAAAAGAAATAAAAAAAAAAAGAAAAATGTTATAAGCATTTTAGTAGTTACGTTTAGAAAACAATAATAGATATGAGATTATATCAAAATTTTGAATAGCCCACAATTAATGAAGAACTGTTAGGGTTAATGTATCGTAACAAACACAGAGTAACATTTAGTTAGAGAATTTATAAGTTTTCAGAGAGTAAATGTTGGTTGATGACAATACAAAAAGATTACGAATTGAAAAATTGAAATTGGTTCAAAGATAAATGTACACATAGTTTTTATAGATAGTAACAAAAAATATATTACATTAAATGACTGAATAAGAAGAATTTTCGCACATTTTGTGAGAAAGCAACAAAAATTTCAAATGGTATATTGAATTTTCTTGATGTGATTTCAGTTGTAAATTCAATATTATTTATTGTTGAAAATCACTTAGGAAATCTTAAGCAATCTAGGATTTTGGACTATGTTGTATTTTTAAAAACAAAACAATCTATTGAATAATAAACCTTTAAAGGTTCAATGATCAATAATGTTCAATTTGTAATCTATAAAAATCTTATTGCGCACCACATCTCACATTACATTTGCTTTCTGAAAACCAGACCCAATTATATATTGTCCATGGTGACATAGTAGGTAGGTAGGTAAGTAAAGGTACAACGGTATTAGCTCTCATGTAAACAAATGGGGGGTTAAATATAACAAAAAAAAAAAACAACACAATACATTATAGTATTTAATAACAACAACATTTAAACTTACATATAATAGAAATACAAAAAATAAATTAATTAGCTACTTAATATATATAGGATTAATTACTTGTAACTTGTTTAATAGTAGAAGTAACAAAAGAGAAAGAGCAACCAACTCGCCTAAGCTACAGTTTCAAGAAAATTGTATAAAAAGAGAATATACATTTAGAGCATAAAAGCCTGATATTATAAAAAAAATATACAATAATCTTTTAGCTAAATATATTGAAAACTTTGCTTTGAACAATACTCCGAATTTCATGTTTTAATTTAACAAGAAGTTAACGCGTATATTCGATATTAAATCGAAGAAGATTTTTTTAGTTTTATGTAAGAGAAAAAAATATAAATTACCAAACAAAAAACCAGAATGTTGACGTAAAACATCTTCATTAGCACGACGTGAAAGACCATCTTTTCCCAGGATCTTATCAACAGTTAGAATTCCCAAAGGATCCAATTGAGAAGCCAAATGACCGCGTGCCTATTTATAATATGAGTGAGTGAATGAGTATATAATGCAAATGAATGGAGTAAGGAGTAGGGAGTGGTGTAAAATTGAGTTCAATATATGGACGAAAGGTGGCAACCAAAGTGGTGTAAGTATTTGTATATTTCGATAAGAGAGAAATAAATTTAAAGTTAGAAAAAAACGCAACAAAAGTAAACTGTTTCTCTTTACCATAAATCTAAATCTAAAATATTCTAATTCTGGATATTTACGTCTTTCGAAAATTAAAAAAAAAAAACATCGAAGTGTCTTACACCACTTTAATTTAACACCTCAATATGTAGGTTGTTGTTGTTGTGTATGTAAAGAAGTAACAAAAAGTTTTAAACTTAACATTCAATTGTTTGACTCACGTTTAAATTAAGTTTAACATAAAGTACAGATTTCGTAATACATCTATGAATATATATATATATATAAAATACATCATAAAATTTTGATTTTTTTTTTGTAATTTTACCCAATCTGTTAGCCAATTGTTAGTTACTTATTTTTAAACAAAACTTTAATATACTTTATATAATACAATTTAGAATTTTTTTTTGAAATAAATATATCCAATTTGTTAGCCAATTATTAGTAACTTATATTGGTAAAAATATTCTAGTTGTAAATTAAAAAAATTTAGAATTTTATCTTAAAAAAATATATCCCAAATTTTAAACCAATGTAATTAGTTACATATTTCAATAAATAAAAACATTAAAACAACACTAAATGATATATGTTCTAGACAGGATTTGACAATAAATATTAAATTTTTACACTAAAATTAAAAAAAGTAAAAAGTTTTTTGAATACCATCATAACAAATACAATAAAATAATTCATGCATACAGTAGGATAATTTCGGGAGTTTTTTTATAGTTATATAAATGATTTAAAATAATTTTTTCTATTGAGTCGATATGACACACGACCAAATGTGCTGTGTGTGTGAACAAATTGAGAATTTTAATGAAATGATGTTTGTAAATGTATTTTTGTCGACACTTAAATTATATTATAAGTAATACTATATAAACCAGTACTTGATTGAGTTAATTGTTCTATTGACATTGAATTGTAAAATTATTTAATATAGTATGACATATCCTACTTTGAAATACATTTAGCTATTTCAAATGACAATCTCAAAAAAGAACTTTATAAGCTGACATAAAAGGCAATTGATAATCGCTCTTCTACCTTTATTTATACTAAAAAATAAAATTCCCTTGGAAAAATACTTAAAAATAGTTTACTTTAAAATCCAGCATCTTTAGATATCTGCTCAAATGTTACAGCTTTAATCGCCAGAGAACTCAAAATTAGTTAGACATATCAATTACTTAAATTACATTATACAATTTACAATCTCATAGTAATAAAATATAATATACCAAGTATTACTTATTTGTTTATATTATTAAACAAACAATTAAATCAAGGGAAAAACACAATACAAAAATTAAATAAATCAAACAAAATTCAATCAAAACAAAGGTACAACTACGATTTCTCTTTTTTTTTTCAAATAATATTTATATGATAACCCCTTTTTGTATATGAAAACTACTACTGTGAATCCATAAATTAAGATAATGCATTATCATTTGATGACACCGGTGCTTAGACTTTGAACATTGTGGGCTTACCTGATAACTTCTGATAATGGCCTGTACAGCCAAATGATCATCAATTGTTTTCGAGTCAGGGGCGGCACCTACACCAGCCATACCAGCATAAGCGGATACGGGTAAGGTATTATATTGTTGGGGTGCAAGATTTGGGGGGCCACAGTAGGTGTTGTTGCGGAAATAGGCATCCCATGACTATAAAGATGAAGAAAAGGATATTATTATATTTAAAAAAAAACTTGTATAGGTAAAATAATAGTTTGATTAAAGGCAGTACTAAAAGTTGTGGAGAATAATAATAGCCATTAAGGCCATGTATGGTTACAAATTTCTACTAACACATCATTACTACTGCAATAAAAGAAAAATAATTTGTAATAATATGTGATAATATATAATTTTTTTAAATCACTTTTTCATTTATGATTTTTATATTTTTAAACAATTTTTTTATATTTTTAACATTATATTTATTATTTTTAATTTTTAGTATTTTCATTTTATTATTTACAGCTTTACAATGAAATTAAAATAAATTAAAAATAAGGTGAAAAAATTCCAAATAAAGTTAAAAAAATATAAATACAAAATAAAAAAAAACTAAAGAAAATTTAATGGATTTTTTTTATAAACATTCAAATAAACTAAAAATATAATAATTATTTCTTAATTATTTTATTTTTAGTTAATTTTTTAATATTTTATTCATTTTATAATTATTTAATTATAAAATATTTTATTTATTTACTAAACAAATATTTTAAATATAACAAAATAAACTAAAGATAAAATAAATAAAAAATATTTATTTTATATTTATAATATAAATAATTTAAAATTATTTTATTTTTAGCCGAATTTGATATATTATTTGATACACTAACGTAAAATTGTAATATATAATCAATAAGATCGACTTAAACTAACAAACAACTACAGTTTAAAATATTTTTGATTTTTTTTTTGTTTTTATTTGAAGTTTTTCAATTTTTATACGATTTTTTACTTTTTAAAATTTATATATAAATTATTTTTAATTTTTTTTAATGTAATAATGTTACATATATATTAATTTCAGCTTTAGTTATACTTTTATTATTCAAAAATTATGTTTTTATTTTTTTCCAACTTCATTTATTTTCTTTAAATTTAAAAATACAAAATAAATTTATAAATATTATATATTTTGGTTTATTTATTTTTAAAATATAAAAAATTTTAATTATTTAAAAATTAAAATGAATTAAAAAAAAGAAACCAAAAAATTAATTTAAGAATAAAATAAATATTTTTTATTTATTTAATTTATACATTATTTATTTGTAAATAAATGAAATAACATTTTTTTTTGTATTTAACAAATAAAATATTTTATATTTAATAAATAAAATATTCTATATTTAATAAATAAAATATTTTATATTTAACTAGTAGGCCCGGCAATGCTTCGCTATTGCATATCAACTTGTAAAAAATCCAAACAATGTGTAGCCTATGTTACCCGCGGGGTTATTCGGAAGATTCCCTAAAAATTTCATCAAAATCGGTCCAGCCGTTTTCGAGTCCATACGTTACATACATACACACATCCTGTTTTATATATATAGATAAATAAAATATGGGCATTTCCAGGATGGCGAACGTGACATTCGTACGCCTTTTAAGTGAAAAATGAATAACAAAATCTTTGAATTTGTTAAGCTTGTTTACATTTTCCGATAGCATTTTAGTGGCAATCCGTTAAGTGCAAAGCTCAGCTTTTGTAAATTTGTTGTTTCCAAAATATTAGAAAAAAACATGCGAAGGCGAACGTGACAAAAATAGAAGTTTTTTTAACTGCATGTAGAAAAATGCTAAATTCAGCGTATTGGAACATTTATTTGTAACTACAATTTTTTAAACTACAAAAGAGGGATGTGGCTTTCTATTGGTAGTTGTCATATTATAATATATGCTGATCACGAATGTTACATTAGAAAGTCAATAAAATAAAATCAAAATTTTGCAGCAAACTGATAATTTTTGACTATTATTGGAGTTATTTGCTGTTGTAATGAATATTTTATGATAAGAGTGCACTTTAATCATCAGTAACAAATTCAAAGAGGTGTCCAGATCGAAAATGCAATTTTGCAGTCCGTTTAATCATAAATGAATATAAGATAAGTTGTGGACATTTTAATTTAATAAAATTTAAGTATTCATCTTTGCTACTACAAGCCACAAAAATAATTTGTCCAACTTTTTTTTTCGATACCCATATGAAAACTACTACTGTGAATTATTAACATATATGTATTTTTCATTCATAAAGTCAATTTTATTTATTTATATTTATTACATTTTATTTTAATATTTTTTATTTTCTAAAACTTTTCTTTATTAATTACTTTTAAATCAATTTATTCTTAAATTTTTTTATTATCATTTTTATTATTTTTAAATCAAATTTTGATTATTATTTTTCCTTAACTATTTTTTATTTTTATTGTTTTACATCAATTTTAAATTTTTAAAACTACTTCTATTCTATTATTTTATTTATTAATATCATTTACCATTTATTTTAAAATATTTGTTATTTTCTAAATTTATTGTTTTATTTTTAAATCAATTTTATTTTATTTTTTTTTAAATCAATTTTTTTCTTATTATTTTGAAATCTATTTTTTTTAATTTTTCTAATACTATTTTTATTATTTTTAATACATTTTTTATTATTTTCAAATCAATTTAAATTTTACATTTTGTTAATTTTTTTACTTTCAAATCTATTTTTTATTCTTTAATCTCCTTTTATTTTTATTATTTGTAAATCTTTTGAATTTTTATTATTTTAAAATCTATTTATTACTTCTTAAATCTCCTTTTATTTTTACTTACTTACTTAAGTGGCCCATTACAACTTACGAACATGGTTCATAAGTTTGAGGCCTGAAGTACTAAAGAATTCTACACGCTTCGGTCTTGTGCGTGTGTTCTCCAGTTAGTCCTACCAGATGGTGGCACGTCGCCTACCACTTGGTCCTTCCAACGGAGTTTGGGTTTCCCTGCTCTGCGCCGTCCTTCAAGTGCGCCTTCAAACACCTTTCTCGCTGGAGCATTTACATCCATCCTGGCAACATGACCCACCCATCGTAGTCGTTGCATTTTGACTCTTTTAGCTACGTCGATGTCGTGGTAAAGCTCATACAGCTCATGGTTCATCCGATGGCGAAACTCGCCGTCGACACATATAGGTCCATACATTTTTCAGAGTACTTTTCTCTCGAATACTCCCAGGTTTTGTATGTCCGTTGTCGTACGCACCCATGATTCGGCAGCATACAAAAGAACGGCTAAGATTAGCACCTGGTAAAGCTGTTTCTTAGTATTCCGAGATAAGGTGGTGTTACTAAAGTGCTGCCGAAGTCCGTAGAAACATCTATTGGCTAGCACTATTCTCCGTTTAATTTCTTGGCTGACATTATTTTTCTTGTTGACGGAAGATCCGAGGTAGGTAAACTCGTCGACTACCTCAAAACAATAATTGTCGACGTTCACGGTGCGTCCCCAACGAGAGGACTCTTTGTTCGTCGAAATCACTATTTTTGTTTTGTCCACGTTGACCGCTAAACCCATTTTTACTATTTTTAAATCTTTTGTATTTTTATTATTTTTAAATCTACTTTTTTAATTTTATTATTTTTAAATCTATTTATTATTTTTTTTTTATTGTTAAATCAATTTTTAATTTCTATTATTTTTAAATTTTTTTTTATTTTACATCTATTTTTTTTATTATTTTTAAAACTATATTTCATTTTTTAATTTAAATCTATTTTTATTTTTTTTATTTATTTATATTTTTTAAATCAATTTTTTTGTTCTTAAATTTTTTTTTATTTTTATTTGATCTAGTTTGTAAATCTTTTCAAATTTTAATTTTTTTTAATTTTATCTATTTTTTCCTATTTTTTTTTACATAATTTTAATATCTTATTTTTATTTTTTTTATAATAATTGTTTTTTAATTCTATTTTGTAATTTTATTTCGTTTTTTCTTTAATATTTATATTGTTGTTCCCTTTATTTTTTATTTGTAACATTTTGCTTATTAATTCGATTTTATTGTTATCATTATTTTTAAATATTTTAATTTTTTTTTTTATAATTTTTATAATTAAATTTAATATTCCATTTTTTAACTTTTTCGTTTTTATTTATTGTATTAGTTTTTTAAATTTTATGTTTTGTTTTTATAATTATCTATTAGTATTTTAAATTTTATGTTTTTTTTATAATTATGTATAATTTTTATATGTTTTTGTGTTTTTTTTTAATATAATTAATATTTTTAAAAAATATTTTGCCAATTTTATTATACTGTCAAAAATATTTTTATTTCTAAAAGAATTTTTATTGAAAAGGTTAAATTTGTTTTTATTATTAGAATTTTGTAATTTCATTTATTTATAAATTGAAGACAATAATCCAACATTTAAAAAAAAGGAGTCTCCACAAAATTAAACGGCACAAAACTGTGCATAACCGACCCTTTCGTAGGAACTTGTAAGAGAAAATCGCTCTATTGAATTAAATTTTCTCTAAGAAACGACTAACGTTTTCCATAGAGAAAAAAAACACTGCAATCTTTTTTATCTGGTTTTTATACTTTTCAGATCTAGGAGAGTAACTTAAAACAATATTTTTCAATAGAAGTTCCTTTTTACTCTATTAACTAAAATAAAGTTGAACTTTTGTTTTGTGTATTCATCGTTCGGCTCGGTTTTGATTTACAAGAGTTATGTGTAGTTGGACTGTATACCTATTTTTCTGTTTCAAATGAATTTCCTCATAAAACAATTTTCCTCCAAATTATACCTAAGTTATCTTTAAATTTTTTTAACTTCCATCAAAAATGATTTATCACTCTTTTCCCATGACCAATTAATAAATACTTACTGTGTGCACTGAGCTGGGATCGCGTAGCCAGGCATTGTACATCTCTTCCACATAGGAAGCTGTGGTGCCGTTGGCAAAGGGTTCAGCAGCTGCTGAATTATAACAACGTACTGCAGCAGCAGCCATAGCATTTTGAACGATCTACAGGGAGGGGGTGGGACAAATACAATGTAAATATTAATATTGTGTTTACATGTAAAAATATAATGATGAATTATGAATTTACCTTCTTATTGGTGCCCTTCAACAGCCATGTCGCAAAGTTTTTATGAGCAATTGGCGATAACGCCATATTAAAAGCTGTGTGGGCTCTATGCATTATGGCTTTTAATTTTTAACTGTAATGAAAAGAAAAAACAAATACAAACAAAATTAGTACTTTTGTAAATCATTATAAGGCTACAAATAATCAATTTATTATTATGACCACACTGTCATTTGTAGTTTATTGTAGGTAATTTATAATGAATTATCTATTAGTTGTGGTATTACAACTATATGATGGCATTGTCTATAGTGCGGTTCAAGTAACATTTGCAAGTGTGTGTGCGTGTGTGTGTGTTTGGAGACGACTGCAAAGGTAACGGTTTTTGTCATTAGATTGCGATTTAAATCAGATTGCGTGTGAGTAGAAATTATTGTTTATTTTCAAAATTGATAACTCAACTGTATCCCAGCTAAATGTGTTGCTAAATGTCTAATCGCAAGCGTTTAAGAAAATTAGGTAATAAACTGAAAGTTTTAGTTGTCATTACTGATTAGCTGATACTGTGAATTCTATTTTTAATTGTAGTTTAATTGTAATTGTAGAGAATTATTGTAAAACCTGTTGCTATATAAAATCATTATAAATACCATAAAAATAGTGCAAAATTAGTAAAAAAAAAAACAAATTATAAATAAAAATAATCAATAACATACATTATTACAGACATCAATTTACATTCTGAATATATACTTATACTGTTTTTTGTTTATACAAAGTTGATTTTGTTATCCATTTAATGCAGTTATTGTATTAAAATGTGATGTTATCTTTGCAACACTATGAAAATTTAAGTTAAAAATTATATGAGAAAAATAATTTTGTATGAATTTTTAGATTAAATTAAACTGGTTTGAAGTAAGAGTTTGGAGTTTGCCAAAAGTTTATGAATCTATTTATAAAGCTGTTTCTTCATGACATTACCAACATCTAGAAGCCGCTGTTTTATAACATACGAGTACGTTAACAAACTTTTATCAAAAAACGATAAATTTGCCAAGTTAATAATTCACGGCCATGTCATGTTTGAGAGTAGTCACTTCACACCTTAAATATTGATATAATTAAAGTGAAGTCAATAAAATAGTCAACTAAAAAGCTTACTTTAATTCAAATAATTTTGTTTATTAAGTAAATAAAGGTCTACTCTATAATACAACCAACATCACATTCATCATCCAAAATATATAACATTTATTTACGCAATCCCTCAAATATTTAAATAGCTTCAAGTTAAGACAAGATAAGAAATTCATTGCTCTTCCTACCTGTCATTTCCTCCTCCCTCCCCCCTGGAAATTGTTCTACAAATTTAATGTTTGATTTGCAAAATAATGCGCATATCTACGTAATAATATAAAAATACAGTAAAATATCCAACAATTTGTATAATATATATATGTATGTATATACACAGACAGTTGGTATGGGGTGGCGTATTGTTTCGTACTGAAACGTAACATCATTATCACGTGAGTAATGCTTAAATACTTTGTTGCTATAATTTTAATTTAAAATAGGAAAAACAAAACATTGTATGGATTTTTAGCGAGCTAATGAATTGGCCGCAATTATACAACAGTGGATTTGAAAATTACTTAAAGGTCTTAAAAAAGGGGTTAGTGTATTGTTTAAAAATTATACACTTTTGCCAATTAACAACCGTTTCATTATATATTAAACATGCAATTGCTTAGCATGCATTTCAAGGTCGTTTTTCTATTTGGTAAAAAATAAACTCATGGAAAACAAAATCATAGCAGGTATCAAATTTTGTGATAAGATTGATTTTGAAACTGTATTATTGGTGATGCCAAGGTTGGGAACTTTTTTTGTTGCTGCTGTGTTGTGAGGTTTTGTTTGCCGCTGATACCTTTATACAGAGAGTTATATTGTTTGTTATTGGTTTTGACTGTTAGTTTTTAATTCAATAGTCCTATTTTTTGTAGAATTGTATAACACAGTACAACACATAGTTTTGGGACTCAATTCTGAGAACTGCACGTGAAAGTAGCCCCAAAAAGAAGAAGTTCTGCTTAATTCGTTTTGTCAAGTTACATGACATAATAATTTAATATTTTTAATTGATTTAACTCAAATAATCCCAACTAACTTATTGATCACCTTTGCCCGTTGGAGAAAAAACGTTATAAAACTTAAACAAATCTGTAATTAAACATGTATTAAAACTCCCCAATAACCGGAAACAATCACTTTTACTTTATCAATAAGGAAAAACATATAAAACCTGTCACAAACCAAAACGTTGCATGAGATCAAAAAATTTACATAAATGCTGTTGTAAAAATAAAACGAACGACGACATGTAAATGAACCCCTAAAGCCAACCGGTTGCCGTCATTCAGACAAAAATAATAAAGTAAAAGTTGTATGAATCATTTAGTAAAACAAAAAAAAAAAAACTGAATAAATAAAAATAAAGACTTAATATTAAAAAATGTATAACAATTTGCAAAAACAGATTGAAAGAAAAAGATAAAAAAACGACGGCACATTTCCATAAAAAATGTGACGTCAATGCTAGAGACAGTGACCGAATATCAGACAACCAAAAAAGCCAAACCATAAATAGTCATATGGTATTCAAACTCTAACAACAACAACAGCAGCAAATTGATTACGAAACAATATACGTATACGTATAGCTAAAGATATAGGTATCTAGGTAGATAGGAAGTTGCTATCACTATGCCGCTAACTTGAAATCAAACATGAATTTAAATCACAAGACTTTCGATGAACTGGCAAAAAATAGACACGACACCGTCGCAACAGATAACGCAGGGTAACAGTAGGCACGGCTGACTAATATGCTCTAACATCATAGTGTGTGGTGTAGAAAACCCGTACTTATACATATTCGAGCTAAAATTACATATTCAATGGATTCTAGACGGCCAGACAGGCCTATAATTCCCACCAGTGTGATAACACATATGCGTGCGTAAAATAGTTTTTGCTGCTGCGGGTTGTATTTTGCGGATATGGCCTTTAATTGGAATAACTTGTGTTTTTATTTGTTTTGCATTGCTGATAACTAAAGTTCATAATATGTATGTATGTATGTTTATAATAAATATTCCAGTATAATGCGGTAATTCTTTTAGTTTGAATATTTTGACATTGTACGTGGGATCACATGTTCTTATCACCAACCCCCAATCATGTTATATATTAAATTTCACCACAAATTAGTTTGAAACATCATGACTAGTCGGAATTGTTATAGTATTACCTACATACATATGTGTGTACAACAATTTTGTTTGGGATTTTGACATAATTCTCGAATCACTGCCAATTGTTTATAGTCTATTAATTGTTATTGATTATTATCGCATTATCGCATAATTGTGTTAATCGATGTTGTTGTGTGCAACAACATATGTAATTGTGTTAATATCACAAGCACATGACAAGATATACATATGTATGCAGTTATTATATTGGCGTATGCGAGTAACATTTCAATGGTTAGGGGCATGGTACCTTATCAATGGTTAGTGCTAATTAAAAAGGTGGCACATGTTGAAAGAATGGTTTGTATAAAAGGAGGAGGGTAATTGTTTTTCCGGAGGGTAATTCGTTCTGGACGTAAAGGTACACAAAATGTAACTGTTTTTAAATGTTAATAAGATCCTGCTACAGTATGGAAATAGTTTGTAGATCTTTTCGAATACAACATCAATCTGTATACCAAATTTCCCTAACGCCATTAAAGTATTTCATTAAAGTATTTCCGCAAACTTCATAATGGCGAAGATCTTTGACTGAAAAGTACTTTAATCGTTACCCTTTCGGAAGCGTTTGGTGCATTTAAGATCCCTATTGAAAACTCCTCCTGTTGCGATGCCAATTTGGCAAGGCATTTTTTCAGTTTACTCTATTCGGCATTACTAATTCTGAGCATCTACGATTATATATTATATTAATCTGTTCCCCTGTGCAGACCTCCTTTGCTTCCATGCTTCTGCTGAACCATAACAGAATCGGTGCTTGACCCGATTGCCATAGTCTTACCGCAATTTAAGGCAGTAATGCAATTTAGATAGTAAATGATGCCGCAGTCTCTCTTCATATTCAATTAGATATCCAGTGCCGCTTGTGGTTTGCTTCGTCTATCACCTGTTATACCAGCGTCAATTTACTCTCCGTATCTAATGCTCTCCCCATTATACAGGGCAGCAGTAAGTTACTCCAATATACCAAGGCGAGTCGTAGTCCTCAGCTTTTGCCAACAGTGTTGCGTTTCCAGCTCAGATTCTACTCAACGGCGCATAAATATTTCGCCCCGGAAGAGAGCTTTAATTCGACACCGCCAAGTACAGTCAAACTGAAATCCTCAATAACACAATACAACATTTTTTAGCTCATTGATTTGGGACTCAATTCTGAAAACTGCAAGTGAAAGTATCCCCTAAAAGATGAAGTTCTGCATCATTCGTTTTGTTAAATTACATGCCATAATAATTTAATGTCGATTTGAAGTTAGTAAGTATCGTATTGGGGAATTTGTCACGTTTTAGTCTCTTTTGTTGGACATAACTCGAGAACCACAAACCGATTTAGCTGAAACAAATTTAAAAAAATTAAGAATTACAATTCCTTTAATCTGTTCATATAACGTTTTCCTACATAAGCAACAGTTTCACTTTTCCATACATCAAATTATTTTGAACTGGGTTTATTTTGTAGCATTTACAATAAAACTATTGTACTCCGTGGCCTATGATTATTACTTATGATATTACTTATGATAATCATACGCCACCATATAGTATTTATGTTATGTCAAACAAAAGAGCTTAAAGCGTCACAAATTCCTCTACACGATACTTACTAACTTCAAATCGATTTTAAATTATTATGGCATGTAACTTGACAAAACGAATGATCAACACCTGTTTCAGTGTCCAGCCACCTACCTCGTCCTCGAGTCACTCTGGACGAAACCAGTGGGTGTGGCCTGATTCCAGCACCTAAAAACAGACGGAAACGCAGAGAGCAGAACATAACATTTTGCCTAACGGGACTATATTTAAATACAGGATACAAACATATACGTGGCTATAACAACAACCAAGTCGCATGCACAATCTTCCTGCCATACAGCACTTCAACCAGTGGTGTGTCCCTATTCGCCCCGCTCCCTCGTAGCGCTCGTGCCGAGTGTAAAGTTAATTATAAGATTTAACAGCATAGGATCTACCCAGAATCAAAATTTTGTATAACGCAAATTTTTGTTCAGAAAAACTGTTCAAAAGAATAATTTGTTAATATTAAAGTTGTCCTATTTTGTTCAAGTAATTTTGGCTACTAGACAACTTTTCACATTGCTAATCTAAAAAGACTTGAATAAACCGATTTGAACCACTTTGTACAATTATAAAGGATTATTACTTTGTTCATAAGTAATAGGATTTCAAAAAGTTAATTAATGCCGTTTACTTATTTTGTTGCAACGCATTTAATTATGTATGTTTTCCCCCCCAGTAAAACAAACATACATAATTTATCTACAGCAAAGATAGTATGTACTTCAAAACTTAATACAAAATAAACAACATGTTAAGATTACTAGCTGCCTTTATATGAAACTAGTTCATAAATGTTAACTAGCAACAACTATTTAGATACAAAAGTACACAAGTAGCGACAACAGTAACCAACACCAACAGAGCGTGATGAATGTGTGATAGCGGATAAATCAACGACCTTGGCCTTACAACCAATTGGGTTGAACGAAACTATTTGTCAACAATAAAAGCGACCATTACAAAAAAGGAAGAAGAAGAAAAAGAAGACTATTTAACAATACCCTACTAAAAAAATGGAAAACTATCGATTTTTCTAGGAAACTTGTAAATAAAAACGAAAAACAAGAATTATATAAAAGCCGCTTTACCTACTGTGAATGATAGACTTAGGCGGATGGTGTAAATATATGTTATGCTCACATTAGTGTGAAAAACAAAATATATACATACAAATATAAAAAGAAAAACAAATCAACTATTAAAACACACCCACAGCATGAGAGAAAAACTGAAAAAATATAAACGGCACAGTGAACACAACAAAATCTGTGAAATTCTATTTTATATTTTTTCTTCACTCGGCTGTAGAAATAATCATCAATTCTAGAAATTTGAATATTTCGTAGGTGAGCGGAATAGTTTTTCCGTTTGGTTGCTGCAATTGTTTTTGTTTGTTGCTTTCTGCTTTGCTGTTGCTTCGCTGCTTTTATTGCGGTGAGAATTATAAAATAAAAGCTGCAGCAATTATTACGTTTTTCTTGGTCGTTTTCTTTAAAACTTTGTTGTTTCTCTTAGAACAAATAGAGACCAACCAGACAGCTAGCCAGCAGCACTACCGCACGGCACATACACACACACACTGAAACGTTACATAAGAATTTGAAAATTTCTATAATTTTTTTTTCACAATTTCCATAAAATTTTCATTTTAAAGTTTTGAATTTTATACCAGTTTAATTATATACAAAATTTTCTGTTAAGTATTGCAAAAATTTTCCAGAAATATTCACATAATTTTTAAAACGTTACGTGATTTTTATATCACTCTGCTTCAGCTGCGGCGCAATATTTTTTTTTTAATTCCACTGATTTGTTAAAACTTTTACAAGTTTTTTTGTTTCTCTTCTTGTTTTACTAACCGTTAAATTCAAAAATTTCTTTAATAACCGTAACTTATGGACTCGACTCTTTACGCTGATAAGTCTGTTCTGTTTTAACTTTTTCTTTCCCTGTCTCGTCTACGTCGATCTTAACGTTGAAAGCGCACCGCGTCGACTGAAAGTGTTTCGTGAGAATTTCATTAAAGTCTAAACAAAAACAAAAAAAACCAATGCGATGTATTTATCAAAGAAACACAAACAAAATGAGCACACACAGACATCACATTGATAAAAACTGAATGAAATGGAATTGAACACGGTGAGAAACAACATAAAACGAAAGCAACAAATACTCATTTGAAGTCATAGTAGCCGAAAGCAAAGAAATGATAAATTTCGTTAAAATGTATAAAATAAACAACTTTATTTATTTCTTGAGGAGAGAAATTAACAAGATTTGAGTATTGTTTGCTTTCCATTCTCGGGAAAATTCATGACCATGGGGGCAGGTAAACACATGACTTGGTATGCCATCATTGTATGTATGTGTGTGCATGTGTCACTGTACTCTCAGTGTACTTGTACCGGTGACGTTAGACTATACGGATAGATTAGGCAAAACAAAACATAAGGATAGCCGGTTGTATAACATAGCGTTAAACAATTGGTTGGTGACATGGGGGGAAATGTGACTTCTTTCAATTTGGGGTTTCACTAAAATTTTAAAAATAATTAAAAAATAACGGCTAGAATTAAGTTACTAAAGTCAGATTTGGTTTGAATAAAAAAAAATTAACACTCCTAATACACAGTGCAACAAATTTTTGGGGGCGGAATAATTCCTTTACGGAATGAGTATATTCCTTAGGTAAGTATATTTAAAATCCGAAAGGACATGTCCCCCTAGGTCGATCTGTTTTTATGGCCCGGTGAAGTTTTCAGTTGAAACTAAAATAGAATTTAAATTGGTTCTAACAAACTATTTATACCATCACCCTTAGGGATGAAGGTATATGTACGAGGGCTGCAATATATATTTCTGGCCTAATAATGAAAATGCGAATATTTATCATCAAAAATTGTTTTATTGTTTTTCAAAGTATTCTCCAGCCTGATTTATACACTTTTGCATGCGCTTAAACCAATTGTCGAAGCACTTTTTCCACTCCGATTGAGACACCTCCAAAACATGGTTTTTGAACGCTTCAACAGCATCTTCTGGGCACGAAAATCGTTGACCACGCATTTTTTTCTTGATGTGCGGGAATAAAAAGAAGTCATTGGGTGCCAAGTCAGGGCTGTACGGCGGATGACCCATCAATTCGACGTTTTGGCCGGTCAAAAAGGCGCTGGTTTGAGCCGATGTGTGAGAGCTCGCGTTGTCATGGTGAAGAATGATTCGTCTTCTCTTGTTTGTTTTTCGAATTTCTCCGAAGACTTCAGGCAAACAAATTGTGGTGTACCACTCAGAATTGACCGTCCTTCGTTGCTCAAGCGGAACAGTCGCCACATGACCAGTTTTGCCGAAGAAACAGGCGACCATTTGCTTCGAAGTGCTTCTTCCACGAACAACTTTCGTTGGATTTGGCTCGTCTTCGAAGACCCACACGGTCGATTGTTGTTTTGTTTCGGGCTCATACGCATAGATCCAAGATTCGTCACCTGTGACGATCTTATGAACATCTTTTGAAGCACCGCGATCGTATTTTTTCAACATTTCTTTGCACCAATCGACACGAGACTTTTTTTGAGCGATTGTCAAATTGTGCGGGATCCAACGACAACAAACCTTTTTTACGGTCAGGTGTTTATGTAATATCGAATGTATGCTGGTGGGAGAAATGCCCAAGGATGCCTCTATCTCCCGGTATGTCACATGACGATCTTGCATTATTAGTTCACGCACGGCATCAATGTTCTCTGGCACAACGGACGTTTTTGGACGACCTTCACGGAATTCGTCGTTGAGCGAACTGCGACCACGATTAAATTCGTTATACCAGTTTTTCACGGTGCTATATGATGGTGCTTGATCACCATACAAAGACTTAAGTTCATCGATGCACTCTTGTCTGGATAATCCACGTCGAAAGTTGTGAAAAATGATCGCACGAAAATGCTCACGTGTCAATTCCATTTTTTTAACGGAATTGAATTGTTCAAAGCTCTGTAAGCTTAACAATTCATGATTAAATGACAACACGTTCTGAGTGATGTTATGCTAAAAAATGTCAACCTTTCCAATGGAAATATCAGATTGCACCTGGCAACACTTATTGTTGCCTAGGCCAGAAATATATATAGCAGCCCTCGTATATCATTTGATACGACCCAAAAGTGTAACACATAAAAGGAGTCACTTTAGACCCTAGGTTTCTTTGAACCAAATTCGATTTATGACTTTCTAAGTCGTTTGAGCCATGTCCGTCTGTCTGTCTGTTTGGCTGTCCGGCTGGTTCGCACGATAACTTTCGAAAGACGTAACCAAATGTTTTGAAATTTTGCACGAGTTATTATTTCCTCAAAACTACTTATGGTATTGCAAATGGGCTACATGGCCCCGCCCCTTCTGGTACCTCCCATACAAATACATCATTCCGCCCACTTTAGAATTCGAGTAATAATATCAATACTCCCAACGGGATCGTACCCAAATTCTGTATTTGGTAAAGCTTTAACAGAATACAAATTTGAAAGCTTAGCCACGCCCCTTCTGGTACCTCCCATACAAATCTACCTTACCGCCCACTATAGAGATGGGGAAATAATATCAATAAATCAAACGTGATCGTACCTAAATTCTATTTTTAGTAAAGCTATAACAGGATAAAGTTTTGAAGAAAACAATTTTAAGTCTATTCCCGCCCCATCTGGTACCTCCCATACAAATCTTATACCGCCCACTTTAGAAATCGATTAATATTATTAAAAGAACAAACGCGATCGTGCTCAAATTCTGTATTTGTAGAGTTCAAGCAGGATAAAGTTTTGGAGAAAAAAATCTGGAAGTCTAGACACGCCCCTTCTGGTACCTCCCATACAAATGTACAATTCCGCCCACTTTAGAAATCGAGTAATAATATCAATATATCCAACTCGATCGTTCCCAAATTATATATTTAGTAAAACTATACCAGGATAAAGTTTTGGAGAAAAAACTGAGTCTTGCCACGCCCCATCTGGTACCTCCCATACCTATCTGGTACCGCTCACTTTAGAAATCGATTAATATGATTAATTAACATAACGCGATCGTGCCCAAATTCTGTATTTGGTAAAGTTCAAGCAGGATAAAGTTTTGGAGAAAAAATCAATTTTTGTGCACATTGGGCAGTTTCATATTAGTTCTCCATCGCCAAAGAACTACCTAGTTGGGAATCGTCAAACTAGTTCAAAAAGTACTATTTCAAAAGTATGGAATTCTGAACTACTCTACTTAAATGAACTATTGCCAAACTATCGAATTTTGAACCAGTTCAACATTATTAGTTGATGAAATTTTGAAATAATTTCAGAAATAATAATTCGCAGTTTTATCGAAAGCAAAAGAGAAATGATTGTAAAAAAAATAATATTTTTCAATTATTGTATTTAATTATAATATTGTTTTTCATCTAAATTAAAAAATATTTTTAATGTTTTGATAAGTTTTTTTTATTGTACCATATTTAAAATACTAGTACAGTACAAGCTCAAATTTTCATGAATAGTACTTAGTTCTTATCAATCTTTTTTGAAGTAGTTCTAAACTAGTTCAAAGGAGAAAATTAACTACTATTCTAAGCTTAGGCGAATTTTTGAACTAATATGATAAATAACTGCTGACCAGTTGTTTAATTAATTTTTTAAATGTTTATCAAAAATCTAATTACAGCAACACAGCATTTTTTTAGTGTTTTTATTAAACAGTAAAAAAAGTACTATTATTACCCCTTACCTTATACATTTTATAGCATTTCGCTAGAAAAAGCAAGAAAATGTTCATATACCCCTTAAGTGCAACCCCAAGTAGTACCAAAGCAACTAGCGTAATTAGGAATTCTTCAAAAAAAAAGATATCGGCTTGATAAGAATAGAAAAATACCGCATATAAGATATAATAAAATCAAACTATGGACTTTTGTAGCAAAGCAAAGTACATATCTTCTTGAAATTTCCCCTGACATATGTTAACGTAAACAATTCGTCAGTTTGTTTTATACGCTTTTAGTCTGATAGTGAAAGTTGATTGTTTTTTTTTTCGTTTGATTCTCTTTCTCGTCCCTATCATCATCATCATCATTACTATCATTGTTCCCAGTACGAAATCATAATTGCGTTTTCTATTTCGTTTGTTCACTTGAACCACTTGTTGTCGACATGTTTATTTCGAAAAAGAGTGACGACATGTTAAACATCATCATCACTATAATTACAATTATCATGGTGAGTCAAATTGTTTTCATCATCACCATTACGTTGAATTTTTGGCCGAATTACTTAGGCGAATGACGTTTTATAGATACACGTCCATCCCAATTTACCCGTACATGTATGATCGTCACATTAGGATTTCTAATCAATAGTGCATAAGCGTGTAAACAAACTTTATCGCTAGACTGCGTATAAAACTCACGCATTTACAGGTATTGTGTGAAACAATCAATGACGACGATGTTAGTTTTTTTCTGTTTCGTGATAAGATGTGGTTGGTGGCAGCAATTACCTTTGAGAGTACTCGAGATAGTAGTTTTGTTAATGACGCAAATATAAAGAATTTCAATTTCAAATATGTTTCTTTTTGTTTAATCATTGTCATCATTATATTTCACCCACTTTTCTATGCTAGAGCACAAATGGCTGTTGTTGTTTGTTAGTGAAGTACATTATAACGATCTCTTCGATGATCACTGAAAGTAAATATTTATTTAAGACCTTTTTGATTGGAAATTTATTTTGGTGTGTATCCAGCAACAAATAGCTCGAGAATGAGTTTACAGAAAAAGAAGACTTTCTTTCAAATGTAAATAATTTCAAGAGCAACTACAGCAATAGTTTATAAAAAGTACACACGATGCAGACAGGCAGCCAAAACCAATGAGATTAATATCTGACAGCAGATTTTGTACGACAAAACTAGATATTTTAAAAGTGTAAGTAATTTCTTGGGTAAAAATTGTCTGATTTTCAAAAGAAATACAAAGTTTTCTAAAACATGTGCTATATTTGTTTATAGTTGAAGTATTTCGCAATTGTACAAATGTTATAATCAGCAATATTATAAGCAATGATACTTGTTTGAATTGTCACCAAGTTAAAACATCCCCCATATCTAGAAAAATATTTTGAGTAATTGATTAATTTCTATATGCAAAAAAACAAAACATGCGACTTTGAAGCATTGATAAGACTAATAAAACAATTAACAAGTGTATTGCTAGGTAATTTCAGCTGCTCGATAACGTACATACGAAAAAAAGTGGGCGCGACAGTTTTGAATTAAAAATACAACGCAGTCAATTAGGAATTTACAAAATTTGTGAAAGTGCTGTAATAAAACTGTCAAAGATATTCACGTTAACATTCCAGTGATAACCTGATACTAACCGGAATGCACAGAACACTTAACGTATATACAAAGGTTGGTTGACCACTGAAATGCGTTTGAATGATGGTTCATTAAAGTGTGCAAAAAGAAGGTAACGCACACTAAGTCGTTTATATTCACAATAACAGGCAAAATTAAAGTTGAAAATACTATGATTATATGAATAAAATGCAAAATGTATGTATTAGATTAAGATCATATTGATTAAAATTTAAATTTAGCCATTGGATATATGACTGTTGTTTTTAAACGACCTTTATTTAAATGAATTATTTATAACGTTATTAATAACTCGAGTTTGGATTAAAATAATCAAGTATTTATATCAAAACTTTGTTGTTGTTAGTATTTGAGAAATACTAAAATTATTAAATATATTAATGCTTCACTTGCCAAGTCGATTAACTCTATTTCAACTGATGTTTTTTAGAACATCTGTTAAATTATAGTCAAATAAATTATGTAAAAAAATTACCGATGTAAAAAATGTTCAGTAGTGTTAATTTTTATTAATAAAACGAAATGTTTAAAATGTTTCCAGCAACATTTACATTAGCTGTGTTCGTTTACTTTCCTCGTAATAATTTGCAAAATTGTAGTTTGGGAGAGTAAGAACGATTTTACTCTCTTCATGAAATATTTTCACAAAAAGTGCTCGAGTAAAAATTTGCTAGAAAACAGCTGATTTGTTTTTATTTGACTTTAATATTTAATTTGAACAAATTATCTTCATCGCTAATGACCCCCATGAAATAATAGAACCCATTTTGGAGTTGGGCAGTTAAAAATTCTAATTTCTAACTGCTCCCGTATCATGCAAGTTTTGGTTGGCTAAAATGTATCCAACCAAAATTTGCAAACTCTTAAGCATTGAACTGCCAAAATATTACGCTCTCTC
Source organism: Muscina levida (assembly GCA_964034835.1). Classification (NCBI taxonomy): domain Eukaryota; kingdom Metazoa; phylum Arthropoda; class Insecta; order Diptera; family Muscidae; genus Muscina; species Muscina levida. Next base: position 25,292,151 of record OZ035883.1, on the reverse strand, counting down.
GCTCTCATTTAGTGGACTTTTTGAGTAAACAAAATGCTGAAAATACTTGAAATATTGAAAACAAAATTTGAAAATATTTTGTACACATTATGCAGCGAACAAATCGATGTCACTCAACGTGGCCTTCGATAGCTCATTGGAAGCGACGTAGACTAGCAATCCGAAGTTGCCGGGTTCGATTCCCGGTCGGGGCACTGGCTAATCACCATCGATGAAAAATTAATTACTTTTCAAATACTTTCGAGTTCTCCAGCCAACAAAACTCATCCTAGACGCTTCCACTACAAAAATCCAGATTGCGCAAGGACCAAGGAAAAATGATTTATCAACATCTCATATAAATCAACAAGCCAGCTGGCGCCATCTCTGGTGGAATTTGGCGTTTAAACTCACAACAACAACACCTAACAATCCTTGACACAAACCTTGTTATCTACAAAGGAACGAAACAGAGTTGCCAACAATGATCGTATGATAATCGGATTATATGCCCGATCGAGTGCCGATAAATTTAAAATCGGTATAAAGAATTATCACCCCAGCTAACCACCAGCTGTTACAACAACAACAACAACGTGTCTCTCAACAATTTTCATGTAAACGAACTTAGTACCAGCCTTAAAAAGCAAAAAGTGAAGTTCATTGATTTGGCGAGTGAAGCATTCGTATAAAGTAGAGCACGTCCGATTATTTCGGCTTTGGCGTTATCAGCGGCCATGAAAATAAACTTTGTCAATGATTTGATTATTGCAAAAATTTGCCTATTTCTGGGGATACTTTTAAGCACGATAGTTCAACTTTTTTCGTATTATTATATTGTTTTGTATTATATACGAGAAGCGGTCTGGAGTGGAATCCAAGTTTACGATCTGCGTCACTAAATCCATTGGTTTAGAGTAGCATGTCACCTTTTTTCGGGTTTTCCGAGTGGCTTTAAGTTCTTTTAAAGTTGATATGCTAGACTACAGGTATTGATACTGTTTTTGGTTTCATCTAATATACCAGTAGGGAATCGTCAAACTAGTTTAAAAGTATGGAATTCTGAACTACTATCAAAATGAACTAGTTCCAAACTATCCAATTCCGAATCAGTTTAATGTTACTAGCTAAAGAATAAAAACCCTTTTTTTTAAAAAAAATTTCAGAAATTGTATTGTAAAATTTCGCTAAAAATAAATACTCTTCTACACTTCTTATATTCTTATAAGGGATCATAATCTAAAAACCGAATATGAGGAATAAAAGAGAATCTAAGACTAGACTTTCAACATTCAACAACAAAATTGAATTAGTTAAGTTTATCTTTTTTTGCAATTCTTTACATTATGAAGTGATCTCATGAAATTAAACGCAGTGGTTTTTAATTACGAAATAAAACTTTTTTTTGCAAACAAAAACCAAATTTACAGTCATGTTCTGGAAAACAATTCGGTTTGAAAACAGAGCAAAATCGGTAGAAATGTATTAAAATGTATTACCTTTTTAACGATTTTACTTTGTTTTTAAACCGAATTGTTTTCCAGAACATGGCTGTTAAAATAAAAAACACTTTTTAATAATGCGTAATGACTATTTATCTGGGTTTTTGAGGTTGGACTTTCTAAGGAGTCCCAAGACGCTATTACTGCCGATTTTATCTCTGCAATTGTATTGTATTGCCTGATGTTGGAGTACATTTTATGAACAATAATGTCCCAAACATTTTCAATAGGATTCATGTCATGGAAACACGCTGGCCCCTCTAAGACTTCAATGTTTTCTGATCAAACCCAACCTTTTGTTTCCTTACTGAAGAGTAGACGCACATTCGCTTGTGGAAAAATGTAATTTATCTCCTGGTTTAGCTTCAGAAAGTGCACGAACAAGCTCCAAAGTTCGTTTTTCAAAGAATTCTTCAGCGAAGAATTTTTCTCTCGAAGAATTTCAGAATAGATTGATCGGCTTGTGTCATTACTCAGGATTCTGCGCTATAGAGCAAAACAGGTAGGATCAGTGTCTGCTACAGTTGAATCTTTGTTCTACGAGAGAGGGCTTTATACTTGTCTCTTGAATTCTAGGCTGACATTATTTTTTAATTGCGGCGGAGTCAAGGTAAACAAAAACATCTACCACTTCAAAGTTATAGTTCTCAAAGTTGCCAGCGACACTACGATTTTATTATATTTTTGGTTACAAATAGGCGTAAGAAGGTCCATGGGTCCTATAGGGTCATACAAAAAATATCCTTAATTTGAGTAACCGCACCACCAAGGGCACCACTTTTTGGGTGTCTAGAACACCAAAAACGCCGTATGTTCGTAATAAATATTGCATTGGATTCGTATCGAAAATACGCTTCATTTGAGTATCCACACATAGGGAGTCCCCTTTTTTGACCAAGGGCCCCCATGGGACCCGGCGCCATCTTTGGCCTTGATTTTTAGTTTTAGGGCGTATTTAGGAGGGCTTGGCATATTTTTTTCTTTTTCGGGCTCCCGCCCCATATTCTGCCCTTTTGCCATTTGAAATTTGAATTTTTTAAAAATAAAAGAAAATGAAAAACACTGCTGAATTTATTATAATTAATACAGAATATAGGTTCATTTCATATTCAAAATGGCCAACAAACCGACAAAGTTTCGCTTTAAAAAAATGTATTAAACCTCACATTTGTTTAAGTAGCAAACTTCTATTTTCACACCCATACAAACGGGGCCTACAGCTAACGACGTTTCAGAACGTCAGATTGTAAGAAGCTTTTTTACAAAACAAATGCCAATGACTCGACCTGGCGAAAGTTACTGTTAACAACGTCGGGGAGACCGCTGATCAAATAAATGTACAAAGATCGATCATTGGTAACAGGACTTGTATCTAGATCAAACGCATAAAGTATATTGATTCATTGGGCTCCAATTTGGAGCAAAGATATCTATGTGTCTGGCGCCATCTCTTTTTTGGACAAAGTGATTCTACTTAATTTCCGTATCTTATAAACTTCTCCTGGTACTGGCTTTCAGTTATTTGTCATCTTAGAAAAATCGTTCTGAGTTGTTCTTTTAACATGCCTAATCCAGTTTCTTTATCTCTTCGCAATTTCGTTGCGGATTGTCGTTTCGCCAGTTCTTTGCCATAAGTTTCCATTAGAAATTTAAATTTAGCCAAAACATTTTCAATATTCTATGCAAGCAACTATTACAAAATGCTTGATTGCAGTGATTGCATGTAGATTTCACATTCGACAAGAAACTAAAATAAACTCCGCCAGTTTTAAGATGGATTTTGGGATATTTCCATACGTTTTGCAGTGGTCCAAACGCACGAGTTTACATTTTTTTAACATGGAAATTTGTTGTAACATACTATAGCCATCCAGTGCATTTTCTTAAAAAGTTTGTTATCCATACACTATGGAATTCAACACATTTTCACGTCCGGAACAAATGTCCATATAAATATTAATAAACTTATCTTCGGTTGACTTTCCAACGGTTGTAGCCCCCCTGCCACTAACTTCTGCATATAACATATGTCAACTCTTTAGCTACCACCGGATATGAGCCATTAAAGTAAGCTTATATACAAAATACAAAATGATAGTCCAACGATAAAGACAAGAAGGCAACGAAATAAAGACGAGCCCCTCTTTTCTCGCTGGAAGCACAAACAAGAAACTTCCACAACACCAACAACGTTTTGCTAGAAGAGGGAGAGTGGGGAGTCTTTTTCAATGGTGCTGCACAAACGAAGAACATATAGCTAAACACACAAGAGCTAAGAGTACATACGTGTATGTGTGTGTGTGTGCCAGTTGCCTGGCAAAAGAGAACACAGTCAGTCATAAGGCTAGCTGCAGATACTACTGCTATGAGTGACTAAGGCCAAGCCTCTTCCACAAAGTCCAATGCGACTGATACCGGTTTATGCCGATTAAGATGGTGCAGAGAATGTGACGATGACGAAACATTTGCACGAGGCTTAAATTAACGAATTGCAGAAGACTCATGGAAACACGTGATCACCAATAGTGTATGAATGAATGAATGAACGAGCGAACCTAATAACAATGACCCATTTCCCTTGGTGGAGTTGGTGGGCGGGTGGTAGATAAGTTTATGTGTGTGCTTCCACATTTACATTTTTTACATAAACATATACAATTTCATTACAACATGTTGCTTGTTGTTAGCGTCGCTCGCTAACAGAAGTATTCCACAAATTACACTGGCCTTATAAAGAGCAAGAGGCATAGCCCTGTGAACCCCCCTCGTAGAAGTCACCATGAGTTTGCACCACACAACATACAAGACGTCACTCGGCTACATTTCTTGTTCTTGCCCACCTTGCACACACACGCCTAATAGCAGCCAACCAGCCTCCTGCATTCTTGTCGGCTGCTAGGTGAAGGTGGTGGTAAAGTAAAATTACATAATTTCATCTTAACACTCCATAATCGTACACAAAGGCCTCCTTCCAACGGCTGTCGACTAGTCATAATAGACGATTAATCATCACCCAACGTATCAGGGCCATTGGCAGGAGAATTACACAACTTTATTTCTTACGAATGGATAAAATTTCGTATAATTTTCCAACATTCACTCACTCGTTAGTTACCACACGTCACTTGACCTGATTTTTGTCGTCTTTAAAACAATTTGTTCAATGCTGTATATTTCTTTAAATAGCCTTTAATTCCACTTCACAACTTGTGGCCACTCACAGTCTGTAGGGTTAATTGTATTTTGAAACACTTTTTATTTATAATTTCTATAGTTATTTGTTGTTTCTTTACCTGAGTACGTCGAATAGGCGACTTTTGCTAGTACCGAAAACCGAATAAATTGGAAACTTGATTAAAACGCAGTGTTGCAATTTATGGGCACCATTGAGAAATTGTCACTCAATTTGCGCAGAGTGGTATAGAAACGGAATGAGTGCATATGGGAGAGTATGGTATATAGAAGCTGGTGACTATGAAATTAACGCTAACCCTCTGAGAGACAGAGACTACTGATATAGTGCTTTGTGTTTAGTGAATATTTGGGATTTTCTAAACAACAGATGACAAAGACATAAAACTCGGGGGAAAAAAATTAAATATATTGAATTAATTGGAAAATATCTTGTAGAAATCTAATTTAGGTTTTAATAAAAGAAGAGTACCAAGTATTTATCTTAAATGGATATGACAGTAGGCAATTTGTAGAGAGCAGCTACGTTAAATGTGAATAGGTATTATCATTCGTTAGTTTTTTTGCTATTCTTAGAAATGCAAAGAGACTGTAATAAATTTGCTTAACTTAATAAAAGATTATTGTAGACTAATTTAATAAATATATTTGTAGTTTATGCTTTATATTTTTATTCAAACATTATTTATTTATTTAAGTCCAAAATTTAAATAATTTATACACTGGACAGCGAAAAATTATACGCTCCACTGTTTATCGGTGAAGATGTACTTAAGGGTCATAATCCAAAAAACGCATACGAGGAATGGAAGATAATTCAAAACTACACTTTTACATCCAACAACAACAAAATTGCATGTAGTTAAGTTTATCTTTTGTGCATTTTTTTGCATTATGGGGTGATCATACAATTAATCGCAATGGTTTTTAATTACAAAATAAAACTTTTTTATTAAAACAAAAACTATATTTGAAATAAAAAACACTTTTTAATAACGCGTATGACCTCTCTTATTTTGGATAAGATCAAAAATGCCTGTCAGTCATCTGCAAAATGAACTTTGGAGCTGACCTTTTTAATCTGTCGCATGAACTCTGATGAGTATGAACTCCGGAGAGACATAGGTCGTGTTTTTTTGGTATCCTATATAGGAGACCGTTATCGGATACCAAGAAAACGCTTCGCCGCTAACAAAAAGAAATAACTTAGCAGCACAGTAATTTATGTCAAATAATTTGTTGTTTTCTTTTCATTCATTCGTAAATATTTTATTAATTGCAGTTTTGATATTTTTTGTGATATTTTTGAATAATGTTGTAATATTCTAATAAACCTGATTCACATGACCCTTCTTGGGATCTAATGTTCCGCATGGACCTTAAGCCACAAATTGGAACTTTTTTCTAGGTGTTGCATGACAAATTTGCTGTAAAATAACACATTTCATTGAAAAAATATAATTCGACAGCAAATTATTTTATTTGACGTTCCCTTTTCTTTTACATTTTTTGTTTACGCCTGCAATAAAAAATTTGGTCACATTTTAATTTGTACTACTATTTTGAACAACTTATCCCCGTTTAGCTTAGCGTGTAATTTTATCCCCGTTAGCGTATATAGGATAACATTTGTATGGCTAAGCGCTAATAAGTTCCCAACAAAACGCAACCATACTGAAAATTAATTTATTGCCTTTCCTAAAGCTAAACCAAGAGATAAATTACATTTTTCAGCAAAAGAATGCGTCTACTATCTCCAGTAAGGAAACAATAGGTTGGGTTCAGTAAGAAAACATTGAATACTTAGAGGGGCCAGCGTGTTTCCATGACATGAACCCTATTAAAAATGTATAGGGCATACTTGTTCATAAAATGTACTCCAACAACAGCAAATACAATAATCGGAAGTAATAGCGGCTTGGGACTCCATACAAAGTTAACCCCCGAAAAAGACCGAGGTCTGGCTGTAAAAGTGAAAGTGCCATATTGTTAATTAATTTTGAAAAAAAAAACTTGAAAATTTAAATGTTTTTTTCAAATTTTGTCTATGTCGCAAATTGAGAACAACAGTTACAAAGTTTTCAAAAATACTAAATTAGTAAAAATTATTAAATTGTTTTTAATAAAAAAAACCTACAATAAAGTACTAAAAACGCAATTATTCGCAATTACTTACAAAAAAATTGTAATAACTATAAAAAAAAAGAAAACACTTTTATTAAAAAGAAAATGACTAAAACTTAATCACTATATATTACTAAAAAATATATTACTGAAAATTAAAAAAATATATTAAATAAAGTACTAAAAATTTTAAAACTATAATTAAATTAAAAAAATAAAACACTCGAAAATATTAAGAAAAAAAATACGAGAAACATTAAAATTATAAAAATTCTATAGTACTATAAAATTCAATAAAAACAAGGAAAAATATAAAAGAAATCCAAATAAAATGAAATAAAAAGTAACAAAAAAAATTATTTTCTTCAAACATTTTGTTTAGTTAAAAAAGATACTAAACTAACAAGTTATATGCTTACTAGTAAGCTTAGTTTATCAATAAACCTTGTAAAAAGCTTGAGCTTTGAGGTTAAAAGCTTGAGCTTTGTGGTAAAAATGAAATCGTGGGGATAAAATATCCTTCATTCTCATGTTTGATTATCAATGGTCAAATTCTAACTATGTTGGACATTTTCGGCTGATATCTACTTCACATGCACATGTTTGACATAATTGTAAATATATATACAGCTGATGATGTACCATTTTGCATCAGTTCGTCACAAAGGGGTCTGAAGATGAACTCGTCATGAAGTTCGAAACGCGTCATCCTAGTGCGTGACACACTGAATTTGACCAAAAATATCAAACAATAAAAACACTTTTCTGATCTTTAGCCGAATTTGATGTATCATTTGATACACTAACGTAAATTGATATACAGTCGAAACTCTCTATAACGATTTCCAAGGGACTGGATATTTACTTCGCTATAAAGAAAATTCGCTATATAGAAAAGAAAAATAATTTTGTTCCTTTTAAAATTTGTTATTTGTAGTAGTCAGATATTTTGGGTTGAAGTACATTTTTCCACTTTTCTTCTTCAATATAATTTTCTAATACATTTAAAGTAGTAACCACAGTACATATCGCGATATGCAAAGGCAAACTGATAGAGACTGCAAGAAATGTGAGAGATGGTAATGGTTCCAGTTGTCACTTGCATAGTTCGGTGGTTCCCCAAAATACACTTTTAATTTTATCGTAAATAAACGATTCAAAGCATCAGTCTCTGCTTGTGCGATGTGAAAGCAATAAAGTACACACAGAGCAACGATAACAACACCAATAACACACAAAAAAGCGACGACGATTTATTTTTTGTGTACGTGCGTGAATAAATTCGTTATATGGAGATTGAAAACGCTTCAATCTTGAAGTTACGGTCGAAAAAATGATTCGTTAAAGGGAAATATTCGCTATAGGGAAATTCGTTATATGGAGATTAGAATACATTCAAAGTAGACCCAAAACACAGTGTTCTTATAATTGCTTCGCAGTTAAGAAAAATTCGTTATATAGGAGTTCGTTATAGAGAGTTTCGACTGTTTATACAATAAGATCGACTAAAAACTAACAAACAATACAGTTTAAAATATAAAAAAAACATTTAAAAAAAAATTTTCTACAAAAACTTTTTTTAAAGTAGGGATTAAAAACGCCTCGGAGTCGCTCCTAGAGTTATATAATGTATTATCTACCTCCACTTAATTTTCCCTCCTAACATTTTTGCCAAAGGAACCCTCTAGGTGATAAAGATAATATATCCTAGGGGCAAGATTTTTTGTATAGGAGCCAAAAAATCTAATTTTTATAAAATTTGCTCCCATAGCTCTAACTGGCCCAAATGTGCCACTTAAGAAGTTAAATATATGACCGACCACCAAATTTATTGGCCACCCCATCAGTTTCTCAAAATATATCTACCATTTATTTTTAACCCGTACAATTTTTATACCCTCACCTTAGGGGTAGGAGGGTATACCTCATTTGATACGACCCTAAAAGTCTAACACATACACGGAGTCACTTTAGACCCTAGGTTTCTTTGAACTAAATTCGATTCGATTCCTATACCCATATGGTACCGCCTACTTTAGAAATCAATTAATATTATTAATACACCCAACCCGATCGTGCCCGAATTAGTAAAGCTATTTCAGGATAAAGTTTGGAGAAAAACCGGGTAGTCTAGCCACGCCCCTTCTGGTACCTCCCATAAAAATGTACCACTCCGCCCACTTTTGTAATCGAGTAATATCAATTCAACGAAAGCGATCGTACCCGAAATCTGTATTTAGTAAAGCTATAGCAGGATACAATTTTAGAGAAAAAAACTGAAAGTCTAGCCACGCCCATCTGGTACCGCCCACTTTAGAAATCGTTTAATGTTATTAAAAAACCCAACGCGATCGTGCCTGTATTTAGTACAGCTAAATCAGGATAAAGTTTTGAGGAAGAACTGGAAGTTTTGTCACGCCACATCTAGTACCTCCCATTCAATTGTACCACACCGCCCACTTTATAAATCGAGTAATAATATTAATATATGTACCAGATTTATTTTGGTTTTATTGAGGGTGAGGGTATATGTGGATTTTTCGACAGAAACTTTCATACTGGTTTTTTATATTTTTATATGTTTATATTTTTATATTATTATATTTTTATATTTTTTTTTTATATTTTTATGTTTTTATATTTCTATATTTTTATATTTTTATATTTTTAAATTTTTAATATTTTTATATTTTTATATTTTTATATTTTTATATTTTTATATTTTTATATTTTTATATTTTTATATTTTTATATTTTTATATTTTTATATTTTTATATTTTTATATTTTTATATTTTTATATTTTTATATTTTTATATTTTTATATTTTTATATTTTTATATTTTTATATTTTTATATTTTTATATTTTTATATTTTTAATTTTTTATTGTTTTATATTTTTTTATATTTTTATATTTCTAAATTTTTATATTGTTATGTTGTTGTATTTTTATATTTTTATATTTTTTTTATTTTTATATTTTTATATTTTTATATTTTTATATTTTTATATTTTTGTATTTTTATATTTTTATATTTTTATATTTTTATATTTTTATATTTTTATATTTTTATATTTTTATATTTTTATATTTTTATATTTTTATATTTTTATATTTTTATATTTTTATATTTTTATATTTTTATATTTTTATATTTTTATATTTTTATATTTTTATATTTTTATATTTTTATATTTTTATATTTTTATATTTTTATATTTTTATATTTGTATATTTTTATATTTTTATATTTGTATATTTTTATATTTTAATATTTTTATATTTTTATATTTTTATATTTTTATATTTTTGTATTTTTATATTTTTATATTTTTATATTTTTATATTTTTATATTTTTATATTTTTATATTTTTATATTTTTATATTTTTATATTTTTATATTTTTATATTTTTATATTTTTATATTTTTATATTTTTATATTTTTATATTTTTTTATTTTTATATTTTTATATTTTTATATTTTTATATTTTTATATTTTTATATTTTTATATTTGTATATTTTTATATTTTTATATTTGTATATTTTTATATTTTAATATTTTTATATTTTTATTTTTTTATATTTTTATATTTTTATATTTTTATATTTTTATATTTTTATATTTTTATATTTTTATATTTTTATATTTTTATATTTTTATATTTTTATATTTTTATATTTTTATATTTTTATATTTTTATATTTTTATATTTTTATAATTTAATATTTTTATATTTTTATATTTTTATATTTTTATATTTTTATATTTTTATTGTTTTATAACCGTCCTTCACTAATTTTTCTCTCCTAACATTTTCCCCAAACATACTTCACCCCGGAAGGGCGCTCCCAAACAAAAATCAAATTTTTGTGCAACCACATACATTTTCCACAGAACATATCTTTGTTACCCCCTATCTTAAATTTTTTTTTAAATAAATCAACTCCTGGCTAAAATGTATGACAGACCCACACTAAGTTTTTGCTATTAAAATTTTTTCCCCCTATATCCTCCCTATTTTGTGCCATGGAATTTTTTCCTATCACACAAAATTAAGGAGTGAGACGTAGCCAAATCTCGTTACTAAGGATCTCTAATAAGGATTAGACATTCAGTTCAATTTTAAAGCTTTATAAATAACTATTTGAAAAAAAAATAATTTTCCTTAAATTAACTTAAAATGACGATAAATTGTTTGTTGTAAAATTTAAGAAAAATTTAAACAAATTATGATTAAATTTGGAAAAAATTAAGGACATACAGTAGGGCCAAGTTTCTTAAATTTGCATTACAAGTCTAGTCTTGCTAAAACGATCTGAAAACACAAATCGAGTTCGTTTTGAAAATATCCCATATCAAAGCAACAAAATAAATATAAAAATAGTCAAAACACGACTTGAGCCATTGACATTATTTAACCAGTTTAAGGATGCCCAACAGATAAATAACAACAAAGCCAATACAATCGTAAATGATTTATGATTTAATTTCTCTTATCAATCGCACACACATACAGAGCTGAGATTGTAGACAGCTTTTATGTAACCCGTTTTCTAGTGATAAAAGCGACGACATTGCAACATCTCCAACATCTTGTAATCGATCACATGGTCTTAGACTTGGACTCTTGTAAAACTGACCGCCAATTACCTACTCCTCTCCCATATGATCATGGTCGTTCACATAGATAACCAAACAAATATAATTTGTACGCAACATTGGCGCGTCTGGTGCAACTAGTTTGCAACACGCAAATGAATGTGCAATTGCCACTTGCACTGCTACACAAAAACAAAAAAGAAAGAAAAACAAATACAAGTCCATCTAATGCCACATTTTTATTGAGGCAACTTGGCGAAATGTGTAAAATTTCATTTTCATTTGTGGCAAGGCGTCACAGTCAAAAGGTTGTTAAAACAGTTAACTCGCGCTTTTTACGTCACCTCATAATGCAAATTACCACACTTGTGTCGGCTGATGTCATCGTAGTGTTGGTGTTGCAGTTGCAGTTTATGCAAATTCAAGGATATGGTGGCGGTGGCCATGGTGGCTATTATTATGAAATAAGCAACAAGGTAATCGGCAAGTTTGTGTCTTAAGTCTTTTGTTTCGTTGTGTTATGTTATTTAGAGGTGAGTGAATAAACATTGCATGTGTGTGTGTGTGTGTCTAATTACAGAAAACCAAATGTTTAAATCCACCACGAACGGCCAGGAAAGTGGAAACGTTCATTAGAGAATGCCAGGATGAAGTGAAAAATAAATTAGTACAAGGTAATTAAGGTGTGATTAATAATAAAACAAAAAACAAAATGAAAGTGTATAATTATAATGGACCTGCTATCTAAATTACTTGCTTGAGTTGGGAAAATACTATACAATTATGATTGAATACGAGTATATGGTGCGATTGAAAATAAAAGTAAAATGTATTGGAAACCTGTGCGCCCACAAATAGTAGATCCTGTGTAATTTCCTTATATACCTATTATCAATTTCCTAATGGGTTAGGAAATGGTTCGGAATGCTAATAAATTGACTTTGTCCAAATTGATTTTATTTGAGACGGCACAATGCAGTTTTCTGTTAATCTGTATACGGCATAAGCCTTTGAAACCAGTTTATATTGGGGTTTTTATCATAATTTTTGAAATACCATTAAGTAATAAAAAACAGTGTGAAAAATTTCAATTTGATCAATTAAGGACTAAATTAATAACAACTTGTGGTGTGTATTTTTATACCATTGGATACGACCCAGAAGTGTAACACATAGAAGGAGTTACTTTAGACCCTATGTTCATTTGAACCAAATTCGATTTATGACTTTTTCAGTCGTTTGAGCCATGTCCGTCTATCCGGCTGGTACGCGCGATAACTTTCGAAAGACGTAACCAATTGTTTTGAAATATTACACAGTATAATATTTCCTCAAAACTACTTACGGTATGGGAAGTGGGCTACATGGCCACGCCCCTTCTGTTACCTTTCATACAAATGTACCATTCCGCCCACTTTAGAAATCAAGTAATAATATCAATACACTCAACGCGATAGTGCCCAAATTCCATATAATATAGTAAAACTGTAGCAGGATAAAGTTTTGGAGAAAAAACTGGAAGTCTAACTTCGCCCCTTTTGGTACCTCCCATACAAATGTAAAATTCCACCCACTTTAGAGATGGAGAAAAAATATCAATACACCCAACGCGATCTTGTTCAATTTCAGTATTTTGTTAAGCTATAACAAAATAAAGTTTCTGAGAAAGAAGTGGCAGTATAGCTGCACCCCTTCAGGTACCTCCCATACAAATGTACCATTCGCCCAATTTAGAAATTTAGAAAGCGAGAAGTAATATAAACACACTTGAAAGGATCGTGCCCGAATTCTGTATTTTGTTAAGCTATAACAGAATAAACATTCGGACGAAAAATTGGAAGTCCAGCCATGCCCCATGTGATACCTCCCAAACAAATCTACCATTCCGCCCACTTTTAAAATCGAGTAAAAATATCAATACGCCCAACGCGATCGTGCCCATTTTCTGCATTAAGTAAAGATACAGCTGGTTGGAGCAAAAACTGGAAGTCTAACCACGCCCCTTCTGGTTCCTCCAATTCAATTGTACCATTTGTTAAGAAATTTTTTTGTTTTTACTGAGGGTGAGGGACCGGCCGTGGCATGATGGTTAGAACACGCGACTACCATGCGGGAGATCCTGGGTTCGATTTCCGCCTCTAGTCATCTACATTTTTCTTCCATTGCCCGCCTCCTCGATGTTGTCGACAGCAAAGTCGCAGTATAGCGTTAAGTCAATCGGCATGTCCAGTAAAAGCTTCTCAACCAGTGACGTTCACATTCGTCGATAAACAAGTAGGTGCCGTTTGTTGTGAATCTGAAATAGAAAGCGTGTTCATTCACAACAACGCAAGAAACTAGCCCATACATCATTCATGGCGTCTAAAGAGAAATTATGTTATTTTTTTTAGGGGGTATATTTAAGTCTGTTTACCCGATTGAAACTTTCTCACTTTTTTAGTGTAGGAGGTGACTAAATCAGAATTTCTTGTTCTTCTTTTTATTTGACAGCAGCAACAGAAATTCATGTATCAGTAGTCGCAGCGTAGTCAAGCGCTTTGGTCTTTTACCCTCCGTAGGTAGTTCGTCACACCAAGCTTAGATAACTGCTCTTTTACCTGGTTATCCAACGAAGTTTTGGTCGCCACTCCTGCGCCGGCCATCCAGTTTATTGCACAAGACTTTTCGAGTTTATTGTCAAAGTTTTTTCATCCATTCATACAACATATCCCAGCTAGACCATTGGATCTATTTAGATGCACTTGACTACGTCGATGTCGTTAAACAGCTCATGTTAACGATGGATGGATTCAAATACCTTGCGATGTTGTTTTCTCTCTCAAAAACTCTCCGAATAGATTGATCCGCTTGTGTCATTACCAGGGAATTTGCTCTGTAGAGCAAGATAGGTAGGATCAGTGTCTGGTAGAGTTAAATATTTGTTCGTGAAAAGAGGGTTTTTTCATTAAATCGTTTACCCCTTCTGGGTCAAGGTAGACAAAAGCATCTACCTCTTCAAAGTTGTAGTCGATAATGTTCACCCTGCGTCTCAAAGAAGTAGATTTTTGGCATTGTTTTCAGAATTTCGATTAGAATTTATCCAATAATAATTGAGATAATTGAATAATGCAATCTTAAAATTCCAACTCGTGATATAATATAATATATGAAGTTGATTTAGACTTCGTATAGTCACTATTTAAAGCCACAGCTTATGTCGAAGTTTAACTTTATTTACTTACGTTGGGTTATGTATCAACTCTATTCAAGATTGTATTATTTATATGGTCTGCATTCTATTACAATATTGATCCGCATTCTTGCAACCATTACCAAAACATTTTTCTTACTATTATTCTCTTTATTTTAATAATAAATCTATTTTATATATTATTTATCTATTTGTATCTATTATTTATCTATTTATTTTATCTCTTAGTCTAATCTATTAATTATTAATATTTGCATTGCTTCCGTATTTTCAGAAGCCTTTTCCATACTAAAACATGAAGTGGCCAAAATTCAACCACCTTTGCATCCACACGATGACAACGTTGAGTTTATCGAAACAGTGGAACGACCAACACCATCAGAACAATGGGAAGAATTTGCCGAAACGGAAGAGAACATCTTTCATGATGCTCAAAACAATCACTATGACTATGAGTCACATGATGATTCTCCGCGCAGACGCATGACACAACTAATACAACGAATTGGGCGTGTGGACGACATTTCCAATGGTAATTATCATCCAACATTAGTGCCATTTGAAGACAAGAGGATAGCGGGGGTAAGTGCCACCTGTCTAGTAGTTCAAATATTCTATATGGCTAAAAAATATGTTGCCACTTTTTAAAAGTGGTAATATAAATTATAACACACTGCGCTTAACGAGTTAAAATGCATATCTAGCTGATTATTATGCTACTTATGCACATTTTAAACAGATTTTATATCCGTTTTAGCGAATTTACTACTAGCTTTTGTATATTATATTGTTCGACCAATAAATCGTAGTTTATGACCTTTTATGCCATCGCCGGCAAATTGTTGTGTTGACAAACTTGTTTTACCTTTTGAACTCTACTTGTATATTGGCCATATTAGTAGATACTTATATGGGAGGGTTGATGATATATCTCTTTTGTTTAACCTGCGTGTTAATGCTAATCATTTAGGTTGAGACGAGCTTAATTATTTCCTTAATGAATTTTTTAGTTTGTTTCTTTTATCGCTATATTAAGCTTTTATTGCAAACTCAATAGAGTGCTAAATAGGTGTTTTTCATTTTCATTTCATATTTTTGGAAAGTGTGCAGAATGCATCCAAAAGTACTTTTATTCTACTAAAATGTACTTTCAACTTTTTGTGTACCATTAATTACTTGGGACCGGCCGTGGCATAGTGGTTAGAACACGCGACTACCATGCGGGAGATCACAGGTTCAACAACTGGGTCCAGACATCTTAAAAAAAAATAAAAATTTTCTTCCATTGTCGGCTTTCCTCGAATGTTGTCAACAGCAACTTCGCAGTATTAGTGTCGAGTCAATCGTCATGTCTAGTAGGAGCTTCTCAAACAGTGACGTTCGCATTCGTCAATAAGCAAGTCGGTGCCGTTAGTTGTGAAACTAAAAATAGAAAGCGTGTTTATTCACAACAACGCGAGAAGCTAAGTAATACTTTTAAGTAATTACTTTTATGTCACTAAAATATACTAAAATTGTACGAAAAAGTACAGTTTTGTAACGACAAGTATTTTTAATGTACCAAAAGTACTTTAATTCTACTTAAAAGTACTTTTATTGTACCAAAAAGTACAATGATTGTACCAACACGCACATTAATTGTACGAAAATGTACTTTTGTTGTACCAAAAAGTACTTTTATTCTAATCAAAAGTACTTTTATTGTACCAAAAAGTACTTAAATTGTACTAAAAAGTACTTTAATTTTAACAGAAAGTACTTTTATTTTACTAAAAAGAACTTTAATTCTACTAGGAAGTATTCAAATTACATTAATTGTTCCAAAATTTTTTTTTCTGTGCCATAAAGTGCCTTTATTCTACTAAAAAGTACTTTTATTCCACTAAGAAGTAGTTTTATTCCACTAAAAATAACTTTCATTGTAATAAAAAGTACTTTTGTATTACTAAAACGTTCTTTAATTGCATCAGAAAGTAATTTTATTGTATCAATAAACACTATTATTATACAAAAATTTACTTTAATTGTACCAAAAATAGCTTTTGTTCCTCTAAAAAGCACTTTAATTGTACCAAATCATACATTCATTCGACTCAAAAGTACTTTCATACTACTATAAAGTACT
Organism: Muscina levida; assembly: GCA_964034835.1. Lineage (NCBI taxonomy): Eukaryota > Metazoa > Arthropoda > Insecta > Diptera > Muscidae > Muscina > Muscina levida. The sequence continues at coordinate 25,275,433 of OZ035883.1, read as the reverse complement.
TTTATTCGACTCAAAAGTACTTTTGTAGTGCCAAAAAGTAATTTAACTTTATTAAAATTATACCAAATAGTACTTTTATTGTACCAAAAAGTACTTTCATTCTACTAAAAAGGACTTTAATTCCACTCAAAAGTACTTTTATTGTACCAAAAAGTACATTAATTGTTCGAATAGGTACTGTTATTTTACTAAAAATTACTTTAATTGTATCAAAAAGTACTTTAATTCTACTGAAAAGTATTTTAATTGTATCAAAAAGTACTTTTATTCTACTAAAACGTACTTAAACTGTATCAGAAAGTACTTTTATTGTATCAATAAACACTTTTATTATACCAATATGTACTTTAATTGTACCAAACATAGCTTTTGTTCCACTAAAAAGTACTTTAATTGTACCAAAAAGTACTTTTATTGTACCAAAAAGTACTTTAATTCTAATAAAAGTACTTTTGTGTACCAAAAAGTAATTTTATTTGATTAAAACGTACTTTAATTGTACAAATAGTACTTTTATTGTACCAAAAAGTACTTTCATTCTACCAAAAAGTACTTTTATTCGACTCAAAAGTACTTTTATTGTACCAAAAAGTACATTAATTGTTCAAATAGGTACTTTTATTTTACTAAAAATTACTTTAATTGTTTAAAAAAGTACTTTAATTTTACTAAAAAGTACTTTTATTCTACTAAAAAGTACTTTTATTAAAAATTATTTTAATTGTATTGTATTGTACTATAATTTTACTAAAAAGTACTTTTATTCTACTAAAAAGTACTTTTATTCTACTGAAAAGTATTTTAAATGTACCAAAAAGTTATTTTATTTTATTAAAAAGTACTTAAATTGTACCAAGAAGTAATTTTATTCCACTAAAAAGTACTTTTGTATCACTAAAACTTACTTTTATTTTACTAAAAAATACTTTAATTGTACCAAAACTAAAAGGTACTTCTGTTGTACTAAAAGCAACTTTTATTGTAAGAAAAAGTACATTTATTTTACTGAAAAGTACTTTTATTGTTCCAAAAAGTAATTTACTTCTACAGAAAAGTACTTTTATTCTTGTACTTTTTTTATGGTACCAAAACGTACTTCTATTATACTAAAAAGTACTTTAATCAGCAAGTAATTTTTATTTCACTAAAACGTACTTTAATTGTATCAACAAGTACTTTTATTGTATCAAACACTTTTATCATACCAAAATGTACTTTAATTGCACCAAAAATTGCTTTTGCTACACTAAAAAGTACTTTAACTGTACGATTATTCTATTGAAAAGTACTTTTATTCCACTAAAACGTACTTTAATTCTACTTAAAAGTACTTTTATTGTACCAAAACTGCAAAGTACTTTTGTTGTACTAAAAAGAACTTTTATTGTACAAAAAAGTAAATTTATTTTACTAAAAGTACTTTTTTTGTTCCAAAAAGTAATTTTATTCCACTACAAATTACTTTTATAGTAACAAAAAGAACTTTTATTTTACTAAAAAGTACTTTAATTGTAACAAAAATATGTTTTATTCCACTAAAAAGTACTTTTATTCTTCTCAATAGTACTTTTAGTGTACTAAAAGGTACTTTCATTGTTCGAAAAAGTTATTTTATATTAAATAAGTAATTTTATTCTACTTAAAAGTACTTTTATTCCAATAAAAATTACTTTTATTTCACTAAATAATTATTATTATTTCACTAAATCTTAATTGCATTAGCAGGTACTTTTATTGTACGTAAATCTAGTTTTGTTGTAAAAAAAGTTCTTTGATTCTACTTGAAGGTACTTTTAGTGTACCAAAAAGTACTTTTGTTGTACTAAAAAATACTTTTATTTTATTTAAACGTAGTTTAATTGAATTTATTGTACCAAACAGTACTTCCAAAAAGTTTTTTAATTGTACTAAAAAGTGCTTTTAATCTACTAAAAAGTACTTTTATTCCACTAAAACTTACTTTTATTCTACTAAAAAGTACTTTTATTGTACTTAAAATTGTATCAAAAAGTCCCTTAATTTGTCTAAAAAGTACTTTTACTGTTCCAAAAAGTTATTTTATGGTACCAAAAATTACTTTTATTTTATTAATAAGTACTGTTATTCCACAATTTTGTATTAAAAAGTAGTTTTATTGCACACAAAACTATTTTCATTCCTAAAAGTTCTTTTATTGTACCAAAAAGTATTTTAATTCTACTAAAAAGTACTTTTATTGTACCAAAAAGTACATTAATTGTTCGAACCAAAAAAAATACTTCTTTTGTACCAAAAATTACATTAATGGTTCCAGAAAGTTCAATAACTGTACCAGAAAGTACTTTTATTGTACTAAAATGTACTTCACTTGCAACAAAATGTACTTTAATTCTACGAAAGCCGGTCACATGTTACAATTAACATTACATTTTATCTAATTGTATTCAACTCTTTATCACTTTAACAATTCCTCCCTAAGCAAAATATCTTATAATTTTAAATCTTAACACTGATAGATCTTATCAACAGAGTCTTTCAACACCCAAATAAAAAATTCACTGATAGATCTTATCAGCAAAATCTCTCAACACCCAAATAATTGTCCAATTATTAACTTATTTAATAAAACCCTAGCGCAGACAGAGCTTCAAAAACTAAGGCTAATTAAATCAAAACTGACAACAACTCTAAAGTCTAAATTAAAATCTAAGAACCTTTAGAGGGAATCCCATTAAAACCAACAGAAAAAAACAAACACACACACACACACACACACACACACAGTAAAACTCAACAATTATTTAAAGAATAATTAAAATCAATGCTAAAACGAATACATTTCTGACATATAGAATACAACAATAATAACAATGCTCATCAAATCCATTATCATTATTAGTAAAAACAACAACACACTATAAATGAAACGATAACCATCATAGAGTTCATTATAAACATCATTGTGATTGATAATTAGCATTTTTAGTAGAAGACAAGACAAGACAAGAAGGCAGCAAAGAAGACCCCCTTTAGTAACTTACTCACACGCAAACATAAAAAGCCACAAAGTCAGGGTTTTTTTTTAAATATTTAAAAAAAAAATAATAGAAAATATTATCTTTAGTTAAAATCGGCAAACAAAAAAAATTCACACATTCATAATTATTAGGCATTAATGAACAAATTTGTTTATATTACTCGCAGCTTTTAGCTTAATAATAATTTGGCCATTTAACAACGTTTTTCCATAAATTTACTAACGTTGTTCTCTTCTTTACTCCTTTCAGTGTCTGTTGCATTGTGTATATGCCAAAAATCATGCCATTGATACAAAGGGTTGGCCTACATTGGATGGTCTGGTGGATTTTTATTCTGGCGGCGTCAATGAACACGGCTTCTTTATGGCCACCCTACGTTCGGTGAATTTGTGTTTAAGGGCTGTCACTAACAAATATCATGTGGATCGTCGCAAACTACCAGAGAGAGGTGAAAGTTGTGATTTAGCTTTTGATGTTTTCGATTGTATATCGGATCAAATAACGGGCTATTGCATGGATCAATATAGATCTTAAGTTGGTGTGTGTATATTAATGAGTGTGTGTGTGTATTATAAGTATTACATTGTTAAGATATTATTTATTTGTTGAGCCTTAATAAATGTTAAAATTATAATGAATGTAAATGGATGGAATTGTACGGCGGCCAAGGTGATATTAAGTTATTTTATAAGAGGCATTTGATGGAACCTGAATATCGATGATATGTCGAAGAAAATAATACCAAGCACTACGGTGTTAGCCACTCCGTGTTTAGTTAGTCATCTCAGAAAATTGTTGGATTTATAGATTCTATGAATTGATATACAATTATTTTTCGAATGATTTCTAGTAAGATGAATATAATCTATGAATAATTAGTCGTCTTATGATCGAATGAGTATAGGTACAATATATTCGGTACATAATGTGGATGTAAACGTGTCATAAATAAACATTTTTAAAATGTGCTATGTACTTTCAAGCTTTTGACAATGTTGCAATGAATGACCTCTACTTTTTACTATAAAATCTTAAAAATGTAAGTAAAATTTTTATTATTTATTTCATATTCTTCATTTCTTCTTTTATTTCACTTAATAAATGTTTACAATTACAAGATTTAACCTCTTCAATGTAATTTGCATTGCAATGCTGTTCTTTGTGTTCGATGGCAAACAAAAGACTTAAGCTGCATACGCGAAATATTTTCAAAACTTGAAGATACTTGACTGCAACCTTCATCATAGTTATTTTCGCCAATAGGGTTTGAACAAAATGTACTGTGTGAAGAGTTTACTACTATTGTTGTCTAAAAAATAATAATTACACTATGCAACAAATGACGACTTTTTGAAAAATACAAAAACAGGATAGTATAGGTTCGATTCTACTATCGAAGGGTAATAAAACCCTATACTCAGTTTGGCGAGATTGGTGACCAATTTTTTTTTATGGGCCCCTAAAGATTCTCAAAATCAGTGAGCCCCATGCAAAAAGGTGTGATCAGTTTTTGTCCAACAGCTAACTCACACTTCGTGATAGCGCTAAACTGTATTCGGCAATAATGTAGCTGGGAGTTTTGCGCACTAACTTTATTAACAAATTATGTCAAAAAGGTTGGTGTTTCCTTCCCTTTTTCAAAAAAAATTGAAGAAGAATTTATTATTTTTTCACTTTTTTGAGCATTACTTTGAGGGAGTCCAAATTTTCCTCTAACACTGTTCGCCAAAATTGTAGCCCTGGTAAAGATAAACAACTTTCGTGAACATATCAATCCAATCTGAACGTGTCTAGGCAACCTAAATAGCTCATAAAGTCCACGTTGATACCGGTTTTTCGAACCTTTACGCACTTAAAAGCCAGTAACGTGGTTGAATATCAACCAGTTTGAAGTTTCTCAGCTGTTTTATAAAAAAGAGACTACGGCCTTTCCAATGGTATATATAGTTCTATTGATAACTTATCATAAATGTCTGTTTTTTGCCTCGAAATTTCAAACTTTTGTGACTTTTTCACTATTTTTTAAGTTTGACGAAGTTTGTAGCCACTATTTTATAAGGACACCCTAATGTTTACTACTTTATTCAGAAAGTGCACGCTATCACGAGTTTAACGCATATTTTTTTGTAAAAATCGGTTAACAAATAGTTAAGTTATACATGTTTTCCGAGGGACGCAACTATGCTAAAATCAAATTTGAAGTAATTAGCAACAACACCAAAACAATGCTTCTTCTTCAACTCTTTGATTTTAGTATAGGATATGAAAGTTGCGTCCCTCGGAAAACATGAATAACTTAACTATTTGTTAACCGATTTTTACAAACAAATATGCGTTAAACTCGTGATAGCGTGCACTTTCTGAATAAAGTAGTAAACATTAGGGTGTCCTTATAAAATAGTGGCTACAAACTTCGTCAAACTTAAAAAATAGTGAAAAAGTCACAAAAGTTTGAAATTTCGAGGCAAAAAACAGACATTTATGATAAGTTATCAATAGAACTATATATACCATTGGAAAGGCCGTAGTCTCTTCTTTATAAAACAGCTGAGAAACTTCAAATTGGTTGATATTCAACCACGTTACTGGCTTTTAAGTGCGTAAAGGTTCGAAAAAACGGTATCAACGTGGACATTATGAGCTATTTAGGTTGCCTAGACACGTTCAGATTGGATTGATATGTTCACGAAAGTTGTTTATCTTTACCAGGGCTACAATTTTGGCGAACAGTGTTAGAGGAAAATTTGGACTCCCTCAAAGTAATGCTCAAATAAGTGAAAAAATAATAAATTCTTCTTCAATTTTTTTTTAAAAAGGGCAGGAATAACCAACCTTTTTGACATAATTTGTTAATAAAGTTAGTGCGCAAAACTCCCAGCTACATTATTGCCGAATACAGTTTAGCGCTATCACGAAGTGTGAGTTAGCTGTTGGACAAAAACTGATCACACCTTTTTGCATGGGGCTCACTGATTTTGAGAATCTTTAGGGGCCCATAAAAAAAAATTGGTCACCAATCTCGCCAAACTGAGTATAGGGTTTTATTACCCTTCGATAGTAGAATCGAACCTATACTATCCCGTTTTTGTATTTTTTTCACTGTTGCACTGTGTTATTGTACTCTATAGTGTAGAAAATTTGAGGTATGAAATGGAAAAATGTATGAAAACTATTTTTATGGTTATATAAAGTTCTACAAATGTTAAAAAATTCAACAAATAAAACAAAATTACCGAAATACCACCATCTTTATAGCTAAGAAAATAAAGTTATTGGCAGATAGAGGTGTAGCCCGAAGGTTATTGCAAAAGCTTAAGCTTGAAATTGGAATTCGTAGAGATGTAACACTGGTCATTTACACTTAGAGTGTGATGCAAATATGGAGAGAATACTTTCGTACTCTGCTCATTCACAAAGCACATTAGTCGGATCTGAGAAAAATTTGGCCTTAACATAAAGGAGACTTCCAATAGACATAAAACATGGTACTAATGGAGTTTTAGGTCGTTGATTTCGAATTCGGAGTAAAATTTGGAAAAAAAAAACAAAATGCCAGACATTTTTTTTGAGAAAAATCTTTGTATTTAAGCGATATTGTGCCTACGGTGTTTTTGGGGTCGCTAATTTCGAATCCGGGGTCAAATTTTGAAAACAACATTGTGGGTGGATAATGGGGGCCTTTCTTTAAAAAAAAACGGGATTTCAACTTATATTGTGTAGAGGGGGTTTTTTGGGGTCGCTGATTTTGAATCCGGAGTAAAATTTTGAAAAAAACAAAATGGCGGAAATTTTTTTACAAGATCCTTTAATACAAGTGACATTATGGTTAAGGGGTCGCTGATTTTGAAACCGGAGTCAAATTCTGAAAAAACTAAATTGCGGAATTTTATTTTTTTTAAAACAGGAGTACAACTTTTATTGTGTCTAATGGGGTTATTTCGGGGTCGCTAATTTCGAACCCGGAGTCAAATTTTGAAAAAAACAAAATTGACGGATAGAAATTTGCGGACATTAAAAATAAAATAAATCGGAGTTCTACTCATATTGTGTCTAAGGGGATTTTTGGAGTCGCTGATTTCGAATCCGGAGTAAAATTTTGAAAAAACAAAATTGGCGGATAGAAAGCTGCGAACATTTTTTTGTTCATAATAAACGGGAGTTCAACTGATATTGTGCCTAAGGGGGTTTCGGGGTCGCTAATTTCGAAACCGGAGTAATATTTTGAAAAAACAAAAATGGAGGATACAAAACGGCGGAATTTTTTTTTGAAAATTACTCGAATTCAACTCATATTTTTGGGGTAGCTGATTTCGAACCTGGAGTCAAATTTTGATAAAAAAAATGGCGGATAGAAAGTGACGGAAATACTTTTGTTAAAAAAACGGGAGTTTAACTGTTATGGTACCTTGGGGGATTTCGGGGTAGCTGATATCGAACCCGGATTCAAATTTTGAAAAAGCTAAATTGGCGGATAGAAAGTGGCGTACATTTTTTTTTTTTAAAACGGGAGTTCTTAGGAGGTTTTGGGGTCGCTGATTTCGAATTCGGAGTAGGATTTCGAAAAAACTAAATCGTGGAAACAATATGGCGAAAATTTTGTTCAGGTGAATTCCAGCATTTTTTGAAATTTTTTATCCGCTATTTTGTTTTTTTTTTTAAGTCTGACTCCGGATACGAAATCAGTGACCCCCAAAAACCACTAAGTGGCTAATTTTCGGCCTACATTTTTCAAAATTTTTATCGAAGCAAGGGTAAATTCAAAGGGCAAAACAAAGAAAAATTACAAAAAGTGGCAGTTAATCCTAGATCATTTCGATAGAGGAAACATCAAATTTTAAGTGATTTAAACTATGTTTAAGTTCAAGAAATATCAGAAATTTTCAAATTATGTGAATTTTTGAGCCTCTTGAAAAACCCACTTTTTTATTGAAACAAAAACAAAAATAATTCTAATGAATTATTTGGAATGTTTACTTAATATATAAACAACAACAAAAAGTACGAATTGAAAAATTTTATTTTGTGAATTTCGGCCAGAAAATTCCAACGTGTAAAGGTAACATAAGTGACGAAACAACGGCAATAATCGATGCGCATGAAATAATTTTCATTAACTACCTTAAAAAAAGAAGGACCATCAACAGCGACTATTACATAGCATTATTGAACCGCTTGAAGGACGAAATCGAAATCGACCGCATTTGAAGAAAAAGAAAGTGCTGCTTCACCAAGATAATGCACCGTGTCACAGGTCAGTGAAAACAATTGCAAAAATCCATGAATTCGAATTCCTTCCGCATCCACCGTATTCTCCAGATCTGGCCCCTAGCGACTATTTTCCGTTCTCAGATCTCAAAAAAATGCTCGCTGGGAAAAAATGTTCGTCGAATGGAGAGGTGGTCACAGAATCTGAGGCCTATTTTAAAGCAAAGGACAAATCGTACTACAAAATAGTATCGAATAGTTGGAGGGTTGCTATAATCAGTGTATCACCCAAAAAGACAATTATGTCGATTAAAAAAAACGAACTTTGCAAAACAAAAAAAAAATGTGTTTTACCTTCTGGTACCTCCCATAAAAATTACCAAAATTGCCGCCATAGTTCTACACGCATATAATATAATTACATTGAATTTAGTCAAATGTTGCACAAGGTAAGAGTTAAGTAAGCGTTGACTTACGAAAGAAACAGGATACGTTATTCTAGCCCCTACTGATACCGCTAATCAAATTAGTTAATTTCAATAATATCATTAAATAAACTCCTCATAACGTTGAAAGTAGTACTTTAAATATTTTGTATTTACAGGAGAAACTTAGGAAACCTGAAGGTTCAGTCCACCCATCTAAAATTATGACTTCTTTTAAGATTTTTGTTCAAATAAATAGGAGACTTTTTTTTCTTAGTTCTCTTTTGGAGTCGGACCCTTTCGGTAAACCTATTCAAATTGACCAAATTCGCAGAAATAGTGAAATGAAATTTTACATTTGTTAACGAATTTCTTAACACTGTTTACTCTTTATTTTATAATTTCTTATTCTCTTGCCTTACGACCGAAAGTCCTAACTTCAACCGTTTACGAACCACAAAAAGGAAAATAATAATATATAAGTAATTTCAATTAAAAATCGGTACAATTCAATAACTCAAGACTTAAAAAATATCTTTAATTTTTCACCCAGTTTACATGACTGAAATTTCTCTACTGGTTTTCACATTTTTTAACTTTGAATTGCTCAAAATGCGGGAATACAACTTTGCTAATGTCGGTAAACATTCTATCGTCTGTAGGTGTATATAATGTTATGTCTTTATCATATCATTTCGGATACTACGAGTTTTTAAATATTATAAAGCTTTATGAGTTTTAAAATTGTTAGATTTTGATTTTAATAACTATAAAATAATTTAATTAAAATCTCACACTTTACCTATCCCCAGCTTATATCAATTCAAATGATTTTAATTTGCACACATCTTACAGCAAAATGCATTACTAATGTCGTTACAAAAAAAAAATCTTTCATTGTTATAAGAAAGTCTATAAACCCCTCGATAACAATTCACTCTAAAACTCATCACGATCGAGCCACAATACGGGTAAATCTGTTCATCATCAGTATGTTATTCAGTTATTGTGTTTTGCAACGGTTAAACCTAATTTCATACTTACTAAACCATACGTGTTTTTCCATACATTCATTCAATCATTCGTTCAATAGTTTTCTTAATGCAAATCTATTCTTTATTGCAAGACAAAAGCAACAACAATTTTAATTCATTCCGTTTGATGTTTTATTTGCAATCATAATTCTAGTCTTCCTGACCACGAGTCTAGGTCAGTGTCTTCAATTGTGAGTGCAACTAATTTTTGAAATTTGCCTTCCACTAGCCAAGCCACACGAGCCACACCACCTATGAATACAGCTCCATCTCCGTTGCAGCACTCATTCATACTATTCGTACTACTTACAATGTTGCAATTAGAACGTCTAGCGTTGGTTGTAAATGGTGTAATCAACTGTTTGTGAGAGTGTTGTTATTGTTCTCGCATTTGAAGTTTAAGTGTAATTATATTGCAATTATTATTACTTTTTCCATAGTATTTGCATAAATTGTAAGCAACAAACCACAAATGAAAATCGCATCGTCACTGGAGTCGATTCACTAACACAATGAAAACAATTAGAATTGTGCTAACAACCACAGCACATATCCGTTGTTGTTTTTAGTTGTTTTTTTGTTGTCGAAAAAATTACAAGAATTTTATGTATACCGGGAATAAGTGAATTGTTCGAATGAATAAAAAGATTTCGGCGACAAAGTCCGAAGTGAGAGTTTGTGTTATAGTGGGAAAAAGGGTTAGTTTAGTAACAACTTTATAACATATTCATGCACCGAATAGCTGTTGCCTAGTGTAATTGTCCTCTGCACTCCTATTTTATTTCCTTAGTACACTTACTTCGTATATATTTCAATACGTTTGCACAACTTCCCCAGACACTTGCTTTGCAAAGTAATAGAAGAAAACAAAAGACTTAAGACACAAACCTCCTGCTGTCTGGATTTGTGAGAAAACCCTTTCGCCCCTCCAACAACAAAAATGGTAATTGCACATGATACATGATTTGTCTATAGCAATCTAAGAAAGTTTTACAATCAAAAATGCTAAACTATTAGGACATATCTTAGAGTTTAACATTCTTCACGAGTAGCAACCCAGCAAGATAACATTAAGATCTACAATCCAGCAAGTGACCTTAGACTTGGGCTATATTTCAAAGAAAAGTTTACGTTTTTTTTTCTCTTTTGCACCCAATAAAAAATCACTTGTCGTTATATGTAAGTAGGAATACATATTATATCTCAGATCATCTATCAGCTAACAAGAATAGATTTGCCACAATACAAAAAAAAATCAAGCAAAACGATAGTCTGCTGGGGAAAACAAATCAGAGAATTGTGCAAACATGAAACTTGATGTGCAGTCAGTGGGCATCTTTTCAACAAAGTTTTCTTTTCTTTATTCTCCTGCTGCTGTAGCTCCTGCTCCTCCTTCATCCCGTTGCAATCATCATCACATGTTCCGTTGCAAACAAGCTTAACATTGACAGCCAGCAACAGAGTTAACCACATGGAACCATGAAAGGAATAAGGTATCTGCCAACAACAACCGAGAATACAGAACAGCAACCAGTGAACGAACATTACACTAATTGACGGTTTGCATAGAATAAATTATCCTCAACCTCCAGTTTTGTTGAGCAAACATTTAGGCTGCCACCGCTTGCGTCGCTTGTTTTTTTGTTATTGTTTGTTTATGCTGCACTGTAACGGCCATCCAAGTCACACTTAACGATTTTCTTGTTTTTATGGCAAAAGGAAAACCACGAAAATTCCTGCCATAAAAACAACAAACAACATTTTACAACATGAAAAACGGCAGAACAACCACAACAATACAAATATACACTTGAACATCACTGGGATACCAAGAAGTCCATTCAAATAAATTCTAACACTTGAAAAAGGGGCTAAAAGCTTAGAAGTTCTGGTTGCCACCATCAACATTATAGCCGCAAGAACAAATTCTCTCACCGCACAAATGTTCACGTTGCAAATGTTATAGCTAAAATGTTTGTAGGCGAACGCAAATAAAAGCCAAAACGGCAACGCTTCGCTGCGCGTTGTTGGCTGTTGTTTACAGTGGCCACCATAGTGGTTGGAATCCTATCTGGTAAAGTTAAGTTAGGAAGATGCTAAGCTAGACTGGGTCGACACCACAGGTGCCCTCCAGTTAGGATTTTAAATATGAAGACAACAAAATAAAAAAATATAAAAAAATATTAAAATATAAAAATACAAAAATATGAAAATATAAAAATATAAAAATATAAAAATATAAAAATATAAAAATATAAAAATATAAAAATATAAAAATATAAAAATATAAAAATATAAAAATATAAAAATATAAAAATATAAAAATATAAAAATATAAAAATATAAAAATATAAAAATATAAAAATATAAAAATATAAAAATATAAAAATATAAAAATATAAAAATATAAAAATATAAAAATATAAAAATATAAAAATATAAAAATATAAAAATATAAAAATATAAAAATATAAAAATATAAAAATATAAAAATATAAAAATATAAAAATATAAAAATATAAAAATATAAAAATATAAAAATATAAAAATATAAAAATTTAAAAATATAAAAATATAAAAATATAAAAATATAAAAATATAAAAATATAAAAATATAAAAATATAAAAATATAAAAATATAAAAATATAAAAATATAAAAATATAAAAATATAAAAATATAAAAATATAAAAATATAAAAATATAAAAATATAAAAATATAAAAATATAAAAATATAAAAATATAAAAATATAAAAATATAAAAATATAAAAATATAAAAATATAAAAATATAAAAATATAAAAATATAAAAATATAAAAATATAAAAATATAAAAATATAAAAATATAAAAATATAAAAATATAAAAATATAAAAATATAAAAATACAAAAATATAAAAATATAAAAATATAAAAATATAAAAATATAAAAATATAAAAATATAAAAATATAAAAATATAAAAATATAAAAATATAAAAATATAAAAATATAAAAATATAAAAATATAAAAATATAAAAATATAAAAATATAAAAATATAAAAATATAAAAATATAAAAATATAAAAATATAAAAATATAAAAATATAAAAATATAAAAATATAAAAATATAAAAATATAAAAATATAAAAATATAAAAATATAAAAATATAAAAATATACAAATATAAAAATATAAAAATATAAAAATATAAAAATATAAAAATATAAAAATATAAAAATATAAAAATATAAAAATATAAAAATATAAAAATATAAAAATATAAAAATATAAAAATATAAAAATATAAAAATATAAAAATATAAAAATATAAAAATATAAAAATATAAAAATATAAAAATATAAAAATATAAAAATATAAAAATATAAAAATATAAAAATATAAAAATATAAAAATATAAAAATATAAAAATATAAAAATATAAAAATATAAAAATATAAAAATATAAAAATATAAAAATATAAAAATATAAAAATATAAAAATATAAAAATATAAAAATATAAAAATATAAAAATATAAAAATATAAAAATATAAAAATATAAAAATATAAAAATATAAAAATATAAAAATATAAAAATATAAAAATATAAAAATATAAAAATATAATAATATAAAAAATATAAAAATATAAAAATATAATAATATAAAAAATATAAAAATATAAAAATATAAAAATAAAAAAATATAAAAATATAAAAATATAAAAATATAAAAATATAAAAATATAAAAATATAAAAATATAAAAATATCAAAATATAAAAATATAAAAATATAAAAATATAAAAATATAAAAATATAAAAATATAAAAATATAAAAATATAAAAATATAAAAATATAAAAATATAAAAATATAAAAATATAAAAATATAAAAATATAAAAATATAAAAATATAAAAATATAAAAGTATAAAAGTATAAAAGTATAAAAATATATAAATATATAAATATAAAAATATAAAAATATAAAAATATAAAAATATAAAAATATAAAAATATAAAAATATAAAAATATAAAAATATAAAAATATAAAAATATAAAAATATAAAAATATAAAAATATAAAAATATAAAAATATAAAAATATAAAAATATAAAAATATAAAAATATAAAAATATAAAAATATAAAAATATAAAAATATAAAAATATAAAAATATAAAAATATAAAAATATAAAAATATAAAAATATAAAAATATAAAAATATAAAAATATAAAAATATAAAAAATATAAAAATATAAGAATATAAAATATATAAAAATATGAAAATATAAAAATATAAACATATAAACATATTAAAATATAATAATCTAATCTTTTAAATATTCCTCCATTTCCAAAGCATCATTTCACATGTTACAAATAGAACCTTCGACTTATTGTCTCTCTAGTCGTAGAGGAGGGTACACCGCCACTAAGTTGCAAACACAAAAACACAAGTTGTAACCCAAGTAGCAAATATGGCCAAAGAGAACAAATCCGAAAATACACAAACAGTCTTTGACTTCAAATGTTCAAATGTTAAATATGTGAATTTTCTTTTGATTTTACATTAGTATATGTATTTTTCCCTCCATACACCTAATGGGGTATGGTGGGTGGTCAGGTGAAACATCAGCAACTAACAGAAGCTTACGCGATGTTAACACACTCACACACACACACAACCGACCAGAGAAAATCCCATAGACGTAAATGCTCCCAAGACCCATCATCACCCATACACAGCGTAACATTCAATGTAGCTCGAACGTTCACACAGCAACAAGTGGCACGGACAAGAGTTTTATTGCGATGAAAAACAATTTTCCTTTACAAAACATTTGAGAATCTTGCAGTTAAATACGTTGAGCTTTGTTTAGAAAGCAGTCAGTCTTGGCGTTGTTCTTAATCATTGCGGTTCCTCTTTTTCTTCTTCTTGTTTATTGGATACAAACTCAGAGGAAAAACAAAAGAAAATTGTGTGGTGGATATTTAAGTCAAAGCTAAATAAAAATCGAACTTCAATATATCGTTAACATCAAGGATATTTATTTATATGGACATTTGTGCTCAAAGACATAGTGGCAATTGTGGATTAATTTCGAAAAATGTTTAAGTTTCGTTACATGTGGTTTTTACGCGTTGTGATTTTATGTAATTTATACTGCTTGTCTCACTGTGATATTGAATATAATACTATAAATGAAGATGGCTCATTTCGATTTCGGTAAATGTTTAAAGGATAATATTTAAAGAAATGATTGGTGGATGGTTGTGTAGATTCTAAAAGGTGTTGGATATAAACTTTGTAAAATAAAAATTTTAAAAAGTAATAATAAAATGAATGCGATAGACTTGAATACAACAAAATAAATTTGAATATGAATTATAAAAGGTATTGAATAAGGACTCCAAACCGAATATAAACGCAACTATTATCTAGTATGAACGATTGTACGTATATTTTAAAGAAAACAGAAAAAAAATTTAACACCAAGAAATTGTGGTGAAACACTGATTTATGAAAAATTGGTTAATTTGTGTGCCGAAGGATGGTAGGTATATCTTAGTTGCTATCCCTAGTTATGATTTGCCAAAATATTGTGGTTACGCCAAATTTTCAGACATTTTATAAGGATATTTGAAGGCATTCTTAATTTAATTTAATTTTTATTATTTTCAGAGATATTTCATTATGATATTGAAACATTTCATAAGAAAAATAAAAATTTTTGTAAATTTTTTATAAATTTTATAAGTAAAAATTACAATTTATTTATAAAAAATTTTCAAAAAATTTAAAATTAAATAAAATTAAATTTTGTATACTTTTAAGTACTACATAAATGATTTGTAATGTTAAGACAGGATATTTTTAAATAAACGAAACAGACAAAATGTTAATTAGATTGTGAAAGGCAATAAAAAAAAATTTAGTATTTTTAAAATTTTAGATTTTTACGTAACACAACTTGAACATAAAACAATTACTTTTATAAAATTTGCTTACAGAAAACAATTTAAAAAAAATTATTAAAATTTGCGATACAAAAAAAAAATTGTTAATTGTAACCAAAGTTAAATTTTTTTGTATATATTATATTTTTAGACTTTCTTAATTTTTAGGAGAAAATAGGGAGAAAATATGTAACACATTAAAGGAGATGAGTTGGGGCCGAAGTACCTTAAGAAGACATCCGTTTCAAGACTTTTTAAAACAATTGAGCCATGTCCGTCTGTCTGGCTGGTGGGATGGCTGGTGTACAATGGGGTGGTAGGAAAAATCGATGTTGGATTTTTGTCGGTGCCACCAACTCAAAAATGATAAGTTATTGCAAATTTTAGGATAGCCAAAGTTTTAGTACGATTGGAGTATGTTAACCCATGCCGCAAGGATGCTTAAAGTTTTTAAGATCCTGTAGTCACGTTTTGGGGGGAATAACTCAAGAATAACTCAAGTTCTTGCTCTTGGGTTTTGGGTTGAACGTAACACATGAATCGATCTCTTACTGACCAATCGATGCGAACAGTAAGTGAGCGAAACAAGCAAAGTGTCCGCAAAAAAGTCCTTATTTTTATTGTTACGTTCGCAATATGTTGTTGCCTTAGATATTTCGTCACAGGCAAAACATTAAAACGGATGGGGGAAGAGGGCAGGGCGCATATTTATGAGCATATGCGTATGTTTGCCTATTCGTATGAGCAAGACACATACATACTCCGAAGACCGTTTGCTAAAATTTTACGAAGTAAAGAGTCTCGAGTGAACCCATGAGTCGAGCCAGCGAACAAAAACGATCGTCGGTTGAGCGAGGAGCAAGCCAAAAAAGAACGTTGCATGAGGGTTTTTTCGCGACGGTTTCGCTTCGTGTCAGTGGATGAAAACAAGCACAAGAAAGACCAATTATTGTGAGCTCTGAATTCAATTCATTAATTTTAACATTAATGTGGAAGCGATAATTTAACTTTGGATTATCAGTAATGCCCGATCGGTATATTGTGTCAGTTATAATAAAAAGGCTATGGTCGAAATTTGAGCAAAATCGGTCAACTTTAAGCCGTGTCTTAAGGAGGTCAAAGATCAAATCAATATATATGCAAATGTCTGGACGACTATTTCTCCAATCGCCTTGAAAATTTGTGTGGATACATTCGGCATCAAAGAAATGGGCGTGATATAAAACATGAATTTTTAGAGGTATATAGCTGCTATTTGCTATGTGTTGTTGGTACAGTATGAATTACAGCCAAGCCCCAGTTAAAAGAACTCTTTATAAAAGCCATAAAAAAGTTTGATCGTCATGAAAATTTCAGAGTATAGTTGAGATATATTCAGGCTATTTGGAAGTTGGCAAAAAGCGGCGCCCACACAGTCAAAATTTTACTATTAAAAATTTTCGAGAAAAAAATACAATTCTTAATCGAACATTAGTACAAGAACATAGGATTTATTTAGGATTTACTAAGAACCTAACCTTTGACTCTCCTGTAAAGTAAATTAAAAACAAATCACAGTTTTAGTCCGCGCAGCTATGATATGTCCTCAACTGCCTGGTGTACGGAAAATTGTTTGATACAGTTTAAAAAGTCAAACATTGAAGTGCGCGGGCAACTCCTAGGCACTTTTTACTAACTTGGTTCCAAATGGCCTGTTCAAAACTCTAGGCGAACTGCAACATACTATAAAATTTTGTGGACGATCAAAATATTACTATGGCATTTAGTTATAACGGTTTATTTTAAAAGGGCGTGGCACAGCCCACTTCCACCCTGGCTGTAATTCATACTGCACAAAAAACATATAAACCAAATCTCATCTTCATACCCCGGATAATTCATGAGATTCAGCCTTTTTAATTTTCAAGTTGTATGGGCGGTGCCACTCGCCTTTATACAACCAAAACAAGTATAGCCATGGACTATCTACAGGTCAACAGTACCACATTGTAAAATTTTCGTATCAATCAGTCTATTGGAAACGCCGTCAGAGCGGTTTTTTAAAAAGGAGCGTGGCACCAACCACTTCCACCGTGGCTGTAATTCTAACAGTACGAAAAACATACCAAAAATCATCTTCATATCGCTGATAGATCATGAGATACAGAAGTTTAAAGTTTCAAAATGTAAGCCACGCCCACTGATCCGATACAGCTAGGCTTGCCAGATTTAAAATTGTAAAATTCTTGACATTCACCAAAAAATATCTTGATTTTGAAAAAAATCTTGACAAATAAAAACACTCATACGTTAGAAGATATTTCCGTCATATAACTGACTGATAAATACCCTTACCTTATGTATGATAATATTTAAGTCTCGAATTATTAAAACTAAACGATTTTTAAATGAAATTACTTATGTATTAAAATTGTCCAGCTTGTGGAGCGTAAACGGTTGGAAATAGGACTCTCGGTCGTATGGTCAGACTTTTACTGGCACGTAGTTACACCGTGGAAAGATTACAGTGCAAAAAGTATTATTGAATTTGCCAACAAATGTAGACATTTTAATTCTTTATCTCTGAACATATTGTATTTTTGTATGGGGTTACCGAAAGAGTCTTTTACGCACAAATAACTCTAAAGAATTCAAAATTTCTAATGGGTTGGATGAAACACTTAGTTTCTTTAGCTTCACCTATGAATGCAGAATATTAAAAGTAAACTATTGTCAACGGCTTGAAAATATTTAGAAATTTTCGAAAATATATAAAATTTCTATTTAGAAATTTTCGAAAATATATAAATTTTCGGGTAATTGGTAATTGGTAAGAGCCCGATTTTCATTCGCAGGTCTACATTGAATAAGCTTTTACTTTGTTCAAAATTTCACTATATTCAGTGTCCTTATCATTAAGGTTTGCATGTATTTAGAACTATGTGGTTGTTTTTTATAAATTTTATATGAGATACTACTGAAAGTGTGACAAACGTTTAAGTGTTCCAATGATTTTTTAAAACCGATCAAATTTAAGCATCCTACAGTTCTCGGTTTATATGTAATGGAAGAAATATCCATTTCCAAAAATATGTTATTTTGTATGGGAGAAATCAGTTGGGGTCGGCCAATATAGTTCTAATTTATATGTATGTAATGTAGGGTCTTCCAAAAAGAGGTGTTATATTGGAATTAAAAAAAAAATGCAATTTTTTGAGATAAATGATGAAATGTTTGTTTCATAATAAAGAGGAAGGTATCCTGTTAATAAAGAAAAACAACATCATCTCAATGGCCACCACGAGCATGCTTACAGGACCATATTCTTTTCATGAAATTTACCATAACCAAATTGCAAAGTGGCTGCCCTATGTCCTCGATAGCCTCACGAATTTTATCTTTGAGGCCTTAAATCGACTCTGGGCTATTGGCGTTGACCTTCTCTTGCCCTTCCGAGCCCCAGATGCGTCAATTTTGCTTGTTGACGTAGCCACCGAGATGGAAATGGGCCTTATCAGTCGATGGCATTTTGGATCATTTTCATGCATTTCAAAGGCCCAATCAGCAAAGACATGACGTTGTTGATGATCGGCCGGATTGAGTTCTTGTGTTAACTGAACTTTATAAGCCTTAAGATCAATACGGTGTAATAACGTTTTTTGGAATGCCCAATTCCAAAGAACGACGAAGAATGGACAAACCTGGGTTTTCTTCTTTTCTCAGTTGTTCTTGAGTGAAGTTCACGGGTTTTATTCTTCACATAACTAACTTGTCCCAACAGCTCGAATTTTTTCACCAATTTCTGTATTGCGGTCCGACAAGGTGCTTCACGACGACCAAAAAATGCTTTAGTTTTGCGAACTGTGACTGCAAGATTTTCACCATTTTTGTAGTGAATTGTAGTCAACTTCAATGCGTTCCATTTTTAGTAATAGCGTAGTTTCTACTTGTCAAATGTCAAAGAATAAAAGCTTCAAAAGTGGCAGCTACCGAAAAAGCGGGCCATTCACAATAACACCTCTCTTTTTTAATTTTGCGACATACTGTCATTGGTAGAGGTTATACTCCGAAGAACAAAATAAAAAAAGTTGCCATTAAGGAATTTCTCTACAAAAATAAGAGGGCGACAAACTTTAGCCCATTAAGCTAATATTTGGGTTTATACGAACGAGCTCCTGCTTCAAATTGGCTGTTAAATGTTACCAAATTATTAATGTCCAATAGAGCGGACAAATATAAGTGTAGATAGATTTTGGTACAAATTCAATAAAAAAAAAATTTTCCAATAATACTTCAATACTGTACTGTAATACTGTTCATTTGATTTTTTACAAAACTTTGTTCAAACAAAAAATATTTTATTTTTCGGTTGTCTGTAAAAATCTTGACACAACTTATTTTTTCTTGATTCTTGACGAGCATCAAAAATTCTTGTAAATCAAGAAAAATCAAGACTGTCTGGCAACCCTAGATACAGCCCATATTTTTTAGGTCTCAAATTTTTGTGCCAAATGCATACTCACAAATTTTCAAGGCGATTGGTGATATAGATCTCCAGATATTGCGTTTTCAAAAATGGGGTCCAATGGGCGGAGCCACGGCTCGGATTTTATAATTTTTTTAAGCCTTCCCTGAACTAAAGCTAACAAAATAAAAAAAAATTGAAAATCGTTTTTGAGTGTTAGCTAGCAATTATTTTTTATATATATATTTTTGTATTTATTTTTGTGTGAGCTTTGTCTCATTACACATTTTTATGTACTGCAATTTACTTTGAAACAGTACAAAACACTTTTCCTTAACAACTTAAGGTGAGGATATGTGTAAGTCAGTTTTAGACTTGAAATTTCTGTACTGGTTAATTTTACGATTACACACTGCTACAGAATGGAATAAACTAAAGGAACTTGGAGAGTGACCTAGTGCATGTTATATATCTAATCGTGTACAACATGAATCTGTATAGCAAAGTTTCCAAACACCCTCAACAAACATATTTCCCACTTATGAGCTGATATCTCCGCTCTGACCCAATTTTTGATGTATTAACAGTAAATAAATGTTTGTGCTCGAAATCGCAAACTTTTCTGTTTGTTTGAAGAAATTTTTGGACACTATTTTATTAAGATATCCTAATTTTTATTAACTTATTCAGACAGTACATGCTGTCACAAATAGAAGGCATATTTGCTTGTAAGCCTCAAAGTTTGTATGTACATACATACAATTTATATATTAGGTTGTAATTACTTTTAAAACTACTTCCGGATACAAAATAATATCCATACACATAATGTTTTAATTTTGATTGCCCTACTTTTGTTTGAGTAGTTATTATGAATATGACCCAGTTTATGAATACAGTTTATAACTTGGCATAAATAAGATCTACATATCCTAAAAATTTACTACTCATTTAACACATAATATCAGCTATAAATTTAAATATATTAAGATATTAACAACACACAAACATAAACTTAATCCCCTTACTTTATTACACATGTCGTATGGTGAATTTGACTCAAACATTTATAACATACTAGCTAAAACAAAAAATACAACACAGAAGAACCGCAACAACTGACCCATCAACACCTTGTTGCCATATAACACACACAGCATATATGATTATGATTTAATAAATCTTAATAATTTTTCATTGTATATTTCACATCTGACATATTTTTTTTATCGCAGACACACAAATGATGACATTGGCGGCTACTACCATAGCGCTAGTGGTACTCCAGACAACATAGTCCGAGGTCGTTATGGTTCGCGTAATCCAGCCACTGGACAAGTGGAGGAGACGGTCTATACGGCGGGACCACGTGGGTGAGTACAACATCAACAACAACAAAATTGCTATTATTATGATTCTATATCAGACGTTGAGAATACGCACAAGTGCAAGAAGGAATTATACTGAATGGTGGCCCTCCTCCGCTACCATTCACAGCGTGGTTGTAGTTGGAGCACAAAGCGTACAACACAAAAGGTAACAAATCATTTTGTGAGATTGACTACCAAAGATAACAAAGCAATCATGCAGATTAGTAGCTGTACAACAATTGCCAAAGACGACCAAGATGGAGCTAAAAAGCTTGTGCTTCTGCATTTGGTTTTTTGTGGCTGTGGTGGCCACAAGTGTTTACTGAAGCGTAAATGCAGCAATTCTAACACTTTATCATGATGCTACTGTTTTCTATCATTTTTTGTTTTACATACATACATATATGCTTTATAAATGTTTTGGCGGCATGCGCTACAGTCATGCTGAAGGGTATTGTGTTTTCGATGTTGATTTGGAGATGTTTGTAATGGTAATAATTGTTTGCAAATGTTTTAAATGCGATGGAAAACGATGCTTAATAGTTAATAGTCTGATAACAAAATAAACGTTATCAAATATATGTTACTATAAGTATGTTTTTTTATACGGAGCCGTTAGAAGCAATATTATATCTGAAGTACTATTCATCATTAGGTGTGGATTCATTTAAGTGCTCATATATGCGGTATTAGGCCAAAACTGGAAGGGGTTATATAAGTAGTAGTGGCCCGCCCATATCAATCTGTTATTTATTACGCAATTTCTGGAGGACTATAGTACCATTCGTTTTGAAATTTGGTGATGTTAATTGAATCTGTAATTAACATCACCGTTAGTATTTTAAAGAAAAAAGGATCAGTTCATGAGGGCAGGGTCACAGCCCTTACGACACTACATGTTAGCAAACATTTTATATTCGGCTTAATTGGAAAGTGAATGTTTTGAAATTTTATTTGAGTTCATGTTCCAATAATGTACATATGTAGTTGGTCGATTGGTAGTATCTATGTATATTTACGACAAAGGGATACAATTGGTACCATAACACAGACCAAACCGCTTAAGGTAAAAATGTGAAAATTGGGTTGACTATTAAATATGGGTAAATACCCAAAAAGAGAAGTAAACATGGTACCATCACCAAAACCAAATGGCAGAAGCTATAATCGCAAAGCCAAGGGTAAATATTTGTATTTGAAGAAGTTGTGCGATATGATGGGATTTTTCCAACTTTTTCGTACTTTTGGGGGTCAAAAGGGATCAAATACGTACCAGCACACAGACCAAACGGCTTAAGGTAGAATCGCAAAAATTAGGTTTAATACTTATTTCACAGTGTAGTTGTCGATATGACAAGATTTTTTCCAAATTCGTTCTTCTTTGGAGGAAAATGGCCGATAAAGGGGATAAAATTGGTACCATCACACAGACCATACAAATAAGGGTTGAAATTCTCAAATTGGGTTGTGAGATTCAAAGAGATTTTACGGGTCTTTACGAAATTCGTACTTTTTGGTATGAATAGAGGGAAAAAGTGGTACCATCGCTCAGACCAAACACCGAAAGATACAGTCACAAAAATTTGGGTAAATATATATCTTATAAAGTAGATGTGCAGTGCGGCGTAAAGGATCTTTTCGAAATTAGTTTTTTCGGAAAAATCAATACCGAAATTTCAGTCAGATAAATTGACCGATAAATACCATCACCCAACATAAGATATTGTTGAAGTCTTGAGTTATTGAAATTAACCGATTTTTTATTAAAATTTCTTATGTATTATAAGCAGGCATATAGCTTGTGGAGCGTAAGAGGTTGTAGACAGGACTTTCGGTCAGTTATTTATATGGCAGGTACCAGAAGGGCCGTGTCCAATAGTTAGGATTTCTGAGGTTTTGCCTCCTATTATAAAATAAATTAACTGACCACATTTCATTAACCCCCAGGGGGTCGTTAGAAATTTATGGGAGAAATATTAATTTTCCAAAAATAGGTCATTTTGTATGGGAGGTACCAGAAGGCGCCTACCGATATAGTCTATATTCATTCCTCAGACAAATTTTCATAGGCGTACATCTTACACAAAATTTTGCTGAATTCATTGTTCTTACAAATAAGATATGTATGTATAACTATGGGGGTGAATTAGGTAATTTGTATGGGATGTACCAGAAGGGGTGTGGTTTGTCTACTATTACAAGATAATTAAACTGACCAAATTTAAATATCGTCCAGTTGTCCGTTTGAAAGAAATATTAATTTTCCAAAAATAGGTAATTTCGTATGGGAGGTACCAGACGGGGTGGGGATATTCTGTTCTGGTATACACAAATCAGTTAAGAAATTTCAGTCAGATAAAGTGACTGATGAATCGACGCACCCTATGTAAAATGTAAAAAATTAAAAACATTAAAAGTATTAAAAATATTAAAGAGTGTGAAATGTATTATGTTGACAGCAGGTTAGGCGTATGACGTCATTTCGACATTAACCACAATGTCTCGTCAGCGCCCTTTGCTGTGCCTTCTCCTCTATCATCGCAAACCTTAAGGGAAGAACACATCTCAAAGCTAATGAGAACTTTTTCCAACGGTGCGAAGAAAGCATCCTCGAAGCGCACAACATGCCAACATAATACACACACAAGCACTTGCCTATGCATATGTCCATCGGACACAATTGCATAGGAGTTTTGTTGTTGGCAAAGTGCCAACCCCGTTCTGCGTACCGTCAACGATGATACACTGACGGGTGCTTGTGTGTGTATTATGTTGGCATGTTGTGCGCTTCGAGGATGCTTTCTTCGCACCGTTGGGAAAAGTTCTCATTAGCTTTGAGATGTGTTCTTCCCTTAAGGTTTGCGATGATAGAGGAGAAGGCACAGCAAAGGGCGCTGACGAGACATTGTGGTTAATGTCGAAATGACGTCATACGCCTAACCTGCTGTCAACATAATACATTTCACACTCTTGACTAAAAACCTATTGGCAATAATAAATAATTGCCAATAGAACTGATCTCAAACCGAACTATGACAATATCATAATTCAATACAGATCAACAAAAAACAAACTCAAGAACCAAAAATATTAAAAATATCATTGTGTTTGTGTTTATTTGGTCTGTTTGTATGAACACTGACTTTGGAATTTATCTCAAGCTCAAGACCAAGGGTTTTGAAAGAAGTTAGCAGAATGATATTCTCATAATGCCAGGCAGTACAGCTGTTTCGGATTCAGCCACGAATCCTCATCAGCAGACTTTGGTATAATGATTGCAAAATGTTTATCAAGTCTTATGCACCAGAATTAACAACAAAATGAGAATTCTTTCTTGAGTGCCTAGACTCGAAAAACTTCACAACCATTCACTATGAGAAACCATTTGCTTAACTTCTTTCTTGTTTTGATTGTTTATGTTGAAAGCCGACGGCTTTTTCAACATAAATGCTTTCTTCCCTTAAGGTTTGTGATGATAGAGGAGCAAGCACTGCAAAGGGCGCTGACGAGACATTGTGGTTAATGTCGAAATGACGTCATACGACTAACCTGTGTCAAAATAATACATATCACACTCTTGACTAAAAACCTATTGGCAATAATAAATAATTGCCAATAGAACTGATCTCAAACCGAACTATGACAATATCATAATATTAAAAATATTAAAAATATTAGTAATATTAAAAATATTAAAAATATTAAAAATATTAAAAATATTAAAAATATTAAAAATATTAAAAATATTAAAAATCTTGTTTTGTATTGTTGATCTGTATATGCAAATAATGAGTTTTGTTTCATTGTTCGGTTCAAGATCTTTTCTATTATTGCTAATATAATTTGTTTTACAAGAGTTGTGTGAAATGGATTATGTTGACAGCTGGCAGGGCAGATAGCTATTTCGATGATTGCCAAACCATCATCATCTGTGCCGTTTGCGCTGTGCCTTGTCCACTCATTATCACAACCTTAAGTGTTAAAAGCTTCAAGCAATCAATGTGAAGCTCACACACACCGGTGCGAAAATGGTATCAAGGAGGACCACACGTCAACATAAATGTACTAAAAATATTGAAAATATTAAAAATATTGAAAATATTAAAAATATTGAAAATATTAAAAATATGAATATGTTTTTCATTGTTCGGTTTAAGATCTATTCTATTATTGCTAATAGAACCCGAAAATTGCTTTTTTGTATGGAATTTTGTGTGCAATTGTTACAAATAACTTTTAGAATGGAAAAATAAAAAAATTTTGTTGGAAAATTCGGAAAATTCCGGAAAAATTCGATAAATTTTAATACTATTTTTCGACGAAATTTAGCTTTCTGTTGTACGATTTGATAGTTTTGAACGAAGAAACTTGCGAAAAATTTCGGATAATTATTCCGAAATGACTTTCCGAATGGAAAAATAAATAAATTCTCGGTGGAAAACTCGGAATATTCCAAAAAAATCGATAAATTTGCATTTTTCGGCAAAATTTTGCATTTCATCGCCTGATTTGAGGTAAATCGCATATTAAACAAAATTTTGCATCCTATCGTATGTTTTTGTAATTTTTGGCGATGTAAATATGAACAATTTCGAACAATTATGACTTTTGAAATTGAAAAATAGAAAAATTCTTGGTGGAAAACTCGGAAAATTCCAGAAAAAACTCGAAAGATTTGGATGCCTTCGACGAAATCTTCCATTGTATCGCTTGATTTGATGATTTCAGACGACGTAAAGGTGAAAAATTTGTTGTGTTGCTGAAAAATTTCGGATTATTGTGAAATATAGTGTGAAAAATGTATAGTAATTTATCAAGAAAGAACGTTATCCCAGTTTGCTCAATTTTTTTTAAATTTTTCATAATTGGCAGGAATTTTTTATGCCAAAAAATTTTGGTAAAATCCCTAGGAAACGCCGGGAAAATTGTGTGTAATTATTACGAAATGGCTTTTCGAATGCAAAAATAGAAAATTATTAGCGAAATACTCGGAAAATTCCGGAAAATTTAACGGGATAAATAATTTCTATATATATAAAAATGGTGTAATAGTAATTCATATATTCATCAATTGAGAACGGCTGGGCCGATTTTGCTCAATATTATTTTTAGTTGTTCGTAATTGCCAGGAGAATGTTTATGTGAAAGAAAATTTGGGAAAAATCCTTCGGAAAAGTTGGAAAATAGGGAAACTCGAAAACTGCCTTTTTGTATAGAATTCTTACTGAATGGATTTTCGAATCGAAAAATAGAAAATTTTTGTTGAAAAATTCAAAAAATTACGGAAAAATTAAAAAAAATTTTAATTTTTTTTCGACGAAATTTTGCATTTTGGATAATTATTCCGAAACGACTTTTCGAATGGAAAAATAGAAAAATTCTTGGTGGAAAACTCGGAAAATTCCGGAAAAGCTCGAAAAACTTGGATTTTTTCACCGAAATTTTGCATTATATTACTTGATTTGATGAAAATCGCAAATTGAATTTTCGTATAAAATTTTCCGTAGTGGCTTTTCGAATGGAAAAATGTTTGTTGGAAAATTACGGAAAAATTAAATAAAAATTGAATTTTTTTTGGACGAAATTGTTTATTTTAATGTTTGATTTGATAATTTTGGACGATGTTAATATGGAAAATTTCGGATAATTATTCAAAAATGACTTTTCGAATGGAAAAATAGATGGTCCTTTCGAATTCAAGCGAATTAAATAAACCATTCGATTGGCTTTTGTGATGACAATCAATAAATCGCAAAGCCAATTGTTGGAAGTTTGTGGGATCAATCTCGAATTCCTCTGCTTTTCGCACGGTCAGCTGTACGTTTCCTGTTCGCGTGTCGGCAAACCGTCTTCAATGTTTGTTTTTGCGCCGGAAAACAAATCGAAATACATTGTTTATCAGATCGCTCTTCACTAATTTCGAATAAATTCAAATAAATTACATTAAAATTTTAACTATCTGTATTAATATTACCCTGGAGCTTATATGAAGGCGTTAACTTTGGAGCGAGACAAAGTTCGCAGGGTACGAAGTTGTATGGCAGAAAAACGTTTGCCGGGTTAGCTAGTAATATATAAAAGCCATCGAGAATAAGTATCACGCTCATATATTTTAAAGTTGATTTCACATAAAATTTTGTCATCAATGGTATACCGTATTCAAAATCATATTATATTCATATAATCTTAATATAAGAAATGTTACCCTAATGCTTAAAAACCATATCACACAATCAGATGATATCAAACATACCGCAATGATAAGTCGAACTTGACCGGTCATCTAATTACATCCACCAATTTACATATTATTTAGACCTTCCTCAACCAGATACAGATGTTCTGGTTTTAGGTTTTGGCATAAAGTTCAATTTCAAGCAGCAAAACTAAACCAAAAAAAAAAAAAATCCTAACAAATTGCCACTAATAGCAAAGAACCGACGCCAACTATGAACAAAAAAAAAACAACAAACAATAATTGGTTGTTAAATATTGTGTTGTGTTAAAGTTTTTGTGCAATCTCCGGTAAGGTTGGTTACTTTGTTTGTTTCGTAGATATTGGTTGGTTGCTCTTCTTTTTTTAATCATCTTTCGTAAAAGTTTTTTCGGAAATTCTTGTAAATATGAATTTGAAAAATGCTTATTAATGGTTAGAGTTTTTTTTTTTATATTGTGTTTGTTTTTTTTTCTGCTTCTTCTCTCTCTCAGAATGATAGATGATGATTGGTGTTATTACATAATTCGAAATTTGGAGAAAAAAAAATGTTATGATTTCTGATAACGTTTCTGGTCACTGACAGTGGCGATGTACCACAGTTTGTTTGTTTGGCCAGACGGTAGCACAGAATAAGCGCGACATGTGAAGCGCAGTGCAATGTTTGGAGTTTTTTTGTTATTTGTTTTTAGTCTTCAATGTTCTGTGTATACGTTTTAATTGTCTTTCATAGATAATCTTAATAATCTATTGTTGTGTATTTTTTTTTTCAAATTAGC
The DNA here is from genome assembly GCA_964034835.1 of Muscina levida. NCBI lineage: Eukaryota > Metazoa > Arthropoda > Insecta > Diptera > Muscidae > Muscina > Muscina levida. The sequence continues at coordinate 25,247,001 of OZ035883.1, read as the reverse complement.
TAACGAATTATTATTATTGTTGTGTTGTTTTTATTGCTTTTGTGTACTATAGTTTGTTTTCACAGCGATTAGAATATAATTACTCACATGTGCAGACGAACAAGTCAGCATCATGTGTCAGTTATATTTGAAAAAGTCATTTAAATTTTTTTGAACAATAAGCAGTAGTTTTATATTATTTTAATCAGCGTAAGTTGTACGTATACTCTTGTTATGTGCTGCTGATTGCATATTCTCAACTACTAAATATATAATTTCTAATATGATTTAGCAATATTGGTCGTTTAACAGTTTTAAATTTTGAACCAAATTTGCACCTAAGTCGGTTAATTGGTTAAACGGTTATATGACAGACCAGTCTTATTGGTTTCTAAATAAACAGGTAAACCATAAACTGGACCAAAAAATTTGCACGTTTAAAATTTTCTTAAATTTATTATTTGGTTACTTTTTTTGTCTGCACTTGATTTTTGAAATAGTTCGAATTATATCTTTACTTTGCCCACTAATTATACCATCACCCTTAGGGATGAGGGTATATATCATTTGATACGACCCAAAAGTGTAACACATAGAAGGAGTCACTTCAGACCCTAGGTTTCTTAGAACCAAATTCGATTCATGACTTTTTAAGTCATTTGATCCATGTCCGTCTGTCTGTCTGTCTGTCTGTCTGGTGGCTATCCGGCTGGTTCGCACGATAACTTTCGAAAGACGCAACCAAATGTCTTGAAATTTTGCACGAGTTAATATTTCCCCAAAAACTACTTACGGTATTGCAAATGGGCTACATGGCTCCGCCCCTTCTGGTACCTCTCATACAAATACATCATTCCGCCCACTTCAGAAGTCGAGTTATAATATCAATACACCCAACGGGATCGTACACAAATTCTGTACTTAGTGAAGCTATTACAGGACAAAGTTTTGGAAAAAAATTGGAAGTCTAGCCACGCCCCTTCTGGTACCTCCCATACAAATTCTCCTCTCCGCCCACTTTAGATATGGAGTAATAATATCAATAAATCCATCGCGCTCGTACCCTAATTCTTAATTTAGTAAACCTATAGCAGGATACAGTTTTTGAGAAAAAAACTGAAGTCTACCAACGCCCATCTGGTACCTCCCACACACATCTGGTACCGCCCACTTTAGAAATCGATTAATATTATTATTAGAACTACCGCGATCGTGACCAAATTCTGTATTTAGTAAAGTTCAAGCAGGATAAAGTTTTGGGGAAAGAATCTGGAAGTCTAGACACGCCCCTTCTGGTACCTCCCATACAAATGTACCACGCCGCCCACTTTAGAGATGGAGTAATAATATCAATATTCTCGACACGATCGTGCCCCAATTCTGTATTTTATTAAGTTATAACAGGATAAAGTTTTGGAGAAAAAATTGGAAGTCTAGCGGCGCCCCTAATGGGACCTCCCATACAAATGTACCTTTCCGCCCACTTCAGAGATGGAGTAATAATATCAATACATTCAACGCTATCGTGCCCAAACTCTGTATTTAGTAAAGCTATAACAGGATAAAGTTTTGGAGGATAAACCTAGAAGTCTAGACACGCCCCTTCTAGTACCTCCCATACAAATTTACCACTCCACCCACTTTAGAAATCGAGTAATAATATGAATATAATAGCAATTTTTTTTATTTTACTGAGGGTGATGGTATATGTAAGTCGGGTCGCCCGACTGAAACTTTCTTACTGGTTTTTTTTACTTTTTTTTATGAACTATTTATAGATATTTATCATTTTGATCACTTTAAAATATTAAAAGCTATAAGTTGGATTTAATTTTGAATTTGCGTTGTTATTGATTTAATCAAGCAAACAAAATACAAAGTAAACGGATTTAATGATTTCCAGCTAAATATTAAAAGTTAAACAAACAATGAGTTTTAGTTTTACTGTTCAATATTCATAAGTCATAATAAGGTATGATAACTATCTAACTATTGAATTAGAAATGATGCTGCTATTAAAGCGATCGCTTAACAAAATTTTTAAATTAAAATGTTGGTGTGGAAATGGAATGAAAGCTATTGCGTATTCTTACTAGATAATGATTAGAGTTTTTATGCTAGTTCGAGGCATAGGATGAAAACAATATTTATAATTGTTGAATTTACTTGCTGCAAATTTACTTCCACATCTCTATTATGTGCACTGTCATATAAGGTATTTTCCCCTTGATTTTAGACATTATTACCTTCCTCATCCATATTATTCAAAAAAACCATACACATACATATGATTTCGTAATACCATTTTACATTGTACGTAGTTATTATACGCCCCAGTCACACTATCCTGCTTTTGCATATTAACAAATCCTATTTGTGTTTATTATTCCCTCCATTCCACTCTCTAAAGATATTTCTGCAGATGCACATGATGACATTTAAACTATTCGTGTGCTAAGAATATACGACTCTTGAAACATGTTTATTTTATTGATCATAAACAAAATATGTTTTTGAATTTTAGAATATTCATGATCAAAAACTGGTCTCAATTAAACGACAAGATGGGAATTTCCTATCAAGCGCGTGTTTAACCAATTGCCGTCCACTCCTCACAATGGACAATATAAACAAAGAGTGTCATAGCTATTAAAGTTTAATTTTTTTTTTTAGGTAATTATCTAATGTACTAAGGAAGAAGAAATTAACTTCCGCATATTAATAATACAGATGTATTATTAATAACAATAAAAAATTCCCACATTTCATATTTGAATTGGTGTGATCTGACAAATAACAACGCTTAGACATGTTTGAAAGACAGTTAAATTATGATGGATAACAATTAATTGATTGTCTCCCGCAGGCTAGACACTGAGATAATAAAATTAAGAAGTAAACACATACTTTTTATTTACTGGGAATTACTTATATTAGAATCGATGACTTTATATACGGCTGATTTATAAAGTTTTTGTTTATGGAACCACAATCGTCGTGTTTCTATTTTAATAGCTATTATTTTTAAGATAAACATTAAAAAAATTTTATAAAAACTAATAAGTCCAATATGATTAGCAAGATGGTGAAATGACACATAACAATATATGTATATTAAACCAAGTGGTTTATTTGCTTGATGCAATATTTTGGGTTATAAAATTTAACAAAATTATTGAGGATAGTAGACAATCGAATATGTTATTACCTCACAATGTAAATATGTTTTAGGTGTTAGGTGAATCTTTAATTTTTTTCTCCAAAACATTATCCTGTTATAGCTTTACTAAATACAGAATTTGGGTACGATCGCATTGCATTTTTTGATATTATTACTCCATCTCTGAAGTGGGTGAAATGGTACATTTGTATGGGAGGTGCCAGAAGAGGCGTAGCTAGACTTCCAATTTTTTTCCTGTTATAGTTTTCTAAATACAGAATTTGGGTTCGATCCTGTTGGGTGTATTGCTAATTTTACTCGATTTCTAAAATGGGAAGAATGATGTATTTGTATGGGAGACACCAGAAGGGACGGGGTCATGTAGCCCATTTGCAATACCGTAAGTAGTTTTGGGGAAATATTAACTCGTGTAGAATTTCAAAACATTTGGTTACGTCTTTCGAAAGCTATCGTGCGTGCCAGCCGGACAGCCAGCCAGACAAACAGACAGACATATATTGTTATATGGTGGCGTATGATTATCATAAGTAATATTCCATGTAAATCATGCGCCACGGAGTACAACAGTTTTATTGCAATTGCTACAAATTAAACCCAGTTTAAAATCATTTGATGAATGCAATAGTGAAACTGTTGCTTATGTAGGGAAACGTTATATGAACAGATTAAAGGAATTGTAATTCTTAATTTTTTTTATTTGTTTCAGCTGTATCGGATAAGTGGTTCTCGAGTTAAGTCAAACAAAAGAGCCTAAAGCTTGACAAATTCCCCTATACGATACTTTTTTACTTCAAATCGATATTAAATTATTATAGCATGTAACTTGATAAAACGAATGATGCAGAACTTCTTCTTTTTTGGGGCTACTTTTACTTGCAGTTGAGTCAGAATTGAGTCCCAAATCAATTCAACCTCAAAAACATATTTCGCCTTTGCATCCCAATAACTGAGATATGGGAGAACTTCTCGAATTTTAGTATTCGACATGCTTCTATTCTCATTTACACAACAGGACCCACGGTTTACGATCAAATAAATTTACATGACCCGAAAGTAGGTGATAGTTGTGCATATTTCAAAAACAAAAAGAACGGAAAAATCGGGATGTATCCGTTGATCACACATTGGTCATAAAAGATTTCGCGATTTCGCAATTTCTGGTCGACGTAAAGTTAAACGCAAAGGTTAAGGTACCAAAAGGGGCGCAGCTGAACTTCCAATTTTTGCTCCAAACCTTTATCCTGTTAAAGCTTAACAAAATACAGAATTCGGGCACGATCGCTTCGGGAGTATTTATATTACTTCTCGCTTTCTAAATTGGGCGGAATGGTACATTTGTGTGGGAGGTACCAGATGGGGAGTGGTTACACTTCCAATTTTTTCTCCACAACTTTATCATGATTTACTCGATTTCTAAAGTGGAGAATAGCGATTTTAGTTCAATTTAGTTTGCTCAGTAAATCTTCTATATTCTATAAATAAGCTCGTCGTCGGTCATTGATGTTCTCTGAAATGCGTGAACTGAATTTGTTTCTGTAAATATTCTATGAAGCTGAATTCAATGGTAAGGTTTGTTTTTAAATTCTGTATTTGTATGTGTAGAGATTTATGAGTTATAGGCATTCAAATGACTATTCCTATATAAGTACGTATTTGTTTTTCTATGAAAGAAATTCCGAAAAATTCATTGTAATTCGTGTTTTTTTTTTCAACAACATAACTTTTAATAAAAATTATTGTTGATACAAAATATTACTATCTGGTACTATAAAAGTACATTACTGTACAACAAGTAGTTTGTGGGTAATAAATTGTAATTTTTTATATAATATAAGTACTTTTTTGAAAAATAAATTTTACTTTTGGGTACAATAAGAGTACTTTTTAGTACAATTAATGTACTTTTTGGTACAATGCATTGATCTCTTTGGTACAGTAAATTGTTTTTTATGATACAAGAAAAGTACATTTTGGTACAATAAAAGTAATTTGCGGTACAATACGAGCAACCAAATTTAACAATTACATTAAACTAACCAAGTAAGCTTTTTTCAAAGCAAAAACATCTTTTAGTCTTCTTTGCTTTTAGCATAAAAAAAAAAAAATTTTCTGGAAAAATTTTGGGAGACCCCACGCCCTTTAAATTTAAAATTTTTAAAAAATTAACCAATCGTTATTAGATTCCAACAAGTACTCAACATCCTTATCAATAATTTTGGACGCAGGACGAATTCTACCGGGTCAGCTAGTTGTGAATAAAATCAAAAGTTGTAGATTTGGCAAAATGATTTTAGACCAAAACCGGAATGTTTGTCACTTTTTTTTATTTTTCATGAATTTTTGAAGAAAAAAGGTTTTCTCCTTTTTTATAAAATTGTTAATTTTTTTTCAAATTTTTCGCTTTTTTTATTTTTTATGAATTTTTGAATAACAAATTTTTCTTTTTTTTTATAAAGTTGTTAATTTTTATTTCAAAATTTCAACGATATATATGAAATTGCTGGGAATATCATACAGATAATTTTATTACCGAATTTTGTATTTATTTTTTAATTGAGTATGGTCAGCCGTTTTTAAATTATTCAAATATATGTATGTAGTGGATGTGCCCAAAAAAATATTATAAATATTAAAAATATTAAAAATTTTAAAAATATTAAAAATTTTAAAAATATTAAAAATATTAAAAATATTAAAAATATTAAAAATATTAAAAATATTAAAAATATCAAAAATATTAAAAATATCGTTTTTTTTGTATTTATTCGGTCTGTTATTAGAACATTGATTTGGAATTTATTTCTAGCTCTAGACCAGTGTTTTTGAAAGAAGTTTATAGCAGAATGATATTCTCATAATGCCAGGCAGTCTGTACAGCTGTTTCGGATTCAGCCACGAATCCTCGTCAGCAGGCTTTGGTATAATGGTTGCAAATTGTTCATCAAAAAATATTTAAAATATTCCAAAAAATATTGAAAATATTAAAAATTTTAAAAATATTAAAAATATTTAAAATTTTTCTTGATTTTGTTTTTTGTTGATCTGCAATGAATTATGATATTGTCATAGTTCGGTTTAAGATCATTTCTATTGGCAATTATATATTATTGCCAATAGGTTTTTTGTTCAAGAGTGTGAAATGTATTATGTTGACAGCAGGTTAGGCGTATGACGTCATTTCGACATTAACCACAATGTCTCGTCAGCGCCCTTTGCTGTGCCTTCTCCTCTATCATCACAACCTTAAGGGAAGAAAGCTTCTCAAAGTTAATGAGAACTTTTCCCAACGGTGCGAAGAAAGCATCCTCGAAGCGCACAACATGCCAACATAATACACACACATGCCCTTGCCTATGCATGTGTCCATCGGACACAATTGCACAGGAGTTTTGTTGTTGACAAAGTGCCAACCCCATTCTGCGTACCGTCAGTGTTTCGTTGTTCTTGATTTTGTTTTTTGTTGATCTGCAATGAATTATGATATTGTCATAGTTCGGTTTAAGATCATTTCTATTGGCAATTATATATTATTGCCAATAGGTTTTTTGTTCAAGAGTGTGAAATGTATTATGTTGACAGCAGGTTAGGCGTATGACGTCATTTCGACATTAACCACAATGTCTCGTCAGCGCCCTTTGCTGTGCCTTCTCCTCTATCATCACAACCTTAAGGGAAGAAAGCTTCTCTTTTTAAAATATTTAAAATATTAAAAATATTATAAAAAATATTAAAAATATAAAAGTATTAAAAATATTAAAAAGTATTAAAAAATATTAAAAATATTAATAATATTTAAAATATTAAAATTATTAAAAATTATTTTAAGTATTAAAAATATTAAAAATATAAATATCAATATAAATGGTTAATTCATGGATTGATGCATGGACATTGTAGATATATATACAGCTAATGGTGTACCAAAATGCAACAATTCGTCACAAAGGGGTCTGATGATGAACTCGTCATGGAGTTCGAAACGCGTCATCCTAGTGAGTGACAACGAATTGCCATTTATGTTGACAGTAAATAACCTTTCTGATCGCCCAGCAAAATATTTTGTTGCAAAGTATCAATTACAGAATAGCTTTTACTGATAAGTAACAAGTTCCACTTTCGGTTGCACAATATATTATTTTTGTTCGAAATTGTCCCAAAACCAACATGTTCTCCTAGAACCTGTTATGAAATAAATTGCTTCATAACTGAATTACATATGCTATTTTTTGAATATTAATTGGTTTTCAATTGGGTGCTAACTCGAAATATATTCTATCTCCGATTTTTGGGGTTTTCTTAATAAATACCCTCTAAAAAATACTTATTTCGAATACGATAGATGTAAATTTTCATTAACGGCCAAAAAGAATCTTGTTTTTATGTAATCTCTACACAAATTATAATGGTCAGGTCTTGTCACAGCAAAAAAAAAATACGTTTCTCATTTTCTCTTCCACAGAATCTGTGATGCAACATGTTGTACATAATCGGTTATATGGAACCAGAAACAGAATAGAAGGTCGATTAAAAAAGAAACGATTCTAGTATCAATACCATTCGCAACAAGTTCTAAAAAATTTTCCTGGGCGTTAAGCTAAATTAACAAATTTAATAATAAATATTAAAAATTTTAAAATTTTTAAAAATATAAAAAATATTGTAAATATTAAAATCTGGAAAATATTGAAGATAATCTCCCTTCTCCTTGTGGGGAGACAACACTAAACCCGAAAAAAAATCGACTTTTCTCTGCAAATCAGACTTCAAAACACTTTTACCATAGGTTATGTCCACTTAACCCGAAAATGATTTTCAAGAAAGTTTCTCACGTTTGTTTATCAAAATTTTTGGGTCTCTCTGTATCTGTATAATTATATACACTAACAAAGTATGCAATTAATTTTTTTTAATAGTTTCTATTTAATTTTTTCCAAACGTCATGTAAATCTAAAATATGCATCTGTAGAAAATATAAAGCAACAACAAAAATATAATTTACATAACTGTAAGTATATAAAAACAAAACATTTTCTAATTTAGACCATTGACACACTTTTGCAAATTATCTTGCAAAATGCGAAAATAGTCTTCCTTTAGCAATATGCCTTCGATCCGTATATGTGGCCCCACACCATCTGGGGCTATACATCCCCATACCATAAGAGAACCGTTGAGATTGGCATTCGGAGAGAATTTGTTTTAACCATTTTTCTAATACATATGACCTTTTATGTTCAATTTGTTGGTCATATGATCAGATGAGACCAAAACCAAAAGGTTTGCTATTGGTCCAAGCGATCAACCCAACCAACTCCTGCTTATGTATCTTAAACCATTAAGCACGGATGCGGTTATATTATGGTATGGAGATGTGTAACCACAGATGACGTGGGACCACTTATGCGAATCGAAGGCATAAGGCCATAGGAAGACTATCTTCGCATCATGCAAGATAATTTGCCCCTAGTCTTATCCAAAATGCCAGATAGACCAGAGAATATCATCTTCGAACATGACAACGACCCAAAACATTCTGCAAAAATTGCCAAGGAATGCCTTAGTTCGAAGAAGTTTGGGGTCAGGAAGTGACCACCGCAGTATCCAGATCTGAACCCGATCGAAAACCTGTGTCATTATTGAAAGTGCCGGCTGTCAGAACACGAAGATACCCAGAAAAGTATTAAAGAGTTGTGGGAGAGGGTTGAGGCTGAATGAAACGAAATTCCTGCACTTTATGTTGCTAAACTTTGTCAATATACGCCAAATATAATGGATCAGTTGAAGAAAGCAAATAGATACTAGATTAATTATTAAATTTACATGAGAAAAACCTTGGAGCAAAAGTGTGACAATGGTCTGAATTAAAAAATGTTTTGTTTTTATATTCTTACAGTTATGTGAATTATATTTTTGTTGTTGCTTTATATTTTCTACAGATGCATATTTTAGATTTACCATAAAGTTTCGAAAAAATTTTAAACATTGGCTCATTTTGGCACCACAGTGTAAATCGTTGAAAAGGTCTAACATTCTTCTCTCCAAAATCGTTAACAAATTAAAAATTGGTTTAGAACTGGCTGAGTTATGTAAGTGATGAAAGGCCTGAAGTCAAGATTTTGAGGGTGTTAGGAAACTTTAGTTTACCGATTCATGTTGTACTCGACCAAACCTACACCATGCACTAGGTCACATTCCCAAATTCCAAATGTAACACCGAGTTTTCTAGTTATCTATGGCGATAGAATGAATAAATTAATTAAACTATAGAACCGAATTGAAAACAGTGTCCAACCTCATTACTAAAATATCCTTTATTTATATAAGCATATTAAAAATAAATAGTGCACCAGATCTTAGTAGAGTGTAGCGTGTCATGACTTTTCTTTCTTATTTTTTATTTAGTCAATATTAGCATTGCAGTTATCACTATAAATGTCAATAGTTAAACTAATTCCAAATGAAATTCCACGTTCCAATTAATAAATATTTTTCCGCATTCTATTCGGTTGGTCGATAGTAAACAAAACTAAATGGATGATTAATTAGAACAGAACATATCTGGGATGTTTATCTTCAACATTCCGGCTGATACATATACTGATATAGATTATATTATTTATGTGCAAAAAGTGGCTACACAGGTGGGTCTAACAATTCCTTGCGCTATCTAAAACTAAAATATGTGAAACACTGCAACATAACTATAAATATTCGTAATTATTCCAAATCTGTCTAAAACGGTTAGAGTTATGAACTGATATGAAATAAATGTCATTGTTGATTGTTAGTGATCGTATTTATGTTAACTTGTGACAACGTTGTATTAGCTGTATTAGCTTTGAATTATACTGAAACTGTATAAATAAATAGGCGACCATAAACTTTAAATCATCAATAGATCAACAACTCAAAAAGTGTACTAAGAAATTTTTTGCAAAAAATTTCCCAAGAATTCGATAGCCAGAATAGCCACTATCCGCATTCGGGCGAAATATACGCTGATTTGTGTACACGCCCCGATGGAAAACAAAGACGAAGGCATTAAGAATGCATTCTATAAGCGCCTGGAGGAGATATATGACCACTGCCCTGCACATGACATTAAAGTTGTTCTAGGAGTTTTTAATGCTAAAATAGGAAGGGTAGATGCTCTTGGTTAAATACTCGTAAAATTCAGTCTACACAACAACACCTCCGATAACGGATTCAGACTGGTTAGTTTTTCGTCGGCAAGAAAAATGGTTGTGAGTGGTTGTGTAAGGACGCGCGTGTGATGTTCGGTGCAAAATTTGACTCGAGTCACCACCTAGTTGCAGTCGGGGTACGCACACGATTAAGTAGTGCTAAAAACACTCGTAATCAAACGCAAAGTAAGCTAAATATCACAAAGCTGCATACCACCGAGATAGCAAATGTCTACTCCAACCAACTCTCTCAATTACTTCGAACCAACCCCCCTGGCAACCTGCATACACCAGCTCATAAACACGATTTGGCTAACGGAATGCATGCCCGATGATTGGAATCTGAGTGTCCTATGTTCCTTGCTTAAGAAAGGCGATCTAAGGGTGTGTACCAACTATCGCGGGATTAGCCTTTTACTCATCGCATACAAGGTCCTGTCTAGTGTGCTATGTAAAAGACTAAAGCCAATTCTGGCGAACCTGATTGGACCTTATCTAGTAAATTCACGACCGACCAGATATTCACACTACGAAAAATCCTGGAGAAGACCCAAGACACGCAGATTGACACCTGTGACAAAAGTCACATGTTGCTCGCGTATGCTGATGATATAGATATTATTGGACGTGGATTGCGAGATGTTACTGCAGTTTTTTCGAGTATTGAAAAGCAGTCTGCGGAAGTGGGTCTAATGATAAATGAGGACAAACCCAAGTTATTTGTTTTCACTCGTCTGGAACGCTGCTTGAACGTTGGAAACTATAACTTTGAAGTGGTAAATGATTTAGTCTACCTTGGCACCGCCATAAACAAAAATAATAATGTCAGCCTGGACATGAAAAGACGATTATTGATCGCATACCACTGCTACTTTGAGCTAAGCAAACGATTTAATGACAATGCGCTCTCTCGAAGAACAAATATCCAACTCTATCAAACTCTGATCCTAACTGTCTTGCTCTACAGCGCTGAATCCTGGGTAATGACACAAGCGGATTAATCTAGAGAGAAAAATACTTCGCAAAATATTGGACCCATCATCTTTAACGGCAAGTATTGTCGTCGAATGAACCACGAGCAGTATGAGATGTACAACGATATCGACGTAGTCAGGCAAGTTGAAGGAAAAAGATAGTTGATAGTTACGCACTGGCCATAATTTTCGCTTGAAGTGATTTTCTTCCTTTTTCTTTCATTCGCACATATAGCAGCATAATATAGTAAAATCCAACTGCAGTCTAATAAGTAGGACAATAACTTTTAAATCACCACAGATTGTAAAATAATATGCATTTTTTTTAAAGATCACTTCAAAAGGTTCCGTTTAAAGTAATCCTGACATGTTAAAAATATGTTCTAACCTTTCTGTCTTCTTCTACAATTATTCCATACACCATAAGAAGATCTCGACCACATCAACAATTTTCATCTATTGCTGTTTTTATCGTAATAGCCCTTATAATGATTTACTATTGCAAATAGTTAATAAAATTAGTTAAATTTTTAAATTTTAATTTTTTATTTTTTATTATTGTCTTCGTGACAATTTCCCTAAAATATTTTAAATACACCTTTAGTTCTCATGTGAAATTCTTACAGTCACTTTAATTCTAATAATGATAACCATCATCCTGCAAGGAACCAGTTTCAAAACCCGAAGAAGGAGGGACATAACTGTTTACAGGTGGGATGTATGTGTTGACTGGTTTATGTTCGGGAATTGGAGCAGGAGCTGGGTGGTAGATAGGGGCTGGGGCTGGTGCAGGTTTGTAAACAGGGGCGGGTTTGTACACTGGAGCTGGAGGAATGTAGGTATTAACGGGATGATGGATAGGAGCGGGAGCTGGGTGGTGAATAGGTGCGGGAGCTGGGTGATGGATAGGAGCAGGAGCTGGATGATGAATAGGAGCTGGAGCTGGGTGATAAATAGGAGCTGGAGCTGGTGCGGGGTGATGAATAGGAGCGGGAGCTGGATGATGAATAGGAGCTGGAGCAGGGTGATGTACTGGAGCTGGATGATAAACATTAACTGGTGCTGGAGGAATATATGTATTCGTAGGCTTATGATCATCGACGATATCAATGGGACCAGGCAAATCAATAGTTGGTCCTTCTGGACGAGGATAACTGTAGCCCAACTCCGAAACGTCGGCCAAAGCTCCGGCCACCAAAGCCAAACTCAAAATCAGGAATTTCTAGAAATTCAAAGCAATTGTAATTCTCACAATTAATATCGAAAAATTCACGCACTACTTCGACCAAGAACCTACCATTTTGTTGATGTTAACTCTAGAACGATTTAACTATATCTCAGCGACAGTTAGCATACATTTCACTATTTATACTGCAATACAATTAGCAACTAATTCAACAACTCGATTAGAATCGAAACAAGAATTTGCCAAAGAAACTGCTGCAATTGATTTGACCGACAGTTACTCATTCGTATCCATACATAATGCAACTACACATACCGGCTAACGCTGCTCACTCCCTATTCCGGTTCTGACAAACAACTAACGTGGTTTGCCAAATAAGAAAGTGATTCCAATCATAATTTGTGAATAATTTAATAATTGTTAAATAATTCTTTACAATCATTCATACACTGATATAAATGTTAACAGAGGGGTTTTAGCCACTACCTGCATACAGACATAAATCAGTGGAACTTGTGAAGAGTTTGAAAGAGCAACAATGTGCATCAATTGCCGGCATCTATGTTAGACCGTGGTTTCTTCTGCGTATGTCTGCGGTGCTTTCTTAGCACACTTTAATGGCTTAAGAGATTGAGTAAACAAGTGTGTGCTGCGCGATTATAGATTTCATATGTTGCAGACAAATTGCAAATTGTGATATTTTGTTGCGTAAATGTCTTAGAATATGAAGAAAAGTTTAAATTAATAAAGTGTTTATTGGAATAACATGTTTTACAACGATTGTAAAAACTGTTAAAAAACTATATGTTAAAGCTGATCTATGATTAACAGTTTACATCAAGCTTAATGAAGTTCATCATTTGTATGCGATGGTTCTCCCACATACATGATGGATACTAAAAAGAGGAAAAAGATAATATTGCTACATTTGCTTGAACATTGGCTAGCTAAAAATTAGTTAATAGATGTGAGAAAAAAATCGAATATTTCATTGCTAAAAATTTATAAAGAAAGTAAATGAATATGAATTCGGAATTGCTGCTGGCAAAAATAAACCGATCGCTTGAGGCAACGGCTACTTAGTATTCCAGGTAAGACTTTTGTAAAAGATATATTGCGGGGTGGTAATTGCAATTACTTATGAAAAAAATATACATTTGTGCATATTATGAAGATTTTATTGCACCCTCCCCAATTATTTAATAAATACTTAAGAAGTGTGGACATTTTTGGTATTGAACGATCATTTTTGGGGCACAATTCATAATGAAATTTATGTCCTTTTTTAAAAGTTCGCTATCCTCATGAAAATTTTACAATGTGACGTCCCAGCAAAATATCTTGTTGCAAATAACCAATTGCAGAAGAACTTTTTATGATAAAGAACAAGTTCCCCTTTCGGTTGCTCAATATATTATTTTTGTTTGAAATTGTCCCAAAACCAACAGGTTCTGTAATGTCGTATGAGAACATATGCCTGTTGCCTGGAACCTGTTGTGAAATGTATTACTTCATAAGTGCTTTTTATATGGTGCTTTTTAATTTGTAATTGGTTCTCAAATGAGGAAATGGAACACATAATAAATCTATGGAACTAGTTGAAAATTATATTGCATAATGCGAAACTGCAACCAGCTCTTATTGCATTTAATGTTCCGATAACCTATGGTAGAACTTATTCCAAAAACCTATAATAACATCAATTTTTTAAAACAAATTTTTTTAAATTTTATTGTTTTTATTGAGAATATTAAACATTGCAATTCATTTCTATATTAAAATATTAAGAAACAATTACCTGAATATCAGACAGACATTATTTCAATGAAAATTTTGCATTTCTTCGCCTAATTTTTCAGATTTTTCACCAACAACCTTCTTCGGTTTCTTTGATAGCCATTTAGCTTTGAAATATTTGTTTTAGCGGCTTTAATAGCAATTCATAATTCAATTTTTAATGCGTCTCTATTAAAATCATTATTTTTGGCTGCAGCACCTATGAAAACAAATATAATAAGCAAAAAAATAACAAAAATTAAGATTTTAACTCACAATGCAGAATGTCAATGAATATCAAATAATCCCACAATCGTTTCTTATTATGGACTCCATCGACATTAAAATTAAGAAGAATATCGACTGAAAGGCTGGAATCTAACTTTCGCTTCAGTCCACTAACGGAAATAATAGATTTGAGAGAAGATATCTATAAAAACAAACAAAAAAATAAGGTTTATTAAGAATGATTAAAATTTGCTACATCTTCAGAAACTTTGTTTAATTTTTCAGATATAAGTATATGTAATTGGAAATTTTTAGTATCTGAAAGAGAAAGTATTACCCATTTTTTATAAGCTCTTTACTCTCGTAAATTAAATCATGGAGGTATTGGTTTATACAAGTAGGTTTACTTGGACCTACATTGGTACCAATTAAAAAAATGTCTACTTGAAGTAGATCAGCAATATTTCCAAGAATAGGATATAGGCCCGTAGAAGAACTTTTAAAAAGTAGAAGTCCTTTGATCCCTACATCAATTTCCAACTCAAGTTTTGTTTTGAAATTATGGAAGACATTTTCTTCAACTGTTTTGTTAATCCAATGTGTATATTTGAACCAGGTGATACTGTACGTTTAATACATTTTTCTTTGCGTTGAAGCAATCCTGGAACACTGGAAGGAACATTTATTTGCTCTGATTTGAGGATATTAAGCAAATTTGTGCATGTTTTAACCGGAACGTTATGGTTCGAGTACCATTTTTTTTAATTTAAAACAAAGCCGTTCAGACGCACTCATGTTTACAGGACTCACATTCCAAGTTCACTAATTCTTTTAACGGGGCCAACTTCTATACACTGAATACTTTGCCTGGTGGCTTCAATAAGATGACGAATTCTCTTCGTTTTCTTCCCAATTTCATACTTTTTTTTCTTCTTGATATCATTTTTAATTTTACTTACCTTTTTGCAAAATATTTCTTCAAAATGTGTCCAATATTTACGATATTTTATTAATAAATTATTCTGTTATCAAGAAAGAAATTTCACAACAATGAGAATTTTCAATTATTTATTTGAATAAATAAATTGACATTTATTTGTTTTTCTTATTAGAGTTGTTATTAGAGTTGGTGCAAGACACATTATCGTGGTATAACATGTGTTCTTAGAATATGAGTAACAAATCCATTCGTCTCCCTTCTAAATATTACAAATTTTCAATTTTGCAACAATTTTTGCATAATGTTTGGTTGCTTAATCCATTCAGTATTTTTTTTATAATTCACATAACTTTTGCTTTGTTAGCAACTGTTTGCTCTAAATAAATACTCCATACTTAACCAACTTCAATTGCTACCAACTAGAAAATTAAACAGAAATATTAATTTTCTGTTCTACGGAATATGTGATGTAACATGTTATACATAATCGGTTATATGGAACCACATAAAGAATTGAAGAACGATAAAAAAGAGATGGTTCTAGAAGTAATACCATTGGCAACAAGTTCTGAAAAATTTTCCTGGGGTGAATAACTTTCAGTATTAACAATAAATAATATAAATTTAATTTAGTATCTTCTTTAAATCATTACAATAATCACGCCAATGAACTGCATAGATTGTGAACTATTTTCCGCTTAAAGCTTATGTTCGAAATTTCCGAACGTCAAAATTGGTGGTTTATAGCCTATAGGTATCATAAGTTTAAATAAAATTTGTTATTTAGTAGTTGACTATAGAGCAAAACGAAATCAACACTTAAAAATTATTGACGAACGTCTTCGAATGTCAAGAATTTTATTTATTCTTGTTTTTTTTTTCATATTAAAAATTGTTAGTCTCATTAGTATTAACACACACAACGACATGTTTTGTCCTAAAAAGAGATGTTCGAAAATTTTCGAACTTAACAAAATTTGGGCAAAAAATAAGTTCAAACCTGACTAAAAAAAAAATAAAAAATCAACAGTAAAACTTATGTTTTTTTTTGTATATATGTATTGGTATACAACTTTACACATTTTCAATGTTTAATATGGGGCTTAACATTTTAATAAAATTAATGAATATAAATATCATTTTATTTCAGTAGTCAAAATTGCATTGATAGTAAGGTATTTTCAGCTTTAAACTAATGTTCGAAATTTTCGAACATAAAAAATTGGAAATTAATAATGATTTTTTTTAGCAAAAAAAAAAGCTGTTTCAACCTTCTCCAACAGTAAAATTTGTTACTATGTACTATGTTTTTTATATATATTAAAACATTTTCGATATTTAATATAGGGTCTAACATTTTTAGAAAATTTATTAATATATGTTTGGCATTTTATTGCTTTAGTACTGCATTGATAGTAAGATATTTCCAGTTCAAAACTTATGTTCGAAATTTTCGAACTGACATTTTTGAAATAGGGTTAAAAGTTTTAAGATAGTAAAGTATTTTCAGCTTTAAACAATGTTCGACATTTTCGCACACACAAAAATTTTTATTAGTAATGATTTTTCTAAGCAAACAATCTGTTCCAAATACTATGCTTTTTATATATTTATAAATTTTCGAAGTTTTAAATAGGATTACAAATTTTAAGAAAATTTATTAATATTTACCTGGCGTTTTGATGCTTTAGTAAAAACTGCATTGATATGATAGTAAGAAATTTGCAGATCAAAACTTATGTTCGAAATTTTCGAACTTTAGAACAAACGTTTTTGAAATTACCACTTTGTTTTTTTATATATGTAAACATTTCGAAATTTAATTATTTTATTTTATTGCCTTAGTAAAAACTGCATTTATAGTAAGATATTTCCTTCTCGAAACTTATGTATGAAATTTTCGAACTTCAGAATATTGGACGATTTTTTGTGACTTTTGAAAATTAGAAATAAAATAAAATCATTTATGATGGTTTTTACATTTTTTCGAACTAATCCGAACTTTTTAACTAAAAAATTGTTGGAAAATAACTTTCAGGCAATATTTTTAATCTTTTGTATTACTTGAAATTAGAAATAATATAGATGATGATTTATTTCGATATAGAAAGAGATGTTCGAAAATTTTCGAATTTCACATTGATGTCCTGGACAAAAATGGAATTAAAACCTGTTCCAACTTATAAATCAACAGTATAACTTGATACAATTTTGATTTTTTTATGTACATACATTTATATAAATAAGTTTTAAATCATTTTCGAAGTATAATATAAGGTTTAAAATTGTCAGAAAATGGATGGATATAAATAGCATTTTATTGCAGCATTGATTCTGAATAATTTTTAAATTGAAGCTCGAAATTTTCGAAGATCAAAAAATTCCAGTTAGTATTGATTTTTAAAGAAAAAACACAGTTCACAACCTTGAAACTTATATTCGAAAATTTCGAACTTTAGAATATTGGATGATTTTTTGTGGCTTTTAAATTGCATTGAAATGTTTAAAATAAGAAATTAAGTAGAATCATTAAAAATGATTTTCGAACCATTTCGAAATTTAATATAGGGTTTCATATTTTAAGAAAATTTATGAATATATTTAGTATTTTATTGCTTTAGTAAAAATTGCATTGCATAGTAAGGTATTTCCATCTTGAAACTTATGTTCTAAAATTTCGAACTTCAGAATATTGAAACCCATCCATGACTTTTAAATTGGATTCTAATATTTAAAATAAGAAATAAAATAGAATCATTAAAAATGGTTTTTGAAATTTTTCGAACTTAAAATAGTTACATTTTGGAACTACAAAAATGTTGAACAAAAACTTTCAGGTAAAATGTTAAATCTATTGTCTTACTTGAAATTAGAAATAATATCGTTGCTGGCGTATTTTGGCATAGAAAGAGATGTTCGAAAATTTTCGAACTTAAAAAAATCGCATTCAATATTGATATTTTTGGGTAAAGATCATCTTCTTTGCAAAGAACACCTTCTTTGCTCAAAAATATCAATATTAAATGCGATTATTTAAGTTCGAAAATTTTCAAGCATCTCTTTTAATGTCAAAATAATTCAGCAACGATATTATAAAACTTGTAGAAACTTATAAATCTTTACTTATACTTGAGGTCAAATACTTGAGACAAAACATCGATACATCACACTTTAAGATCTAAATGTGAAAGTAGAAGATTTAATGAAAAAGCGAAAAACTACGTTCAGCTAAGAAACAAATTTTAATTTTTTTCAAAAATGCTATCCAAAAATTATATTATGTTCGAGGGTGTACTGCGAACTTATTTTCTAACTATACTGTACAAAGACTTAACTGACCTAATACCTGTTTAAAAATTTCAACTTTTATTGTACATTGTAGTACCTACATTGTACCAACAAGTAATTAAATGTATCAAAAAATTCTTTTTGGTACAACAAAATAACTTTTTGGTACTGCTACTTTTTTTGATTGAATTGACTTTTAAAATCTTAATTGGAGAATTTTATCGCACTGTTATTGCAATGATATGCTTCCGAAAAATAAATATTAAAGAAAAAACTTTTTTAAATTATATTAGTTCTGTATTTCGTTTTCTATGAGTGTAACCAACTATAACAACGCCAACTTTAACAATTCCCCCTCGCAAAGCATCTAGAAACGACGACGGATGACACGACGACGGACAGTTTTGTAGCGGTAGCCATCATCACCAAACTCGGTAGCAACTTCGACGGGAGCAGAGGCGGCAGCAGATCCCACAACTGGAGGGATATAAGTATTGACTGGGGCTGGAGCAGAGGCAGCTGGAGGAATGTAAGCATTAACTGGAGCTGGAGCAGAGGCAGCTGGAGGAATATACGAGTTAGATGGAGCAGAGGCGGCAGATGCAACTTGAGAGATAACAGAAGCAGAGGGAGCTGCATAATCATAGCCTCCTGCCAATTCGGAAACATCAGCCAGAACGCAGGCTACCAAAGCCAAAGACAGAATGACGAATTTCTAATAAAGAAAATTAAGAGTGTCATTATTCATAATCCTTTCTAGGAATAAAGGAAACCTACCATGGTGATTTGATAATTTGGATGTTATTAACTTAGTAAGAGTTGAATAAACTGTGATATCGATTGGTTGTGCTCAATTTACTATTTATACTAAAATCTTAATGTTGTTTAATAAAACAAAGCTTTAGATCAAATGTTGATTATTATATGAAAAATATCATTGTGTTCATAAAGTAAACTGAATGATAATGAAGAGACTGTACACGCATATATACAATACTGCATTAGAACGTTCATCAAATATGCAAAAACGTATTGAAGTGAAAAATATCATAAATCAATAGAATAACTTCCGAAGGTTTAAATTTTTGTTAGATTTAACAACATTAAGATTTTAGTATAAAAACTTAATTGAGCACTACAATTTAATATCATAGTTTATTCAACTCTTACTTAGTTAATAACAACAAAATTAACAAATCACCATGGTAGGTTTCCTTTATTTCTAGAATACCTTTTGCTATTAATGTAAAAGGATTATGAATAATGAATTTGTTATTTTCTTTATTAGAAATTCGTCATTTTGTCTTTGGCTTTGGTAGCCTGCGCTTTGGCTGATGTTTCTGAATTGGGAGGTGGCTACGATTATGCTGCTCCTTCTGCTCCTGTCATCTCTCAAGTTGCATCTGCTGCCTCTGCTCCATCTAACTTGTATATTCCTCCAGCTGCATCTGCTCCAGCTCCAGTTAATGCTTACATTCCTCCAGCTGCCTCTGCTCCTGCCCCTGTCAATACTTATATCCCACCAGCTGTAGGATCTGCTGCCGCCTCTGCTCCCGTCGAAGTTGCTACCGATTTTGGTGATGATGGTTATCGTTACAAAACTGTCCGTCGTCGTGTCATCCGTCGTCGTTTCTAAACGAATTGCGGAGGGGGATTTGTTAAAGTTTGGTTTGTTATAAATGTTGAAGGCTGCGGCTACAATAATAATTAAATTACTTCAGTAATTTTAAAAATATGTAGTTTTATTTCTTGAAAGCTTTTTTCTTTTTCAAAGTATTACATATATTTAAATTTTTGAAAATATTGTAAATAAAAAAAATATTAAAAATGTTACAAGTATTAAAAATACTATAAATATTAAAAATGCATTAAATATTCAAAATATTAAAAATACAAAAAAAATTAAAAATATTAAAAATATTAAAAATAATGAAAATATGAAAAATATTAAAAAAATTAAAAATTTGAAAAATATTAAAAATGTTAAACATATTAAAAATATTAAAAATTTTAAAAATATTTAAGATATTAAAAATATTAAAAATATGATGATAGAGAAGAAAGCACAGCAAAGGGCGCTGACGAGACATTGTGGTTAATGTCGAAATGACGTCATACGCCTAACCTGCTGTCAACATAATACATTTCACACTCTTGACTAAAAACCTATTGGCAATAATAAATAATTGCCAATAGAACTGATCTCTAACCGAACTATGACAATATCATAATTCAATACAGATCAACAAAAAACAAAATCAAAAATTTTAAACTGTTTGATTGTTAATTTTAGTCGATCATGTTTTTTATATATTAAATTTACGTTAAGTGTATCAAATGATACATTAAATTCGGCTAACGATCAGAAAAGTGTTTTTTATTTTATTGTTTAAATATTTTGGTCAAATTCAGTGTGTCACGCACTAGGATGACGCGTTTCGAACTCCATGACGAGTTCATCTTCAGACCCCTTTGTGACCATATTTAAACAATAAAATAAAAAACACTTTTCTGATCGTAAGCCGAATTTGATGTATCATTTGATACACTTAACGTAAATTTAATATACAAAATCAAAAATATTAAAAATATTAAAAATATTAAAATATTAAAAATATTTAAAATATGTAAAATAATAAAAATATTAAAAATATTAAAAATATTAAAAATATTTAAAATATTTAAAATATTTAAAATATTACAAATATTAAAAATATTAAAAATTTTAAAAATATTATAAATATTAAAAATATTGAAAATATTAAAAATATTAAAAATATTAAAAATATTAAAAATATTAAAAATATTAAAAATATTAAAAAATATTAAAAATTATAAAAATATTAAAAAGATTAAAAATATTAAAAATATAAAAATATTAAGATATTAAAAATATTAAAAATTTTAAAAATTTTACAAATATTAAAAATAATAAAATATTAAAAATATTGGAAATATTTAAAATTTTAAATTTGAAAATAATTAAAAATATTAGAATTATTATTAATATTAAAATTATTATAAATGTCAAAAGGATTAAAAATATTGGAAATATTACAAATATAATAAATAGTAAAAACATTAAAAATATTTAAAATATTAAGAATTTCAAAAATATTTAAAATGTTAAAAAATATTAAAAATACTAAAAATATTTAAAATATTAAAAATATTATAACTATAAAAAAATATGGAAAATGTTAAAAGTATTAAAAATATTAGAAAATATATTAAACATATAAAAATTCTTATAATATTTAAAGTATTAGAAATATTTAAAAATATTAAAAAATTTAAAAATATTAAAAGTTTTAAAAATACTGAAAATATTAAAAATATTGAAAGTACAGTAATTCCACTGAAAGCAATCATATAAATTTTGGGTCTCCAAATTTGAGGATAATATCCAAGTTTGTACCTTTAAAAACTTTTTTTTTAAAAAAAATTGAGATTTGGCCGTATGAAAAATTGGGAATTTTTAAAAAAAAATCTTTTAACTTTGGTCGGTTTTGGGGAAATGGCTTGCTGAAGGAATTTTCTATTGGCAATAAAATAATAGGATTTTTTATTTTTTTAACGTTTCAAATTAAAACTTGAAATCATTTTTAAGAAAAAATCCACCTATAATTTATTTTTTGGGACTGGCCATGGCTTGATGTTTAAAACACGTGACTACCATGCGGGAGATCTCAGGTTCAACACCTGGCTCCAGTCATCTAAAATATTAAAAAATAAATTTTTTTTCATTGCCCCTCGATGCTGTCGACAGTAACGTCGCGGTATAGCGTCGAGTCAATTGGCATGTCTAGTAAAAGCTTCCCAAACAGTGACGTGACAACAACGCGAGAAGCTATTCCATACCTCATTCTTGGGGTGTAAAGGGGAATTAAGTAATTTGTTTGCTATAGTAGAAAATATTGTTTGTCCTCCTGAAGTTTGAATATACTCGCTTAATTCTTTCATTGCGTAAAGGAATTATTCCGAGCTGAAAAGATAATTTCAGAACAACAACAATTCTGTTGATTCGTGCATCTTACCTACGATCCAATGAGGTTGTTTTGCACTGATTGTTATTTGGTGTTCTATAGAAACAAAACGCATATCGTTGTTCACGTTTTGTATGACTCCATTATTCCCATTAGCCACTTTTGACTCCAAAGTCAATTTCGACTGTTGACTATCTGTCCTTGAAGATCTTTTAAAAAATGTTACTATTGCTTTAACAATATTTTTAAATCCATCTTGGTCAAATAATTTTAAAATATAAAAAATTTAGCAATTAATGAAAAATTCGGAATTTTTTTTAAATTTTAGAATTTATTCGGTAACGATCTTTAACAACTCCTGCTATCATACTTAGATACGACGACGAATAACACGTCGACGGATAGTCTTGTAACGATAGCCATCATCACCGAAATCGGTAGCAACTTCGACGGGAGCAGAAGCAGCAACAGCTCCAGCAGCTGGTGGAACATAACTATTGACAGGAGCAGAGGCAGCTGGTGCAATATAAGAATTTACGGGAGCAGAGGCTGCTGGAGCTACATAAGAGCTGGCAGGAGTAGAGGGTGCGCCATAACTATAGCCCAATTCGGAAACATCAGCCAAAACGCAGGCAACCAAAGCCAAAGACAATATGACGAATTTCTAAAAAAAAATATTAAATATTAAGAGTATTATAAAACAAAACAACGCAAAAATGATTTCAAATCAAATAATTAACAATCCTTTTAGTAAGGATTTCAGTGATGTCAACTGGACTAGACTTACCATTATGATTAGTAGTTGAGTTAAAATTTCCAACTTGTTAGTGAAGTGTTAACAATTGTGATATACTACAGTGGCAACAGTTTAACTATTTATACTAAACTCACAAGAGAAAACTTTATAACTAGATTAATTTTGCTGTCGGAAGAATTTTTATCTATTTAGTTAATTTCTTTATTAATTAGTATCTATATTGATGCCTAATAAATCTTTACGTAGCATCTTCATTATCTTCCTCCCTTTTACTGTGTTTGTTCACATTTGTAGTTAAGGCTTAATTTAAAATGTTTGTCGTTATATTTTAATATAAATACAATTTAATATTATCATTGAAGACAAGTTTTTGGGGTAACTCGGGGCCAAATTTGTTTATTTATATCAGTTGTGATATTTCATCAATGAGTTTTGAAAAAATCTTTAACTTAATACTTTGTATATTTATGTACTAACTTTGGCTAACAGTTCAGAAATTGGTTTAGTAATAAATATGATCTATTTAAATCATGTTTTCTAAATATAAGAATTGTTTGCTATTATACCACTATTGTGGGTGATAAATGATGATTTAATTGTATACCAAATATTATTTCCCGATTTTTTTGTATTGCCGAGTTAAATACAAATCAATTTTGTTATAATAAGCATTTATTTGCATGCGTCTATAAACAAGTAGATGCCATTGTGTGAATCTTGAAATAGAAAGCATGTTAATGTAGAGTAACGCGAGAAGCTCATACCTCATTCATGGGGTATAAAGTGAAATTAAGATTTTATTTTTAAGTTATGAATAATACTGTGATTTTTTTCATAAAAATTTAAATTACATGACCGGACTCTTCGGTTTTACCCTAACTCGGTCACGGGGAACCGAACGTTTTTTGAGTTTTCATTAGCCTTTCATACAAAATTTTTTTTAAAAATTTTTTTTTACTCAGACTAGTGTTTAAAGGGATTAAATAGATTTTCAACAAGTAGGGTTTCGAATAAGCTTGATTTATTTAAAACAACTTTGTCGAAAACAGCTTATCCGAAAACCCAGCTAATGTCTGAGAAAATCGATATAAGCTCAAGCAAACTCCTGCCTCTCAAAAAATTAATGAAGCAATTCCTCGTGTCCGAAATATAGTGAAATCGTCGGGACCGGTCATGTATTTTTTTTCGATTAGCACAGTGTAAATTATGGTTATCCATTATATATGTAAAGGTTCAAAGTATAGACGGAAGGACGGACATACCTTTAAAAAATAGGATGCTCGAAATTGACTTGTGGCCAGAGTACGTATTAACTCGCTCTTTTACAAATGAGCTCGCAAGCCAATAGCTTCAAAATTGTACAAATAGTGAGATGGGTTGGCAAACAGAGAGCCCATTTGAAATTTTGTGGCTATTGAGCTAAGAGCCAATTTTTAGGAAAAGAACAGCTTGTGTGTCAAGTCAATAAATAAAATCCAAGTGCAAGAACATTTTATAAGTTAAGACTTAAAATGATTATAATTTTCACGAACTTCAAACAGATCTTTTTAAAAATCATTTAGAAAGTTTCGGTCTTGAAAACCGACTTACATATACCCTCACCCTCAGCAAAACATAAAATTTTCTAGTATATTGTTACTCGATTTCTAAAGTGGTCGGAGTGGTCTATTTGTATGGAGGTACCAGAAGGGGCGTGACTCGACTTCCAGTTTTTTCTCCAAAACCTTATCCTGCTTTAGCTTAACTACTTACAGAATTTTGGCACGATTGCGTTGGGTGTATTAACATTATTATTACTCCATCTCTAAAGTGGGCGGAATAGTACATTTGTAAGGGAGGTACCAGAAGAGGCCTGACCGTGAAGCCCATTTGCAATACCGTAAGTAGATTTAAAGAAATATTAATCCATGCAAAGTTTCAAGACAATTGTTTGCGTCTTTCGAAAGTAATAGTGCGTACCAGCCGGACAGACAGACAGAAGGACATACCTTAAACGACTAAAAAAGTCATGAATCGCATTTTGTTCAAAGAAACCTAGGGTCTAAAGTGACTCCTTTTACACTTTTGCGTCGTATCAAATGATATACACCCTCGTACCCGTAGGTTGAGGTTATAAAAATATATTGCCACTTTTTATGTATAATAAATGTAATTTTCGTACAATAAAAGCTGCGAAAAAATTACTTTTCACTACCAGACTCGCGAATATATATTGTATAACTACTATAAAGTACTAAAAAAAATATGTTGTTCAAAAAATTTCTTTAACTTTTTGATATAAAGCACTTTCTTAAGTACTAAAGTACTTTTTTGTACCAAAAAGTACTTTTATTGGCCCAAGATCACTTTTCTGTTGCACAAAGTACTTTATTTTGTACCGAAGAAATTTTTCGTACAATAGATGCCTTTATTGCCCCAAAAGTATTTTTCTGATCCACATAGTACTTTTTTTCTAGAGTACTATTATGTACCAAAAAGTGCTTTAATTGTAGTTTGTGATACAAAGTACTCTCTTTTCTTTCTTTAGTTTTATTGGCACAAGATCACTTTTCTGTTGCATAATGTACTTTCTTTTGTACCGAAGTATTTTTTTTTGTACCAAAAGGTACTTTTATTGGCCCAAAGCACTTTTCTGTTGAACAAATTACTTTTTTATTGTACCAGAGTATCAGATTACACTATGACACAATTTGAGGGTCATTGTCTCGGGGGTGAGCCAAACCAATTTCAAACGATAGCATTTGACCTCAGTAACAAAACCGTGAACTCCATTTTGCTCCACTACGTCACAAATTTTTTTTACAGTGGTTTGAAGTTAGATTTTTTTTTTTTTGGTAAGAAGTCGAAATAACGAATTTGTATAATCATGGGTAAATATAAATTTGGGATAGTTCATGTCTTCGAAGACATACATTAAAATTTTTTTGGGGTATATTTCATCAGAACATTTGAACCCTCTAGCTCCCACCCGTATGGGACATCGTAGGATGAATTTAAAAAAACAGCTTAAAAGTCAAATTTCTTAAAATGTTCAGCATGGGTGGCAGGTAGAGGGTTAAAATATTCCGAGGAAATATTCCAGGGAAAGTTTTAATGTATGTCTCTGAAGGCATGACCTAACCCAAATCTATTTTTACACAAACTTTAAACCACTGTAAACAAAAATTGAGGCAAAAATACTGAGTCTAAATGCTATTGTTTGATATTGGTTTGGTTCACTCCCGAAAAAGTGTGTTGCACTGTTTGTTTAAAAATAGATTTTTTAACGTTCCATTAACATTTCATTTTGATTTTATTTTGGAACCTTTGACTCATAGAGGCTATTTGTTACTATCGAAGATTCTAAGCCTTGACATCCGTTCAAAGTTGACATATAAACAGTTTTTCAAAATTGGGCCAAAAATGTCCCACACGGGTGGCAACTAGGGGGTTAAAATGTTCCGAGAAAATACCCCTCTGATGGCCGTTTTCTCAATGTATCGACAAACTTTCTGTTACTAAATCTCGACATAAATTTGTTAGAATGATAGACTGTCCGTTAACGATATTAGTTTTTTTGGTTATAAATCAAAAATATATCTTGGAAAACAAAAAAGCTATGAACAGCAGTCAGCTGATTGAGTTTATCTTTACGGCAAATAACGGGTTAGCTTTGCGATAGAACAAAAGCAAATGAGACATTGAGAAAACCTAATTTCTTTAATCTACAGTTTTTCGTTAAGAAAAAAGATAATCGCCTAATGAGAAAACTACCCTGAATGTTTTAGTATAGGTCTCCGAAAACATGAAATACCCCAAATGTACTTTTATAGATGATTTTTCATATTCTTTGAATCGACTTTTGACCAAAAAATTCAAACTTCAAACCACTGGAAAAAAAAATTTGTGACATAGTGGAGCAAAATGGAGTTTAGGGTTTTGTCACTGAGGTCAAATGTTATCGTTTAATATTGGTTTGGTTCACTCCCGAAAAAGTGTGT
Source organism: Muscina levida (assembly GCA_964034835.1). Classification (NCBI taxonomy): domain Eukaryota; kingdom Metazoa; phylum Arthropoda; class Insecta; order Diptera; family Muscidae; genus Muscina; species Muscina levida. The sequence continues at coordinate 25,219,542 of OZ035883.1, read as the reverse complement.
TGCACTGTGTTATCTTTATGTACTTTTTGGTACAAAACACTTTCTTTTGTACCAAAGTACATTTTTTGTAACAAAATGTACTCTTATTGTCCCAAAAGCATTTTACCGATCCACAAAGTGCTATACTATTATAAACCACTCCCTTTGCATCATATGAATGAAATATGGGACAACAGGACTTAAGACTCATTAAAAGGTCCCTACAGTTTAACGATTCCGGACGATCTCAGCTTATCCATATGATAGCCGCATGTTTTGCCCATTCTATACTTCGATCGTGTTGGCGATGGGGAACAAATTTACAACTAGCTTTGTAACTGCATCGGAATCGCCCCTAGAGCGTTAAACAAACCCCCAGTCACTTTTCTCCTCCTAACATTTTCCCCAAACATACCTACCCCCATCTTCACCCCGTATGGAGGCTCTCATACATTAATCAAATTTTTATAAAACTTGCTTCCATCGTCCAACTGCCCTAATGCTGCCACTAGAGGAGTCAAATGTATAACAGAACCTCAATATTACCCTAACAGTTACTCAGATCATATCTAGCTCCTGTTGCTCCAATGGTGCCTCCTAGATGGGTAAAATGTATGACCAAACCCTACTGATATTTTCCTACTAACATTTTTACCACACATACCTACCTCCTATTTCCACACCCTAAGGGGGCTTCCATACAAAATGCACTTAATGAACAAAACAAAAAATTTTCCACAAAAAAATGTTTTCGTTAATTTTTTTTTGTTTTTATTAAAAATAATTAATTTTGGTTTTTTTTTTGTATGGCATAAAACCCCCATAGGGTGTGGATATAGGGTGTAGGAAAGTTGGGGAAAAATGTTAGGAGGGAAATACTAATGGAGGTGGTCATACATATTACCCCTCTAGGAGGCACCATGGGAGCAGATTTCAAAAAAAAAAATAAAAATAAAAAAACTGTATGGGGACCAACTTAAGGGTTGAAGAGAGATGGTATATATGTTCTGAGAAACTGTTGCGGGCCGATCATACATTTAACTCCTCTTTGGGCATCTTTAGGGCAGTTAGAGCATTGGGAGCAAATTTTATAAAAATTTTATATTTTTATGGGAGCCTCCTTAGAGGGTGAAGATGGGAGATATTTTTAAAATTATAACAAATTGATATAAACTAACCTGAAGAGCCTTTAACGATCGTTTAATAAAGAAATTTAAAACTAAGACCCTAAATATATTGAGTCCAAATTATAATTGTTTTATCCTCGAGTAATTTGTATACCCTCACCCTACGGGTAGGGTATATATCATTTGAAACAAACCAAAAGTGTAGCACATAGCATAAGTCACTTTAGACCCTAGGTTTCTTTGAATCAAATTCAATTCATCACTTTTTACTTTGTTTGAACCATGTCCGTCTGTCTGTCAGTCCGGCTGGTACGCACGATAACTTTCGAAACACGCAACCAATTGTTTTGAAACATTTCACAAGTTAATACTTTCCCAAAACTACTTACGGTAAATCCATTGTGCAGATTGACATAAAAACACAACAGTATGTAATTTAAATATTTATATTTATATATCGAGTTAACCAAAACATTTTAAAAATTATAACATATCTAACGCATTGCAATTAAGAACGGCGACGAATGACACGACGACGAACAGTTCTGTAGCGATAGCCATCATCACCGAAATTGGTAGCAACTTCGATGGGAGCAGAGGCCGCAGCAGATCCAGCAGCTGGTGGGATATATGTGTTGACAGGGGCAGGAGCTGAGGCAGCTGGTGGAATATAGGCATTCATAGGTGCTGGAGCAGATGCTGCGGGAGGAATATAAGTATTTACTGGTGCTGGAGCAGAGGCTGCGGGAGGAATATAAGTATTCACAGGTGCTGGAGCAGAGGCAGCAGGGGGAATATAGGTATTAGCAGGCGCTGAAGCAGCAGGAGCAACATGAGTGCTCACAGGAGCAGAGGGTGATGGATAATCATAGCCCAATTCAGAGACATCAGCCAAAACACAGGCCACCAAAGCCAAAGACAAAATAACGAATTTCTAAAAGGAAATATTTGAAAATAATAGTTAGAATATTTTTGAATACTATGACATGACTGTTAGTCAATCTTACCATTTTAATTAGTTTAGTTTAAGTTGCTAACTTGATTAAAAGTACATAAACTCTGACATCCAACAGTGGTAGCAACCTAAGTATTTATACTAAACGCACAAAGCCAAGCAACAAAAAACCCAATTAATCTAAGCTATCGGAAGCTATGTTTTCTATTGTTTTATTATTGAATAGTTGACACGATTGACACAATGCAATAAGTCATTGACTTCAAAACCTTCTTTATCCCTTTCACTGAGCAAACAATATCTTAATTTTTGTCACTTAAACAGTTCTTATGCACCTTTAAATGTATGCATGGGCACATAAATTTGCAGACTAACTTAACCAACGGTAGTCAGTCATATTAAACGCGTCACCCAATAAGTATTGAATTTGTGCAGTAGTAGTTAACTAAAAAGAGTATTTGTTTTGAGTTAAAGTTTACAAGTGATAATGGAATGATTTGTGTGTGTATGTGTTTATGAAATAGTTAAAAGAAATATTTGCAGCGTTAATAGCATTAGATCGCAAATGGAGAGAAAATGTTGAAAGTTAACCAGTAAGTTTCAGTCGGGCAACCCGATTTACATATACCCTCACCCTAAGTAACACATATAATTTTCCAGTATATTAATATTATTACTCAATTTCTATAGTGTAGTAGGGGCGTGGCTAAACTTCCAATGTTTTCGTCAAAACTTTATCCTGTTATAACTTAACAAAATAAAGAATTTGGCACGATTTCTAAAGTGGGCGGATAGGGCGTGGCTAGACTTCCAGTTTTTTTCTCCAAAGCTTTATCCTACTATAGCTTTACTAAATACAGAACCTGTGCACGATTGCGTTGGGTGTATTCGTTTTGCTCCGCTGCTAATCACACTTCAATAAATTTTGAGTGAATTAGCTGTAGTTGTATGGTCCTGGTGGTAAGACCAGACGTTCACTCGATTCATACCAATTGTTGTGATTACAACTTTAGCTGTTTGATCTGAGCTACGGTATCATTTTACACCTTGTCGTTTAGCCTGTATGATGGACCACTTTTTTCCCTCTTTATCTCTACAATTACGAATTTCGAAAAATCCCCTCATATTGCGCAACTACCCCATAAAATAAGTATTTACCCACATTTTCTACCTTAAGCTTTTTGGTCTTGGTTTTATCTCATTTTTGGTCATTTCGCCCCCAATAGTAAGAAATTCAAAAATCCCTTTACTTCGCACGACTTTTCCACAAAATAAATATTAACCCCAATTCCACGATTCTACCTTCCGTCATTTTGTCTGGGTTGTGGTACCAGTTTTATACCTTTTTGGACTTATTCCCCCTTAAAGCAGAAATTTCGCAAAATCCCTTCATATCGCACAACTACTCAAAAAATAAATTTTCTCCCATCTTATTATTCTACTCTTAGCTGGTGTGATGGTTTTTTATCCCCTGTCGGCCTTTGTTATCCCTAGAAGTATGAAGATTGAAAAAATCCTTCCCGTTGAAACCGTTCTGGTCTGGCTGATGGTAACAGTTTTATCCCTTGGGGCTTTTGTTAGCCCTAAAAGTAAGGTTTGCGAAAAATCTGTTCGTGATGCTCACAAATTTGATAGATAGAATCCGAAAATTTAGCCATTAGGTCTAGGTGATGGTACCAGTATTATCCTTTTTTTGGTACTTTTTTACATCTGAAGTTCGAAAAATCCCTCCACGATGCTCACTAACACAGTTCAACATTTTTCAGCTCCATGATTTGGGACGCAAATCTCTCTAACGAATCGAGAGATATCGGACAAGTGGTTCTCGAGTTATGTCAAGCAAAAGAGCCCAAAACGTGACAAATTCCCCTATACGATACTTACTAACTTCAAATCGATATTAAATTATTATGGCATGTAACATGACAAAACGAATGATGCAAAATGTCTTCTTTTTGGGGCTAATTTCAAGTGCAGTTCTCAGAACTGAGTCCCAAAATCATGTGTTGTACTGTGTAATTCAATAGAATGAATCAGCGTATACATTTTCGCGATTACAGCTTTAGCCTTTAGGTCTGGGTGATTTTACCATTAGTATCCCTATTAGGACCTTTTTACCCTTAAATTACGAATTTCGAAAAATCTCTTCGTGTAGCTCACTAATTCGTCAGAAAGAATCAGCGTATACATTTTCGCGATTACAGTTTTAGCCTTAAGGTCTGGGTGCTGATACCATTATTATCCCTTTTTGGGCCTTTTTAACCCCTAATTCCTTAGAGAAGCTCACTAACTCGATAGTGTATCTGCGTATATATTTCCGCGATTACAGTTTTAGCCTTTAGGTCTGGGTGAAGAGACCATTATTATCACTTTTTGAGCCTTTTTACCATTAAAGAACGAATTTCGAAAAATGCCCTATGAAGAATACTAATTTTATAGGAATCACGCTTATATAGATTTTCGCGAATAAATCTTTAGCCGTTAGGTCTAGGTGATGTTACCAGTATTTTCCCTTTTTGGGACATTTTTTTACCTCTTAAGTACGAATTTCGAAAAATCCCTTAATGAAGCTCACTAATACGTTAGATAGAATCAGCGTACAGATTTCCGCGATTACATCTTTAGCCGTTTGGCCTGGGTGATGGTACCAGTACTATCCTTTTTAGGGCCTTTTTACCTTTAAAGTACGAATTTCGAAAAAAAATCTCTTCGTGTAGCACTCTAATTATATAGGACGCATGCTTATGTAAATTTTTTCGAATATAGCTTTAACAAATTGGTCTGGGTGATGGTAGCTGTTTTATCATATTTTGGTCCTTTTTTTACACCTTAATGAACGAATTTCGAAAAATTCCTTCCTATCGACCACCTACTCTGTAACAAGAATGTACACTATAGGGTGTCAATTTGTTTAGAGCGAAAAAAATTCACCAAGCGTTTATCAAAATCGTAATCTACGATGAATTCTAAGAAAATTTGCCCAAGAAACCGTAGGTCAGAAATCAAAATCGAGCAATCGGTTTTACCGAGAAACTTTTTGTATTGGGGAAAAATCTACAACAAGGCCCACAAACGCCCCTAGAGGGTTCAAATGTATGACCGACCTCCATTCATTTTTTCTTCCTAACATTTTTCCCAAAAATACCTACTCCCTATTTTCACTCCCTAAGGGGAATTCAATACTTAAATTTTTTTATTTTATAAATTTTGCTCCCACCGCTCTAAATGCTCCGTAGTCGCCCCTAGAGGAGTCAAATGCATGACCAAATCATATGTACTCTCTATCTTCAACCCTTAACTTTTTTGTGAAATCAGCTCCTCCTGCTTTCCCACCTTTCCCAAACATACCTACTGCCTATCCTCAGCCCTTTTTTGTATGGAAGCCCTCTTAAGGGTGAGGAGAAAAGATGTTAGGATGGAAATACCAGGAGCGGATTTCATAAACAAAGTTCTGCCCCTTAAGCGGGTTTTTTTGGAAATTCCGACTGCAAGTCGAGATTTGGTACGTATATCGGTCGTATAAGAAAAAATACTATGTTTGTTGAAAGTGGGCGATGCCACACCCCTTTTTACAAAATCGTTATATGGGCCAAACAAATGAACCGATTGCAATTATATTTTATTTGTGTGATACTGTTCATGGTGCCTCTATAATAGGCTACATGAAAACATAGTTGGATAATGGGGCGTGATACTGCCCGCACAAACCGAAATTTCAAACCGTCACATCTCCCGAGCCATTAGAGGTATGAAGATCATATTTGCTACACATGTAACTGGTCTAGGAAGAATGCCTTTCGCTGGAAAATATTCGGTGTCACGTATCTTTAAAAAAGTCGTTATATCGTCGAAATAAATGGACCGATTGCAATAAATTTTTCACTGTGTAGTACTATCCATTTGGCCTCTATCGTAGACTACATGAAAACATAATTAAACAAAGGGGTACAAACTAAAATTTCAATCGGTCATATTTTATGAGCCATGTAAGGTATGAAGATGAGATTTGCTGCATATATAAATGGTACATTGGAGATTACGTCTCGCTGGGAAAAATGCCGCCAGATGGGAATTTTAGAAATTCGAACATTTAGGGGTAAAAAGGCCGAAAAGGGATAAAACTGGTATCATCACCCAGACCAAACGGCTAAAGCTTTAATCGTATATGGGCAAGTTTCCTATAGAATTAGAGGGGTACCAGTCCATTTTAGTTGTGCGATACGAAAGTATATTTTGAAATTCGTACTATTAGGGGGGTGTTCGTTGCTTTGCAGTTTACCTGTACTGCTGAAATTCTTTAGAAGATTGGGTGAAGCAACGCGAGCCGGAAAAGCTAGTATGATATAAAAACAAAATTTTCTCTTTTTGTACCCCGAAACGTTTTTCAACTGAAAACCCATAATTTTCGATAAACCGATATATTTATTACTCCACTATTACCCTAATTTGGATGTCATACACAGGCCATTATACACGACCGCGTGAACATTATGCTTATTCGCATTAATTTGGTCATATTTTCATGTGGACAGTTTTAATTTTATTATTTACTTTGCTTTGTTTCTGTCTTTTGTATCATTTTCGTTAGTGTGGTTTTCTTATTTTTGCTGACAAAAGCAACATGAACAAATTTGCAGACTCTAAACTGATCAAATTTATTTTAATTAAGTTTTGTTTTAAATTTGTGTGTGTGTGTTTATACGCCTTCTATGAGTAGAAATGCAATATTTTATCTTAAATATAGGTTTGTTCGTTTTGTTATCTCAGCTGCTCATGGGTCATCGAATTGATATAGTTAACTGTTTTGAGTTCATTTTGTTGTTATATATATTCAATTTTGGAGCTTTGTTTTAATTGTTGCTTTGTTTGCTTTCGGTAGTTTATGCATTATTTATGTAAATCCATGGTTCGTATATTGTCACCCACACGAGTGAGATGTTGTTCGTATTTTATCAAAACAATTAAAGATTGTAACGGGCCAAGTAGGGAGTCCATAATTCAAACTGTGGATTGTTCCAAATTAATTGATTTAAAACTTTTCGTTTCGGTTATTCACCTATAAAAACTTGCCAAAATAAGGGGTTTTGATAAGTGAGTTTTTAGCATACAGTTCGACTGAACTTTTATATTATCTGTGTCATAGCGTTTGGGTGAAAGGAGATTTTTTGTGTTCAAATATGATGAAATTTTGTATTTGCTATAAAGACATTTTAATATCGTAGTAGTTTATGTTCTATACATGTATAATACATAATACATATACATTGTATATTTTGTGTCAAAATAGTTTTTACAATTCCAATTTTTAGGTTTTCCGCTCAATAACACATTAGATTTTCGGAGCAGAATGTCGATGATAAAATTTTGTACAGAAATGATGAAATTGTTGGTATGTACTTGATATGCTTTTGATCTACACATCCCGTAGAAAAGCGTTATTAAGTTTTATATAACTTACTAGCTTTCCCGGCTCGCGTTACTTCACCCGTACTTATAAAGAATCTTCTTATGAATACAAGAAATACACTCCATTTATGTGATTGTAGCTTAATCCCATTGGTCTGAGTGATTGTACCGCTTTAGTCTTTTTTAACCCTAAAAGTACGAATTTCAAAGATACATTTTTATTGCACAACAAAAATAGACTGACCCCCTCCAATTCTAAAGTAAGCATGCCCCATATAAGAGTATAGCTTTAGCCGTTTGGTCTGGTTGATGGTAACAGTTTTATCCCTTTTCGGCCTTTTTACCCCTAAATTTTGGAATTTCTAATAACCCTTTCCGGTGGCTCTCTAATTCTATAGGAAGCAATTCTGAATACAATTTCGTAACTCTACCTTAAGACATTTGGTCTGGGCGATAGTATCACTCTTTTCTCCCTTTTTCAGACTTCTTACAACTATAGAACGAATTTCGAAAAATTGCTTCACATCGCTCAACTTATATATTCACTTCAATTTTTGCGAATATACCCATAGCTGTTTAGTACTCGTTTTATACCTTTTCGACCTTTTTTAACCCTTAAAGGTAAGAATTGAATTCAGACCTCCTTGGTCTGGAGAGTTGATGGCTTATTGGTCCTTTTTACCCCTAAAAGTACGAATTTTGATTGAAATTTCGGTTTGTGTGGGCGGTGCCACGCCCCATTGCTTAACTATGTTTTCATGTAGCCTATAATAGAGATCCTATGGACAGCATCAAACGAAGAAAATATAATTGCTATCAGTCCATTTATTGGCCCTTATAATGATTTTCTAAAAAGGGGTGGTGCCACGCCTATTTTACTTCCTTCCAGTCCGAATTTCCGAAAATCCCGTCTTAGTGCGCGCCTACGTCATAAAAGGAACATACATTCTAAATTTCACGGTTCTAGCTTTAGGCGTTTGGGGAGTGATCAGTCAGTCACCCATGCCTTAAAATATATACTAAATTACTAGTAGACCCGGCAACGCTTCGATATTGCTTACTTTTATATTTTTGGCTACCCTACTTAAAGGTGTAAGCTTAAGTGTCGTTCTTGTACGCTCTGTAAACAAGTCGATACCCCAAGTTACTCCTTAACCTGATCAAACCAACAACATCTCACTAAACGATTTTAAATCCAGTAAGAAAGTTTCAGTCGGGAAACCTGACTTATATATACCCTCACCCTCAATAAAACATAAAATTTTCTAGTCTATTGATATTATTATTTGATTTCTAAAGTCGGCGGAGTGGTACATTTGTATGGGAGGGGCGTGGCTATCCTTCCAATTTTTTTTTCTTCAAAACTTTATCCTATTATAGCTTTACTAAATATAGAATTTGAGTACGATCGCGTTGGATGTATTGATATTATTACACCATTTGTGAAGTGGGCGGAAAGGTACATTTGTATGGTTGGTACCAGAAGGGGCGTGGCTAGACTTTCAATTTTTTTCCAAAACTTTATCCTGTTATAGTTTTACTAAATACAAAATTTGGTTACGATCCCGTTGGGTGTATTGATTTGCTTACTCGATTTCTAAAGTGGGCGGAATGATGTATTTGTATAGGAGGTACCAGAAGAAGAGGCGTGGCCATGTAGGCCATTTGCAATACCGTTAGTAGGTTTGGGAAATATTAACTCGTGCAAAATTTCGAAACATTTGTTTGCGTCTTTAGAAAGTTATCGTGCGAACCAGTCGGACAGCCAGACAGAGACGGACAGACGGACAAGGCTCGAACGACTTACAAAGTCATAAATCGAATTTGGTTCAAAGAAACCTACAGTCTAAAGTGGCTCCTTCTATGTGTTACACTTTTGGGTCGTATCAAATGATATGTACCCTCCTACCTGTAGGGTGAGGGTATAAACAACAATTAATTCATCTCGATCACCTAACCAGCCTCTGACGATGCTGGATAAGTTTTGTCGTTTATGTGGTTGTTGACGTACTTTTAGAAGACATATTCGTGTATGTTATCATCGCTGACAACTTGGGCGACATTGTCGCTTATTGGTTCGTACATGATTTATGCGACATAAGTGGGGAAAAGTCGCCGGCGATTTGTATGGACGGTCCCCGATAAGTCCTCAACTGTTTAACATGGAGGATGTTTTTAAGGCGTGGCCAACTGGGTTCCTACAGGGGCAGTATTAATAAAGTGTGTAGGTATTGCTGTTTGCACTGTCATTAACCCATTAGTGACGACTGTTACCATATGGTAACGTTGACAGCGTTAGATATTGCACTAAAATAAACATAAGAATAAATGTCAAGAATTTTCTTTTTTGAATTCATCAAAGCATGCTTTGATCTTTCATTCTTGATTTACCGCTATGCGATCAGACGTCAGTAGCGAGATTAGGGGATCATTGAAAATAGGTGTTTTTCACATGTGCGCAAACCAGCAATATGGAGGGATGTAAAAAGTCACTCCATATCAAGAATATTTTTTGGATTGTTAAAGACTGATATATTAAACAATTTTAGTTTTTGTTATTTGAGAAGAATATGAAATATCATAAAAACGTATTGCATGAATTATTTTGTACTTAGTGCTTTTTATTAATCTGTTTTAAAGCTGTTACCATATGGCGACAGTCGTCATAACACTAGTAAAAATGGATATTCTTCTGAAATTTTTCGACTTTCTTTTTTTTATGTAAAATTTGTTTTTTAACTTATATAAATGTAGTAATGACAAAATCTTTAAAAAAATCCCATGATTTTGCTCTCGTCATTAAAGGGTTAAATGGTTGTAGCCACCTCTGTTTTAAATAAAAGTTGCCAAAATTTAAAATTTGCCTGGTGACAACATGGAATATACATATACAATGTAATGTATATTATACATGGAAGATATAACCATTTTATAAACATAACGAGCAATACGCTGGTGATTAATGATCACCTGTTAGTAAATTAATCGAACATAAATACATGTGTATTTGTGTGTATTTAATTTTTTTTATTTTAATGACAGTCCATGGTAAAAATAACAACAAATTTAACAAGTGTGTTTAGGCACGACGACGGTAGACAACACGACGGTGGGTTTTGTAACGGTAGCCATCATCACCGAGGTCAACAGAGCCACCAACACCGCCGAAACCACCAGCACCGGCAGCACCACCGAAACCTCCAGCGCCACCAACACCACCGAAACCACTAGCACCGCCAACACCACCAGCACCGCCAGATGTGGGGGGAATGTAAGTGTTACCAGGAGCAGGAGCTGGAGCAGAGGGAGGGAGATAATTATCAACAGGGGCGGGAGCGGGAGCAGCTTCGGACAAATTGACCGAAACAGAGTCAGTGGGAGGAATATAAGTGTTGGAAGGAGCAACGCCAGCGAAACCGCCATGACCACCGACACCACCGAAACCTCCAGCGCCACCATGGCCGCCGGCACCACCAAAACCTCCAGCGCCACCATGACCGCCGGTACCACCAAAACCTCCAGCGACACCATGACCACCGGCACCACTGAAACCTCCATGACCGCCAGCTCCTCCGAATCCACCAGCACCACCATGACCGCCGGCATGTCCACCATGGCCACCAGTAGCAGGAGCCTGGTAATCATAGCCCAACTCGGAAACGTCGGCCATAGCGCCGGCTACCAAAGCCAAAGACAAAATAAAGAATTTCTGCAAAAAAAAATATAACAATTAATTACTGCCACTCATCTGCTTACTAACAAATACGTAAATATTCGTTAAATATAGAAAAACCTACCATATTGTTAAATTTAGTTGTTCACCGCTGAACTGCTCAGAAAATTATGATATCGATTAGTGGCAATAGTTTGCATATATATAGCAGAATGCCAATCATCGTTCTGTACACGAACTTCGACTTAATGGGAATCAACTAATGGAAATCACACATACTTTTTTTTTTAATTTACAAATTGTGTAGTCTTGCATTTAAGATTTTTAGTGCAACAAACCATTATATTGATAACAGCGATCTCTACACTAGGATTCTTCTGTATGTTAATGTATGTACATTCAGTCGAACTTCTCTATAACGTAGTCACTGGAAATTGCCGATTTCTACGTTATAGAAAAAATTCGTTAGATATTATTTCTTGAATCTAGAAATGTTCTTTGTGTGTGCAGATAATCATTGGAATATTGCGACTGCTAAACAAATTTGCTATAGAGAGGTTTTTTTTGTCACATAAAATACCAGCTGTGTCGTTAATAAGGTTCGTTATAGAGAATACTACGTTAGAGAGAAATTCGTTATAAGAGTAGAGATAAATATGTGTAAAAAACAACAGGAAAATGTTGTGTTTCTAAAAAAATTCGTTCTAGAAAGAAATTTGCTATAGAGAAATTCGTTATAGAGAAGTTCGACTGTATATTGCTTGCGGTCATTTACGCATTCTATTAGTAATCAATTTAATTTGGCTAATAACTTAGAGTTAAAGATAATTTTTGCATTCACGGTCGATCTTTTGCTTAATGAACTTCTTCTTGTATAATACAGGTTTGTTTGTTGGTTTTTTTAAAGTAATTTGTACATTGCGGTTGTCGTTTATAGCAGTTTGTCGTGTAACACGTATTATCTTATGGCTACATGATGATTGTGTTATATTTGTGTTTTGTACATGAATGTCATAATTTGAGAATTTCGGCTATAGCTGTCTTTAAATGTCTTCCGTATTTGTAAATGCAAATGTTATTATCGCCAGCGTTTGGACTCAGAAATAAAATTTCTTATCAATTGACAAAAAAAACAGTGTAACTGTACTTATCATATCGAATAGCCATAGGTAATAGGTAATAAAGCCATATGTCCTATGGCACAGCACAGCTGTAGTCAACACAATAAAGTCCGAGCACCGGATATTTCTAAAATAATCTTAAAAATCAGTTTTAATCATTTGAATTTGATTTGCTAAGTATTTCAAAGAGGTGCAATGAGATAACAAATATACTAACACTGTATCACGAGGGTTTTATGTTAGACCAAGGTACTCTCAGCCGCCTCCAGGGTCTTCGCAAGCACCCTCAAAACCTTACGAAATAAAAGAATAGATTTTCCCTGACTAAGGCAAGATATTATATATTTATTTCCTTATTTTACAATCCACAAAATTTAAATAGAACAAAACATTCCGGATCCTTAAGCTAAAGAGCAATAATTGGCCTGGTCCTTAATATGTTCAATGGCGGGTAATGATGTCTAGGGAATATGCTTGGTCGGTTTCCTCGTATCGTTGATCGTGTCTTGTGTAATGAATTGCGGTACCTGGGGTTGTAGTCCTTTGTACGGAGAATGCGGTACTTTGATGAGAGATGGTAATTCGGTGACGGAAAACAGGAGGGGTGTGACGCGGCAGTAATTCGGTGATTAGAAACAGGACGGGTTTAACGTTTCGGTAATTTGTCGAGGACTCGAAGGTAAATTCGGTAGGACTTTCTGGTGAGTTTTGCTAAGGTCCTGGAACAGAAGAATAAGAACAACTATTAATAGGCCCTGATTTTCGAGTACGAGGGCTCGTTGTACGGACTAAGGTCCGATTGTACAGGCTTGTAGCCCGATTGTACAGGACTATAGCCCGTTTGGACGGACTTATTGTCCGTTTAACCAACGTACAATCCCAAAGGATCGAGGAGATAACATTTCTTAACTTGGCAATAAACTTCATCTTGGAGGACTCACCGAAGATCGTTGTGAAAAAAACGTCGTCTCCTTGTATTAGGGGTGACATGAACCAATTGAGAATTATGAAGTAGTAGTTTGCACTGAACGCCGCAATTTAATGGAATCTTCGTGCTGCTGACCGATGATGCTGTTGTGTGTTGGTGTTGTATGCGTCGCGACAGCCTTTGCATTGCTGACCGATGATGCTGTGTGTGTAGTGTGGTGGTATGCTATGCCCTCTTTTTGCGGTCGCATGGCAACCGTCTAATATGGTGTAGTGGGAAGAACGGCTGTTAATCGCACACACAGAAGGTGTCACTTTAGACCCTAGGTTTCTTTGAACCAATTCGATTCATGACTTTTTAAGTCGTTTGAGCCATGTTCGTCTGTCTGTCTGGTTGTCCGGTTGGTAAACACGATAACTTTTGAAAGACGCAATCAAATGTTTTGATATTTTACACGAGTTAGTATTTTCCAAAAACTACTTACGGTATTAAAAATGGGCTACATGGCCACGCACCTTCTGGTACCTCCTATACAAATTCATCATTCCGCCCACTTTAGAAATCGAGTAATAATATCAATTTACCCAAAGGGACCGTACCCAAATTCTGAATTTAATTAAGTTATAACAGGATAAAGTTTTGGAAAAAGCCACGCCCCTTTTGGTACCTCCCATACTCATCTGGTACCGCCCACTTTAGAAATCGATTAATATTAGTAATACACACAACGCGATCGTGCTCAATCCCTGTATTTAGTAAAGCTAAAGCGGGATAAATTTTTTGAGAAAAAATCTGGAAGTCTAGACACGCCCCTTCTGGTACTTCCCGTACAAATGTACCTTTCCGCCCACTTCAGAGATGGAGTAATAATATCAATACATCTATCGCGATCGTACCCAAATTATGTATTTAGTAAAGCTATAACAGGATAACGTTTTGGGGAAAAAATTGGAAGGCTAGCCACGTACCTTCTGGTACCTCCCATACAAATGTACCACTCCGCCCACTTTAGAAATCGAGTAATAATATCAATATACTAGAGAATTTTTTTTAAGGATAGGGGATATGTAAGTCGGATTTCCACACTGAAATTTTCTTACTGGTTATTTTTTTTCCAAAAACGTCACTTTTACTAGTTAAAGTTGTCCTTAATAAAACTATGACCGTTTTTTAGTGTTTTTTAATTTTTTTTTATTAATGGCAGTCTTTGGGAAATATAACAACAAATTCAACAAGTTTGTTTAAGCACGACGACGGTAGACAACGCGACGGTGTGTCTTGTAACGGTAGCCATCATCACCGAGGTCAACAGAACCACCAACACCACCGAAACCACCATCACTGCCTGTACCAGCGAAACCTCCAGCACCACCGAAACCTCCAGCACCACCGAAACCACCATGACCGCCAGCACCACCGAAACCTACAGCGCCACCAACACCGCCGAAACCACCAGCGCCGCCAGCACTAACGAAACCGCCGGTTGAGGGAGGAATGTAAGTGTTTACAGGAGCAGGATGGGCAGGACCGGAAGGAGGGAGATAAGTTTCAACTGGGGCATAAGTTTCAACAGTTTGGGGCACATTAATGGCAACAGAGTCTGTAGGAGGAATGTAAGTGTTGACAGGAGCAACACCGCCGAAACCACCATGACCACCGGAACCACCGAATCCACCAGCACCACCATGACCACCGGCACCACCGAATCCACCATGACCGCCAGCACCGCCGAAACCACCAGCACCACCGGCACCACCGAATCCACCATGACCGCCAGCACCACCAAATCCACCATGACCAACAGCACCGCCATGACCACCATGACCGCCAATAGCTGGGGCATGATAATCATAGCCCAACTCGGAAACGTCGGCCATAACGCCGGCAATCAAAGCCAAAGACAAAACGAAAAGTTTCTGAAAAAAACAACACACAAGAACAACAATTAATTATCGGCCGTCGATTTTCTTTTAAATATATATTAAGGTTTTTTTTCTACAATTATAAAAATAACCTACCATATTGTAGTTTACTGATGAACTGCTCAACAAACTGTGATACTGATTAGTGCCAAAAGTTGTCATATATATAGCAAAATGTCAGTCAGAATTCTAAACTAGCATAGCACAATGGGGAAGTAGTTTAACGAAATCATTTTTATTTTCTTATTCATCTGAAAAATTTGTGAAGCTTTGCATTTAAGATTTTAGTGCAATAGAAAATTATGTATATCAAAGTATACGACGCATCACAGCGATAGCACTATGTTAATGTATGTACATATATTGATATAATATGTGTCGCAGCCTGAGCTCATCTACGCATTGTATTCACAATTTATAATATTTGGTTAATAATTTGAAGATAAAACTTAAATTTGCATCTATAGACGGACTACTCAATAACATAATTTACTCTTGCATAATGGAATATTTTTTATATTAACATAATAACTACAAATATGTTATCACATATATGTATGTTGTATTGTTATTAAGTGGAGATACATCATATTTATGAGATCATATTTGTTGTTTTTTTGTGATTCCGCCTAACATAGGCACAATATTTCTATACGGTTATGGCAAAAGCTATATCGGTTTTTTTGAAAAGTGTTTTTTTTACATTGATATGTCCTATAGGACTTATGCAACTAGTTGCAAGTGGAAGTCTATTAAATTGCTGAATAAAAAGCTGATGTGCTCATAGGTCTTTATGAGGTTTCAAAACTTTAAATCGGTTTCCTGTAAAATTATAAAAAATTCGACATATCGTATAGATTTATTCTCTGATTAATTATACCATCACCCTTAGGGATGAAGGGATATATAATTTGATACGACCCAAAAGTGTAACACATAGAAGGAGAGACTTTAGACCCCAGTTTTCTTTGAACCAAATTCGATTCATGACTTTTTAAGTCGTTTGAGCCATGTCCGTCTGTCTGTCTGTCTGTCTGTCTGTCTGCTGTCCGGCTGGTTCGCACGATAACTTTCGAAAGACGCAACCAAATGTTTGAAATTCTGCACGAGTTAATATTTCCCCAAAACTACTTACGGTATTGAAAATGGGCTACATGACCATGCCCCTTCTGGTACCTTCCATACAAATGTGGAATTCCGCCCACCATAGAAATCGAGTAATAATATCAATACGTCGAACTCGATCGATCCCAAATTCTATATTTAGTAAAGCTATAACAGGATAAAGTTTTGGAAAGAAACAGGAAGTCTAGCCACGCCCCTTCAGGTACCTCCCATACAAATGTACCACTCCGCCCACTTTAGAGATGGAGTTATAATATCAATACACTCGACACGTTCGTGTCCAAATTATGTATTTTGTTAAGTTATAATAGGATAAAGTATTAGAAAAAATATTGGAAGTCTAGCCACGCCCCTTCTAATACCTCCCATACAAATGTACTTTTCCGCCCACTTTAGAGATGGAGTAGTAATATCAATGAATCTAAGGCAATCGTACCCAAATTCTTAATTTTTGTAAAGCTATAGCAGGATACAGCTTTTGAGAAAAATAAACTGGAAGTCTAGCCACGCCCCATTTGGTACCTCCCATACACATCTGGTACCGCCCACTTCAGAAATCGATTAATATTATTAATAGACCTAACGCGATCGTGCCCAAATTCTGTATTTAGTAAAGTTCAAGCATAATAAAGTTTTGGAGAAAATCTGGAAGTCTAGACACGCCCCTTCTGGTTCCTCCCATACAAATGTACCACTCCGCCCACTTTAGAGATGGAGTTATAATATCAATATACTCGACACGATCGTGCCCAAATTATGTTTTTTGTTAAGTTATAATAGGATAAAGTTTTGGAAAAAATATTGGAAGTCTAGACAGGACCCTTATGGTACCTCGCATTCAAATGTACCTTTCCGTCCACTTTAGAGATGGAGTAATAATATCAATACACCCCTCGCGATCGTGCCCAAATTCTGTATTTAGTAAAGCTATAACAGGATAAAGTTTTGGAGAAGAAATCAGGAAGTCTAGACACGCCCCTTCTGGTACCTCCCATACACTCTGCCCACTATAGAAATCGAGTAATAATATTAATATACTAGAAAATTGTATGTTTTACCGAGGGTGGGGGTGTATGTAAATCGGGCTTCCCATCTGAAACTTTCTCACTGGTTTTAAAATGCAAAATCTAGATTTTTGTTTGCATTATTAGTTTTAAGAGCTGGGTCAATTTCCAAATAACCTATTTTGATACCATAATATATCATATACCTGTGGTACTCAGCACTAATTCGTAGCTGGTGAAATCACTACTTACAAGGGAATCACTTCTACTTACAAAACCAACCCTTATGCAGTGCATTTCCTCAATTCGTTTTCTTAATAAAATGTTCAAAAATATGGTGAAACGTCACCACTAATAGGGTCATGGTTCCCCATGAAAGGGGTTCTAATATAACTACCCATGCTATGCTATTACTTAGGTTTCTATGCCATGTTCACGAAATAATAAAAACAAATTTGAGGCTAGACCATTACGTTTCCTTTACGCTTTCTGTCGCCTTTCGTGCGCATACATTTTCAAATCATCATTCAAATAAGTACCCATGTAGGTAGTAGAAGGGTAGGTAGTTCAGGCATGGCCAATTGACACCTCCGTAACTGCAGGGATATTTTTTCCTAACGCATTAACTCCTATTATTCTTTGACAATTAGGAAGCGAATTAACTAATTTTTTCATTGAAACTGAAAAATTACGTTCTTCGTTAATTGTATAAAATGTAAGCATCATATTTGTGTGTGTATAATTATTGTATATTATCAACAGTCTTTGGAAATTATAAAAATAAATGTAACAATTGTTGTGGACGTGGTTTAAGCACGGCGACGGTAGACAACGCGACGTTGAGTCTTGTAACGGTAGCCATCATCACCGAAATCAGCAGAGCCACCAGCACCACCGAAACCTCCAGCACCGGCAGCACCACCGAAACCGCCAGCAGAGCCACCAGCACCGCCGAAACCACCAGCACCACCGAAACCGCCAGCAGAGCCACCAACAACAGGGGGAAGATAAGTGTCAACAGGGGCAGGGGCGGGAGCGGGAGCAGCTTCGGACAAATTGATTGAAACAGAGTCGGTAGGAGGAATGTAGGTGTTGGAAGGAGCAACTCCGGCGAAACCACCATGACCGCCAGCACCTCCATGACCGCCAACAGCACCGAAACCACCATGACCACCGGCACCTCCATGACCGCCAGTTCCGACTGAAACGGAGCTAGTAGGAGGAATGTAAGTGTTGGAAGGAGCAACTCCAACGAAACCGCCATGACCACCGGCACCACCATGACCGCCAACACTAACGAAACCGCCATGACCACCGGCTCCACCATGGCCAGCAAAACCGCCATGACCACCGGCACCTCCATGACCGCCAACAGCACCGAAACCACCATGACCGCCAGTTCCGACTGAAACGGAGCTAGTAGGAGGAATGTAAGTGTTGGAAGGAGCAACTCCAACGAAACCGCCATGACCACCGGCACCACCATGACCGCCAACACTAACGAAACCGCCATGACCACCGGCTCCACCATGGCCAGCAAAACCGCCATGACCACCGGCACCACCATGGCCAGCAAAACCGCCATGACCTCCATGACCACCATGACCACCATGACCTCCATGGCCTACAGCACCACCATGACCTCCGGTAGCAGGGGCATGATAATCATAACCTAACTCGGAAACGTCGGCCATAACGCCGGCTATTAAAGCCAAAGACAAAACAAAAAGTTTCTGCAAGACAAAACGGACAAGAATAATTATTAATTATTGCCTCAACTCAACTTCCCAAATTATAAAGAACCTACCATATTGTTAAAATCGGTTGTTTACTGATGAACTGCTCAACAAACTATGATATCGTTTAGTGGCCACAGTTCGTATATATATAGCAGAATGTCAATCAGCCAAGCAACTTAACGGGAAATAGATATCAGTGCAAAAACTTAGATAAAAAAAAAATTCATATATAAAATTTTGTGGCTTTGCATTTATTATGTCAATGCAACTGAAAATTATGTTCGCATCTCGGCATTCGCATCTCTGTGTGTTAACTCTATGCTAATGTATGTACATATATTTGGCAAAACACATGTCGTTTTTGCCTGACGGTCATTTAGGCATTATATTAGCTATCAAAATTAATATCGTAACATATCTTAATGATGAGAGCTTAATTTGCATCTGCAGTAAAGATTTGATATATATCAAGAGGAGAGTCTTATTTTATTGCATAAAGTGACGAATTATAAATCATTAAGGCATTGACTATATAGGCAATATGAATAAGAAAGATTATATATTAAACGCCGCACGTGCATTATCAATCTCGGTTTTCTTAGGAGTTGTCTACTATTATGAGATATACCAAATTTTAATATTGTCCAGTTGTCCTTTTGGAAGTTATGAGAGAAATATTAATTTTCCAAAAATCTGTCATTTTGTATGGCAGGTACTAGAAATTGTCGGTCTATATATTTTATATTCATTTATAAGATTTTCTTAAGAGTTTATCTTGAGAAAAATATAACTGTATTCAGTGAACTTACGAACAAAATATGCATGTAAAACTATAAGGGTAAATTGGTCCATATGTATGGGTGGTACCCGAAAAGGTATTACAATTGTTTTGACCTTCTAAATTTGTACTGACTATTACAAGATATTTAATCTAACCAACTGTAAAAGTCCACTAATTTTCTGTGCGAAAGATATGAGAGAAATATTATTTTTGAAAAAATAGGTAATTTTGTATGGGAGGTATTAGACGCGGTAGACTAATATAGTCCGTATTCATCCCTAAGTTAGAATTCCATAAGCAGTTTTTAAAAACGAATCTTTTATTTAATCCAAATGCCATAAAGTTTTAAAATTCCTCTAAAACTGGGCACTAGTTCGTAGGTGGTGAAATCACTACTTACTTGGGGACCACCTGCACTTACTTTACATACCCTAAGCAGTGCATTTCTTTATTTCGTTTTTTTATTGAAATGACCACAAATAGGGTCAATCGCAACCACATCGTTTACCACGAACTAGTGAAATGGGTCCCCATGAAAAGGGTACTTACTTAGGTACCCTTTCTATGGGTGATTATATAAGTACCCAGATAAACGTAATTTCCAATTACACAATATGAATGAGGTATAAAGGAGAATTTTCTATGTTTAGATTTAGCTACTTGTTTACTTTTACTAAACATGCCAATTGACTCAACGCTATATTGCGATGTTGCTTTTGCAAACATCGACGGAGCGATGGTGAATCGAACCATGGATCTCCCTTAGGTCGCGTGTTTTAACACGTACCCAGTATTAAACAATTAAAATGGCTTTAAATGTAGCGTTTACGCTTTCTGTCGCTTTCATGCGCATATAATTTTTTTACTCGGTGGTTCGGCTTTCGCTTACCATAAGATCATCCAAGTAAGTACCTATGTAGAGGGTAATGGGGCAGGTAGATCAAGCATGACCAATCGACATCTCCAGAACTGCATGGGTCAAATACTGAACATGAATTGTTTATATGCTCTAAGAATATTGTTATGAATTGTTTAAGCCCCAAAAAGGGGGAGCTTTGTACGAAAGTTGGAAGTAATATTTGTTCCATTTTACATGCGCTCAGAGGATAGAAGTTTCTATACCAAATTTCATATCAGTAGCTCGTAAATTAAGGTATTAATCTCGGCGATAGACAGACTGACAACCCCAGAGAATAGAAGCTTGATTTTTCTTAAAGTACCACTGTAATCGCAGGGGCAGACCCCAAAAAAGGGAAGTAGAAGTAGTTTTTGACTGATCTTACTTATCATAGAACAACCTCTTCTAAGAGGATAGAAGATTACATAACGTACCTTAAACTTACTTTCCCTTTACACCCCATGACTGGGGTATAGGATAGCTTCTCGCGTTGCTTTGAATTTACACGCTTTCTTAATTTTAAATTCAAAACTAACGGCACCGTCTTGTTTATCGACGAATGTGAACGTCACTGTTTGAGAAGCTCTTACTAGACATGCCGATTGACTCGACACCTATACTGCGAAGTTGCTGCCAACAAAATTCGAGGGGAGCAGATAATGAAAGAAAATTTTTCTTTTAAGATCACTGGGGCCAGGAGTTGAACCTGTGATCTCTCGCATGGCAGTCGCGTGTTCTAATCACTATGCCACGGCCGGTTCCAAGAAGATTAAATTCTTCTTCTTCTTTACTGGCAGCAACAACAGAAATTCATCTATCAGTAGCCGCACGTAGAAAACCATTCCAAGCGCTTCGGTCTTTTGCGCTCCGTAGATAGTTCGTCATACCAAGCTTACTTAACATTTCCGTCACCTGGTCAATCCAACGGAGTTTTGGTCGCAAAGAAGATTAAATACCAAATTTTAAAAGACGACTGTGATCGCAGGTTCAGACCCCAAATAGGGGCAGTTTGTATGCTTAGAGAATAGAAGCTTGCATACAAATTTCAGTTCAATCGATCTTAAACTACAGCTGTAATTGCAGCGACAGATCCCATAAAGGGAGTTCGTATGGGAGGTAGGAGTAGTTATACCTTCACCCTACGAGCAGGAGGGTATATATCATTTAATACGATCCAAAAGTTTAACACATAGAAGAAGTCATTTTAGACCCTATGTTTCTTTGAACCAAATTCGATTCATGACTTTTTAAGTCGTTTGAGCCATGTCCGGCTGGTACGCTCGGTAACTTTCGAAAGACGATACTAATTGTTTTGAAACTTTGCATGGGTTAATATTTCCCCAAAACTACTTACGGTATTGCAAATTGGCTATATGGCCCCGCCCCTTCTGGTACCTCCATACAAATACATCATTCTACCAACTTTAGAAGTCGAGTCACAAAATCGATACACCCAACGGGATCGTCACCAAATTTAGTATTTAGTAAAGCTATAATAATATACAGTTTTGGAAAAAAAACTGGAAATCTAGCCACGCCCCTTCAGGTACCTCCCATATAAATGTACCCTTCCACCCACTTTAGAGATGAAATAAAAATATCAATGAATCTAACTCGATCGTACCCAAATTCTATAGCAAGATACAGTTTTTGAGAAAAAAAACTGAAGTCTAACCACGCCCTATCTGGTACATTCCATACAAATACATGATTCCGACCACTTTAAAAATCGAGTAATTATATTAATACACCCAATGCAATCGTGCTCAAATTCCGTATTTAGTAAAACTGGAAGTCTACCCACGCTCCTTATGGTACATTCCATACAAATATACCACTCCGCCCATATAAGAGTTGAAGTAATAATATCAACAATACCATCGCGATCGTACCCTAATTCTTTATTTAGTATAGAAGGATATAGTTTTGGAGAAAAAACTGGAATTCTAGCCACACCCCATCTGGTTCCTCCCATACCCATCTGATACCGCCCACTTTAGAAATAGATTAATATTATTAATAGACCTAATGCGATCGTGCCCAAATTCTGTATTTAGTAAAACTATAACATTATAAAGTTTTAGAGAAAAAATTTGAAGTTTAGCCACGACCCTTATGGTACATCCCATACAAATGTACCATTCCGCCCGCTTTAGAAAACGAGTTAAAATATTAATAAACCAAATGCGATCGTATTCAAATTCTGTATTTAGTTAAATAACTGGAAGTCTAGACACTCCCGCCGCCCACTTTAGATATGGAGTAATAATGTCAATACACTTGACACGATCGTACAACATTGTTAAGCTGTAACAAGATAAAGTTTTGGAGAAAAATTGGAAGCCTAGCCACGCCCCTTATGGCACCTTCCATACAAATGTACCATTCCGCCCACTTTAGAAACCAAGTAATAATATTATTAAACCAAACGCGATCGTATCCAAATTCTGAAAGCTAAAGCAGGAAAAATTTTTAGAGAAAATAACTGGAAGTCTAGACACAACCCTTTCGGTACCTCCCATACAAATGTATCACTCGGACCATTTTAGAAATCGAGTAATAATATCAATATAATAGAACATTTTATGTTTTACTGAGGATAAGGGTATATGTTAGTCGGGTTCCCCGACTGAAACTTTCTTACTGGTTATTTTCGACAAATGTCTAAAAAATTTGGTAAACAAAACGCCTCGAAAGGGGTGTGGCAAATGTTTCTGCTTTCAAGACTTTTATATCAATGTTTCAATATCCTACAGTTTTTCGTTTGAAAGTTATAATTTATAAAAATAGGTAATTTTTATGAGAAGTACCATAAGGGCTTGGGCCATTCTGCCTATTTACAAACTCATAACATCATTTAGAAAAGATACTAGGGACCCAGCTCGCGTTACACTTTATCTCTTATCAAATGCTATATGTATACCCTCACCCCTAAGCGATATGTTTATTCAAATTTTTTTTAACTGTACCATAGAAATAACATTTTCGACTATTTTTTGTAATCCAGTGGTAGGCATTTTCCGAATGCACGCACAACACAATATAGTGTGCGGTCGCATAAGAAGCACCAGCGCTGCCGAATTGTACATGGTGAAAACATTGTGCTCTCCCAACAATCGTTAAACATTGATCCTCTTTCAGTACTTGTACTTGTATCTGTTTTTGTGTTAAATGCGAAACAAGAGTGTGTCGTGTTGCTTTCATAACACTCAAGTAGAGGCTGACTGTTTTGAATCAAACAACAGTTTCGAGTACGTACGTGTGAATTGCCGATCGTGCCAGTGTGAAAAAGGCAAATAATGCGAGGCTCGCGAGGCTATGAAATGCGTATCACTGTTGTAATCGGAAGACCATTGTGCATGAAAACATATAATGGGAATACTGATGTCGAAATGTATTTTTACTGTCGTACAGTTAACTTAATATCACTATAGTTTTTTTTATATATAATGATAATCATAGAACGAGAAAAAATAGAAAATATTTTAAATTGATTTGTTCCCCAAATACCATTATTTTTTTTCAATGATGGGTTTAATTGTTTTTTTTTTGTAATAAAGTTATCATAACATGTTGTTGTTATTGAATTATCAAAAAGCTGTTTTTTACTACCGTTGATCCCTTGTTGCTAAGAACTTTAAATCCGAATATGTTATTTTCCTTAATTGATTTACACATTAAAACACTGACCAGATTTTTTATATTATTAAATTTTTTTTTATTATAACTAAAATCTTTGGATTTAATAAAAACAACATTAACACTACGCTTAGATACGTTGGCGATAGACAACGCGACGGACAGTCTTGTAACGGTAACCATCATCACCGAAATCTGTAGATTCACCAGCAATGCCGTTGTTACCGATGAAACCATCATTACCGCCGAAATTAGCAGCACTGTCATAACCACCGACAGCACCACCACCGACAGCACCAGCACCATCGAAACCACCAACACCGCCGAAATTGCCAGCATCACCGAAACCGCCAGTAGCAGAAGGAATATAAGTGTTAGCGGGTGCGGGAGCAGGTGCTACTGGAGGAAGGAATGAATCGATAGGAGCGGGAGACTCTTCGCCTAAATTGGAGGACACAGTCTCAACGGAAGGAATATAAGCGTTGGAAGGACCAGAACTAACGAAACCACCTTGTCCACCGAATCCGCTTTGTCCGCCGATAACACCTTGTCCACCGAAACCACCTTGTCCACCTAAACCTCCCTGTCCACCGAAACCACCTTGTCCACCGAAACCACCCTGTCCGCCATGACCACCTCCTACAGATGTACCGTGATAGTCATAACCCAACTCCGAAACGTCAGCCATAATGCCGGCTACCAAAGCCAAAGACAAAATAAGGAATTTCTGTAAAACAAAGAATGATATAATAAAATATTTTTCTTTTCCTAAAGAAACTTCTAAGTTTCGAATAGAAATAACTATAAATTTACCATATTGTTAGGTTTCGGTGATCACTAAAGAACGGCTAAACAAAATGTGTTATTGTTGAGGAACAATGTTTTGTTTATTTATATCAAAAACACCAATAATCATCAACGGCTACTTAAATCTTTGTGGTTCTCTTAGGCATTGAAGTATTTAACGTGGCCATAACTTAATATGCATAGGTTTTCATCTTAGCGATCGATGGCTTTGTGTTTAATGTATGTAAATATTTTGCTAAAATTCATAGCATTATTGATAGCACACACAAAGAAAGAAAAAACGCATTTAGCTTTGTTATTAATTTATGTGGGGTCAAAATCAAAAATCCTAATAAAAAAAAATGCAATTTGATAACACAGTCGAACTTCTCTAAAACGAAAATGGATTTTTGTTGATCATAACTTTTTCATTTGAGCTGTTTGTAAATTGTCATATTGACAAATTTTCAATCACTTTTTAAATTCAAGAAAAATAAACAAATTGTTAATATAACAACATTGTTTATTGTATTAACAATTTCGGTTGTTGGCGCCTTTTTTATTAAATATTTAATTGTATTGACGAAATGGTATTTGGTATAACAATTCACTTGTCTCATTATACCATCACCCTTAGGGATGAGGGTATATATCTTCTTTGAACCAAATTCGATTCATGACTTTTTAAGTCGTTTGAGCTATGTCCGTCTGGCTGTCCGGCTGGTTCGCACGATAACTTTCGAAACACGCAACCAAATGTTTTGAAATTTTGCACGAGTTAATATTTCCCCAAAACTAATTACTGTATTGCAAATGGGATACATGACCCAGCCCCTTCTGGTACCTCCCATACAAATACATCATTCCACCCACTTTCGAAATCGAGTAATAATATCAATACACCCAAAGGTATCGTACCCAAATTCTGTATTTAGTAAAGCTAAATAGTATAAAGTTTTGGAGAAAAAATAAAAGTCTAGCCACGCCCCTTTTGGTACCTCCCATACAAATGTACCCTTCCGCCCACTTTAGAGATGCAGTAATAATATCAATACACCCAACGGTATCGTACCCAAATTCTGTATTTAGTAAAGCTATAGCAGGATACAGTTTTTGAGAAAAAAAATTGGAAGTCTAGCCACGCCCTATCTGTTACCTCCCATACACATCTAGTACCCCACTTTAGAAATCGGTTTATATATTTAATAGACCTAACGCGATCGTGCCCAACTTCTGTATTTAGTAAAGTTCAAGCAGGATAAAGCTTTGGAGAAAAAATCTGGAAGTCTAAACACGCCCCTTCTGGTACTCGACACGATCGTGTCCAAATTCTGTATTTTGTTACATTATAACAGGATAAAGTTTTGAAGAAAAAATTGCAAGTCTAGCGTCGCCCCTTATGGTACCTCCCATACAAATTTACCTTTCCGCCCACTTTAGAGATGGAGTAATAATATCAATACAACCAACGCGATCGTGCCCAAATTCTGTATTTAGTAAAGCTAGAACAGGATAAATTTTTGGAGAAAAAATCTGGATGTCTAAAACGCCCCTTCTGAAACTTTCTTACTGGTTTTTCTGTGCATTAATGACGTCTATTGTAATATTAGTTCTGCCTCACTATCTTTGTGAAATCATCTTGATGTTGGCGCAAAGTAGTGGCATTAACATATCGCTGTTAAACTGGCAATGAAAGTTAAGTACTTTATACCAAAATCTTCACCCTTGCCCCCATGTCTATAAGAGAAGGTTAGGTTAGGTTAATTCGACAGTCACATTCAACACAGCTCACGTTTTCTCCGTAATTAGCTGTTTCCCCCTTGGAAGAGGGATCTCAATAAGACCGTAAACTTCGCCCGAGTTCACGATTGTGGCGGCCCTTGCCAACGTATCGGCCCTTTGGTTACCATATATGTCCCCATGTCCTGGAACCCATGTAGGGGTAACCATCGAATGTCTCGCTATCTCCTCAAGGGACGACCGACATTCTTGAACATTTCTCGAAGTGGTATACATGTTCTCCAGAGATCTGATAGCAGCTTTACTATCAGTAAGAATATAAATATTGCCGCCCAATATCCCACGATACTGAGTTTTCTCTACGGCTATTCTAATGGCCGCTATTTCGCTATGAATTATGCTATAGTGATCTGGTAATCTGATTGATAGTTGGAAGTACAACTCCTCCGAAAAGATTCCACAGCCTGCTCTTTCCTTTAATTTCTAATCGTCCGTGAAAATAAGGATGACATCCTCCCCAAAATTGAGGGCATTATCATTATAATCATAGAAAGACCTATCCGGGATGTTCCTTATAAAACCCGGATCGAAGACAGGTTCTGGTATGGTGTAATCCATGTGACAGCTCACTTTGATTAGGTCCAGAATTTTGGCATTACCATAGTTGCTGTGCATCCATGCTTTTGTGGCGTCTAAACGCATTGCGGTATTCGCTGCTATTTTCCTCGCCTCAATGTCCGGCGGTAACCAGTTAAGGATCGTAAACAGTGACTTAGTTGGAGTAGTTTTAAGCGACCCTGTTATCATAATTGCCACCAGTCTCATAATGCGTTTGAATTTCAGCCTTTGGGACGCTCTATCTAGCGCCGGCCACAAGACTGCCGATCCGTAGAATAAGATGGGTTTAATAACTGAGTCGAATAGCCAGTTCACATTTTTGTGGCTAATTCCCCAATTGGGACTGATTGCCCTTTTGTAGCAGTATAGGACCGTTGCCGCTTTGCTAATCCTGGTCTGAGTGTTTAGATTCCAATTCAGTTTTCTGTCCAATATTAGCCCAAGGTATTTGGCATTATCAGAGAGCGTAAGTGCGACTCTATTTAATCTGGGTTTGGCAAAGTGAGGGATTTTTTATCTCCGTGTGAATAGCAGCAGTTCCGTTTATATCGGGTTTACATCCAGTCCACAGTCATGACACCATTTTAATAGAAGTTTCAGCGCAGATTCCAGAAGCTCAGACAGTAGTTTAGGATACTTGCCGGTGACTATTAGTGCCACGTCGTCCGCATATGCGACAGTTGTTCAACACGTTTTTTCCATCGTCTTCAGAAGAGTATTGATGTTGAGATTCCATAGTAGTGGAGAGAGTACTCCAACCTGTGAAGTACCGCGAACCATCACTTTGGAAATATTTGACAAGCCCAGATTGGATCCAGTGCGTCTAAATTTTAGTAGTTTATCAACTGGGTTAATCTCCAGATGTTCCATTGAGTTAATTACAGATTCAGGTTTGACATTATTAAAAGCTCTCTCAATATCCAGGTAGGCAGCGAGAGAGTATTCCTTGTAGTTCAGAAATCTTTCAATGAGGCTGGTTATCGATTGTAAAGCAGTTTCCGTGGATTTGAACTTCGTGTAGGCATGCTGAGCCTTGGACAGGACTTCCGGTTTAAGAGATGATCTGATATATGCATCAATTATTCTCTCCATTGTCTTAAGTAAGAAGGAAGATAGGCTAATTGGTTTAAAATCCTCGGCTTTAGTGTTGGATGTCTATAAGATAAACATTAGCTGAAATTAACCATGCGAAATATTTAAGCTTAAAACTTAATTTCTCTTTATACCCCATGAATGAGGTGTGAGAAAGAGAAAAATGTAATTATACTAATTTAAATTTTACTTTTATTAATTATATTGCAAGCAAATGCTACGGAGTTAACTATCTATGAATCTAATCGAATCATCAATGTTTAATAAATAGACTTATATTTCTAAAATTTACTCTATATAGATTAACTTTAGTTTTTTATAGCGTTATAATAAAATTCAAATTTAGCTCAGTCCGAAATATAATTTTGAAATTTACATTATTAAAAAAATAAATTTTGCATAAAAAAATGTATGTATGTATTTATGTTATTTCGTTTTGCATTTGAGTGAGCAGATGTTAAAGATAACATAGCTCTGTTAGAGCAATCACATCTTGGGCAAATAAACTTGATTATTTTCTGTTAATATAATCGCCTCTACGACCAATTCTAAAACAGCAACAAAATTTAACTATGCGAAATATTTATGATTCTTATTTAATTTCATTTTTAATGATTTAATTGCAAAACTATGTTATGGATTTTACTATCTGTGTATCTTATACTTCTAAGTTTCATTTATGGGCATCTACATATATTTTTTTTTAAATTTACTCCATATTGGTTAACTTAAGTTTAATAGCGTTATAATAAAATGCAAATTAAGCTCAGCTCGTGATTTTATTATCAATTTTTGAATTAATTTGGGTTAAAATAAATTCTTCCATAATGATGGGGGAGGCATTGAAACTATAAATTTTTTATGGTTTTTAATATAACATATATAATAATGTTCTGCTGTTATATCGATTTGCATTTGAGCAAGTTGTGGTTAGACAAAGATCGTTAGGTCTTGGTTATATTCTATCAATATAATCACCCTTAGCCCCAATTCTATAACAGCAACAGAAGTAAACACAAATGCTAAATACTTAATACTCTGTTTTTTGTTTAACTTTTATTGCATAACTATGTTATGGAGTTCACTATTTGTAAATCTTAACGATTTCTCTAAGTTGCAAGTATGAGCGTATATTTTCTAAAAGTGTATTCTATATTGATAACTTGTAGCATAGCATTATAATAAAATTTTGATTTGGCTCAGTTTGAGATTAAATTATAAAATTAGCATTCATTATGTCTGAAAAAAAACTCTTCACATATTGATGGGGGAGGCATTTAAACTATAAATTGTTATGATTTTTTAATATATTATCGAATACGTTCTGTGGTGTGTGTGTTTTTTTTTTATTTGCATTTGAACGAGCAGGTGTTAAAGACAACATAGATCTGTTAGAACAAACTAATCTGAAAGCAACGAGTGTTCAAAATACTTGACTAAGCAGAGTAGGGTTGTCAAGTTGCTATTTGTTAAAAAATTTCGAACAAATGTATTGCTTATAAACATTTGATTTTCTTGAGACAAATTATTGGCCGGCTATTATAACCAGCCGCGTACCATGCAGGTTGTAATAGGCAAGCATCACAAGATGATGTACTCCTATGTTTATATTTTGTAGGAAAATATTTGTTAGTGTGAAGATAAATTTTCGAATGTGTGAATATTTTTACGCGTTTAAATAATAATTATTAAATAATTATTTTTAATTATAATTAATGGTTCTTTTATTTTCTACAACAACTCATCAACTTAATTAGCTGAATTAAATGTTAATAACGTAACTTTAGTTCTGTTCTTGTGTAAATCTATACAATAGGCCTTATTATATTCCATCAATAATATTAATCATTTTAGACTTTCATTTTCTTATGCTTACACACCTTAAGACACCGTGGGAATTCCCTACAATTATTAGAATATTAAACGAAAATTTAGTCACACTCCGTGTATGTTTCTTAAGTCTTTTGTTTGAATCTATGTATGTAGAGTTCAAGTGTTCGTTTAAGCTTTTGTGTGTGTTAAACATAAACATTTTTGTAGAACTTCAATAAAGTGTGAGTAAATAAATCTGCTACGGATAAAAATGGAAAGCTCAAATATTCTTACTAATTTGTTAAGTGTATCAAAAAGTTGTTGCTGGTATTAGAAGACAAGAATGACAATGTAACAAGTTTATCATCAGCTTTTTTGTGACTAGTAGTTGTTTTCCACATTTGCATCAGTTGTATATACTTATAAACATATCTATCATTATGTCCGAAAAAATGCAAGCAAACAACTTTCTTGGATTTATATCAAAATGAGAATGGAATTTTTTCAAAGGTTGTTGAGGGGGTGAGCCTATCTTGCAAAGTCTCACACAAGAATTATAAGAGGGGATACAATACCGTGGAACGGAATTAATAGGGTGTTTAATTACAGATGTATGTCTTATTTGTGGTGACCTTTTTGATTCGGGAAAACCGGAAAGGAAAACACTTTATTTCTAAATATAATCTATATATATAAAATGGAATGTGTGTTTGTTTAGTTATTTGTTTGTTTGTTTATTTGTACCTTATAGGGGACCAATCCTCTGGACCGATCTTCCTGAAATTTTTACAGCATTTAACTGAGACTCTGGCATGATTTATAGGGTACTTTTTTTCGACCCCGCCCACATTTACGCCAATTTTTTAAAAATAATATGCAATAGCGAAGCATTGCCGGGCCCACTAGTTTATATATATTTGTTATATTGTCATACATACCACGCCTCCTTATGGGCGTTACAAATGAAAGAACAGACCGGAAATACCCTACGGTCCGTGTTTGCGTGTGGTGAAGAGTATAATAAGTACATAAATTTCAGTCAGGTGAACTGTCGCGAGCCAGGAGCCAAGAGTCCGAAAAGAGCAAGCTCACGGGCCAAGAGCCCAAAAAGACCTGTCTCGCAAGCCAGGAGCCAACAGTCCAAAAAAGAGCCAGCTCGATTTCCCATTTGACATTTCGTGGCACTTGGCTCGCGAGCTAAGTACCAAAGTTATGTACCAAAAAGTACTTTTTGTCATAAAAAAGTTCTTTGGTACAAAAGAAAGTACTTTGTACCAAAAAGTACTATGAACCAAAAAGTATTTTTTGGTACAAAGAAGTACCTCTGGTACAAAAAAAAATAGTTTGTGCTGAAAATTTCATTAAAAGTACATTTGGTACAAAAAAAGTACTCTGGTACACAAAAAGTACTTTGTGCAACAATAAAAGTACTTTTTGGCATAAAAAAGTACTCTGGTACAAAAAAAGTACTTTGTGGTACAAAAGAGCACTTTGTACCAAAAAGTACAATAAAGGATCTATGTACCAAAAAGTGCAATAAAAGTACTTTTTGTTACAAAAAAGTATTATGGTACAAAAATAGTACTTTGTACTTTTTGGCACAAAAAAAAATACTTTGGTACATAACTTTGGTACTTACCTCTCGAGCTAAGAGCCACCAGTTTTCCTGGCTCGCGAGCCAGCTCTTTTTGGGCCCTTGCCTCGCGAGCCGAGAGCTCATTTGAAATTTTGTGGCTCCTCGCTCCCGAACTGAGAGCTCATTTGAAATTTTGTAGTTCTCGGCTCGCGAGCCAGCTCTTTGTTTGGGCCCTTGGATCGCAAGCCGAGAGCTCGTTTAAAATTTGTGGCTCCTAGCTCGCAAGATAAGAGCCAATTTTCAGGAAAAGAGCGGCTTGCGAAACCCTGGTTTTGCCCACTGGTGCCCGATTATTTAACCGACAAAATTCAAATACCCTGCAGTTCGAAAGTTCTGTTTGGAATACTAAGTTTCCAAATATATGTAATTTTGTATGGGATGTCCCAAAAGGGTTCAGTCGATGTAGTCCATATTCATTTCAGACCCAAATATCAATAAGCTTATATTTTGCTCAAAATGGGTGCAAAACTATGAGGGTGAATCCGTCATTTGTATGGAAGTTACCAGAAGGGTGACGTATTTGCGTACTATTCGAATATAATTGAACTTGCCAAATTCAAATATACTCCAGTTGTCAGTTTGGAGGTTATGGGAGAAACGTTAATTATCCAAAATAGGTAATTTTGTATGGGAGGTACCAGAATGGGTCAACCGATATGGTCCACTGTCATTCCCGAGTCAAATTTTTGTATGTGTTCATCTTATGCATAATTTGATGGAATTCCGTGTTCTTACAAAAAAGATATGTATGTAACACTATGGGAGTTAATTCGGTCGTTTGTATGGCAGGTACCAGAAAGGGTGTGGCAAAGTTTTCGTGTTTCTTAGGATATGTCAACTATTTCAAGATAATTAAACTGACCAATTTCATAAATCCTCCAGTTGTCTGCTTAGAAGTTATGGAAGAAATATTAATTATCCAAAAATAGGTCATTTTGTATGGGAGGTACCAAAATTGGTGGGGCAATTCCGCCCATTTACAATTCTATTACTTCGGTTGAGAAAATATTAACTTGGGGTTTAACTTTTCTCCTTTAATGCGTTACACTGTTTCTCTTATTAAATACTATATGTACTCATCCCTAAAGGTGATGGTATACAGATTATAGTTGAAAGTAGGAAAATTTCTTTCACTATTTTCAATATCTCATTTATGGGGTGCAAAGGGAAATGACGTTTTTATTTATCGTTAGAAACCATCACAAACATCATATAAATAATTAGATGAAGTTTCACCAGACTCGAATAGACGGCCTGGAAAACTATAAAAAACACACAGATATACAAGTTAGTGTGTGTTTTCTAAAAGTTCATACATCACTTAATAAATGTTAATAAAACTTTTGCTGGTTATTGCATAAATATCAGTTATAGTTTTTGCAGTATTTAAGTTAATAACAGTTTAATACTATTACTGTTTTCTTTGTCATTGTAATCACAGTTTAGGATACAATTGTTCAAGAAAATACATTGTCATATAAAGGGAAGACAAATTTATTTCGAACAATAGAATTAACTTTCTTTAACTTTAGAAACTTTCACCAATCTTATAGGAATTATCCGTTGAAGTTTCACTACAATCGGATGGGAGGTCTAAAAGTTAATCTGCAACACACAGACAAAATAAAAATGTCGTGTGTTGAAGTTAAAAAAATAAAAATATTTGGAACAAGAAATTTATCCTTCACTATCTTTAGATACTATCACCACTATCATAGGAATAATCAGTTAAAGTTTCATTATATTTGGATGAACGGTCTAAAAGTTTGTTTGCAACACACAGACAAACTCATTATATGACTTTAAATTAAAATTAAACTTTTCCTGTGTATTACTTTAGACTTAGTTATAATCATTGCAGTAGTTTAATTACTATATCAACGTTCGAATTTCGTGTTTGATTTCTCAAGCAATCTTTCAATTACACTTCAAACGTAGCTGGCTAATCGATGGAGATAATAAATCAAGAGAGGCAAAATTCGATATGTCCAATCTTCACAATTTTATAGGAAGGCAAGTTTTAAAACCACATTAAGATACAATGACATATCATCCTTTGTCAACTTTCTTCTTCAAGTAAAATTTTGGTTCAAATTTAAAAATATTCGTGTTTTATAATAAAAAAAATAATCACGTATTAACCAATTAGATACCTAACGAACTCTGTCCTTGTCATTTTATTTTGAATCGAGGCATCAATGAAAATATTATTTAATTAAGCAGAGATTCTGCTCTTTTAATATAGATATCATATCGAAAATAAATATACATATGGACTAAATTTTTTAAAAATCCTTTCTAACAACAAAAACTGTCACCAAACCGAACAATGTTAAATTCAGGTTTACAACGTAGCATTTTTAGTTTTAAACGTGTCTATGATTTCCTTTTATTGAAAGAACTGTCACACTAAGTTATCACACATTGCTAAAAAAAAATTAACACAACCGACCTTCCACCATAACGAACACATTCTAGTCCTTAATAAAATATAAGCACTTACCACAAAAACTTCATTGTGAGCTAAACCGAATATGTTATATCTGGATACCAACAAACAACAACGAACCGTTTGGCAAATTCCGCAACAAACAACTAAATTGCATTTTGTGTACTAAAGTCCACAGCATCAAATAGTTAGATAACTGAAACACTAAGGTTGAGTTGAAAAAAAAAACACAAATTCCAATAAATCCCCTAACTCACAGTATGTGATGACCAAAATCTAAAACAAAAGAAACACTCAAATAGTTTCACTCAGTCTTGAGTTAAACAACAAGCTTTCAGTAGTAGTATTTTTCTTTCTTTCCTTCTTTATTTTATTCTAAGTAGTTAGGAAACAAAAGAAAACATGAAAACAAAAGTTATGGCTAATAAAACAATAGGGGGGCTTAAAACAATTTTATCCATAGTTGGATGCTCAGCCAGCTGCTCAAGATGACTCTTTACATTTTGTTGTTGCTTTTAAACTTGAGTGCTTCTTGTGTTTTGTGCTGTATGCTCAGTGTTGGTTTAGTCACGCCAAATTGGGAAGCAACTTTACCAAATAAACACTTAAAGTTTA
The DNA here is from genome assembly GCA_964034835.1 of Muscina levida. NCBI lineage: Eukaryota > Metazoa > Arthropoda > Insecta > Diptera > Muscidae > Muscina > Muscina levida. The sequence goes on along the minus strand of OZ035883.1, from coordinate 25,184,497 downwards.
TTGTTTTCAATTTTTACGACTTTTTCGTTATTTTGGACATTTTGAAAATTAGTGGTAATAAAAATTTCTTATAAATAAGCAAATTATTAGCATAAATCGATATTAATATCAGTTTAGCTCTTCTGGGGTTAACAAGCACAAACGACTGACAAGTCAATCAAATATGGTGAGTTCAAAGGCGAGAATCCTTTTAGTTAGATAGATGATACAGAATGATACTGATGGTTGTTGTGTTTTGTGCTTTGTTTTTGTAGAAATTCTTTATTATCGCTTTGGCGTTGATCGCCGGTGTTGTAGCCGATGTTTCTGAGTTGGGCTACGATTATAGTCCACCAGCTCGTGTGCCTCAAAATACATATATTCCTCCAGCAGCTCCTGTTTATCATCCAGCTCCTGCTCCTGTGTACCATCCAGCTCCTGCTCCCGTATACCATCCAGCACCTGTTCACCATCAAGTTCATCACCATGTTCATCAACAAGTTCATGCTCCTGTTTACCATCCAGCCCCTGCTCCCGCCAAAACATACATTCCTCCCGCACCTGTTTATGAGGCTCCAGCTCCAGTTTACCGTCCAGCTCCTGTATATCATCCAGCTCCCGCTCCAGTCAATACGTACATTCCTCCTGCCCCAGTCTACCATCCAGCCCCCGCCCCAGTCTACCACCCAGCACCAGTTTCACGTCCATCCAACACCTACATTCCTCCCTCATTCAGTGCCTCTGCTAGTTTTGGCAACGATGGCTATCATTACAAAACCGTCCGTCGTGTTGTCTATCGCCATCGCAAATAAGCTGATATAGGAATATTGGAATTTAGGAATTTGTTAAGGATTATAACAAAATAAGAACGAAAGGGAAAAATAAAAAAAATAATTCGAAAAAAATTAATATATGTAATATAGTTTTATTGATAAGAAAAATAGACTAGCTTTCTATTAAAAGCGTTGGAAAATCCTATACAAAATCTGGAAAGTTCAATTAGTTTGCCTAATACATATGAGTTCTTTCCATTAAATCCTTTAAATATGATACATGTAAATGTACGACCCTGCCAATTTAATTTCCTTTGACTGCTAAAGAAATTGATTTCGATTATTGTTGCACTGACCTCCGTATTTGATTAACTTAAGTCATAACGTTAAAAAATTGTACCAGTGAGAAAACTTAGGGGTATATAACATAGATGTAAACAAATTATTGGGAACGCAAATACTTCTCATATGCGCATATGGAATGCCAATGGTATCGGCTAATTTAGATTGATCATTATTAGTCCACGAGATATATCGACAAATTTTGAATATTTTTGATAATCGAAACGACCCTCATGAAAAATAATGTCTTAATCTATAAAAGTTAAAAATAGACAACCCAACAACCCATAAATATAACGCACTGGTGACGTCTTTCGATAAGATGAATCGATTATGTTAAAGAGTGATTCATTTAGAAATTTTTGTTTAAATTTTAAATAAAAAACTTAAAAAAGAACTGGATGTCGGAATCTTTTTTAGAACTTGAACAAAAAATCTCTGGCAATAAATTTTAAATATATTTTAATTTAAAAATTGGCTCAAAATATGCCGTAGGAGGTCTATTAGAAAGGTCCAACTTTCCACCACTCTTACTAATACTGCCATCGGTATCTCGCGAGATTTTAAACGTAGCTGGCTTATCGATGGAGACTTTTGACTTGAAATAACGCCAAAGAAGAAAAATCAGGTGTGTGAAACGAGAGACTCAAATTATCTAGGCGCCCAATTGATAGGTCTGAATTAGGTCCTCACTAAAACAATTTTTCAATAAAGTCTATTGGCGGCTATGTTCTGTCCAGACTTATATTTTTTAAAGAAATATACCAATTATTCCATCAGCGCATAAACCACACCGGTTTAATGGGATGGTGAGCTGATGATCGGGCAATAATCTTCATTGGGCTTATCTATATATAAAAGGCTTGGGTGACTGACTGACCAGTCCCCAGCCCCAACAGCTAAAGCTACAGCCGTGAAATTTAGAATGTAGGTTTCTTTTATGACGTAGGCGCGCACTAAGAAGGGATTTGTTTAAATTCGGACTGGAAAGGGGTAAAATGGTCGTGGCACCGCCCCATGCAACTGGAATTTAAAAATGACTGTATCTTTTGAACCGTTATAGGTATGAAGTCGAGATTTGGTACCTATATCGGTCGTATAAAAAAAAATACTTTGTTTGTGGAAAGTGGGCGGTGCCACACCCCTTTTTTAAAAATAGTAATATTGGCTAAATAAATGGACCGATTGCAATTGAATTTTCTATATGTAATACTGTCCATAGGGCCTCTATCATAGACTACATGAAAACATAATTAGACAAAGGGGCGTGGCATCGCCCACACAAACCGAAATTTCAATCGGTGTTATCTCAGGAGCCATTAGAGGTATGAACATGAGATTGGCCACATATGTTACTGATATAAAGAGGATTACGTCTCGCTGGAAAATGGGCTGTGCCACGCCCCTTTTGATAAAATCGTTATCTGGGCGAAATAAATGAACCGATTGCAATGAAATGTAGTAGTACTATCCGTGGAGTCTCTATCATACGCTACATGAAAACATACTCAGACAAAGGGGCGTGGCACCGCCCACACAAACCAAAATTTCAATCGGTCATATTTTGCGAGCCATTAAAGTTATGAAGCTGAGATTTGCTACATATGTAAATGGTACATGGGGGGATTAAGTCTCGCTTGGAAATGGGCAGTGCCACGCCCATTTTGAAACAATTGTTACGTCGGTTATATTAATAGAACGATTGTAATAACATTATCATTATTTAATTTTGTTAAATTGTCTATTGTCTGTAGACGTTAGCTAAAAACAGGATAAAAGTTGAACCATCACCTAAACCAATCGGCTAATACTATAATTGATATGGAAATGCTTACGATCAAATTGGATTGAAGAATTTTTATAAATCCGATGTTTCTGGGTAAAAAATCGAAAAAGGGATAAAAATGTTAATATCGCCCAGACCAAACGGCTAATGATGTAATCATGATAAGTTATATAGTCTTGCTTCCTATGGAATTAGAACGAACCAAGGAGGGTTCTCGAAATTCATACATTTTAGGGGTAAAAAGGACTGAAAAGGGATAAAACTGGTAATAAACGGCTAAAGGTATAGTCTCAAATATTGTGCGATGTGAAGTAATTTTAAAATTCGTTCATAAGTTGTAAAAATACCGAAAAAGAGATAAAACTAAAGATATCACCCAGATCAAATACCTAAAAGCAGAGTTACGAAAATGTATATAGAATTGCTCCCTATAGAATTAGAGAACTGTCAAATAGGGTTTTTCAAAATTCCATTTTAGTTGTGCGATACGAACATATCTTCTACAATTCGTACTTTTAGGGATAAAAAGGGACAAAAGAGATACAAGCTACAATCACATAAATGGAGTATTCGTTCGTTATATGAATCGTTGGCATTTTACCTGTATTGCTTCATTGTAAGTACGGGTGAAGCAACGCGAGCCGGGAAAGCTAGTATATCATATATAAACGGTCTATTATCATGGAACGGTAGCTCTCGGTATTGGCGGCTATGTTCTGCCATACACCACACCTATTTTAAGGGATGGTGAGTTGATGATCGCATAATGATCTTCATTGAGCTGTTGCTGAGCCTATTAACTGATATTAAAGCAAACCTGCATCATTAGATATTTGAAATTCAATGGTCGAAAAAAAAAGAATATCGACACCAAAATCCCACTGTGGGCGACGGAGGCTCTTACGGTATGTGAAACCGATTCCAACAGACGGATAAACCACTGTGTGGTTAGTCCAGCTGCAATAAATCCCATCAATTCTGCATGTTGCAAATCAAAGTTGGCGAAGGACTGTAAAGAGCAGTTGGATGAACATAAAACCTCTGAATTTCAGCCTCTGTTGGGTTCCGGGTTCCGGTTATCAGCGAATTCACTAGCTAGAGGCCTAACGATGCCTTATCATGACCATCTGCTGGATGTTCACCCGCCTGTCTACTACCTTTTTGGGCTTAGTGGAGGACATAATGTGAAAAACAGTAAGTTGGCTCTCCAGAACAAATATATCTGTTATATCACTGTCAACCGAATATAACAGATCTCGATCGGAATACAATGTTGGTTGGTGCAGAGGCGATATGAGATTGGTCTGTGATTTCGAATTGGTCACTTCAATTTCAGGCACCTAAGAGGCAAATGGAATAGATCCATACTAGACTACATGCGCTTGTAGGAGGACGAGGAGGAGTTCAAAGTGATGAAGCTATTTCTTTGTAGCTGTCCCTCCACATCTGGCAGAGACAGAGCTCCATAGGCCAACGTTAAATAGAGGATCTAGAGTCTCCTCTCAATTTACTATATTTCATGCAAAGCCTTTCATGGCTGCCTGGGCCAAGATAATCGACAAACTTACATTTTGTAAGGGGTTTTCCACAATTCTCACTTCTTTTAAAATCTCTATCTAGACATACGAATATTACACTTTCATCTCTATGTGTTTTATTTATATAACTACTCTTTAGAACTGGGCACTAGTTCGTAGGTGTTGAAATATCTACTTACTAGGAGACCACCTGTACTAACTTTACACACCCTAAGCAATGCATTTCATTATTACGTTTTTTGTATGAAATGTCTGCAAATAGGGTCATTCGACACCACATCGTTTACGGTGAACTAGTGAAATGGGTCCACATAAAAAGTTACTTACATAGGTACTAGAGTGTTCAAAACCGAAAACCGTCTAACCGGATTCTTTCTTCGGAACCGTATGCCGGATTCTTCACAAATGCAAATTTCGAATACCCTGTTTAACCGGTTTTTGATTTCAAGAGGGGACATTTTCACAGAACATTTTTGAAGGTTTCTTCCAGGCAAAACAGCATAGCATGTTGTTTGTGCTTATATAATATTCTTTAGGCAATTCTCAATTTGATTGGAAAATGCTGCTAGATGAATTTTTCCTCTCATTTTGAAATGGGAGGAAGTATTCATACAATAAACTTTCAAATGTTGTTATTTTCGAAACTAAGCATCCACTTGCCGGTTTTCTGAATAATTTAGGTATTTGAACACTAAATATGGTACCCATGATATGAGTACCCCGAAAAACTTAATTTAACACCCCATGAATGAGGTGTAAAGGTATATTTTCTATTTTTAGATTTACTTCAAACGGCACCTACTTGTTTATAGACGAAGGCGAACGAAACTGTTTGAGAAGCTGTCGACAACATCAAGGGAGCCATGGGGAATCGAACCATGGATTTCCCGCAGGATATTCGCGTGTTCAAACCTTCATGTCACGGAGTAAATTATTAAAATAGCTTTAAACATAGGATTTACGCTTTTTATTTCTTTCGTGCGTATACATTTTTGTAATCGGTGGTTCGACGTTCGCTTACCATAGGGTCATTCAAGTAATTACCCATGTAGGGGGTAATCAGGTGCAGGGTAATCTTCGTTTATTTGCCTTTCCTTCACTTTCTCCATTTCAGTCGGACATTCACAATGGATCTATAGATTACGGAGTATAGTATGAGTTGGTTTTTATCCGACCACACCTATCCCTAACGTAATCTAACCTACCTTTAAGAAATCATCCACATCTTTTTACAAGGTTGTTAAAACGTACAAGTATTCTGCGGATAAAATTTCGAAAATATGAGAAATTCCACATAGCAAAATCGGCCTTAATTCGAAATGTTAACAAGATATAACTTGATATACTATCCCAACAGAGTATAATCTGAGAAAAACTTAGCAGAATGGGTACTACAGTCGAACTTCTCTATAGCGAAGTTCTCTCTATAACAATTTTTTTTTTTCAAGAATTCAATATTTTCCCTATGTTTTTCACACATTTTTATCTCTCTTAACAATACAGCTGGTGTTTTATTTCCCAAAAAAACCTCTCTATAGCAAATTTTTTTAGCAGTGGCAAAATTCCAATGAATTTCTTCACACACAAAGAACATTTAAAGAATCAAGAAATAATGTCCCGGATGAAATTTGTTCTTTCCTCAGTAAATGTGGCGATTTTGTCGTTGAAATAAGTTTCAATGTTTATATAAATTTGTATGTATCGAAATAGCATCTAAATGAAACTAAAAACTAGTGTTTCAATACATAACCAAATAATCAGTAGTTTCTCTATAACGTAGAACTCGGCAATTCCCAATGGCTACTTTATATAGAAGTTCGACTGTATAACTGTTTGTCATGCGTTTGCGTAATTTGTGTTTTTTGTCCATTACCGCAAATTACTCTAATATTATCCAACGTTTAGTGTTGCTTAGAACCGGTTGATCCGTGGGATATTTGTTTTTTATTTTCCCTTTTACTCCATCATGCGCCGTTATTGGATTTAAACTTTTACTTTATGTTTCCTTTTCATGATACTGTCCTTAGTCTTTTGATCTTAGCATTATAAAATTTGTATCCCATTTTGTGTTTTTTTTTTACAAAGAGAAAAATGTTAACTTTATTTTTTTTTATGTTTTAACTTAAAAGTTGCGGGATCTTTTACTCGTTTAAGATTTTATATATGAAACGGCATTTGGGTTAAAAGAAAAACTTGTTAATACGTATTCATTATGACTAACGAAAATGTTAGAGTTCTAACTATATAATAAAAACTCGATTGTTTGCATGGAAATTTGTTTTAGTTCTGCCATTATAACTATAACATTTTGCCGTTAAATAGTTAAACAATTAAGCTACTGAAGTTGCATTCGCATAAAATTATTATTAAAGCATGTTTTGGAATTCGCATAATATTTGCATGCGTTTCAATCATTTGCAAACTTAGTGGTTGAATAGTTGAATGTGAACTTTCTACTATGAATTTGCTTTAGATGCAAATATTTTTTGGGTGTTATATTACGCACGTGCCTAATATATAGATAGACTCAAATAGTTAAGTATCACATTAGTATACTAGGTCATATTTGCGGCTATTTCATGACGTTGCACAAATAATTTCAGACTTATTGAACGATAATTTAGGACATTAGACATAGCACATTTGTCGGGAATTGGAATTTTCTATTTTTATATTTTAGGTAAACACTCCATATAAGAAAAAAAATCAATAATTTTGTCCATGTGGTATTTTACCACTATGTTTTGGGTATTCGTCATATAAAATACTAGTAGAATCGGCAATGCTTCGCTATTGCTTACTTGACGAATACTTGTAGTATGTTTGGCACGCCTACTTAAAGGGCTAAGCTTTAGCGTCTTTCCTGTACGTTCTGTAAACAATTCGTTACCTCAAGTTACTCCTTAACCTGATCAAATTAACTATGTCTCACAAACCGATAATAAAATATCCGTCTACAAATTCATATCTATAGCGCCAAGTACAATCTGTATACAAATATAACCTTATATGGTCCTACCTGTCCAGCCCACCGATCGGAAATAAATGTTTACCTTCATATTCCCGCTGGCCGAAAAAAATTATTTGTCGTTATATTCATGTTTGCATTGCCGAGTACTATAATGGCCCATTTACGCTTCAGATATCATTGTGTGTATTTCCCTTTAAAATGTGTTAGCAACGTGTAAATGAGATTGTTTTACCGACATACTTTTTTTTTGACGACATACTTTTTTCTGCCAAATTTTTTGATAAAACAAACTGACGCAATGTACATAGTCTTTAAACTTTACTGATACAACTCAGGGAAACATGTTGTCAAAAGTGTCAGCGAATAAAAAAAACTTAATTTCCCTTTACATCCCATGAATGAGGTATGGGATAGCTTCTACTAAATCAGGAAAAAGTTTTGGACAAAAAATTGCAAGTCTAGCCACGCCCCTTCTGGTACCTCCCATACAAATGTACCTTTCCGCCTACTTCAGAGATAGAGTAATAATATCAATACACTCGACACGATGTTACCCAAATTCTGTATTTAGTAAGCTAAAGCAGGATAAAGTTTCTGAAAATAAAATCTGGAAGTCTAGCCACGCCCTTTCGGGAACCTTGCATACAAATGTACCATTCCGCCCACTTTAGAAATCGAGTAGTAATATCAATACACCCAACGCGATCGTTCCCAAATTCTATATTTAGTAAAACTATAGCAGGATAAAAAAGACTGGAAGTCTAGCCACGCCCATCTGTAACCGCCTACTTTAGAAATCGATTAATATTATTAATAGATCCAACGCGTTCGTGACCAAATTCTGTTGTTAGTAAAACTATAACAGGATAAAGTTTTGGAGAACAAATTGAAAGTCTAGCCACGCCCCTTCTGGTACCTCCCATACAAATGTACCATTACCATAAGTTAAATGCAAGCATTTAAAAAAAAAAACATATTGTATTATCCAGTTTGAATTTTCAAAATTTTACTTCGGATTTGAAATCAGCGACCCCAAAAACCATGTTTTTGGTATAAAGCCCATTGGAATTCTTCTTCATATTAAGGCCACATTTTTCACAGATCCGTGTTTGTATGACTGTTTGTACGTGAAAAGCTAAAAAACATAGTTTTATCCTCGTTTGTCGCCAGATCCACTTCTGCCAAATGCTTTTTAAAGCATAAAAAGGCCGCAGCAACATTCCGCCGATAAAATTCCGTTACCCAATTTAAATTTTGAATGGTCTAAGCACTTCCAATATTTAAGTTAAATGTAAGACCCTTTATACATGTTTTTAAATATAGCAGTAATTTCTTGCCTGTTTCCTAAGACTACATTACTTACTCTAAAAAAGATGCGACAGTATCATAAAAACCTAAATTCTCTCTTTAACGATAATCTCCGCAAGTTTGATCACCTAAATTCCCTTTAAAGTTCTATGAATTAAATTTAATTACGCCCGACAGCATGCTGTATCTGAACCAATGCTAACCAACATTGATATTGGTTTATTTTTCGCTTAAAAATTTCAAAAAACAAACTCTATCAAACATAAAAAATATTTAAACTAACAAAGGCTAAGAGTTCAGCTTATCGTCTTTTGATGATTCGAGCAAATGACCAGAGTTAGGCAAAATGTCGTGGCTTTAAATAGTCAAGTCAAACTACTCCAAGAATACGGGTTAAGAAATAAAAAACAAAGCAATTCGAAACATTTTTTTATTTGTTTGTTTCTTTGCGGGTAAACCACTGTCATTAGTGAGATATGTCAGGTCAGTGACATATCTTTGGTTTTCCAACACAAATCAAGGGTATTTTAAACTCAACATCTAATACAACATAGAAACAACAACAACAAATCAAAATATTTACACCCTGAGATAAAATGAACCACATTAAATGTTAGTATTATCGCAAAATAGATTCTGCATACTTTTTTTTTCTTCTTTTTTTTTTTTGCAAACGCTCTTTGACATTTAATGACGCCATATTGAGCATAGTTAAATCGCAAACAAAGTACGCTTCTTCCAATATTAGCATAAAATTAGCATTCGATATTCTGGAAATGCAAAAAAGTGTGCCTGACAACATAAACTCTTGATTACCGCACACTATTTATTCTTAATGGCTGCGCAAGCGAAAGTTAACTATAGTTTAGTTTATTTTTATGTTAAGTATGCATAACAACAACACTAACTAACAAAAAGAACTAGCCTGAAGATCGACCCAACCACAACATTAGAACCAATTAGCCAAAAGTTGATATGCTCAATAGTTTTGTGCGTGTGTAAAGTTTAGCATAAGAAACACTAGTGGTGGGAAATTTTGTGTATATAAGGAATTTACCGGCACTAAAACAATATTACTGCTGGTTCGGCTGTCCTCGAGTTAGCATCCAAGAAAAACAATCAAAACAAAATGGTAAGTTGGCGTTAAGAAGATCTGAAGGTTTTACGACGAACTGTTTCCTAATGTCTTATGTATTTTTTGCAGAAATTCTTCCTTTTGACTTTGGCTTTGGTGGCCGGCGTTATGGCCGATGTATCTGAGTTGGGTTATGACTACAACCCTCCTGCACCAGTGCAAGAGATAGAAAACACCTACTTGCCACCTTCCGCTCCCGCCCCCGTCCAAGAGTATCACCCAGCTCCCGCTCCCGTGTATCACCCAGCACTTGCTCCCGTGTATCACCCAGCTCCTGCTCCCGTCCATCATCATGTCCCAGCTCCCGTCCACCATCATGTCCCAGCTCCCGTCCATCACCATGTCCCAGCTCCCGCTCCAGTTTACCATCCAGCCCCTGCTCCAGTTAACACTTATATCCCACCTGCACCAGTGCACCACCATGCCCCAGCTCCTGTCCATCATCATGTCCCTGCCCCTGCTCCAGTTTACCACCCAGCTCCAGCTCCCGTCCATCATCATGTCCCAGCTCCCGTCCACCATCATGTCCCAGCTCCCGTTCACCACCATGTCCAAGCTCCTGCTCCAGTTTACCACCCAGCACCTGCTCCAGTGAACACTTATATCCCTCCTGCACCAGTGCATCACCCTGCCCCAGCTCCCGCTCCAGTGTTCCACCCTGCTCCTGCCCCCGTCTACCATCCCGCCCCTGCTCCAGCTCCAGTTAACACTTACATTCCCCCCGCAGTTGGTGGCACCGTTGAATTGGGTGAAGATGGTTACACTTACAAGACTGCTCGTCGCGTAGTCCGTCGTCGTTTGTAAGCGCCTGCAGAGCTATTTAAGTTGTTAAGTTATAAAAGTAGATACAAAAAAATGGGCTATTAAAGTCATAAAACGAAATAAAATAATATAAAAACTATTTATGTAATTGTTCTAAATATTTGCATAGGCGGCGCCGACTAAATGGTACATGAAAATTTGCGAGATGTTTCTTGGGTACTGGCGAATTTAAAATAGACAATTCTGTAACTGCAGTTACGACTCTTCGGATGTTTTTATATCCTCACCCTACGGATAGGGGGGTATATATCATTTGATACGACCCAAAAGTGTAACACATAGAAGGAGTCACTTTAGTCCCTAGAGGTCTTTGACCCAAATTCGATGCATTACTTTTATAGTCGTTTGCGCCATGTCCGTTTGTCTGAAAACTGGAAATCTAGCCACGTCCCTTCTGGTACCCCCCATACAAATGTACCACTCCGTCCATCGATCGTGCCCAAACTCTTTCTATATATACAGAAGGCTTGGGTGACTGACTGATCACTCCCCAGCCCAAACGGTTAAATCTAGAACCGTAAAATTTGGAATGTTGTTTCCTTTTATGACATTGGTGCGCACTAAGAAGGAATATTTGGAAATTCGCACTGCAAGGGGTTAAAATGAGCGTGGCACCGCCCCATACAATTCAAATATTGAAACGGCTATATCTTTTAAACCATTATATTTACGAAGTCGAGATTTGGTACGGATATCGGTCGTATAAAAAAAATAATTTGTGGAAAGTGGGCGATGCCACGCCTTTTTTCAGAAAATCGTTATATGGACCAAATAAATGGACAAATTGTTGTGCGATATGAAGTTATTCTTCGAAATTCGTTCTTTAGGTGTAAAAATACCGAAAAAGGGATAAAACTGGTACTATCGCCCAGACCTATTGTCTAAGGGTAGAGTTAATATAATTAGAGAGCCGAAAGGGAATAAAACTGTTACCATCACCCAGACCAAACAGCCAAAGCTATAATCGTATATGGGCGTAGAATTAGAGGGAGGTACCAGTCTATTTTAGTTGTGCGATACGAATGTATCTTTTGAAATTATAGCGTGGATTATATGGATTATAGCGTTACAATCACTCTGACCAATGGGATAAAGCTATAATCACATAAATATGTGTCCGTTCGTCTTATAATTAGTTTATTGATTAAATTCTTAAGAAGATTCATTGCAAGTACAGGCGAAGCAACGCGAGCCGGGAAATCTAATATTTAATAAAGATATAAAAGAATAAAGTATTGAAGAAAAAACTGAAAGTTTTGCCATGCAACTCCTGATACCTCCCATGCAATTGTACCTTTCCGCCAATTTTAAAAATCGAGTAATAATATCAATACACCCAATCAGTCAGTTCCCCTGACTGACATTTCTGTACTGGTGAATGATATGGGACTTCGCATATTTTTGGATATGTAGGTATACCTTACCTTTTTGTGATCACATACTTAGTTTAGAAGATAACTGATTTTAAGATTACCCATTTTAAGATCTGAGAAATTAGTAATTTTGCAGAATTTTTCCAACAAATGTTCGTATTGCTTAATGAAGTTTCAATCAGCAATATGACTATAGTGTGACGTATAAGAGTTAAATGTATTTCATTAATGTATTTGTGCAACATTTGGTTAATATTCGTGTACCACTTGAACCTTATATGGAAAAAGGTTTAACCTAATGTAATTTAATCTCACGATAAAGGAGAGTTTCTCAGATGTAAGTGGTTAACACGCTTCAATTTATAGACTAATACAACGGGATATATTTTGTTTAACGAAGAATCTGAACGTCAGCGTCACAAAATTTTACTGGATATGCCTCATAAACTGCTTTCGACAACATCGAGGGGACAGCCAATCAGAGAAATGTAGAAGATGTGCTTGGGATCGAACCTTCGCCACCTATATGTCTCCCTCTCGAACAGCACGAATACGTAAGTCGTAAGCAATCGGTAAATAACACTATGCAACAAATGACGACTTTTTGCAAAATACAAAAACGGGATAGTATATGTTCGATTCTACTATCGAAGAGTAATAAAACCCTATACTCAGTTTGGCGAGATTGGTGACCAATTTTTTTATGGACCCCTAAATATTCTTAAAATCAGTGAGCCCCCCGAAAAAAGGTGTCATCAGTTTCTGTCCAACAGCTTACTCCCACTTCGTGGTAGCGCTAAACTATATTCGGCAATAATGTAGCTGGGAGTTTTGCGCACTAACTTTATTAACAAATTATGTCAAAAAGGTTGGTTATTCCTGCACTTTTTCAAAACAAATTTAAGAAGAAATTATTATTTTTTCACTTTTTTGAGCATTACTTTGAGGAAGTCCAAATTTTTCACTAACAATGTTCGCCAAAATTGTAGCCATGGTAAAGATGAACAACTTTCGTGAACATATCAATACAATCTGAACGTGTCTAGGCAACCTAAACAGCTCATAAAGTCCACTATGATACAGGTTTTTCATAGCTTTACGCACATATAAGCCAATAACATGGTTGAATATCAACCGATTTTAATTTTCCCAAAGGATTTAGAAAAAAGAGACTGCGGCCTTTCTAACGATATATATAGTTATATTGATAACTTGTCATATCTGTCTGTTTTTTTCCTGGAAATTTCAAACATTTGTGACTTTTTCACTATTTTTAAGTTTGAAGAAGTTTGTAGCCCCTATTTTATAAGTACACCCTAATGTTTACTGTTTTATTCAGAAAGTGAACGCTTTCACGAGTTAAACGCATACTTGTTTGTAAAAATCTGTTAACAAATAGTTAAGTTATTCATGTTTTCCAAAGGGCGCAACTTTCATATGCGAACATTGACTCCGATCACTTCCTTACCGCAGTTTAGGTACGCACAAGGCTAAGCATGGCGAAATACGTGTGGCAATCTCCCGCCTCAAAAACAACAAAGCTGCTGGAGCCGATGGTCTCCCTGCTGAATTGTTTAAGGCTGGCTGGGAGGAGCTGATTAGGAGCATGCATCAGCTCATGGAGAACATCTGGCAAGAGGAGAGCATGCTCGGGGATTGGAGTCTCAGTCTGTTGTGTCCCATATACAAGAAAGGAGATCGAAATGAATGTAAGAACTATCGTGGAATACGCCTATTACCAATTGCGTACAAGGTCCTTTCAAGCATATTGTGTGAACGTCTAAAGCAAATTTTAGAAAAACTAATTGGACCATATCAGTGCAGCTTTAGACCTGGCAAATCTACGACGGATCATATATTCACCTTGTCAACATGTTTCGCACCATATTACACAAGAGCAACATGCCACTAGCCTATGCCGATGATATAGACATCAATGGCCTAAATCTGCTGGATGTTACTGCAGTTTTCTCATCACTAGAAAAGGAGTCAGCAATAATGGGTTTAGCGGTCAACGAGGACAAAACAAAAATAATGATTTCGACGAACGAAAAGTCCTCTCGATGGGGACGCACCCTGAACGTTGACAATTATTGTTTTGAGGTAGTCGACGCGTTTACCTACCTCGGATCTTCCGGCCACAAGAAAAATAATGTCAGCCAAGAAATTAAACGGAGAATAGTGCTAGCCAAAAGATGTTTCTACGGACTTCGGCAGCACTTTAGTAACACCACCTTATCTCGGAATACTAAGAAACAGCTATACCAGGTGCTTATGTTACCTGTTCTGTTGTATGCTGCCGAATCATGGGTGCTTACTACAACGGACATACAAAACCTGGGAGTATTCGAGAGAAAAGTACTCCGAAATATATATGGACCTATCTGTGTCGAAGGCGAGTTTCGCCATCTGATGAACCATGAGCTGTATGAGCTTTACCACGACATCGACGTAGCTAAAAGAATCAGAATACAACGACTTCGACGGCTGGGACATGTTGCCAAGATGGATGTAAATGCTCCAGCGAGAAAGGTGTTTGAAGGCGAACCTGAAGGACGGCGCAGAGCAGGGAGACCCAAACTCCGTTAGAAGGACCAAGTGGTAGGCGATGTGCAATCATCTGGTAGGACTAACTGGAGAACACACGCAGAAGACCGAGGCGTGTGGAATTCGTTATTACTTTAGGCCTCAAATTTATGAACTACGTTTCGTAAATTGTAATTGGCCACTTAAGTAAGTATGTACAAAGAGTCAATTGAAAAATCTCTGTATACATATAAATATAAATCATTAGTGTACATATGTATATTTCTATCATTATTTATATATGTTCGTATATTCAACAAACAACCTAAAAATGGAATTCCACTGACGTGTCAACTCCAACACCATCGCTATTGCAGACAATGTGATTATACATACGTGATGGACATCATAGCTACGCTTGTCTATTATTATTAAATTATTTCACCAGAAATAAAAATAAAATTTATGGTATTATGTTAATAATTCTGAATGGTATTCAAAAATTTCTTTAGTAAAACTAGTAACCGGTTGACTGTTGTTCTGGGCCGAAGATATTATCCGCTTCCCATTGTGGTTAGTAAAGAATAAACAAACATAAAAAAAACAGTTTCTGCTAAAATGATCTCCCAAACCGGATAATTGAATATTGGCAATTGCGATAAAAGTTTGGGAGGGGGGGCAACAACAAGGCACACAGTGCGCAAACGTCCAACTGGTATGCCATGATAAGATGACCACCACCGCATGCGGCAGACGTCTTATATCATTTATGCCCCCATCCGAGTGACTGAATGAGACCGGTTCGTGTGTGTGCGTGTGTGGGACTGACGAGCAACGGCCACAACACGAATAGTGATGCGATTTCTTCTAATTTTTTTCATTTGTTTGATGTATCTGTCGCCGGCGAAATGGTATCATTGCCATTTCGATCGAACATCTCCATAAATGTATAGAATTGACGTTGATTAAACACGTTTGCTCACATTTTGAAAAGTGTTTAAAAAAAACATTTCTTAAATATTCAGAATGGATATTGTGCTATAAACAAAATCGTTTGAGTTTGTTGCCATTGTTAATAGGACCTGTGATAAATGTGACAAGTTCGATAAATCTAGACATAAGAAGTGTGCAGCTACATGACGCCAAGCAAGTGTTTTTTTTTTCGTTTGTTTGATTTCGACAATTGCTTAATTAATTAGCCACAATTAATTTCATATAAATTAATTGTTAATCTAGTTAATCACTAAAAAGGTGTTGCAGTTAATAATGTATCTATTGCGGAGGTATCAAATTGCTTAGTTTATAATAGAAAAATCAGTTAATTAATTTAACAATTTATAAAATCGAACATTGGTTTTTTTCAGTTTTGTGTTTTAAACGAACATACATTCTGGTTTTGTCATACTTTTTTTTGTATGACTAGATAACTGACTAAATGATTTTAAATAAAAGTGATCTCTTTCACTCGATTAGTTTTGTGATAATATGAACGTTTTGCATCGAACCGGACATTTGAAGCAACTCTAGCTAAAAGAAGTGTGCTATTTTAAATACTCGTATAATCCACAAATTATGATAACTATTTAACAAAAAACAAGTAGTGCTACAATTTCGACTTTGATATAAAGAATAGGAGAAATTATGTATTTGCTGCTTAATCAAAATTTCAAAAATAACCAGATCGTAGATAGTCGTACTCGGAACGTACTTAAAACCGGCACTTTGACTAGACATATTTCAGTCATATTAAGACTATTCTTTAACATTGTCATCTTAGACCTAGCGGCTGATATTGCAATGCTTTCTAAAGCAGTTATTTAAAAATATATTTTAAGAAAGAAATGACAAGTTTCAATGCATTTCATTATGGATGTTGTTTAGTTTTGTTACTATACGTAATTATATTTCCAGTTTTGTACATTTGGATCAATTCGTGTCAAACTTGACTACTCGTATAAAAAATGAGAGATTGTTTCAGAACATGTTATTTTCATATAAATTAATTTATTTAAAAACCAGTACTGAAATTTTAGTCAGGTAAACTGACTGATAACTACCATCACCCAATATAAGATATTGTTTAAGTCTTGAGTTATTGAAATTAATATATTTTTTAATTAAAATAAAATTATTTTTTTTTTGGTAAATCAACGTTCAATGAACGCTTACCTCGGCAAAATTTGTCTGAATTCAGTGTACATACAAAAATGATGTGTATGCAAAAAGGGCAATATTGGTTATTTATATGCGAGGTACAAGAAGGGGTGTATCAAATAGTTAGATTTCTGAGGTTTTACATTCTATCATAAGATAAATTAACCGACCAATTTGCATTACCCCCCAAGTATCCTTTTGAAAGTTATGGGAGAAATATGAATTTTCCTAAAATAGGTCATTTTGTACGTAAGGTACCAGAAGGCGCAAATCGATATAGTCCATATTCACTCCTGAGTCAAATTTTCATAAGCGAACATCATACGCAAAAGTTGAGTGAATTCAGTTTACTTACTTACTTACTTAGCTGGTACTTCTTTGCAATCCCAGTGGATTATATCGCACGTAGAAAAATATTATAAGCGCCTCGATCTTCTGCGCTTCTTCTCCAGTTAGTCACACCAAGTTCTGAAAGGTTCTCAGTAACCTGGTCTTTCCAACGGAGTTTTGGTCGCCCTCTTTTGCGCCGTCCATCGAGTTCATTGTCGAAGACTTTTCAAGCTGGTGCATTTTCGTCAATGCGTACATGACCTAGCCAACGCAACCCTTGCACCTTAATGCGTTTGACCACGTCAATGTCAGTGTACAGCTCGTACAACTTATGATTCATACGACGCCGATACTCTCCGTTAACGATAATGGGCCCATATATTTTACGGAGTATTTTTCTCTCGAATACCGCCAGAATCGATTCATTCGCTTGTGTCGTAACCCAGGATTCTCAACCATTCATCAAGACAGGTAACACCAGTATCTGGCATTGCTGGGTTTTTGTTCGTCGAGAGAGGGCTCTGTCATTAAATCGATTGCTTAGTCCTGTAGTAGCATTAATTTGCAAGCAGAATTTTTCTCCAGATTTCGAGGCTGACATTATTTGTTTTGTTGCTAGCAGAGCAGAGGTAGATAAAAATTATCTACCATCTCGAAATTATAGTTGTCAATGTTCACAAAGTTTTCTAAACGAGTAGATTCATTGTTCGTTGAAACTAATAACTTCGTTTTGTCCTTGTTCACCATTAGAACCATTTTCGCTGATTCTTTCTGTATACTTGAGCAGGCTGCAGTCACATTCCGCAGTTCTCGAATGATGGTGTTTACGTCAGCAGCGTACGCGAGTAGCATGTGGCTTTTGTTGAATATAGTGCCACTCGTATTTACAGCAGCTTTCCTCATTATCATCTCCATCACTATGTTGAAGAGGTCACACGAAAGGCCTTCGCCTTGTTTTAGGCTCCGTCTGGTGTAAGATGGCTCCGTAAGGTTCTTGCCATTCTTCTTTGAAAACTTCGTGTCAGTTAGAGTCATTGCGCAAAGGCGTATCAGCTTCGCTGGAATACCGGGCTGTCGAAGGCAGCTTTGTAGTCTACGAGAAGATGGTACGTGCCGATCTGTTTCTCTTGGGTCTTTTTCAGGACTTGCCGAGGTGTGAACATCTGGTCAGTTGTTGATTTACCAGGTCTAAAGCCACACTGATTAGGCCCGATCAGGTTGGATAACACTGGCTTTAGTCTTTTACATAGCACACTCGACAGGACCTTACATGGGATGGGTAAAAGGCTGATCCCGCGGTAATTGGAGCACACCCTTAGATCACCTATTTCCAGCACAGGACATAAAACGCTTGGATTCCAATCATCGAGCATGTACTCATTAAGCCAAACCGTGCATAGGAGCTGGTGCAAGCTCGTTTTCAGCTCCTCGCCACCTGACTTGAAGAGTAAGCCTTCGTCGACAATTGACGTGATACCTTCACGTGCGCTTCCGTCTGGAACCAGCAGTTGCAGGAAGTGTTCTCTTCATATGTGCAGCACACTCTGCGTATCTGTAACCAGAATTCCATCCTTGTCCTTACAGGAGGAAAGCCCATTGCCGTAGCCTTTTGCTTTTACTTTATGCTAAAATGTTCGGCCCTCACCTCTATCTCTGTATCGCTCTATATCCTCGTTCTCCTGTTCCTTCGTCCTGTTTTTTCGCTTAAATAGCTGTCTCGCCTGTTTTACTGTCTCCTTGTGCCGTTTCCTAACAATTGGCTGTAGCGTTGCCCTATAAACAGCATCCTGTTCCTCAGACGCTATGCGACATTCTTCATCGTATTAGGATTCGTCTGAGCGCCGTTTTTCATATCCTAACACAGTTGTTGCAGCGGTTGCCATGGAATGCGCAATATGCTGCCACTGTGTATCGGGAACATCAGAAGTGGCTATCTCTAGGGTTTGCTGCTTTGCGATGTCAAGCTTTCTTTGTGTTTGGTTACGTGCGTTTTTCGCTCTGTTCAATCTTGTGCGCACCATGGCTGCAACCAGGTTTTGATCCGAGACAATATTAGCACCAGGGCTCACACGCACGTCCATGACACTTGTTGCATGACTGCCATCAATTACCACATGATCAATTTGATTTTTGGTGTTTTGATCGGAGGCTAGCCAAGTTGCTTTGTGAATAGAAAATAAAGACAATAAGCTTTTTCTTAGTAAAAATTGGAGATGTCGGTTTTTGGTCTTAGAAAAAGTTAAAATTTGTATTTAATTATTTCATATGTTTTATATTTGATTATCCTGTTTTATATTTAATTAACCAACTAAAATTTTTTCTCCTTCTCATTAATAGATTTCGAGTAAATGGACCAAAACATCACCGTAAAATGGATTTAGCCCAATATCCTCCACGACCCATTGGCAGTCCTGATGATCCCTTAGCCGACCCCTTTGACGATCCTTCGTACAGTTTTAGTTTTCGCACGGCAGAGCAATCACGTTCGGAGGACAATGATGCAACGGGCAGAGTAAGAGGTAATACCGAAATGAAATATTTCCAATGAAATAAAGTAAACATGATTATGTTATCTTTGCCCAGGTCTATATTCCTTTTTGGACGATGAAGGCGAACGCCATAGTGTACGCTATGCCGCCGGAGCTGGTACTGGCTTTGAGGTATCCAATGCGGTACCTGACAATCCCGCCAGTGTAGGCTATGCAAATCCCTTGTACAAGGCCCCACCTGGAACTCGTGGCAAAATGTCAGTGCAACGTGGACCAGATGGCACTTACAAATTAATAGCTGCTGGTCCCGATCATAGACGTGCCGAAAGCAGAACTCCCGATGGCTTAGTTCGTGGCACTTATTCTTTTCTAGATGACAAAGGCGTACAAAGGACAGTGGAATATATTGCCGGTGCAGGTATTGGTTATCGGGTGGTCCAGAATCGAGTTGGTCCGAGTACTCATATAAATCCCTCGGTGGCTGATTTTCGTTTGGGTGATACCAACTTTAAGCTGGCCAATGATTTTGGTGCAGGAGCAGGTGAAGGCGCTGCTTTGGGAGGAGGTGGTAGTACAGGTGGAGGTGGCCGTAGAGGAGAAGGTGGGGGTGGTGGTCGCATTAGAGGCGGTGGCAACCGTGTTAAAGGTGCAGGCGGCAATGGTGCAGGCGGTGAATATGCCACTTCAGATGCACGTAAAGTTCCTTCACGTGGAAGCGGTGGTAATCACGATGACAATGGCGACAATGAAATAACTCATGGTGGCGATTATGATGATGATGGCGATTTTGATGATCATGCCGGTCGTTCAAATAACAAAATGAAATCAGATCGCATGGGTACGGCGAATAGAGGCAGAGGAGGCACCAGATATCGCGGAGGAGCATCATCATCGGACGACGATTTACTCGAGCGTGAGCCAATGTCCGAAAGAGATAGCCCCAAGGTAAGCATTCGGCCAGGCACAAGACCCTCAAGTAATCGTAACACTATAGATGGCGATAAACGTGGCAGCGGCGGCACTAGAAATCGCGGTTCACCAACCAATCGAGATCGTACTGGTAGTAATGGTGGTATTGGCGCTAGTGCCGGTGCTGGAAGTAGTGGAGGAGGGGGTGGTTACAGTTATGAACCTCCATCCAAAGGTTCGGCATCCAAAAACAATTATGATCCCAATGATGATGACATTGGCACTTCGCTGCCACCGCTTATAACGGCTAATCGAAAAATACTAGAAATCGATCGTGAACGTGATTGGGTTGAACGTCACCGTGACTCCACTGTCATAAAAAATGTTGGCAACTGGTATATAGGTCTGCCGCCGGGACACAGTGTGCGAGCTCATGTTCAAAATATCGATATTTTACCATTGGGTGGTCGTCGTGTGCCATCGCCTTCGGAAGCTTTAAGACAAGACGAATTGGCCGATATGGTAGCATCGCTGGAGAGTGAGAAGTTAACCTACAATAGTTAGTTTTAGTTTCACATACAAAAAGTTTATTTAACACACACAAAAATTGATCTATACATAGATTTATATTTATACATTATAGTATTAAGTTAACTATCTAGATACGTATGCACTAACATACGTATGTTAGTGTGGTAAGTTGAGTACATTAAAGTATAGTGAAATAGATTGTAATGATCAGTAATTACTTAATATTGATCAACGATTGGTTGCGATATTCGAATAAAGAATGTAATAAAATATTTGTGTACTTTTTTTTTATTTTTTGTTTGCGCTAAACCAGATGACTAAGCTATGAGATTATCTTAACTTGATACAAGTATTGAGCGGCTATTCATAACAAAATTGACCGTGAATTATTGAAGTGTTTGTTGCAATAAATGTTGAATATCATTACGGTTTATTATTTCATAAAACAATCGTATCTAATTAGGTGTGAAAATTTTTATTATTATGCTAGTTATAAAAGTTTTTTTTATCGATTTGCATAGATGTACTATTGGTAAGACTTTTGTTGACTTATGGCGCATCAAGTTAAGCAATTGCAATAAATACGAAATTATAAACATTTTAATGTATAAATATGCGTTAATTTGCTTTATCAATAAGTAATATAAAAACACTGGGAAACAGAACAAATTATGATAAAATATTCTGATGGTAAGAACAGTTGGCATTATGGTAAGAACACGCGATTTCCATGCAGAGGATCCCGGGTTCGATACCCGCCTCCAGTCATCTACATTTTTCTTTCATTCCCGGCCCCCTCGATGTTGATGACAGCAACTTCACAGTATAGTGTCGAGTCAATCGGCATGTCTATTAAAAGCTTCTCAAAAAGTGACGTTCGCATTCGTCGATTAACAAGTAGGTGCCGTTTATTGCTAATCTGAAATAGAAAGGGAGTTAACTCACAACAAAGCTAGAAGCTATTCCATACCTCATTTATGGGTATAAAGAGAAAATAAATTTAAAGGGAAATTAATTTTTTATAAAAATCTCGTATAACGGTGTTTCCTCCTAAACTACTCGACTGATTTTAACGAAATTTTTACGTATATTTAGAAAGTATGAGAATAGGTTTTAAAGTATTTTCATACCGCTAGGTGGCGTTGAGAGGAATTTATATAAACAATTTGAATGGATCAATGTAACTGAAATTTAGATTGTATTTATGTTTTATCATGAGAAAAAATTTTATGTACACACATATTGAACCGGTAGGTGACGCTTCGCAGATTAGTATCGAAAATTTTAACGTTTTAATTTCAGTTAAGTTGGTACATATAACTTAACTGAAATTCAGTATGTAACTTTGTGTGATCATAAGAAAAAATTGTATGTATAAATGGATCCGGTGGGTCGCGCTGGGGTGGATTAGTATCGAAAATTTGAATGGACTAATTTAACTGAAAGTTAAAAACGCATGTTTGCTTGATGAGAACACAGTTTTTTGTATAAATCGACCCGGTAGGTGGCGCTGGAGTTGATTTATTTCGAAAATTTATATTGATGTTCTGATTTTACTTAAACATAAGACTTATGTATTTTTCGACATAAAAAATTAATTTCTAAGTAGTCATTTAGTCATCATTCTTCATTGATTACATTGCATACGAAAATTGTTTAACATCAAAATTATTTAGAAATAATTTTAATTAATCAAGTAAAAAATAAATGTTGTGAATTTAGTGAATGTATCTATTAATCTAAGTCAAGTGTTTATCGTTGAAATGTACGTACACTAGGGTCGGTATAGTGCACGAGTTTTCGAATTCGATACGAACCATTCCCTAATATTGTGTGGTTGGAGGAAAAAAAAAGCATAAGCCAAAATTTGAAGGAGGGGGAGTGGGGTCAAATGGCAGCGCATGTTGGTCACAGGTGGTGGGGAAGGCGTAAAATCCACATCAAGCCCCGCAACTGCCCCGGAATTGTCCCTAGAGGGGTAACGTGTATAACCCACCCCAGGAATTTTTCCCTTCTTACATTTACCCCAAACACACCTTCCCCCACTAAGGGGGAAGCCATACAAAATTCCATTTTTTTATAAATTTTGCTCCCACCGCTCTAACTGCCCCAAAGGGGCCCATAGAGGAGTCAAATGTATGACCGTACCCCAATATTTTTGTAACCCCAACAGTTTCTTAAAGCATATATCCCCTTTATCTTCAACCCAAAACAATATTTTTTATTATTTTTTTATAATTTTGTTTTATAAAATCAGCTCCTGCCGTTCCTATCGTGCCTCCTAGAAGGTGAAAGCTATGACCGACCCTCAGTCATTTTTCCCTTCTTAAATTTTTCCCAAACATACGTACCTTCATCTTAACCCTCTAAGAGGGATTCCATACAAAAATCATTTCTTATACATTTTGCTCTCAACGCTCTAACTGCCCCTAAAGGAGTCAAATGTATGACCGAACCCCAATATTTTTGCAACCCAACAGTTTCTCTAAATATAATTACCGTCTATCTTCCACCCTTAAGGTGATTCCTTAGCAATGTTTTTATATTTATACCCTCACCCTGCGGATAGGATGGTACATATCATTTGATACGACCCAAAAGTGTAACACATAAAAGGAGTCACTTTAGACCCTAAGTTTCTTTGAACCAAAGCCGATTCATGACTTTTTAAGTCGTTTGAGCCATATCCGTCTGTCTGTCTGTCCGATTTCTAAATACTTCTTCTTGATGTTATGTATAAACATTAAAACAGAGATGAATTATCAGGTGAATATATTTATCCACCGAATCGAGTGAATTAGATACCGACTACAAAGTTTCCGTGGGTGAAATGATTCTACATAAGCGAGTATCAAAAGGAACAAGATAAGGCATCAAATGTATTACTCCGGATCTAGTGCAGTTTGTATATTGATTGACCAAAGAAAGCTTATTATCAATCGGAAATCACGTACAACAAATCGATAGCAGGTTGCTGCATTTTTTATGGAAACCCTTAAGGGTTGAAGATAGAGGGTAGATATGTTTTGAGAATCTGTTGGGGTTGCAAAAATATAGTGTGTTTGGGGATACATTTGACTCATCTAGGGACACCTTTTAGGGCATTTAGAGCGGTGGAAGTAAATTTTGTAAATTTTATTTTGTGTTGGGGATTGAGCAGAGCGGAAAACGCACGTAACCAAACACAAATATAGCTGGACATCGCGAAGCTTCAAACCCCAGAGATAGCCACTGCCTACTCCAACCAGCTCTCCCAATTACTACGACACAACGCCTCTACTACACAGTGGCAGCATATTGCGCCTTCCATGGCAACCGCCGCAACAACCGTGCTAGGATATGAAAAGCGGCGCTCAGACGAATCCTGGTACGATGAAGAATGTCGCATAGCTTCTGAGGAACAGGATGCTGCTTATAAGCCAATTGTAACCCGTGCTGTTAGGAAACGGCATAAGGAGAAAGCAAAACAGGCGAGACAGCTATTTTGGAGAAAAAAAACGTCAGATGAAGGAACGAGAGAACGAGGATATAGAGCAATGCAGGAATAGAGGTGAGGCCCAAAAATTTTACCAGAAAGTAAGAGCAAATATATACGGTAATGGCCTCCCCACCTGTAATGATGGAAATCTGGCCACGGATACGCAGAGTGTGCTGCACATATAGAGAGAACACTTCCAGCAACTGCTGGTTCCAGAAGGCAGCGCACGTGAAGTTATCACGCTTACGGCTTAGATTGCCCACCACCAAGTCAACCCGATGTAAGAAGAGCAATATCGCGGCTGAAAAACAACAAAGCAGTCGGTGCCGACGGTCTGCCCGCGGAGCTCTTCAAGTCCGGTGGCGAGGAGCTGATAACGAGCATGCACCAGCTCCTGCGCACGGTTTGGCTTAAAGAGAGCATGCCCGACGATTGGAATGTAAGCGTATTATGTCCTGTGCTGAAAAAAGGTGATTCAAGTGTGTGCTCCAACTACCGCGGGATCAGCCTTTTACCCATCGCATATAAGGTCCTGCCGAGTGTGCTATGTGAAAGACTAAAGCCAGTATTATCCAACCTGATCGGGCCTTATCAGTGTGGCTTTAGACCTGGAAAATCAACAACTGACCAAGGACCTTACGGAGCCAATCTATACCAGACGAGGCCTAAAACAAGACGACGGCTTATTGTGCGATCTCTTCAATATTGTAATGGAGATGATAATGAGAAAATCTGCAGTAAACACGAGTGGCACTATATTCAACACAAGCCACATGCTACTCGCGAACGCTGATTATACCTGTATACCTTCTCAGGTATACAGAAGGAATCAGCGAAAATGGGCCTAACGATGAACGAGGACAAAACGAAGTTATTAGTTTCAACGAACAATGAATCTACTCGTTTGGAAAACTGCGTGAACGTTGACAACTATAAATTCGAGGTGGTAGATAATTTTGCGTACCTAGACTCCGCCATCAACAAAACAAATAATGTCAGCCTAGAAATTCGGAGAAGAATCCTGCTTGCAAATAAATGCTACTACGGACTAAGCAATCGATTCAATGACAGAGCCCTCTCTCGACGAACAAAACTCCAGCTATACCAGATACTGGTTCTCCCTGTCTTAATGTATGGCTCAGAATCCTGGGTTATGTCACAAGCGGATGAATCGGTTCTGGCGGTATTCGAGAGAAAAATACTCCGTAAAATATATGGGCCCATTATCGTTAACGGAGAGTATCGGCGTCGTATGAATCATGAGCTGTACGAGCTGTACACTGACATTGACGTGGTCAGACGCATTAAGGTGCAACGGCTGCGTTGGCTAGGTCATGTTGTACGCATGGTCGAAAATGCTCCAGCTCGAAAAGTCTTCGACAATGAACTCGATGGACAGCGCAGAAGAGGGCGACCAAAACTCCGCTGGAAAGACCAGGTTACTGAGAACCTTACAGAACCCGGTGTGACTGACTGGAGAAGAAGCGCAGAAGATCGAGGCGCTTATAATATTTTTCTACGTGCGGTATATAATCCACTGGGATTGCATAGAAGTACCAGCTAAGTAAGTATGAATTGAAGCTTCCTTATGGTGTGAAGACATAAGGAGACATTTACGCCTCTAGGTGCGGCTCCTGGATAGTTGCGGGGCTGGTGTGGACTTTTTGCCCTTCCCCGTTAATTTTGACCAAGATGCTTAGCCAGTTGCAACCACCCCACCTCCCTTAATTTTTGGCTTATATATTTTTTTCAACCACACAAAATTAGGTGTTGGTCCTTATCCAAATCGTACAACACCTCGCGACCTCTAATATGAAAAACGAAAAGTTTCTTTTTAAAAACCGGAGGCTCGATTATGATTTGAGACACATGGTTTCTTGGAATTCATCGTTATGTATAGGAGCCCCCTTAGGGGGTGTAGATGGGGGTAGGTGTGTTTGAGAAAGATGTTATGAGGGAAAAATGACTGGGAGTCGGCCATACATTTTACCCCTCTAGTGGCGAATCTGAGTCAGTTGAGGGAATTTATGTGATTTTTTTGGCCTTTCCCTACCAACTTTGACCACGATGCGAGTTGCTAGTGTGTATAATAGACCGTATCACCTTACAGGTACACAAAAAAAAGTTCTCCGTACACCAGCGAATATGAAACATTGTTCCAAGGACATTTCAAAAAAAAAATTTTTATTTTTTTTTGTCGAACGTAGGGGTCGCCTTTTTAGTTTTTTCGTTATATCTTCCATATTAACAGTCCGATCTTAAAGCTTGATATAGCGAATTTTTTGTCTCAGCGAGGCCAATATTTTTGCTATTAGGTCCATCGACCTCAAGTGTACCGTTCTAGTACTTACCCCCCAAATCTAATTTCCTACCACCCTAATGTCACACCCTAATGATAGAAATTTATAGCTCGCAAAAAACCATAAAACTTTTGCGAAGAAAGTATCTCGATAAATACAGCACAACTATCTAAAAAATGCTTTTATAAATTCATTGTTGCCGATCGTAGGGGTCACCTTTTTAAATTTGTCATAGCTTCAATATTTACATTCAGATATTAAAGTATGATATAACGATGTGTTTGTCTGTGGCAGACCAATTTTTTTTAATTCAAAAGTCTTTGACCTGAAGTAACCTTTACATCATACCTCAAATTACACAACAAGAAATCAGCATCAAAAAGCAAAGTAAAATAATAGAAATTTTAGTCGATCGTCGATGAGACAAAAAATTCGCTGTATCAAGCTTTAAGATCGGACTGTTAATATGGAAGATATAACGAAAAAACTAAAAAGGCGACCCCTACGTTCGGCAAAAAAAATAAAAAAATTTTTTTTTGAAATGTCCTTGTAACAATGTTTCATATTCGCTGGTGTACGGAGAACTTTTTTTTTGCGATACGGTCTAGTGTATAAGGTTTCGATTTTTATGTTCTTGACCACTTTCCCCTAAAGAATTTTTTATTTGCGTCTAAATCGCTTGGTACATACTAATGTATGTATAAATAGTGACAGCTGTTATCACAGTCATCAATTACAACTAGCGTGGAAAAATTATGGCCTTTGCGTCATCAACAATTTCGTATAATTTTTCTTTGAAGTTTTTTTTACCCATAATCATCGTTGTAATTAAACAATATAATAGATTAAAACTCGAAAATCTATATGAATTTGTTGCTACATACATACGTAAACGTATGCAACATTGGCAGCATTTAAAAAAAAGGCAACTACAAATCGTGTTTCTTAACCACTGAACTCTATCTATATGTCATCCGAATCCGATAGTTATGTTCTTTCAAAATAGTTCACTACACTTGCAACCTTATTACTTAAGTATTACAACAGTGACGCCAGCGTTAAATCCGCACACAAAAGTGTCAAATATCGCTGATAGGGCAGCCATCGCTCCCCAAGCCTACACCGTTGAAATGGAAGCTCACACGCAGATAAGTTGTAGATACGTTTCGTCGACTCATCTCATGATCAATAGCCCAACAACAGCTGAGCGATATTTACGAAAATCAATGAATGGTAAATGTGGCAGAAACAATTAAACCAATGTTGCGGTTGACACCAAAATCAATAGCTAGCGATGTCAGCTGCAAGTGTTGCAAAGACCGCTCGTAGAACACCATATAAAAATCATGTCGCCCAACTATACAACAAATAGTATCGTTTAGAGCAACAAGTGCATCAGACGTAATTAGTAATACTACGAGCAAAGGAAACACTCTGTGCAATCAACAATATGCATATTTATTATCTTGCAACACTGTGGCAACTCTTTGTGTTCATGTCCTACGGCCAGGCTCAGGGTTTGGGCAAGTCTCAGCCTAATTCCTACTATTATCTAAAACAAAATGGTGGCTACGAATATGCTTTCAATACGGAAACGGGCATGCAAAGTTCTCAGACGGCAGATCAATCCAACGAGGTGACCGGCCACTACATGTACTATGACAAAGGCGTTCCCTTTATGGTTAAATACCGTGCTGGTATTCATGGCTATCAGCCTGAGATTATACCCCCTGAAAAGTTGCTTAGCGGCAACTATCATCTGCCGTCGTTCAAAACACAGGATACTGGCCGAGATTTAAGAACCTCTAATTTGCTGGAGCCGGTACAAAATAATTATCGCCTAACGCAAACCCAACAATTGGCCTCGCCAAAGGTATCCTCATTTAGTATAGGTTCAGATACGACATTGAAATTTGTCCAGGATGCTTTACAGACCATGCAGACTCAGCCGATGCATTTGTCGTTCAACGCAGGCGTAGGTCAAGTTGAACATCCCCCGGGACCATTTGCCACCACAACAGTTAGACCCCCTACCGCTCCTCTGCCGCAACCTATTACCCGCACTGAAGTGCAAGACATCAACAATTTAGCTCCCCTGGAAGACCAAAAAGCTGAGGTTAAACAACCTTACAGCTTCAACTACAATGGGGATCAATCGTCTCGCACCGAGACGGCCGATCAATCGGGTAATGTCATAGGCAGCTATTCCTATTACGATGAAGCTGGCTATCATGATGTCTCCTATAAGGCTGGTGATGAGACGGGATTTGTTATATTGGGACGCAATTCTCAGCACCAAGGCCAACATCCACAAGCGACCAGTCGGCAATATTTTCGACCCAACAGTTTAGAAACATATAATCTTAACAGTTATCGCCTTTTGCCTGATGCAAGATTGTCAACAAATTCATTGGATGAAAGAAATTTGGGTAAGCGTTCACCCCGCTCCAGCGGTGGTGGTGGAGGAACAGAGCGGTATACGGGTAAACGTTCATTGCGTAAGTTTCGTCGATATTCCAAGTGGTAAGGTGAGGAGTAGGAGTGAGAGTGGGGTAAGAAGGAGAAAAAGTAGGAGGCATTCGCTGTAACACTGGAAAATTATTTAATAGTTTACAAATGTATTTGTCGAATTTATGCAGAGTCGTTCTCGTCAAATTAAATTATATATATGTATGTAGCCTGTAGTCAGTAGTATGTATGTAGTAGTTTAGTCTTAATAAAATAAAGCAAAAATCATCAAGTGTGATTCAAAAATTAAATATGCCACGATTTGGTGTTTAATTCACTCTTAGGTACATCTAATATTGAAAATGTCCCGCCTAAAAGGCGGCAGTGTTTTAGAGTGTTTTGCATTAATGTGTACAGTACTTTTGCTATAAGTGGAAAAATAACACGAGAATGTAGTACTTAGATAATTTATCTGTTAACATGTTTATGAACAGTTTAAGAAGTGCAAAAATGATGTAAGTAATTTTAAATCATAAGAACTTTTATATACAGTAAGATTTTATTCTGTAGCTACAAAAAATGTGAAATGTGGATGGTAGTGACAGAGCTCGAACCCAGGTCACTTTAAAATACTCAAAAGACATCATCTCTCGCATGTGAAGCATAATTCAAAGAGCTTACATTAAGACATGTAGTAAAGGAACAACAAAAGACATAAGACACGAACTTGAAAATAACAAACAATTTTCATAATTACTTAGTAGGGACATAAATACTGTTACAACTTTAAACACATCCATTTCAATAATAGAATTACATATTCGACGTGATAATAACATGGTTTATGAAAGCCAACCACTATAGCGTAGACTGTTAAAGGAATTCGAAATTGCTTCAGGTTTCACCATGGGTTGGTGAGATAAAGGGAACCGTATCGCTTTTTAAGTACAAAATCAAAAAAGGCAACATTTTCGAAACGCTCAGTCCGCTAGGGATTGGTCACATGTTTGCATACCGGACCGGCCACACCCAGTTCGAACCACCCAAGTCATCAAAGCCGTCAACTCAAAAATTTAGCGAAACCCGTTCGAAACAAAAAAAAAAAAAAAATCATGGTCTGTGTGATGAAAAATCAATGAGTCTTAGTTTTAAAAAAGACTTGTAACTTAGTGCTTTCGAATGACGTACAGGACATTTTCTGACAACAGCTTTAAATAAAATCGAACAGGAAAATGCAAACGTTTTTCGGTGAAGCACGCTGTTAACTAGCACAGCGAAACTACGTCTACAGATGACAAGATTGTTACAGTGCAGGAAAACTATAACAAGGAAAATGTTAGGGTGTATGTACGGTCATCTAAAGAACCATCTTGAACTTATTCCACAGGTCTTTTAGTTGCATTTTGTTTTTGAACAAGGGGTCAGAACATCGGGCATTATGTACAAAGAAACAATTTTAGAACTTGATGTAAAGCCATTTAACCATTCCCTATTTCAAAATCAGCTGAGGACTTTCTCTACAAGCCCCGCTTTAAACATAAATGTCGAAAAGTTTAGAGGACATAGTCTCCCACAAAGTTGCCAGTTAGAATGACAGTGGTCTAACTCAAGAAATCAAAAAAACTGAGATTATAAAATTTTTTCTTTACTTCGACTAGTTCTTCAAATACCAGGAGTCGGTGTTTCGAACTATTTTCTTCGTTTTATACACATCACAATTGTCTCCGTTGTTCGTATGAGAGTCATCTAAGTCAGACAATATTCTGAGACAGTGCAGTGGAGACTAAAAAACTAAACCAAAAAAAAAAATTCAATAATCCGATTAACCAAGAGGAGGACAGAAGCCAAGGATATAAAACCGGTTTTTAAGCCCAAGTTTCGGAACCGGTTTTTTGAAACTGGTTAGCCATTGTCATTAGGGTAATATAGAGAACTATAAAGGTATAAAACCGGTTCCTAAACCCGGGTTTTTAAAACTGGTATGCTATTCCCATTAGGGTAAGTTAGGGAACGATTATAAAGATATAAAGCCGGCTTTCTGAAAATGTTGAAATATATTCCTATTATTTAATATGAGTACTATTAAAAATGTGGCTGCCAAAACGAAGCTATTTTCATAAGTACATCTTCTTAAGTACGTAATAATAATGAGTTTAAAATTTATTAATTTAATTTTAATTAAATAAAATTTTTTTTCTTATGAAAAATCTAAATTTTTAAAATTATTTTTTATTTCTCTTGCTATGGCTGTATAAACTATTTTCGTATTAAAATAAATAATTTTTCATCTTTATAAACAAACTTGTTTTCATTTCTCAGTTTTTGACCAATTTGATCAGGATGAAAGTCAGAAATTAATTAATTTTTTTAAAAAATTGCAGACAGTGACAGAATATTTTAATACTATTTTAATTTTGTGCATTAGACCTTAGATATCTCGAAACGAATAAAGTATGACTTAGATCACTATCATTCTAACAGGCAGAAATGATACCACAATATTGATTTTCTTAAGACTGCATTCATTCGAGCTGTAGCCAATATTCCAACGAACGCAGTGCGTGCTGCTGACCAAGACCAAATTCGTTTCATCACATTTTAAGACGATTGGGCCATGTCCGTCTTTTCTGTCGGGCTTGATGTCTGCTGGGCAGCGTAACTGAAATAAAGTTCCAAATCGAAAACTAGAGGATATTCCAATTTAGTAGGCAAAATCTCATAAAACCTAAATATCTGCCACATTCCTAATGATACCTTTCATACAAATGACCGAATTCTCTCATACACATTTACTTACATATCTTGACTACGTCGATGACGTTATACAGCCTTCCGCATGATTATCTGCATTATGATTTTAAAGAGATCGCATGACAAACTATCACCTTGCCTAAAGCTTCGCCTGGTAGAAAATGGTTCTGTCAGATTTTTAACTGAAGATTTCGAATCGGTCAGTGCTATCCCACAAAGTCGTATCAACTTCGCTGGAAAACTAAATTCATTTTAAAAATTATATTTAAAATACTTAAAAAATAATAAAAAAAAATCCAAACGGGAAAAAGTGTCAAGTCTTACTACTTTCACGTATTGTCGCAATCTTACTTACTTTTATTACTTCTAAGAATAACACAAAGTCATCAACGTTTTTTCTCCAAAAAAATTTGCACATATCCTCAAATACATTTTTTAAATTAATTACAAAAAATCAAAATTTTTGTCGAAAATATGTTGCTTTCACTTAATTGTGAATAAATTCTAAAATTTCGGATTTTTGTTTCATCAAAATTGGACTAGTCATTATTGACTTATACCCTCAAACGTGGCTGTAGGAGCTTGAAAGCTTTAAGCCCAAAGCGGCACAGGTTAGCATACTCAAACTATCCTAAAACCTGCAAAGACTTATCATTTTTGGGCGTGGCACCAACAAAAATCCAACATTGATTTTTATCACCACGTTAGTACATATGCTTGTTTTGCCTTTCTTAAGCACAGGTCATAGAATACTCAGATTCCAATCATCGGACATATCGTCGATGATACGCGTGATTTCGTCACTTATGCTGCCTATGGGAATGGGCAGAGAACGAAAGTGTTGCCTACATATTTGCAGTACACTCTGAATGTCCGTGATCAGATTTCCGCCTACGTCCTTACATGTACGGATCCTTGTTCCAAAATCTTTGCTTGTGACCTTTTGGTAGAACTTTCGGGTTTCACCTCTATCCCTGAAATTTCCGATATCCTGGCTCTCTCTTTTCTTCCATAGACGCTTTTTCCGCCTGCAGAGGAGCAAGCCTTGCATTGGCTGCAGTTTTGCCTTGTATATGCAGCAACCTTTTCTTCAGGCATTTCGCGACATATCCATACATCCGACTTTTCAAATACCCATTACGTAATCGCTGATGTCAGCTATATTAAGTAGCAGTCAGTGATGATTCTCTCGCTTATGATCCGCCTTATATTTACACAGGAGTGTTATAGGCCGTTTAATCGGTGCGCTTTTGCTTACAAAGTAAGGGAAGATATCAGTAAGTGCTATTCCGGTTGTTCTTACATTATAAGCGGAGTATTATGCGAGCTTGATAATACGCTTGGGACCGGCAGTGGCATAGTAGATAGAATACGCGACTACCATGCGGGAGATACCGGGTTCGATTTCCGCATCCAATCATCTATATTTTTCTTTCATTGCCGGCCCCCTCGATGTTGTCGTATAAGTGTCGAGTCAATCGACCTGCGTAGCTAAAGCTTCTTAAACAGTGCCGTTCGCATTCGTCGATAAAAAGTAGGTGCCGTAGTTGTGAATTAAAAATAGAAAGCGTGAAGCTATCCCATACCTCATTCAAGGGGTGTAAAGAGAAATTAAGTTTAAGTAAGATAATATGCTTGATTACGAAGTAAGTGACGATGTAAGTAGGTGTCATTTCAATAGTATTGTAATCGGAGTTATAATGAGTGGACGATGTTTTTTACATTACATACGCATTACATTCTAAGTACTTAGATCCTCGTTTACAATGTCATACTGATGTCATGGATTACTTAATATGTGCTTTGTTTTTTTTACCAGTGGGATTCCTTATGGTACCAGGACTTGTCTGAGCGTTTTTTTTTTTTCATGACCCAGTACGGTCGTCGTTACGGCAGTGGTCATAGAATTCGAAATATGCTGCTGCTGGGTGGGCATCAGATTTAGGCGGGTTTGTTTAAAGTAGTTGAGAGAGTTGGTTGGAGTAGGCATCGGCTATTTCGGTGATATCTAGCTGCCTTTGCGTTTGATTACGAGGGTTTCTAGCGCTTCTTATTTGCGTACGTATGGCGGTGATCCGAGTCAATATTTGTACCGGGACCGGCCGTGCCATAGTGGTTAGAACACGCGACTATCATGCGGGAGATCACAGGTTCAACTCCTGGCTCCAGTCATCTTAAAAGAAAAATTTCTTTCGTTGTCGGCTCCCCTCTAATGTTGTCGACAGCAACTTCGCAGTATTTGTATCGAGTCAATCGGCATGTCTGGCAAAAGCTTCTTAAACAGTGACGTTCGCATTCGTCGATAAAAAGTAGGTGCAGTAGTTGTGAATTTAAAATAGAAAGCGTGTGAATTCACAACAACGCGAGAAGCTATCCCATACCTCATTCATGGGGTGTAAATGGAAATTAAGTTAAGTTTATTAAGTCATGACACTCCACCACGTGATCAATCAGGTTGCCTTGTGGATAACTTTGTGTGAAACTCTGATTGCACTCACTACCATGTTTCTAGCTGAGTCGAAGCTAACTAGTCTAAATCTGTTATCGGGGGTATTGTTGTGTAGACAAAATTTTCTGAACCAAGAACATCTTCTCTTCCTATTTTAGGTCTCCCAGAACAATTTTAATGTCATGTACAGGCCAGCGGTCATATATATTCTCCAGGCGCTAATTGAATGCATATTTAATGTCCTTGCCATTGTGTTTCGTGTTTTTCTGCATGGCAGCTGAAAAATATGATACAGTTCATTCGTCGTGTGCATCCCTGTACCGTCCATCGCATATCCTGTATGGTGGTGGTTTCAGCCTTGTAGTTTAACGGATGTTTAGTTGTATCGCCCAGGAAACATATAATCTTTCGGACTTTGTAAGCTGCTTGGAGACCTCCAAATACAGATTTGGTTATTCCCAAGTGAATAAAGATCAGGACACTAATTTTTGAAAATCCTCCATTCCACGTTTTGGGTTTAAATTGCCATTATCCTTTACATGTGTAACTATTTAACAGCTTTTGAAACGTGTGTACGAATTTAGTGGAAATTTGCAAATTTCATTTTACAAAAAGTACTGAATATTTCTTACCGTTAAATAAACGAAGAAATATAAACAAAAAATTACAATAAATATTATGTTCATCATATTAATCCTTAATGATAAATTCATCAAAAAAATTTAACTTTATTACCATATTTTTAGTTTAGGTAAGGTATAATCGGCAGCCGCGGGCCCCTGAGTAGGTTCTAGGTGGGTCCTAGTGCATGTCCGGTTGTGACATGATAATAAGACAATATTATTAAATATTGAGATTAATAAAACATCCACTATGGCAACTCATATAGGATGATTCACTATCTTTAAATTTTATAACTTTTTAGTAGTGCTGTATTAGACACCACGGCTACGACGGATATGTGAATATAATTACAATTGTTTATAGTATTTAATTTTAATATAATACTGTTAGGTTATAAATATAATACTCTAACTTCAAATAGAAATCCCTGCTTGTAATGCATGTCAACAAAACAAAAGACTTAAGACAAAAACTTGAACAGAATAGTTTAAATTGTCAATGACTGCGAATACATCGAAATTAAGTCATTTGTTTCTAACAAAACTCATAAATATACATAAAAAAAAATCTTAAATATATACACCGCACTTTTATTTTAAATTATTACCTCAATTTTAAACTAATTGTCGTCAAAGTGTGTCAACTATATAGCAGACGCTTTGAGACATATCGAGTCAGTGCCCTCCCGGGAGCTGATACTACACTTGCTGCCTGGCTGACTAATGTTGGCCTATAAATCTACATTTCGTTGTTTTACTTGATTTTATGAATGTAATGTGATTTGCGTTTGTTTAAGTCTCCCCCGTACAATTTAATGGTTTATAAAACTATTTCGTATTAACCACAAACACACACACACACACACAGCCAAACAATTGGTAACTAATTGCAAAGAAACACACTGACTTAAGAAGAAGAACGTCGTGGAGGGAAAAAGATCAATCCAAATGGGAGGGCCACAAAGACAAATTTGCCTTCACAGAGGACTGTTTAAAATTCCAGACATTTGCAATTGAACTCGTGGACACTTGTGCATACATAAATTTATTTGTGTATATATAAGCTGATTCGTATTGAGTTGGGATTTTTGCTACTGTAACTATGCGTTGTTTACATTTGAGGCAGTAATTGTGACCAGGTCTTGAAGGTGGCGATGGCAATATTGGTTACTTATGTTTAAAATCAACCTTTTGATAGGTTTCATATACACAATCACTCCAATTGATATCGAATGAACTAATGGAGCATGGCTATGGTAATGCAATAAACCAATATCTACCAATTTGCCAAAATTGTACGAGTACATATGAATATCAATAGAAGCCTTGAAATTTATGGTGCTTTTAATGTAATGCAAATGTAAGGTTTTATTAAATTTTATTTATTTTTGAGTTATTACAATGGCATTCTTAATTCTTGGCAAATGGTCGTCAACAAAAATTTCACTTTTTCTCTTTGATTACAATCAGACAAAAAATTAAAGGTCATATGTTTAATTAAGTCGTTATCTGGCGATATACTTAAGTTAAGCTACTCAGTCGTCGGCTGAACCACAAAACTTTCTATTTCTGGTGCTGTTGTTTACTGTTGACCGTAGTGAAAGAAAAACCATCGAAATTCTTATAATTTGCCAAAATGCAATTAAATTGCAGTAAACAATATGATAAACATCTGTTTATAACATTAACAACAACAACAACAAAGTCAGCCATAATAGTAGATGACTTTCTTTGTTTTCTAGTCAAGACACGTATATTTCAGTGTTTGACGCACTCGTAAAGAGATCAACATTTGTCAGCCTAAAACCAAAACAAACCAAAAACTCTCAAAAAAAAGTGTAAAAAATCAGTTAGTTTTACAGCTGACTACACTCTCATTCCCTAACTGCGGCCAAAGCGGCATTTTGTGCTTACATCTTTAACAAGCTCAATGTCGGTTAAAAAATTTGTATTCAAATGGTAAGTGATGAAATGAATATTCAGAGCCAAAGACACAAATCAGAGTAAACTGTTGAGAAATGTAGCATAACGAATTAATTTGCAATTGGTCATAGTCAGAACAAGATTTATGATGGTTGAAATTGGAGAGAAATGGAATTATTTGGTTAGACATGAAAAATTATGCTGTTAATTTTATTGTTGTTTGAAATTTGGTACTGCGACTAAGAATATTTTTTAGCTATAGTCAAGAGAAATTCAAAAAAAAAAATAATGTTTGTAAATAATAATGAAATTTTGTTCACAAAACTTCAACTGAAAATTTTTTTCTATCATTCGAGTTTGTGTCTTAAGTCTTTTGTTATGATTAAGACTATGTTGCATGCTAGTTCTTTAATCAAATTCAATATTTTTGACAAAATTGAACTGATCCAAACTATCTAAACACCAAATTACAATACAGTTTCCCTCCCGCTCACCAACCGTATATAAGTATTAATTTGCAAATTTGTAATTGTTTATATTTCTACGGCTATAATACAGCTTTGTATTAAGATGAAGTGGATGGGGGATTTTTCTAATTTGAGTATTTTGATTGTTATTCACCTGGCAATAACCATAATCTCTCTTTGGAGGTTCCCAAGCAGCTCACAACGTCCGAGAGATCACGTATTCTCCGGGCAATGCCATTAAACATCCGTTCAGTGGTAGCAAATGTAAAAAGGCGCAAGGTTGAGTAACCTAATCGGCGTGCGTCTTAGGAAGCATTAAACAGAATGTATTGAAGCTCAAAACAACGGATCTCCTAGTGGCTTTGGCAGCCCCTAGAAACTAAGATCGGGCGCTATGGCCTAATAAGCCATTCTCCTTAAACAAAACCAATTATTATGAAAACACGAAGAAACGAAAAAACCAGTAAGAGAGTTTCAGTCGGACAACCCGACTTACATATACCATCACCCTCAGTACAACAAAAAATTTTGTATTATACTGATATTACACTGTAAGACAAATATAAACTTTTGACCTCACCCATGATTAAACTGACCAGATTCTGAAAATATAGCTAAAATAAAAATATACGTATCACCAAGTTTTTTTAGATCAGCTCATTAAGGTTTTTTACGATCAATTCAATTTTTGGAGCAAAGCTCCCATACAACGACTCAAAACTTTCTCCTGTTCGTAGAACCAGAGAGTTTTTAATAGATTTTAACGATTTTTTTTAAAATGTATTTCAAATGGCCAGGATGTGGTTCTGACCAATTCCAAATTTAAAATTTGTCACAAATTAAATTTGTCACAAACAAATTGTCAGCAGATTTTGATGAATTTTTTTTTTTAAATATGTTTCAAATGGCCAGTAGCGGGTTCTGACAAAGACCAAATTTATAATATGTCAAAAATTAAAATTGTCACAAATTGTCAAAATTTAAAATAACCACAATTTTTTTTAAAATGTTTTTCAAATGGCTAGGAGCTGGTTCTGACTAGCAAAATGTGTTGCCAAATTAAATTTGTCACAAATTTTAAATTTGGGCCTCGTCAGAACCTGCTCTTGGCCTTTTGAAAGACAATAAAAAAAATTCATCAAAATATGTTAACAACTCGCAAAGTTCTGCGAACAGGAAGAAGTCACTTTCAAGTCGTTGTATGGGAGCTTCGCTCCGAAAATTGATTTGCTCGTAAAAAACTCAAATGAGCTGATCTAAAAAAACTGGGTGATACTTATATTTTTATTTAAGCTATTTTTTCAGAATCTGGTCAATTTGATCATTAGTGAAAAATCGTGTCATACAGTGTTATTACTCGATTTCTAAAGTGGGCGGAATGGTATATTTGTATGGGAAGTACCAGAAGGGGCGTGTCTAGACTTCCAGATTATTTCTCCAAAACGTTATCCTGTTATAGCTTCACTAAATACAGAATTTGGGCACGATCGCGTTGGGTGTATTGATATTATTACTCCATCTCTAAAGTGGGCGGAAAAGTGCATTTGTGTGGGAGGTACCATAAGGGAAGTCGCTAAACTTCCAATTTTTTCTCCAAAACTTTATCCTGTTATAGCTTTACTAAAACTATTATTTGGGCACGATGGTGACGAGTTTATTGACATTATTACTCCATCTCTAAAGTGGGCGAAGAGGTACATTTGTATGGGTGGTACCAGAAGGGGCGTGTCTAAACTTCCAGATTTCTTCTATAAAACTTTTTCCTGCTTGAACTTTACTACATACAGAATTTGGACACGATCGCGTTAGGTCTATTTATAATATTAATCGATTTCTAAGGTAGGCGGGATTTATTAAATCTTATATACTGACTCGTTGGTATATATGATTTAAAAAATCCTTTGAGGAGCGTAGCTGAGCGCTACGGGACGCGTCCACAGGTTGCGGATAGTGGAACGCCCCGTAGTTTCTCACTTCGGGGTAATTGCCTTTTTTTTTTGGCGATCGCGGACAGCTCAGCGGTAACAAGAAGAGGGTCTTGAGGGGACGTCTCTGTGCAAGGACCATCCCATAAAACTCAAGTGCCAACGAGGCTTGTTATGTCACTGGCGATTGCTGGCGCCAGTAAATAACTAGTATGCACGCCATCGTCCAGTTTAACTTGGGTGGTGAAGTATATTAGCACCATTTCAGGAAGAACATGACGTATAGGAAACGCCCTCTGTCCGATCCTCCGGGTGAGGACCGTATAACCCCCTGGCAGATAGGGTTAAAATGCAAAACTGCGGGCCGGGTGCCTACCAACACTCCCTTCTCCCGGCGAGAGTAGGGTGACCAATAAGTCCTAGTTACCTAGGGCCAATTATATTGGTTATAACGTGGATCAACCCAGTTTAGAATGTTTTTGGATGGAGGAAAATAAAGATAAAAAGCGGGTGGTAATATACACCCAACCGTCGGTGGCGGCTGTGGCGGCGACCACCGGCGGGCACGGTGAGGAGTCTTGCTCCTCTCTACGTGTCGCCAGCGGCCACATACTAAATGATTTAAATGTCGACGGTACGCACAACGAAAAGGACAATGATTACAACACTAAAGTCGGGCTAAATTTTCGAGAGGTTAATGATAGCATCCTGGCGCAACAGGAGGAATTACGCGTGCGCCTCTCGCAGATGAGGGTGAAGGACAAAGGAAGAAGCCAACTCGCTCCCCCAACCCCCGAGGATTTCACAAGCAAGACCGAGTCATCTACATGAAATGGTGAACCTATCTCTGAACCTCTCTCTGATGAGGAAGGTATTAGCATTGTAGGCGAACCTTGGTTCCGTTGTTGGATTTTACATCATGCCCGGAAATAGTGATCCCTAATAGAGAAGTTTGGAAAGATTCCCTACCTTTCAGCGGGCTATCCATTTTCACTGATGGTTCGAAAATGGAAATTGGAACAGGATCGGGTATCTTCAGCGAGGATCTGAATCTCAGGCAACATTTCCGACTGGATGACGACTGTAGCGTGTTCCAGGCGGAGATCTTCGCTATCACGAAATCTGTGGAGCAAATACTGGCAAGTAATCTGGAGGAGATCGTCACAATTTATGTGGACAGTCAAGCGGCCTTAAAAGCCTTGGCATCGAAGGCTATAAAGTCGAGATTAGTGCATAGGTGTAGGACAGCGCTCTCAGAACTGCTGGAAAATAGTGTTCGGTTTTGCTGGGTCCCCGGACACAGTGACATATCAGGAAACGAGGAAGCGGATGAACTGGCGCGGAAAGGTTCAGCACTGGAACCCGACCTATCGGATGGATCAGTGCAACCACCAATGTGTCACGTATACGGAATTGTGACCCGTCACATTGAACGGCTGGCAAATACGTTCTGGGAACATCGCACCGACTGTGTGGTGTCACGGGATATTTGGCCAAGGCTGGATGCAAGACGAACCAGATCACTGTTGGAGCTAGATAGGAGGTCCGTTAGACGACTAATTGGAGTAATCACGGGACACTGCGACGTCAGAGCATTCACATCTAACTGGGAGACGACACAGGAGGATTACTGTAGGCTTTGCGACGATGAGGAGGAAATTGAGACCGTTGAGCATTTGTTATGCCATTGTCCTGCTCTTCATAGAAGAAGGAAACAATTCCTCGGAAAATGGTTCTTCGATAGTCTCACTGAACTGTCGTCTTGTAACATGGAGAATCTGGTGAAGTTCACTGATGGCTTGATCTGGCTTAAGGGCAAAGGACCATAGTGTTCGCACGCAATCTCACTACTTGCATATACGTATATATATATATAGTTGAAGGAGAGAGCTCATCGGAATTATCTTTTTAGCACTTTTTATCTCTTCCACTATTTATTTTTTTTCTGACCTTTTTTCTGAACTTATTACTTTTGTATTTTTATTGTTAAACATTCTTCCCCCTTATATTTCTTCTATTTAAATTAGGACAATCACAATGGACCATAAGGGTCTCCGAGTGTTGTAACGGCATGGTACTGAGCTGTGCCATTACTTGTCCTCAACCTAACCTAACCTAAGGTAGGCGGTACCAGATGTCTATGGGAGGTACCAGATGGGGCGTGGCTAGACTTCCAATTTTTTCTCAAAAACTGTATCCTGCTATAGATTTACTAAAGAAAGAATTTGGGTACGATCGCGTTGGATTTATTGGTATTATTACTCCATCTTTAAAGTGGTCGGAATGGGAGGTATGGGAGGTACCGAAAGGGGCGAGGCTAAATTCCAATTTTTTTCCGAAACTTTATCCTGTTATTGCTTTACTAAGTACAGAATTTGGGAACGATCCCGCTGGATGTATTGATATTATTACTCGATTTCTGAAGTGGGCGGAATGATGTATTTGTATCGGAGGTACCAGAAGGGGCGGGGCCGTGTAGCCCATTTGCAATATGTGTTACACTTTTGGGTCGTATCAAATGATATATACCCTCATCTCTAAGGGTGATGGTATAACAAGAACCCCTCAAATGTTGACGACCCCTGCAAACGTTGTAAGGACCATGATTTACGGATATGCACCTTGATTGTCCGAACTCTCTTCAGAGAAGGTGCCTCTATCCAACTGGCGGATGTCCTCGACAAATACAAGGCTGACATCACCGCCATGCAGGAAATGCGATCGACGGGACAAAAATGCACACGACAAAAGAACTGTGCCGATCATTACAGCTGCAATGCAGAAAGACACGAATTTAGATGTAGATTCATAGTCGGCCAGATCCTTCGACATCTGGTATCGCTGTTTAACACTGTAAGTGACCGAATAGCCACTATTCGCATCAAGGTGAAATATTTGTACGTTACGCTGATTTGTGTACACGCCCCGAAGAAAGGCAAAGATGAGGACATCCATTCTATGAGCGCCTGGAGGAAATATATGACCGCTAGTTGCAGCCACGGAACGCACACGATTAAGTAGTGCTAAAAATAATAGTAACGAAACGCAATAGTAGCTGGACATCACAAAGCTGCATACCACCAAGATAGCCAACTTGGTGCCTACTCCAACCAACTCTCTCAATTACTTCGAGCCAACCTCTCTAATTCTGTTGTTTCCGACACCCAATGGCAGTATATTGCGAATTCTATGACCACTGCCGCAACGACCGTACTGGGTTATGAAAAACTACACTCAGACAAGACCTGGTACGATGAAGAATGTCGCTAAATGTTTGAGGAAAAGAATGTTGCATACAGGACAAAACTGCAGCCAATGGCAACGCGTGCAGTGACGGAGCGTTATAATGAGAAGTGGAGGGAGATGACACGCCTCTTTAGGCGGGAAAGCGTCTATGGAAGAATAGAGATAGCCA
Source organism: Muscina levida (assembly GCA_964034835.1). Classification (NCBI taxonomy): domain Eukaryota; kingdom Metazoa; phylum Arthropoda; class Insecta; order Diptera; family Muscidae; genus Muscina; species Muscina levida. The sequence goes on along the minus strand of OZ035883.1, from coordinate 25,141,752 downwards.
GGATATCGAAAATTACAGGCATAGAGGTGAAGCCCGAAAGTTTTACCAAAAGGTAAAAAACAATGGGTTTGCATTAGAGATCCCCACCTGTAAGGACGGAGATGGAAATCTAGTCACTGACATTCAGAATGTGCGGCAAATATGGAGGGAACATATTCAATCTCTACTCGTTCCCGACGGCAGCATAAATGTTGAAATCACACCAATCATAGACTGTCCACCACCGAGCCAAAACAAGATCAGCACGGCAATTGCATGGCTGCGGGAGCCGATGAACTGCCAGCAGACCTGCTAACTCATGCACACGATTTGGTTCAAGGAATGCATGCCCGATGATTGGAGTCTGTTCAAGGTCCTGTTCTTAGCGATCCAAGTGTGTGTACAAACTATTGCGGGATCAGCCTTTTACCTATCGCATACAAGGTCCTGTCTAGAGATTATGTGAAAGACTAAATCCCATTTTAACGAACCTGATTGGACCTTATCAGTGTAGCGTTAGACCTCGGTTATCCACGATCGACTAGATATTCACACTACGACAAAACCTGGAGAAGACCCAAGAAATTAAGTTCGTTCTATCCTTCCATCTATTTATCGACAACAAAGCTGCATTCGACAGTGCGATACGACAGAAATTGTTGAATGCTATGGCTGAGTTTGATATCCCCGCAAAGCTTATACGACATTGCGGGATGACACTGACTAACACAAAGTCTTTCGTGGCACAAATCTAACAGAGCCATTTCCTACCAAGGGATCTTCAGACAAGGCGATAGTCTGTCATGCGATCTCTTTAACATCATAATGGAGATAATCATGCGGAAGGCAGCAGTAAACACGACTGGCACCATCTTTAACAAAAGCCACATGTTGCTCGCGTATGCTGATGATATAGATATCATTGGCCGAGGACTGCGGGATGTTACTGCGGCTTTCTCGAGCACTGAAAAGCAGTCGGCAAAAGTGGGTCTGGTGATTAATGAAGACAAAACCAAGTTATTTGTTTCAATGAACATTGACTACGTCGATGGCATTATACAGCTCATACAGCTCATGGTTCATTCAACGACGGTACTCGCTGTGTATTTTCTCTCGAAGACTCCTAGAATAGAATTAACCGCTTATGTCATTACTCAGGATTTTGCGCTGTAGGGCAAGGCAGGAAGAATCAGTTTCGGGCAGAGTTGCATCTTTGTTCGTCGAAATATGGCTATGTCTCTTGCTTAGGTGATAGTAACAGCATTTTACGATCAATACACGTCTCTTGATTTCCATGCTGACAATGTTATTTCTGTTTCTGGCGTTCACGCAGCGTCCCAGATGAGTGGACTCTTTGTTCGTTGAAACAAATAACTTGGTTTTATCCTCATTTTATCCTCCAGACCGACTTCTTGCGACTGCTTCTCAATGCTTGAAACGGTTGCAGTAACATGCTGCAGTCCTCGGACAATGATATCAACACCATCGGAAATCGCGACCAACACGAGACTTTTATTAAAAATCGAACCAATCGTGTTCACTGCATTCTTTTGCATGATCATCTCCATTGCGGTGCTAAAGAGATCACATGACAGACTCTTTCCTTGTCTATAGCATCGCATGGTATTAAATGACTCTGCCAGATTTCTGCCTAATTTAACAGAACACTTCATGTCTGTCAGTGACATCCCGCATAGTGGTATCAGCTTCACGGTGATACTAAACTCAGCCATAGCAACTAATAGTTTCTGTCGTTCTGTGGACTGTAGAGTGTAGCTTTGAAATCAATAATTAGATGAAAGGATGGAACTATCTGCATTTCTTGGATCTTCTCCAGGATTTTTCGTAGTGTGAATATCTGGTCGGTGGTCGATTACCCAGGTCTAACCGTACACTGATAAAGTCCAACCATGTTCAATAGGTTAGGCTTAAGTTTTTCACATAACACATTAGACAGGAACTTGTATTCGATGGGTAAGAGGTTGATCCCCCAATAGTTGGTACACACACTTGGATCGTCTTTGTCATGCAATTGCCGTGCTGATCTCGTTTTATCGTAGTCGTTAAATGGCGTAATTTCGTCATATATGCTGCTTTCGAGAACGAGCAGAGTATGATAGCGTTCTCTCCATATTTGCAGCACACTCTGCGAGTCCGTGAACGGATTTCCATCTCTGTCCTTATAGGCAGGGATTCTTGTTCCAAAACTTTTGCTTTTTTCCTTTTGGAAAATCTTTCGGGCTTAAAAGAGAGTTAAAATGTTTCAAGAAAATATTCCGCTGTAACATTATGTTTGTAACATTTGACTCGTAGAGGTTATTTGTCTTCGGTGACTCTTTTCTGAAGAATACTTCTAGCGAAGATTCTACCCCTTAACCTCCCTCACAAGTTGACTTTAAGCTAATTTTCAAAATTAAACCTTAAAAGTCCCATACGGGTGAGAGCTAGAGGGTTAATATGTTCCGTGGAAATGTTCCCACGGAACATGTTTATATAGGTCACCGAAGACATGAACTATCTCCAATGTATTTATACCCTCACCCTACGGGTAGGAGGGTATATATCATTTGATACGACCCAAAAGTGTAATACATGGAAGAAGTCATTTTATACCCTAGGTTTCTTTGAATCAAATTCGATTCATGATTAATTTTTAAGTCGTTAGAGCCATGTCCGTCTGTCTGTCTGTCTGGCTGGTACGCACGATAACTTTCGAAAGACGAAACCAATTGTTTTGAAACTTTTCATAGGCTAATATTTCCTAAAAACTACTTACGGTATTGGAAATAGGCTACATGGCCCCTTCTGATACCTCCCATTCAAATGTACCATTCCACCCACTTTAGAAAAACTTAAAAAAAAAAAAATTCGCTTTACACCCCATGAATGATGTATGGGATAGGTTGTGAATCAACACGCTTTCTATTTTTAGATTCACAACTAACCCACTTTAGAACTTTAGCAAAAATATCAATACAACCAACGCGATCGTGTTCAAATTCCGTATTTAGTAAAATTGTAGCAGGATAACGGTTTTCAGAATAAAACTGGAAGTCTAGCCACGCTCCCTTTGGTACCTCCATACAAATGAATCACTCCGCCCACTTTAGAAATTCAGTAATAACATCAACACACCCAACGCGATTATGCCCAAATTCTGTATTTAGTAATGCTACAGAAGGATAAAGTTTTGGAGAAAAAAACTGAAAGTGTAGCCGCGCCCCTTCTGCTACCTCTCATACGACTATACCATTCCGCCCACATCAGAAATCAAGAAATAATATCTAAACACCCAACGCGGTAGTGTTCAAAATCTGTATTTTGTTAAGCAAATCGTATGTTTTTATTGAGGGTAAGGGTATATGTTAATCGGTTTACCCGACTGAAACTTTCTCACTTGTTTTACACATGATTTTTCATAATCTTTGATTCGACGTTTGACTAAAAATATCAAACCACTATATATAAAAAAATTGTGACGAAGTGGAGCAAAATGGAATTTGATGTTGATAATAACCCACAAATTGTTGCATAGTGTTATAAATATTAAAACTTTAAATAATATTTATAGTTCTTTTGTTAATACTATTCCTCTTTGTAATTTGTCCAGTTAATAAAAATTTATACTTATCACTGTAAACGAAATAGAAATGCTCAAATTTGAGGTATTCATCTTAAGCCTATGAAAAAAAATATATCTTACTACCTCTTTTTTAAAACATTGATATACAAACTACTTTACACCTGTCTAAGATTTCCATTTTGTAAAAGAATCGACGATGGCCAGTCAATGGCCGCCGTTTTATTGCTGAGTGTAATTTATAGCACGTTGTAAGCCTATAAATTTTTTGAACAACAATAAAACGCTGCAAGTCTAAAGATACCATAAATTCAAAGCCTAACAATTTCTTACAACGAAACTAATTCTTTTCTATTGCTAAACCCCAAGAAATCCAATACATAAAATATGAAAACCTAATGTCATCAATTGCACTCCACAATGAAAAACCTCAGCTCCATACTTGTCATCATTTAGCTGTTACTGGTACCCAAAAAAACACACAAAACACTTAATTACTTGTTGGGTTAATAACCCTAATAACTACACACACACACAAAATCAATAACAAAAGCTAAAGCAAACACAGGCACTTGTTATTGTGCTGCATACATACAGCACACCAAGCCAACTCAAACAAAAGACTTAGGAAACAAACCTGCAGCACCAGCAATGACAACATATGAAAACAAAATAGGCCACAATGTTAACGACTTAAATCCTCAAATATTCTAATTTGACAACATGTCGAACATAGAATAACATTACTTATGTATTCCTTTGACATCTAAAACAACGCATTGATCTAAAATAAAATAAACTGTTTCCACATAAGTTAACACCCCAAAATCCCCACAGAATGACGGAAATACAGAAATTTACGATTTACTCGCATAGTAAGTGCTTTAGTTTGTTGACAAATAGAGCACATTGGCATAGATTTACTATTAGATTAGTTTTTTTTTTTGGTTTGTGTTTTGCGCTTCAACCTTGCAATTCGATAAATGCCTCTTGGGTGTTCGGCGACCCATCAGTAATTATATGTATATCACATGGGTAAATAAAAATCAGTTAAATGAATAATTGAAATACCAATGTATTGCATTACCCCCTATACTGACACACTGACGGCACTGGCACTGTCACTTTACTCCACACACTATTGACTGTCATCCATCGAAGACACGAAATCAACACCGCCAGTGCGACCATAAACATGACCTTCATGTATAAAATAAAAACTAAACTATATGTACATTAATTTAATCGATACATGTCTGCAGATAGTGTAAGAGATACTACGCCATGACGCTTAGTCTCTTGCGTCTTCGGTCGCTGCGAAGAAAAATTAAAATGAACACTGTAATATACATCGCTTTGAATCCTCTGCAATTTCAATCATGAGGGAAATTTATGAAGTAGTAAAACAACACTATCACAGAGTTTGATCTGTTGGTGCACACCATCGCAATCATTTGATTGGACTTGAAGTGTGTTTTAATTTTCTTGGAACACCAGAAGGAGGAGGACGAGGAATACATATGTATGCGGATCACTAACTGGCATATATTGTGATGCGTGAGTACACCTCTACGCTACTCATGGGGACAGAGAATACAAGACGTTTCTAAATTAAGAATTTTGTTGTTTTTTTTTGTGTTGGTTGTTTACTTTAAGGCTTAAAAATACCTTAAGTAAATACAATCAGAATCTAGTGAGATCTTTATGTGATTTCTTTAGTAGACAAAGGAATGACACGTTTCATTATAATCGACCAAAGAGAGGAGCTTAATTGAAGTTATACAAAAAAAGAGGTATTCATTGCGGCACAGTGGGAGATATGACAATTTTTGATAAAGCAGAAAGTATAGATCATAAATGATTTTTAAAAAATTTTAGTATTTCTTATATACGAAAAAAGTTACGAATATTTATAAAAAATATTTTAAAAAAAACACAAAATAGTATTGAAGAAAAATTAATTTAAAAAAAGTAATTATATATAAAAAAACATTAAAAACATTTACATTGAAACCAAAAAAAAATTTAAAAAATTAATGGAAAGAAAATGAAAAAGTAAAAAAATTGGTTTAAAAACGATAACTTTTAACAAAATTTATTTCACAAAACACATGCATTGCTCATAATTTTTTTAGATTTTATATAAAACAAATGAGTTTTTTAATACATTATTTGCAAAAGTAGAATTTTTAAAATAATTTTTTAGAAAAAAATTTGTGGGAAAATTTTTAAAGGGTTAAATTAAAAAAAAGGATTATAAGAAGCGGTTCAAATATCTTGATGAACATTTTTAAATATTATATATATATATATATATTTATCATACAGAGATTTGAAAATTTGGAATTTTTAGAAATATTTTCACTAAAACGCTTGCCTAGCGCATAGTAGCAGCGGTTTACGATCAATACTCGTCCTTTTATTTCCAAGCTTGCATTATTATTTTTGTTTACGGGGTAGCCAAGGTCGACAAAATCATGAACCACTTCAAAGTTATCGTTGTCAACGTTCACGCAGCGTCTTAGAAATAACTTGTTTTTGTAATCATTTATCACCAGACCCACTTCAGCCGACTGCTTTTCAATGCGCGAAAAAGCCGCAGTAACATCTCGCAATCCACGTCCAATAATATCTATATCATTAGCATACGCAAGCAACATGTGACTTTTGTTGACGATGGTACCATTCCTGTTTACTGCAGCCTTCGCATGATCATCTCCATTACAATGTTAAAGAGATCGCAGGACAGACTATCGCCTTGTCTAAAGCCTCTCTCAGATTTTTGCCAAATTTTACTGAAGACTTCGTCTCAGTAGGTGTCATCCAAACTAAGCCAAAGAAACCAACAATTTCTGTCGTATCGGACTGTCGAATGCAGCCTTGTAGTCGATGAACAGATGGTAGGTGTTGATTTGCATTTCTTGGATCTTCTCCAGGTAGAATATCTGGTCGGTCGTGGATTTACCAGGTCTAAAGTCACACTGATGAGGTCCAATCAGGTTCGCCATAATGGGCTTTAATCTTTCACATAACACACTAGACAGGACCTTGTATGTGATGGGTAAAAGGATAATACCGCGATAGTTAGTACACACACACTTGGATCGCCTTTATAAGGCACGGGACATAGTACACTCTCTCTTTTCTTCCACAAACGCTTTTTCCGCCTAAATAGGCGTTTCATCCCCCTCCTTTTCTCATTATAACGCTCCGTCACCGCACGCTATTGGCTGCAATTTTGCCTTGTATGCAGCAGTCATTTCCTCAAACATTTCACGACATTCATCATCGTACCAGGTCTTGTCTGAGCGTGGTTTTTCATAACTCAGTACGGTCGTTACGGCAGTAATCATATAATTCGAAATATGTTGCCACTGTGTGTCGGAAACATCAGAACTAGGGGGGTTGGTTTGGAGTAATTAAGAGAGTTGGTTGGAGTAGGCAATGGCTATATCGGTGGTATGCAGTTTTGTGATGCCTAGCTTCCTTTGCGTTTGATTACGAGTAATTTTGGCAATACTTGGGACCGACCGTGGCATAGTGATTACAACACGCGACTACCATGCGGGAGATCACAGGTTCAACTCCAGGCTCCAGTCATCGTAAAAAGCAAAATTTTTATCTTTCATTGTCGGCTCCCCTCGAATGTTGTCGACAGCTACTTTGCAGTATTAGTGTCGAGTCAACCGGGATGTATAGTAAGAGCTTCTCAAACAGTGACGTTCGCATTCGTCAATAAACAAGGAGGTGCCATTAGTTGTGAATCTAAAAATAGAAAGCGTGCTAATTCACAACGACGTGAGAAGCTATCCCATACCTCATTCATGGGGTGTAAAGGGAAATTAAGTGTTTTTTAGCACTACTTAATAATATGCGTACCCCGACACCGCGCATCACGCAAGTCTACGCAAGTCACGTAAGTCCATAACCTTTGAGGCATGCCTTCCATCAATTACCACGTGATCACTCTGATTTCTTGTATTTTAATCAGGAGATATCCAGGTAGCCTTGTGGATATCTTTATGCGGGAATCTGGTTCCACTCACAACCATGTTTCTTGCCGACGCGATACTAACCAGTTTGAATTCGTTATCGGAGGTGTTGTTGTGTGGGCTGAATTAGGTCACTTACAGAGTTAAACCGCGAAACCAGAAGTGGAGTCACAGTTCTTTCGACCCTGTCCATCCCATCGCGTTTCCTGTATGGCGGTGATGTCAGCCTTGTATTTGTAGAGGACATCCACCAGTTGGATAGTGAAATCTTCTCTGTATAGGGTTCGGACATTCCAGGTACATATCCTTAAATCATTGTTCTTATATCGTCTGCGGGGGTCATCAACATTTGGGGGGGTTCTTGTTTTTTTCTTTTCATCGTTTCTTCATAATAATTGTTTTTAAGGAGAGTGATAGCATGCCGATTAGGTTATTCAACATTGCGCCTTCTCACGTATTCCCCGGCATTGCCCGGGGAATACGTGATCTCTCGGACGCTGTGAGCCGCAATGAATAACAATTTCCAGACTCAAATTAGAAAATTTCCCATAAGCTGCACATATTTCAGTATAAAATTACATTCAACTCGGTTTAACTGATAAAATATGGTAATTTTTTTTCCTATTTTGTGATCATATTCCCCCACTGTGCGAGATTGATGAGTGGTTTATAAATAAATTAATACGTTGTGGCACACCAAACAGATAGTCACTGTTAAATGTGGATTGACTCTGAGGATAAGCAGGCATCAGGTGAAAAGCTCACAACAAATTATGGACTTTAAGCAACCACCACAGCATAGCGCAGCACACACATATTTATTACATATAATTTTACCTGATATATGGTTGATTTTATAAATAGTAGTGTAGATACGAATTTTATGCGTAGTGTATCATATGAAAATCATAATTAAGAATGAAAAGTAAGTTATCAAATCAAAAATTAATGTGAATATATCTGTTGTTTATTAGTGTAATTGCTGAGTATGTAAAATGTGATCCAGTCTTTTAATATTAATGGTGAATATCATAAAAAAGATGTATATATGGACAAAGTGGTATAATCTTTTTTTAATAATAAATTAGGCTCAGAAGTTGGAATACATGCATCTTATGAGATAAACAGGAATTGTGTTAAACTAAGTTTAAAATACCTCTTTTACTTTTACACAAAATACAACTTTATAATGTATTCTGTTGTAAATTTTTCAGCTTTTGTATTCTAACTAAGTGATTCATTTCACATTAGCTGTAATACATTAAAGCATTTAAGCAGGCGCAGAATAAAAACTTACACGAACGTAGAATTTTAACAATATGTTTTATGACTAAAGGCTGTTTCTCAGTTTGTTACATGGAATTTGACAAAAATCAATTTGTGGTCACGCTTAAAAATAACACCGATGGGACGGCGATGCACAGTAGTAGAGCCAGTTCTTTGTTTGGTATCTTGGCTCGCGAGCTAAGTACCAAAGTTATGTACCAAAAGTACTTTTTTATGCCAAAAAGTACTGTTATTGGCCCAAAAGCACTTTTCTGTTGCACAAAGTACTTTTTTTTGTACCAGAGTACTTTTTTGTTCCAAGAAATACTTTTTGGTACAAAGTACTTTTTGTTGTACCAAAGAACTTTATTATGACAAAAAGTACTTTATGGTACAAAAACATACTTTTGGCGAAACGTACATTAAAAGTAATCTTTGGTACAAAAGACAGTACTTTGTATCAAAAATTACAATAAAAATACTATGAACCAAAAAGTACAATAAAAGTACTTTTTGGTAAAAAAAGTACTTTGTGCACCAAAAAAGTGTTTTTGGGCCAATAAAAGTACTTTTTGGCATTAAAAAGTACTTTGGTAGAAAAGAAAGAACTTTGTACCAAAAATTGCAATAAAAGACTATGAACCAAAAAGTAGTACAATAAAAGTACTTTTTGTTACAAAAATGTACTCTAGTACAAAAAAAAAGTGGGCCGGCCGTGGCATGATGGTTAAAGCACGCGACTACCATGTGGGAGATCCCAGGTTCAACTTCTGGCTCCAGTCATCTAAAAAAAACATAAGATAAAAATAAATTTTTCTTTCATTGCCGCAGTATAAGTGTCGAGTCAATCGGCATGTCTAGTAAAAGCTTCTCAAACAGTGACGTTCGCATTCGTCGGTAAACCGTTAGTTGTGAATCTAAACATAGAAAGCTTGTAAGTTCACAACAACGCGAGAAGCTATCCCATACCTCATTCATGGAGTGTAAAGGGAAAAAAAGTTTATTTTTAAGTACAGAAAAAGTACTTTGTGCAACAGAAAAGTGTTTTTGGGTCAATAAAAGTACTTTTTGGCATAAAAAAGTACTTTTGGTACATAGCTTTGGTACTTAGCTCGCCACAAAATGGGCTTTTGAGCTGGCTCTTGGCTCCCAAGCCGAGAGCTCATTTGAAATTTTGTGGTCCACGGCTCACGAGCCGACAGCTCATTTAAAATTTCGTGGCTCTTGACTCGCGAGCCAGCTCTTTAGATTGGCTCTTGGCTGGCGGCCGGGAGCTCTTTTAAAATTAAGGTCTCTTGGCTCACGAGCCAATGGGTCTTTTGTAGTTTTGAGGCTCCTGGCTCGCGAGCCGAGAACCGAAAAGAGCGAGCCAATACAAACTTATAAAAAAGAACTTAATTTCCCTTTACACCCCATAAATAAGGTATGGGATAGCTACTCGCGTTGTTGTGAATTAACACGCTTTCTATTTTTAGATTCACAACTAACGGCACCTACTTGCAAGCAGGCCGAACATGTAGACCCAGTTCAATCGTCTTTAAAAGTCATAAGACATATTTGAATCAATGAATTATAAGATTCCCTTGGGTTTACGTGTGTTCTGCCCTATAATATAATAAAAAATTACAAAGTAAATTTTCATTGTAATTACTAATTTTAAAAGAGAACTTTTGATTAGTCCTTATATAGAATGACAGCAGTCTTTCATGGTGGTTTATTATATTTTTGGAGTTAGCGTGCTATATACACAAAACACTAACACGAACGATCAACTGCACTAGCGCACATAATATGAATATGTTACAGCTATCACCCATATAACAAAAACAGCATTTATAAATGTAGAAGCTTTAAACTGTATTACATTTCGACATATAGAAATTATTTCAAACACGATTTCTTTTAATTACTTCATCTCAACAAAAAGATACCTTTGGATGAATTTTCCACAGAAAATATATTAGTAGGCTTCTCCCTTTTAATTCAGCCCTATAATTTAAATTCCAATAAATAATAACGACTAACTAATCTCGTATTCCCTCTGGAATATACAAATTAAAAATCTATTAAAATATAATTAGAACCACAATGCAAGAATCCCAAGATTCTTATGTAGTCATAGACAAAACTAGGTAAAAGGAAATAAGCCATCAACTGCATGCAATCGGAAATATAACAGCATATATGAGATAGCATAGAAACCAATAGAATGAACACAATATGGTGATTGAAAGCAGCAAAAGGTCGTTAACTTGAAGATCACAGAAGAAAACAAAAACACATTACCAACAAATCCATACTTGAGTTAGAACATTATAAAAGAGTATAAGACAAAAAAAAACTCTGTTATATTTCACTTTCAAATTCTCTTTTTTCAGATCTCCATTTTTTGCCGTTTATTTTCCTTGTTGTTTTCTAACGCTGCTAGTTAATCAATCAATTTAATTCTTGATCAGTTTTTCTTTATTGCTAAGCGAAATCTTTGTTACTTTTTGTTGTAAAGAAGCTAAAGCAAATGTGCGTAACTTTAAAAAACACTTAGCAGATTGTAGTCTGGTATTGGTAGTAAAGGTGTTATCTTCATTTTTCATAAATATTTGAAATGAGGTTTCAGCAAAAATTTTTGTAGCCATATATTTAGTAATGAATGGTTTGTGGTTGTATGCATAGAATTGAAAAATATTAAAATGCTTCAAAAGTTTCATAGCAGTAGAACACAAGGAAATACGTTGAGTAAATTTATATCAAACTAGCTGGCCCGGCAGACTTCGTCCTGCCTCCAAATTTTTGTAAAATATGTTGAGTGTAGTTGAAATCTAAAAACGATTGGTTTATTTTTTTGACCTCTAAAATATTTCAATTTAAAGGGCGAGGTTTTCCCGGACAAATTCTGTTATTCATATATCTCAAAGATTATTATATATTATTATAAGGATTGCTAAAACGGATCAGCAGTGTCGTCCATGATGGGATGAAAACTTACTTATTGATAGGCATATATTCTAAAACCACATTTTTAAGCCGATTGACTGAACTATAACTTTCAGCGTTGGTGTACTGGGTGATTGTACCTTTTTATCCTAAGGAGTACGAATTTTCAAAAATTCATTCATTAAGCTCAGCAACCCCATTAACCGTATGGTCTGGGAGATATCAACAGTTATTTCTATTTTCGTTATTGTCCCCTAAAATTTTGAAATGTGAAAAACAACTTTGTGAAGCTCTCTAATTCAGTAGAAAGTGCGCCATTTTAAAAGTTAGTCATTCTTCTTTTAGCCTTTTTGCAGTCTGGGTGACCATCTACAGCCAATCCCTGACTTTCACTGAAATTTTGGGACAAATGGGGTCAACCGTTTTCACAATTGGTGGTGACATCAAAATGTACATCTTTTTAATATATATAGACTTCTGAATAACTATGATGTTAAAAAAATTGACTAAATGACATTCCAAAAATTAACTGCATCATGAGCTAAACACCGGCAACTGGTTCCAAACATACATTCAAAATTTTCTTATGCCAAAAAATCATATATTTTAAGTTTAAGTAAAATCGGACAATCGATATTCAAAATCTTCTCATGCAAAAAAAATCATATATTTTAAGTGTAAGTAAAATCGGACAATTGATATAAATTATCGAAATAATTCAACCCCAGCCAAATCAACTGCGGGTCCATATATACAGAAAAAATTTTCATAATAAAACAAATATACATTCTAAATTTCAATCAAATTGTTAAATTCGTTAAAATTTTCATTATAATTCCATCATAGCGGCACCTACCGGGTCAATTTATAAAAAAAAATTTTCTCAAGGTTCCACAAAAATAAATACTTAATTTCAGTTAAATTGATACAGGCATTCAAATTTTCAATATAAATCCACCCTAGCGCCATCTACCGGGTCCATTTGTACATACGATTTTTTCTGATGATCAAACAAACATAGATTCTGAATTTCAGTTAAATTGGCCCATTCGTTAAAATTTTGATTGTAAACCGACCCCAGCGCTATCTACCGAGTCCATTTGTACATAAAATGTTTTCCCATGATCAAATGAATATCCATTCTAAATTACAGTTGAATTGGTACATGCATTAAAATTTTCGATATAAATCCACCCTAGCGCCACCTGGATTTGATTTTTTTCAACACAAACAATCTATGGAAAATTTCGAATCGAATAAAAAAAAAATCAGCCAAATCGCTCCAGCCGTTCTCAAGTGATGGTATGACATACGTGGACCATTTCATTTATATATATATAGATTATTACAGGAAATTTGACACAACATCTGAGAATAAAACAATACTTTGTAAGTTACTTTTTTTTTAAAAAAATTAAATAAAAAAGAAACTTACAATGTGACAAATTGAAAGACCTTGCACGACCTCATTCTACTCTACCACGAGTACTCTCTTGGAAACCTTTTAACCTCTTTGGGACTTTTCTAATATAATACATACTAGTGGACCCGGCAATACTTCGCTATTGCTTACTTGACGAATACTGAAAATACGTTTGCCACGCCTACTTCATATCTATAGCGCCAAGTAATATCTGTATACAAATATTACCTTATAAAGTTCTAAAATTTTTTCCCACTTTCCCTTCTGCCCACCGATCGGTAATAAAACGTTCACCTTTATATTTCCGCCGGCTGAACATTTATATTTTTAGATGTCTGGATTGCTGAGTACTCTAAACGATCATTTACACTACTGGCATCATTGCCAGTATTTTACTTTAAAATGTGTCAGTATCGTGTAACAGAGATTGTTTTATCAGAACTTACCGACATACTTTTTTTTAATTTACGGAAAAACTTTTCTAGTCTAGTCCTAGCAAAGAGTTGCTTTAACAATAGTACTTTTTGATATAAATAAAAGTAAATTTTGATACAGTACAAATAATTTTTGGCACAATTAAATAACTTTTTGGTACTATAAAGGTACTGTGTTCTATGTCCTGTGCTTAAGAAAGGCGATCCAACTGTCTGTACCAACTATAGCGGGATTAGCCTTTTACCCATCGCATACAAGGTCCTGTCTAGTGTAATATGTGAAAGACTAAAGCCTATTCTGGCGAACCTGATTGGACCTTATCAGTGTGGCTTTAGACCTGGTAAATCCACGACCGACCAGATATTCACACTACACCAAATCCTAGAGAAGACCCAAGAAATGCAGATCGACACCTACCATCTTCTCATCGACTACAAAGCTGTATCGACAGTCCGATACGACATAAATTGTTGAATGTTATGGCTGAGTTTGGTATCCCCACGAAGCTAATACGACTTTGCGAGATGACACTGGCTGACACGAAGTCTTCAGTGAAAATTGGCAAAAATCTGTCGGAGTCATTTTCTACCAAGCCAGGCTTGAGACAAGGCGATAGTCTGTCCAGCGATCTCTTTAACATCGTAATGGAGATGATCATGTGGAAGGCTGCAGTAAAAAGAAATGGTACCATATTCAACAAAAGTCACATGTTGCACGCGTATGCCGATGATATACATATCATTGGACGTGGATTGCGAGATGTTACTGCAGCTTTTTGGAGCATTGAGAAGCAGTCGGCAAAAGTGGGTCTGTTGATAGACGAGGACAAAACCAAGTTGTTTGTTTCAACGAACAAAGAGTCCACTCGTTTGGGACGCTGCGTGAACGTTGACAACTATAACTTTGAAGTGGTAAATGATGTTGTCCACCTTGGCTCCGCTATAAACAAATATAATAATGGCAGCCTGGAAATCAAAAGACGAGTATTGATCGCAAACCGTTGCTACTATGCACTAAGCAAGCGATTGAATGACAAAGCACTTTCTCGAAGAACAAAGATCCAACTCTACCAGACTCTGATCCTATCTGTCTTGCTCTACAGCGCAGAATCCTGGGTAATGACACAATCGGATCAATCTATTCTGGGAGTCTTCGAGAGAAAAATACTACGCAAAATATTTGGACCCATCATCGTTAACGGCGAGTACCGTCGTCGAATGAATCATGAGCTGTACAACGACATCGACGTAGTCAAGCGCGTTCAAATAGACCGACTGCGCTGGCTTGGACACGTTGTACGAATGGACGATAACGCTCCGGCTCGACAAGTCTTCGGCAATAAACTCGATAGGCGGTGCAGGAGGGGGCGAACAAAACCCCGATGGATGGACTAAGTGAAAGAGCTGTTAACTAAGCTTGGTGTGACGAACTATCTACGGAGCGCAAAAGACCGAAGCGCTTAGAAAACTTTTCCCCGTGCGGCTATTAATGGATAAATTTCTGTTGTTGCTGCCATTAAAGAAGAAGAAGAAAAATGTTACTGTGTGGTACAATTAATTGGTCTTTTTGTGTGCAATAAAAGTACTTTTCAATACAATAAATTCTAATTTCTGGTACCATTGAAGTACTCTTTGATACTATAAATGTTCTTTTTGGTACAACAAATGTAATTTTTAGTACTTTAAGTACAATAAATGTACTTTTAGTACAATAAATGTACTTTTTGGTAAAATAAATTGTACTTTTTGGTATCGAATATTATCTGTATATCAAATATTACCGCTCTGGGGATAAAATACAGTTTTGCCACGCCCCCACCCTCCAATGATTCAATATTTAAATTGCGTCTCCATATTCATGTTGGTGTTGTTGAGTACTATCCTTATATCAAATTTTATATATTTTGGACTAAAACACAGTTTTGTCACGCCCCCTTCCTCCATTGATCGAAAATTTAAAGTTCTTCTGCATATTCATATTCGTGTTGTTGAGTACTATGTGTGTGTCACATTTTATCTCTCTAGGACTAAAATAGAGTTTAGTCACTCCCACTGATCGAAAATTTATATTTCGCCTGCATATTAATATTCGTGTTGTCGAATACTATCTGTGTATCAAATTTTATATATCTAGGGCTAAAAAACAGTTTCGTCACGCCCCCTTCCCCTATTGATCGAAAATTTAAAGTTTTTCTGCTTATTCATATTTTGTCATATTTTGTCTCCTTACCTCTAAAAACTCCGCCCACTAATCTAAAATTCAAATTTCGTCTGCATATTCTAATTCACGTTGCCGAGTAATATCAGGGTATCAAATTTTATCTCTCTAGCTCTAAAAAAAGTTTTGCCACGTCCAATCCGCTCATTTGGTCCAAAATTAATATTTCATATTCATGTTGCCGAGCACTGTCTGTGTAACAAACTTTATCTCCATAGCCCTAAAAATATGTTTGCCACGCCCACTCCTCCCATGGGTCAAAACTTAAAATTTCGTCTGCATATTCATATTTCTGCTGCCGAGTACTAAGTGAGCGCCAACTTTTATCCCCATAGCTCTAAAAAAATTTTGCCACGCCCACTCCAGAGATTATCGAAATCGATTACATTAATACAAAATTGAACCGGATAAGAATGAACCAATATAGAGAACTAAACATGATAAACTGAGTGAAATAAACTCAAACATAATAAAGACTTCAAACTAAACTTGACAACGGACAAATACATATGTGCATACAAACTTTCACACACAATTCAATGGAAAGAACCTGACAATTCCATAATTATGTTAAATATACTACAAATTTGTATTTAAATTATAACACAGGCTATGTTGAATATTCATAAGCTAAAGCAGAAACTCTTGTGATGCATTTACATATCGAAACGTTTTAAAACATTCGAACCAAACGAACTTTGCCTCCATCTACTTGTGGGTACTAAAAATCTTATAAACCAATATATTTTTATTATGTTAATAAAACGCATATATGTATGTATTTTCTGTACAGTAATTTCATTTTTTCATTTTACTCCTTGTGAATTTTCAGTTTACCTTACCAACTCACGTTCGTTGCTTAAGTCTTTCTTTCTTCGCACATGAACTTAACCGACAATGTCTCATCAATGCCATATACTCAAAACTCTGCTACGCAATAATCTTGCAGCTTTTCTATATACTCTTATACAGCTTCTGTTCTTAGTTGGGGTAATGAAAGTGTGTTTGCTCTTTAACGAACCGCTATGGCATTTCTGGAGACAACGCGCATGCGTACGAACATATGAACATGATCAGGTATCAGGTAACAGTTAAGTGTATGCATGTTAACACTCATGGCTGTTAAGCAGAGCCAACAAAGTGCCTGGCAGCAACTACTGCTGCTGCTATTGCCGCTGCTGCTGTTGCCAGTAGTAGTGGTGGTCATTTCTACCAATGGTTAAGGTAAGTAACCATGTTAATGGCAACACAAAATGTTATAAACCTAAGCTAACGGCGCCACTCGTAGCAGTTTGTCTTTGTCCGTTGTCAAGTTTAGTTCTTTTGCTACCATATAAAGAAAGTCTGGAGGAGAGGAGCGAACGAAATATAGCGCCGATAGTGGAATACAAGTGGCATTGCAATTATATGGAATAAAAGGACTTTCAAGTGTGTGGAAAGAAAATAAACAAGAAAATAATAAAAAAAAGTATTGGATAATATCGCCTTCATCATCATCATCAGCTCGAATTGTCTGAAAGTGAACGAAATTTCCAACAAGAAATTACTAAAGAACAAAATAAAATGAAAATATTTATAGTAAGTGTTAATTGCAATTTTTTATGAAAACAATAAAAAAAATTATTAAACAACAAAAATAAGTGACTGGTATACCTGCCCAAATGGATTTTTTGTATGGATTAACGGTATTTTGCCAGTGTGAATATATTTGAATTGGTGTGAAAACAATCAAGTTCGTGTCTTAAGTCTTTTGTTTGGAAGGCCATAAAAATATGAAGATATTATTGCTGCGATGTTAAACAAAAGTGTTAACAGATATTTTTTTTTCGTTGTAAGCAATTAAAGATTTAATGTAATGTATGCAAATAAGGTTTCCAATGATACCACATTCTTTGGGCATTTTTTAAAGCCAACTAATTAATATATGGTGCAGTAAACTTTCACATTTCGATGTTAACGAAAAAATTCCAGAACTTCATAAGCCAGCTTATCATCCATTTCCTGACACTTAGCTGTGATTTGACCACCCCATTAAGTCATGCCGATTAATTTAATAATTAAAGCTCTATGCCATATAATAAATCATAATTTGTTTAATGCTGTCAAACGGCAAGGCAGCATAGCAAATTAAAATTTTATAACCGTCCAGCGGGATGCCATCGTTTATTCTGGTTTTAAAGATGCCATCATACAGCGTTTACATATAATTCACTAAGAGGCGGACAGGTGTACTGATAAATAGGCGGAGATGATGTTTTTTTTCTGCTGTCATATTCTTCAGGTGCTGATAGCACATTCTATGTAAATAGATAAATTGCTTAGAACAAGATAGGGGAGAAATCTTTTTAAATAAACAAAGCATGACAACGACCTTGTTGTATAGATGATAAGCGTACGGAATTGTGACGATGTCTTCTCCAGCTATACAAAGAAAGTTTCCAACGTTTGGCATAATTATGGTAATGTGTTGAGATGTGACACATATTAAAATGTATGTATGTGTATGTTCACAATTTAATTGAATTTTATAAGATTGTAGAAATATGCAAAATATTTATACGTATTAATACTATATGGAATTATGTTGCGGCATAAATCACAATTATAGTTAATGTCAAAGAGATGCTATATTTCAAAGCGTATAACAGAAATAACAGAAATGTTGTGCTTTAAAAAAATGTCTTCTACATTTTGTATAGCTTTTCTCTAGTTCTAAATTTGTCACGAATTGAATTAATCATGAAGAAAGTTTAAAAAATATAGGCAACAATATAAATATTTTGCTATGTGAAGAAGGCAGTAGTAGGTCTGAATATACACATCTATATGGGTATTTCCTAGCGTTGCGGACGCACGATTTTTTTCTTATTTTGTAGTTTTCTTGAAAAGTTAATATATTTTGAAGATTATGTTCATATTAAAAAATGTAGATTTTAGACAGTACTATTATGTTCTGTTAATGAAATTTTACTTAAAATGCTGTATTAAAAATTATGACTAACACAAAGTGCATTACGGACACACACACAATTTTCCACAGCGACTTGAAGTCTCGCCAAAAATTTGTGAAATTTTGCGAAATTTCTTAAGAGACCAGCATATTCTTTTTTGTAAGATAAAGAAAACATGTTGGGGTTTTATAAACAACTTACTCCACATTTTGAATAATTTTATTTTTTATGCTATTTCAATCTAAATGTGCGTTGCGAACACACGCATTGTTCTATGGATAACACAGAGCGACAAAGAAAACAATACCTGCAAAATTATACTATTTTTCTGGTAGATTGTTGAGCACAACAAGAATCTGTTTTTCAAATTTCACAAAACCCCCAAAATCTGGAGTTACGGGTAAAAAACCGGGTTTTCGTACTTTTGCGCACTTATAAGCCTGTAATGTGGATAAATATGAACCGATTTTAAATTTCTCAGCGGATTTGGAAAGAAGAGACTTTCCAACGATACATATAGTTTGTTTTGTTACAGTTCAATAAATTCATTATATGATTACAGAAACAATAAAATAAAAATACAGTTGAACCTCGATTAATCGTGATGCTCGGGACCGGGCTAATCACGGATAACCGAAAATCACGGTTAAAAGAGGTAACATTTTACATGTAAAAATTTTATTATTTTTATTTATTTTATGTAAATCTGTGTCTATATTATATTTTATGGAAGTCTGTCTTATGTTTTTAGCTTTTGATTCTTCTTCGAACAAATGAGTTTGTATGCGATATATTTGCATTTTATCTGGTTCTGAAATACTTGGACAATTAAAATTTTCTAAAAAACCTAACAAAATACTACTAGCCTCTATTGCCTGAGCCAATGTAGGCGTTTCGTCCGCATTTCCTCCATCTGATTCCTCAGAATTTGATACAGTTTTAATGCCAACTCCATATTTTTCAGACAACAAAAGGTACTTTACGTTTTGAATATTCATTAATCAGTTCCATTTTTTCTTTAATTGAAAGAACCTTTCTCTCGCTCTTTTCGCGGATTTAGTTTTTCACGATGGCATGATGTAGGAAAACACGTCTTGACAGATCAAATTTCACACTGATGAATGAATATGCAATTTGATATGAAAGAGGGGAATCACCGAATTTTAATATGAGTGATGTGTGTGTATTATACGAAATAAACAAACAAGCAGTCATATGGACATGCGCATCACGGATAATAGAGGTAAATTACGGTTAATAGAGGTAAAAAATCAACCACTCAGCATCACGGTTAATAGATAATCACGGTTAATAGAATCACGGTTAATCGAAGTTCAACTGCATAGCCATTTTTACTATGTAATCGTCCGTCCTTCCGCTGGAAATACCCATATAAGAAATCAAATACTTTGGCGACTAAACGGTTGGATAACACAATGCCACCAAATGTACAAAATTGAATTAGCTTGGCACACTGGTCGAGAAGCTCAAATGAACCTTTAATCCAAAGTTTCCCAACATCCTCAAAATCATAATGTTCATATCGTATACTTGAGAAAAGTAACGAAAACCGGTATTTTTAACCGTTAGTAAAGATTTTTTGGGTATTAGGGAACTTTGGTATACACCCAGTAGGAAGTGTCTGCAAGACATCCTCAAGGATAGGTGCATGACCATGATGGGCGACAATGTCGGTTGAATTGTCGTTGATGACTATATATGCGACACGTCGCCTAAACAATCATGCACGACCTTATGGGTGAAAATGTCAGTCAAATTGTCATTGATTTCTATGTATGTCTTGAAATGTCATTTAAGCCATATTAGTAAAAGATGGATTTTAGCTGTCTTTTTTAGCTTTTTATTAATATGAAGGATATAAACTTTTATACGGCATTAATCTTCATTCGAGATTTCAAACTATAAAATTGCTGATGTTTACTCGACCTTTTAATAAACTGAAAATTTTTCACGTCAGATTCCATTTATTTTTCCTTTGATTTTGTTGAATGTGTTTAATGCACGACAACATCAGTATTTTGTCGGTGAGCTTGTCGTCAACAGAGTGTTTTGACGACAAGTACATCAATATTTCACATTTTTCTTCCTTAGATTTTGTTGGTTGTGTTTGATGCACGACAACATTAGTATTTAGTCGGTCAGCTTGTCGTCAACAGATTGTTTTGACGACAAGTACATACATTTTTCAAATTTTGTCTTGAGGACAGCTTTGACGACAAAGTCTTGTATGATGAAACTTCCTACTGGGCAGATTCATGTTGTACTCGACTAGACCTACAACAAGCACTAGGTCATTCCCCAAGTTAATTAAATTTTTTCCACTAACTTTTGTTTGGCTGGTTGTACCCTTAAAGTTTAGGCTTCAACTATTGGTAAAATTATTACCCCTTTGACCAGGTTTGATTCAGAGCACCGGTAAAAGTATGTGACAACATGTGACATAATTGTAGACATATGAACGTAAGTGATAATAGTGATAGTTTAAAAACTTTGCACGATCTTTTTGTCATATCGTGCAATACAAAATAAAAACTCTAACCTCTTCTATATTTTTGGCACTTGCTCAAAATGCAGAATGTTTAATGTTAACGTGTTCGCTTTTTAAGTCTTTTGTTTACAAAGTTAAGTATTTTTTCAATAAAATCAGGTAAATACATTGTTATTACACGAAAATATTGGTGTACTCTTATTTTTTAATCTTAACAATTGTTATATATGCTTTAATTAGCATTTAGTAATGCGAAATTTTACATAAAAACGGTTGGTTAAAATTTAAGGGCCGATGTTAATTTTGAATTAAACACAAATTATTTAGGAAATTATTGTAATTTTTATACCCTTCACCACACGCATGAACAGAGTGAAGGGTATATTAATTTTGTTCTTCCATATGTGACGCCTATAAGGAGGCGTGGAAGGTATGACATCAGCATCGAAATCTGAGTCGATTTAAAGGTGACCGTCTGTCCGTCTGTATGTCCCCGCGATTACAGCCGTAGTTAAAGGGCAATCAAACTGAAATTTTGTATGCGAGCTTTCCTACACTAAGCGGAGGTTGAGTAGTAAGATGAGAGCGATCGGTCAAAAACTACTCCCACCTCCCATACAAAATACCCCTTTTTGGGGGTGTCCGTATGTCAGTCCCTGCGATTACGGTAGTAATTTAAGAGCAATCAAGCTGAAAGAGTAATCAAGCCGTATATGGAGGTTGAGATCTAAAATGAGCCCAATCGGTCAAAAACTACTCCCACCTCCCATACAAACACCCTTTTTGGGGTCTATCCCTAAGGGTGTCCGTCTGTCAGTTCCCACGATTACCGTAGTAATTTAAGAGCAATCAATCTGAAATATTGTTTGCAAGCTTCCTTACGCTAAGCGGAGGTTGGGTATTCAGATGAGACCGATCGGTCAAAAACTACTCTCACCTCCTATACAAACTCTCCCTTTTTGGGGTCTGTCCCTGCGATTGCAGCCGTATTTAAGAGGTATATAGCTGACATTTTGTACGCAAGATTCAATCTTTAAGCGGTGGCCTCTTTCTAAGATAATCAATGTCGGTCAAAAACTACTCCCACCTCCCATTCAAACTCTACCTTTTTTGGGGTGTCCGCCTAAATGCCCCTAACAGCCGTAGGTTAGAAAATATCGAGCTAAAATTTGAGCAATGTCGGACAAATACTTCTCCCACCTTCCATACAAACTCCCCCTTTTCCGGGGTATCCGTCTGTATGTCCCTGTAGTTTAAAAGCTTTCGGGCTGAAATTTGGTATGTAAGCTTCTGTCCAGAAGCAGAGGTTAAGTTCTAAGATAAGCAAGATCGGATTTAAACTACCTCCACATCCCACACAAATTTTAATTTTTGGGGTGTTACAAAATGCATAAAAATATGCTCCAACTAACCACCTCATAAACTTATCGGTAAATCTAATAAAATCGATAAAAATTATTGACAAAAAAGCTAAAAGTAACGTCCACTTCTCACCAACTTCCCTGTTTTGTATTGCAAAGTTTAATAAAATATAGTTGTAGTGCAAATAACCAGTTTTATCACCATTTTTACAAATGGTGAACGGTATCTGAGCTTCGGCATAGCCGAAGATAACTGCCTTACTAGTTTTTTATTATGATAAAATTGGTATGGTTCAATTATGTATGGAACAAAATATCGGCCAAATGGCCGCCGCAACCCCGTCGGCACACCTCCATTCGATGGTCTAAATTGTCGATGACGCTGAGGCATAATTGAGGTTCTATGCCGTTAATGTGCAAAATTATCTCAACCTTTAGCTTCTGAATTGTTGCTAGCTTATCGACGTACACCTTTTCTTTCAAATAACCCCAAAGAAAGAAGTCCAACGGTGTCAAATCACATGATCTTGGCGGCCAATTGACATCACCAACATGTGAGATAACACCGCCATTGAACTCGTCGCGCAAAAGAGCCATAGATATGTTTGAAACCATATCGTCCACATCCTCTTCAATCATCTATCATCTTCCAATACGGGCCATAAAAAGTTCGTTATCATCTTACGATAGCGAACACCATTCACAGTAACTGCCTTACCGGCCTCATTATGGAAAAAATACGGCCGATGATACCACCAGCCCATAAACCGCACCAAACAGCCACCCTTTGTGGGTGCATTGGTTTTTTGACAATCACCCTTGGATTATTATTCGCCCAAATGCGGCAGTTCTGCTTATTGACGAATCCACTGAGGTCCAAATGTGCCTCATCACTGAAGATGATTTTCTTCGAAAGTTGATCATCCACTGTTACCATTTTTTGGCACCATTCTGACCATTGACGACGTTTGGAATGGTCAAGAGGCTTACGTTCCTTGTTAGCGTGTAAATGCAAGTCTTTATGCATAATGCTCATCAACAACGAAGTGAGAGGTCCAATTGTTGGACAGGATGACGAGTTGAGGTGAACGGCTCTTCAGTCACACTATCGCGAACAGCAGCAATATTTTCTGCAGTACGAGCTGTAAACGCATGCACTGGTGTTTTCACATCTCCTACAGACCCGGTTTGCTCAAATTTTTGCACGATTTTTCCGATTGTACGCACATTTGGACGATTAAATTGAACGAAGTTCACATTCAACATCGGCCCTTACAATTTAACTACCCTTTAGAATTTTACTCATTCACCTTTCAAAATCATGTAATATAACATTTATTCTTCTACCATTTTCATAGATTTGATATAATATATAATATATATATATAATATATGATATCATAAATATAATATATCATAAATATTTATATTTATCATATCATATCATATCATATGAAAATATGTAAATTTTTCCAATAAGAAACAATTTCACATATCCACAAGTGTGGCGCCGCAACACATTTCAACCTTTTTCTTAACAGTTTAGTTCTAATTTTCACGTTCAAAATCAAACATATCATGACTTACATGACACGACATAGCACAGCACAAAAAAAAACTCACAAAACGTTAACAACAACAGCAGAAATAACAAGACTATAAAACAAACAATGAACCAAAAAAGTTTATTAACCCCAAGTCAAACATTTAAGCAACACATCTAGTTACCACCATAAAAAAAGACATGATTCATGAAATATTAGCTTTTACCAATAAGTTCAAAGAGTGTAAATTGATCACATAATAATAAAAAAAATGAAATAAAAGAAATTAAGAGAACAGTAAAAGGTTTACACAAAGAATGGCGTAAGAAACCAGGCGGAAACTACTGCGCGATGTTATCTTTATTGTTGCTGGCAGCAGTACACAAATTTATTAGGATGACAGTTCTACAAAAAAAAAAGCTATTAAGCCATAGGCAACTAATACACAAATTGGAAATTTCATATCCACTTTCATAGTTTTGATTAATATACCGAAAGCTGAATAGAGAGATTATGAATTATGGTTAAATTAAACTTTTTTGTTTAAACGCCCACAATAGCTAAATGGCATTAATTTGTGTGTTGCCAAAATAAGAGGTCATAAGATTTATTAGGCTAAGCTTTAGATATTTCAGAAATTCTAAAATTATACACAAGTGGCTACTTTCGGTTGATAGTTTATTGTGGAAATTAGTTCACACAAAAATATATAAATTTATATTACCAATAAGATTGAATAGGAAACTAAGTAAATTCACACCATATGGCATTATCATTATCATTTTAAAATATATTTTATATTTTCAAATATAAAAAAATTCAATTTCAAATATAAAAAAAAGTCAATATCTAAATATTAATAATTTTTTTTATTTGAACTTTTTTAAACCATTTTTGTTATTTATATCAGTGTTGAATTCGATAAAATAGACATGGCCAAATTTCGTGTACTAGAAATTAGACTGCATTATTAGATTTTTGAGTTCCAAAGAAGATTTCTTACAATTACAATTTACTTTTTTAATGGATATACAAGTTTGAACCATTTATTTCGGTATTTATCCCAGTTGTACAATGGTGTTATGCCCTACGGGAAAATTAACCGATCCTAGTGCCAAAACTTTTATATTTTTTAATATTTTTGATATTTTTAATATTCTTTTATTTTGTATTGTTGATCTATGTGTTTTGATAATGAATGTGTTTTCATCGTTCGGTGCCTCCTCCGCACATTATCACAACCTTAAGTGTTAAAAGCTTAAAGGAACAATCGTGAAACCCAAACACATCGGTGCGAAAATGGTATCAACGAAGGCTTCTCGATGGTTTCTTGAAGCTTTTCACACTTAAGGTTGTGATAATGTGTGGATAAGGCACAGCAAAGGTTGTTAATGAGATAGTTTGGCAACTATCGAAATAGCTATCCGCTCTGCCAGCTGTCACCATAATCCATTTCACACAACTCTTGTAAAAACAAATTCTATTAGCAAATTCATTATTTTTAATATTTTAAATACTTTTAATATTTATGAAATTTTCAATATTTTGATATTTTTAACAATTTGAATATTGTTAATATTTTTAATATTTTTAACATTTTTAATATTTTTAATATTTTTAAAATTTTTAATATTATTAATATTTTTACCATTGTTAATATTTCACTATTTTTGATATTTTGAATAATTTCAATATTTTTGATATTTTTAACAATTTGAATCTTTTTAATATTGTTATTGTTTTTAATATCTTTAATATTTTTATAATTTTTTGCTGTTTTTAGTATATATAAAATTTTTAATATTTTTTTAATATTGTTTAATATTTTTAACATTTTTGGTATTTTTTTATAGTTTTATTATTTTTAATATTTTTAACATTTTAAATATTCTTAATATTTTTTAATATTTTTAATACTTTTAATACTTT
The DNA here is from genome assembly GCA_964034835.1 of Muscina levida. NCBI lineage: Eukaryota > Metazoa > Arthropoda > Insecta > Diptera > Muscidae > Muscina > Muscina levida. The sequence continues at coordinate 25,115,635 of OZ035883.1, read as the reverse complement.
TAATATTTTTAATATTTTTATATTTTATTTTAAATATTTTAAATATTTTTAATATTTTTAATATTTTTAATATATTTAATATTTTTCAGTATTTTATAATATTGTTATTTTTTTAATATGTGAAATATTTTATATTTTTTTGAAAATATTTTATTTTCAATATTTTAATTATTTTTAATATTTTTAATATTCTTAATAATTTTAATATTTTTAATATTTTAAACTGTTTGATTGTTAATTTTAGTCGATCGTGTTTTTATATATTAATAGAATAGAAAAATATAAAAAATATAAAAAATATTAAAAATATTAAAAATATTAAGTTTACGTTAAGTGTATCAAATGATACATCAAAAAAGACTTTTCTGATCGTAAGCCGAATTTGATACACTTAACGTAAACTTAATATTTTTAATATTTTTTATATTTTTAATATTTTTCTATTCAGGAGATGTGAAATGTATTAATCTTTATACCCTCACCCAACGTGTAGGAGTGTATATATCAGTTGATACGGCCCAAAAATGTAACACATAGAAGGAGTCACTTCAGACCCTAGGTTTCTTTGAGCCAAACTGGATTCATTACATTTTAAGTCGTTTGAGCCATGTCCATCTGTCTGTCTGGCTGTCCGGCTGGTGCGCACGATAACTTTCGAAAGATGTAACCAAATGTTTTGAAATTTTGCACGAGTTAATATTTCCCCAAAACTACTTACGGTATTGCAAATGGGCTACATGGCCCCACCCCTTCTGGTACCTCCCACACAAAAACATCATTCCACCCACTTTAGAAATCGAGTAATAATTTCAATGCAACCAGCGGAATCGTACCCAAATTCTGTATTTAATAACGCTATAACAATATAACGTTTGGAAAAAATGTAAAGTCTAGCCAAGCCACTTCTAGTACCTCCCATATAAATGTACCTTTCCGCCCACTTTAGAGATGGAGTAATAATATCAATAAATTCAAGGCAATCGTATACAAATTCTTTATTTAGGAAAGCTATAGCAGGATACAGTTTTGGAGGAAAAAACAGGAAGTCTAGCCACGCCCCATCTGGTGCCTCCCATACCCATTTGATACCGCCCACTTTAGAAAATGATTAATATTATTAATAGACCTAACGCGATCGTGCCCAAATTCTGTATTTAGTAAAACTCAAGCAGGATAAAGTTTTGCAGAAAAAATCTGGAAGTCTAGACACGCCCCTTCTGGTACCTCACATACAAATCTACCACTCCGCCCACTTTAGAAATCGAGTAATAATATCAATATAATAAAAAATTTTATGTTTTACCGAGGGTGAGCGTATATGTAAGTCGGGTTGTCGGACTGAAATTTTTTTACTGGTTTAATGTCCGTGTGATATTAAATTCATAAAAAAGGAAATTTCAAAATTGATGGATAATAAAATTATTCGTTGTGGTGTATGCATCTGTATAAAAAGTTCATTAGTTTCGTTTTTATTTTTTGTAAACTATAGCTGGTTTTTTCTTTTTGCCTTTTTCCAATCCGAAAAAGTAGAATCATCATACAGTAATTTGAATTGTCACTTCATTGATTTATTGATCTTCATTTCAAAATACAATACAGCTGTTTACCATAAAGCAATCTCCTAATCTCCAAGCCAAGATAAATTTATGGAAAATTTTGCCGACGACATGTCGCCCATTTATTGAAATTCCTTTACGTACGCACTCGTATATTATTCAATAATTCCATCTACTATCGCCAGATAAATTGTACTTTGCCTGTGCTAAGGTTTATTGAACCCTTACGTTGGTATCCTAAAAGATCTATACATTTCTCGTTATTTGTTTGGGGCACGTGCGTTAAATATTTAATATCGTTGACATCGACATCGCAGTCGATGATTAATTACTTTTGTTTTTTTGTCGCTTATTATTTAATTGTATATTCATATTTGTACCCTTATAAGGTATTACATTAATATAACTACCATGTATTTCGACACATGTTGACCATATATTGCGTCTTATGTTATTGGTGACGGTGAGCGTTTAAGAAGTTCGAATAGTTGTTTGATCAAATGCTTGCAATATTTATAAGGTATGGAAAATTAAGTTTTCCTTATTACGGATTAGACGTTAATAGTAGTGAAACAACATCCGGATTAATTAATAGCAGTATGTTTTTGTGGTAATATTCGCAAAAGAATGACAAAAATATAGACTTAACAGTATAGTAGTGGTATATCATGCGATGAATAAACATATTGTTAATTTGTTTATAATTTTAAAAAATTTGGTAGTATTATCACCTCAAGTCGACTCGAAAATATTACATTTGCCTTTGTATATTTGTGAATTATGTTGGCATACAGTTAGAAAATGTTGATGAATTTCTATGTTTAGTAAGTATGATTAGTTGTGTATAAAGATCTGAAATGAACCTATATGGACAAATATATAGGCTTATTTCGGTTCTGGATACATAGGAGGGAAAAAAGAGCAATAATATAGAAATTTAATAAATTTGGATCTGTCTACAAGATACTTTTAACACTCTCTCACAATTATATCAACAACCCAATATGTCATATCCGCAATATACCCCATCAAATAATACGAATAGAATAATCATACAACAAACGTCATATTTGTTTACAATAACAGTTTTTTTTCTCCCTCTCTGAAATAAAATCGAAAGTTACTGTGACTGTATGCTATTCTACATTACAATAGGACTTAATTAACACATTTCGTTAACATTCATAATTAATGACAATGTTAAGCCGATCTAGCCAATTTTCACCTCATAACAGTCATATTTAAATAGCTGTCTCTTTGTATTTCTTCGCTCAGAAAAGACAGCAACATCAACTTAATCACTATTGATTTGATACATCAATCACGGATTAATATTATTTTACAATAGAAAATAAAAACATAAATGATATTAAAATTAATTTACTAACGTACCATGTGTGTGGTACCACTTTCATGAATACATAAATATTCGTATTCGTAACGCATGAGCAGAAAGAGATCGTCAACAGAAACAGAAAAAACTGAAAAATACTTGACCGCATTTCTAGAAAGCTGTGTCAGAAATATCGTATCATATACATACGACAAGATGCCGGGCCCACAATTAATGAAATGTCGGCGGCCGGTAGAATGATTTTGCTGTTGCTGTCGTCGTTTTTACGAGTTGTCACAGAAATTCTTGAAATCTTTTCTTTTACATTAATTTGCACTTGAACGTGCGCTATGAAGCCGGGGACCACCTAAAAGCGATAGAGATGAGCAAATGTCAACTGTGGCGAAAGTACTAAGGGCGTAAAAGTGTACTTTTCATTGAGTTCCACTCTCAATTCAAACGAATTTTTGTTAGACGTGAAATGTTGTTTTCGGAACCTTGATGTTACTCCAATGAATTTTATCCTTACACGCGATATGGGGTTTATAAGCGAAATATCTGAAGACCCAAAAATTTTCAATATAAGAATAATTTATTAGCATGTTTTTAAATTACCTTGAAATCTATTAACACAACCATAACCAAAGTACCTCGCCAGAAGAGGAATTGTTTAGGCCTTCCCCACAGATCCGCCACAAAATTTAAATGTCAGACACAAGAAGACCTTAATAAAGGCCTTACGTTTCCTTTTATTATATTATCAGCAAGTCAAAAATCGCAGATTCCCATTTCCTCATATGATAGAAGGCCTGTACTATGAAAGCTTTTTATATTCAAGAGCTTTAATTCCAAAAGGCATTCTTATCGAGATGTGATGCAAGGCCCTGAATATATTAGGGTCGTTCCTTTGTTAGAGAGGACCTGGTAGAAGGCCTTCACATAGAAGGCAGATAAGAAGAAGTTCGTTGAACTAAGGTATTGTTACACTTCTTTTTCACTTGTTTTGCAGTGAGTTATATTAGACCCATTCCTTTCTTACAGAAGGCCTGCCCATACAAGCAGTTAATAAGGAAATCGTACGACTAAGGCATTGCAAGAGTTATATTAGGCCGATTCCTATCATAGAGAAGGCTGGTTAGAAAACCTACTCATAGAAGGCAGATTGGAAGTCATCCTCAGAAGGCCTTCTGAAGGCATTCTAGAATGCGTTAACTTGTAGGCCTTCTTGAAGGTTTCTTACTGTATGCCTGCGTGATGGTATTCGGCTAAAGCTCTGATTGAAGATCTTGTAAAGATAGCATTCTTAAATGTCTATATTTGATGACATTTCACAAGGAATTCATTCAAAAGCGAGAGCAGAAGGCCTTGATCGCCAATGTCACCCCGTGTAATTTAGAACGGAAGAGGCAATGTTTATAGCATGCCTTCCAAAGTCTAAAGAAGTCCTGATGAAAGGCCTTCCATGGCATGAATTTCGCTACTTCTTCTTCTTCTTTACTGGTAGCAACAACAGAAATTCATCTATCAGTAGCCGCAAGTAGAAAAGAATTTCAAGCGCTTTGGTATTTTGCGCTCCGTAGATAGTTCGTCATACCAAGCTTACTTAACAGTTCCGTCACCTGGTCCATCCATCGGAGTTTTGGTCGCCCGCTCCTGTGCCGCCCATCGAGTTTATTGCCGAATACTTTTCGAGCCGGAACGTTTTCGTCCATTCGTACAACGTGTCCAAGCCAGCGCATTCGGTGTATTTAAACGCGCTAGACCACCGTCGATGTCGCTGTACAGCTCATACAGCTCATGATTCATTCGACGACGGGTCCAAATATTTTGCAGAGTATTTTTCTCACGAAGACTCCCAGAATAGATTGATTCGCTTGTATCATTACCCAGGTTTCTGCGCTGTAGAGCAAGACAGGTAGGATCAGAGTCTGGTAGAGCTGGATCTTTGTTCTTCGAGAGAGCGCTTTGTCGTTTAATTGCTTGCTTAGCGCATAGTAGCAGCAGTTTGCGATCAATACTCGTCTTTTGATTTTGAGGCTGACATTAATATTTTTGTTTATGGCGGAGCCAAGGTAGACAAAATCAACTACCACTTCAAAGTTATAGTTGTCAACGTTCACACAGGGTCCCAGACGAGTGGACTCTTTGTTCGTTGAAACAAATAACTTGGTTTTGTCCTCGTTTATCACCAGACCCACTTCAGCCGACTGCTTTTCAATGCTCGAAAAAGCCGCAGTAACATCTCGCAATCCATGTCCAATAATATCTATATCATCAGCATACGCGAGAAACATGTGGCTTTTGTTAAATATGGCGCCATTCCGTCACTGGGTCTTTAAAATTTCAAAAGTACTAAAACACGTACCAACATTTGCCATCTTCCTCAATACCGGCAATAGCTTCTCCACGCTAAGATGTTGTTTGCCTGCCAACTCTAGTCCCCAACAACAGTTACAGAATATAAATTAAGTTGATAAGCAACAAGAACTTGAACTTTCGTTTTACCTTCAGCGATTTTATTGTTTTTGGTAGAAATCTGATTATTGTTCACATAGATTTTGGTCTAACACCAGAAGAGTATCCGCTGACTTCGACACATATTTAATAGCTATCCTCAAATAAATAACACGCTTTACACACAATCGCACCACAAAGCTATGCATGTGTTTATAGAATAATCATATGTATCTGTAGCATAACAAATATATAATAAATGTATCGTGTTGTAGAGCAGTCAACGAGTTAATTGTATGTCGGACACTATACAACGCTCGAGGCATTCAAATACTTACTTATAACATTTTTACTCTCACTCACTTATGGCATTAAACATTTGTGTGATGAGTATTAATGACAACAGATATATTTTTACTTTCAAAACAGAAATCTACTTGTTAGAAAGTTTTTTTTTAATTTCATTTTCACTTCCGTCTTTCTAGACCACACTACTGCTTGTCAGTTTGCTGGAATGGACCAACGCCAAGCCCTTGGAGTCGAATAATGATGCCACCGAAGCTTTAGTAGAGTGAGTATATTTTTATGATTTTTTTGTTATGATTTAGTTTTATACGTATAATTATATACAAATAAGCTTTGAACTAATTTTCCTTTACTATTACCACTAAATGAGTTTCTTATTACCATCTGGCTTACGAATTCAACAAATTCTTGTTAAATGTTTCTCTTTTTCATTAAAATCAATGCATGTTTTTGTTGCTATGTGTATTTTTCGTTAAAATTTGAGAAATTCATCATGATTCATCAAGGCAGCATGCATTCATAATTAGTTCATATAATATTATATTAATAAGATCGATATTTATATTTAGATGTATGTGTGTGTGTGATGAGATAGGAATACAAAAATTTCTCTCTTAATAAATTGTGACGAGATATAAATGTTAGTGGAAGAAATTTGAATAGTTATCATATATTTAAGTTAGTGATAACATGAATGAAATACAAACAAAACATAAGAGAGCTTTAAATATTAAATATGGCTGAGTAATTTGTTTTAAAACATGCCTATATATATATGTATGCACTACAAATAGTATGATACATTCAATATACGAAATTATAATCCAAATATTGATACACAATAATTCGTCCCCAAAGAACAAGTACAAAGTAAAATAGGGGTGCCATAGATAATGTTAGTTTGGGGCGACAGTATGCCCTGTTGCTTTTAAAATTGCATGAGACAATGTCTTTCTTACAGGCCTTTCTCTCTAGCCTCTACTAGCTGACCGGGTGGGTTTGCTTCATCCGTACTTACAATGAATTGTCTTAAGAATTTAAGCAATACACGTAGGATTCAAATGCTTATTAAGGCGAACGAACACCACATTTATGTGATTGTAGCGTTATTCCATTGGAATAGCTATACTAAAGGACCTTTTAGTCCCTTTTTATCACTAAAAGTACGAATTTCAAAAGACACATTCGTAACGTACAACAAAATGGACTGGTACCCCCTCTAATTCTTTAGGGAGCATGGCCATATACGTTTGGTCTGGGGATGTTACCAATTTAATCCCTTTTTGACCTGTAAATGTGCAAATTTCTAAAAACCTCATCTCTTCTCTAATTCTATAGCCATTCCATATACAATTCTATGAATATTTTCGTAACTCTACTTCAGTTTTATTTTCTCTCCGATATTTTCGCACCTAAAGAACGAATTTCGAAAAATAACTTCATATATCGAATTTCGAAAAATAACTTGCCTTCTTGCCACGTGCTTATTCTATAGGGAACATTTATATCATTATATTATTAGCCGTTTGGTCTGCCCGACATTAATATTTTTATCACGTTTTCGATATTTTTACCCAAAAAAATCGGATTTCGAAAAAACCTTCAATCCAATTTAATAGTGAGCATGCCCATATCAATTTTCGCGATTATAGTTTTAGCCGATTGGTTTGGGTAATGGTACTAGTTTTATCCCTTATTGGTAATTTTTATTCCTTAAGGTATGAATTTCCAAAAATCTATTTTTAGCTAATGTTTACTCAAAAAGGGGAAAACCACTCCAAATTTCATCATCCTCACCTCATGATTCATACGACGCCGATACTCTCCGTTAACGATGATGGGCCCATACATTTTACGGAATATTTTTCTCTCGAATACTGTCAGAACCGATTCATCCGCTTGTGTCATAACCCTGGATTCTGAGCCATACATTAAGACAGGTAGAACCAGTATCTAGTATAGCTGGAGTTTTGTTTATCGAGAGAGGGCTCTGTCATTGAATCGTTTGCTTAGTCTGTAGTAGCATTTGTTAGCAAGCAGGATTCTTCTCCGGATTTCTAGGCTAGCATTATTTGTTTTGTTGATGGCGGAGCCTAGGTAGATTTTCACCCACCTCGAAATTATAGTTGTCAACGTTCATGCAGTTTTCTAAACGAGTAGATTCTTTATTCGTTGAAACTAATAACTTTTGTCCTCGTTCACCCTTAGACCCATTTTTGCTGATTCTTTCTGTATACTTGAGAAGGCTGCAGTCACATCCCGCAGTTTCGACCGATGATGTCCACGTCATCAGCGAACGCGAAAAGCATGTGGCTTTTGTTGAATATCGTGTCACTCGTGTTTACTAGCTTTCTTCATTATCTTCTCTATCACTATGTTGAAGAGGTCGCACGATAAGCAGTCGCCTTGTTTTAGACCTCGTCTGGTGTAGAATGGCACCGTAAGGTCCTTGCCAATCTTCACTGAAGACTTCGTGTCAGTAGCGTCATTCCGCAAAGGAATGAAGCCATGGCTTCGTGTAATTTCTGCCGTACTGGGCTGTCGAAGGCAGCTTTATAGTCGCCGAAAAGATGGTACGTGTCGATTTGTTTCTCTTTGTGGCTTTTCCAGGATTTGTCGAAGTATGAATATCTGGTAAGTTGTTGATTTACCAGGTCTAAAGCCACATTGATAAGGCCCGATTAGATTAGATAACACTGGCTTTAGTCTCTCACATAGCAGACTCGACAGGACCTTATATCCGATGGGTAAAAGGCTGACCCGCGGTAGTTGGAGCACACACTTGGATCACCTTTTTTCAGCACAGGACATAATACGTTTAAATTCCAACCGTCGGGCATGCACTCTTTAAGCCAAACCGTGCGTAGGAGCTGGTGCATGCTCGTTATCAGCTCCTCGCCACCGGACTTGAAGAGCTCTGCCATAGGTCCGTCGGCACCGGCTGCTTTATTGTTTTTCAGCCGCGATATTGCTCTTCTTACCTCGGCTTGACTTGGTGGTGGGCAATCTAAGCCGTCGTCGACAATTGGCGTCATACCTTCACGTGCACTGCCTTCTGGAACTAGCAGTTGCGGGAAGTGTTCTCCTTATGTGCAGCACACTCTGTGTATCTGTTACCAGTTTTCCATTCTTGTCCTTACAGGAGGGGAGCCCATTACCGTAGCTTTTTGCTTTTACTTTCTGGTAAAATTTACGGGCCTCGCCTCTATCCCTGAATCGCTCTATATCCTCGTTCTCCCGTTCTTTCATTTGACGTTTGTTTCGCTTATATAGCTGTGTCGCCTGTTTTACTGTCTCCTTCTGCCGTTCGCTAACAGCCCGGTTTACAATTGGCTGCAGCGTTGCCCTTTGAGCGGCATCCTATTCCTCAGACGTCTGAGCGCCGTTTTATATATCCTAGCAAGGCTGTTGCGGCGGTTGCCATGGAATGCGCAATATGCTGCCACTGTGTATCGGGAACGTCAGAAGTAGAGGCGTTGTGTCGTAGAAGTTGGGAGAGCTGGTTGGAGTAGGCAGTAGCTATCTCTGGGAAGCGATGTCCAGCTTCTTTTGCGTTTGAACGAGCGTTTTTAGCACTGCTTAATCGCATGCGCACCTTGGCTGCAACCAGGTAATGATCCGAGCCAAAATTAGCACCACGGATCACACGCACGTCCATGACATGATGCATGCCTGCCTGGAATCTGGTTTCACTCACTACCATGTTCCTTCCCGCTTCGAAGCTAACCAGCCTAAACCCGTTGTCTGACATGTCGGTAGGCTGAATTTACCGATCGATGGACCAAGAAGATCTTGCCTACCTATTTTTGCATTAAAGTCTCCCAGAACAATTTTAATGTCGAGTCCAGGGCAGTCGTATATTTACTCTAGGCGCTCGTAAAATGCATCTTTATCTCATCATCTTTATCTTCTGTCGGGGCATGAGCACAAATCAGAGTGATGTAGAAATATTTCGCCTTGATGCGGATTGCGGCTATTTGATCACTATCAGGATTGAATCGCGAGACAAGATGTCTGAGTCTCTCGCCAACTACAAACCCACATCCAAATTCGTGCTTTTCGGCATGGCAGCTGTAATAGATGTCGCGTGCATCCTTGTCCCGACCATCTCATCTCCTGGATGGCGGTTGATGTCAGCCTTATATTTTGTGAGGTCATCCGCCAGTCGGATAGTGGCACCTTCTCTATAAAGAGTCCGGACGTTCCTTAAATCATGGTCCTTATTTCGGGGACCGGCCGTGGCATAGTGGTTAGAACACGCGACTACCATGCGGGAGATCGCAGGTTCAAACCTGGCTCCAGTCATCTTAAAAGAAAAAAAAATAAATAAATTTTTCTTTCATTGTCGGCTCCCCTCGAATGTTGTTGACAGCAACTTCGCAGTATTAAGCGTCGATTCAATCGGCGTGTCTAGTAAGAGCTTCTCAAAACAGTGACGTTCGCATTCGTCGATAAACAAGTAGGTGCCGTTAGTTGTGAATCTAAAAATAGAAAGCGTGTTAATTCACAACAACGAGAGATGCTATCCCATACCTCATCCATTGGGTGCAAAGGGAAATTAAGTTTGTATTTCGTTTGCGGGAGTCGTTAACATTTGGGGAGTTCCGTTTGTAACTTTTTTTTTGTCGTGTTTTCATAGCCAGTAAAGGACCTGAAGGCGGTTGGCTAGCCCAATCATCAGGGTTCGTCGCTCACTATCAGCCGCTATTCATGATAAAAATTATCATGAATACCGTTGCCCATGTGCCACCACGAAGGAGGTTGTAAGTCATTATTTTCATTATTAGCTACTTAAAACAACATTTTCTTCCTATGTATATTAAACTTAATATCAATATATTAAACTTTACCATGTCCATAGTCTATAACTTAGATTTAGATATCTAGCATAGAACCCAACAAACTATTTATAGAAATTTGTGTAGAACTTGGATAATAGTTAGTACACACCACCAACGTCCGCCCAACAAATCATAAAAATCATCCCAAACTTAAAACCCAAACGACATCTATTTATATTTAAGTAAATGCGCACATTCAAAGCAAAAAAAACCTAAAACAAAATTACTTCAAAATTTCGTTTGCAGAATTGAAAAACAAAGACTTATTAAATTTCCTGAAGATTTCGAAGAAGTCACCGAGGCCAACACCACCAACAAGCATGACGAAGCCAAACGTATACTGCAAGAAATTGAAAAAATCAATCAAGCTTTGGGGTATGTTAAAAAACCTGAACAATCACGGGGACCAGCCATTCTAGATTCTTCACAGTATTTGTTTCCCAATACGGGTTATCAGCCATTCCATGCCCAAAATCCTCAAGTAGTGGGTAGTAATGGCGAAACTTTACTATTACCCTCTATACGGTCGGTGAATTTTGGCTCAAAGCCATATGAACACAAGGCGAGCGAATTTAATAAGCCCCCACTGAAGAAGGTACAGAAAGTTCAAAAGGTGACAAAACCCCAGAAACCTCTGTATTTCCAGCCGCATCAGGTGCAAGTGCCTGCACCTCAGACTGCAGATGAAAAAAAGCAGCTGCCCACACATTTTGTCATACCCGTACGGCTGTATAAGAACAATAAACAGCAGTATATAGAGAAACATACGCCGCAGGAATATAAAGTGAAGGGTTACAAAATCGTGGGAGATATTGATCATTTCTATGGTAAAAACAAAAATAAAACGACTGGCTCGAGTAAAGTGAAATCTTCACCAAAATATCATCTACTGTTTTTGCCCCAAGAAGTTGTGGCCAAGAATACTGGCACCGACATTGAAGCCCTTAGCACGCCCTCTTCTGGAGAAAATTCTTCGCGTGAAGAAAAATTGGCCAATCGTCCGTTGAAGCTACAAACAAACTCCCACCTGCTGACAAGTGGCAATGTGGTTAATGCCAGCAGTTCGGCCACAATTATTAGGAAACGTGTTGTGCCAAGGCCACAAAAAGGTGACAGCGCTACTGTTGTGGCAGTAACCTCAAATTCAGTATTGAAAGTGACGCCAGCACCACCCACAGCAGCACAACAGCAACAGGCTCAACAGCAATCCCAGCAACAGCAGCAGCAGCAGCAGTATCAACAACAACAACAATATCAAAAACCCAGCAATGTTAGGCCTAATACACAAACTGGCGGTGTTACTCAGGCGCAATATCAAAAACCCTCAAATGCACGACCAAATAATGCAATTGTCGTGGCCGCTCCCGCCTTTCAACAAACGCCCACAGCTGTGGAGGATAACAGCAATAACAATGTCGACACTGAGAGTATAAACAACAATATAAAAAATCGTTATCCTTTGCTGAATCCTTTGCAAAATCTTCAAACAAATTTACAAAACAACATCAATAATATCAACAATGCTACGTCGAATGCTATCAAAACAGCTTTTCAAAATATATTCCGATTGCCCTTGAATAGACCAGAGAATAACAATAATAACAACAACATCAATAATGGTAATAACAACAACAATAAACTGCAAGCCCAAGCCCCTTTAACCGCTCCAGCAGTCCCCGTCAGCCAGTTTCCCTATCTGGAACTACCACAAATACCTCTGCAAATACCCACAAATCCCCAACAACAACAACAGCAATACTACTATACCATGATTTCACCACAACCTTCGCCCCAGAGCCCCGTCTTTATAGCCGACCCCTATCCAACTGACAATTCGAACTCTGACTACAGATGGGATGACGAAAACGATAGTGAGGACACCAGCACCTCAGATGATACAGAGCTCGCAACTTCTAGCGAATCCCAAGAACCGGCGGAAAAGAAAATTTTCGGTCATATTGTCAAAGAGAAACAGGATACCCAAAAGGAGGCCCTAAGGCAAGGTGGCATCATTATACAAAAACTGAAAGTACGCAAGGGAGGCATTGCCATTGCCGGACCAGGAGGTGTGGCTACAGCGGGTAGTGGTGGCACCGCCATTGTGGGCCCAGGTGGTTACGCTCTTACACATCCGCGTAGTTTAACCATAGCCGGACCGGGAGCCAAAGTTATTGCTATACCATCGGAAGTGGACTTGAAAGATGCTCTGAGGCGTACCAACCTAAAGACGCATATGTTGCCGCGTGAAGGCCGCATTGTGGCTACCGGTCCCACAGTGTACTATGCACCTGATACAGTAGATGGTGTGGAATTTTAGAGATTAGTTAGTTAGGCTATTGTCAAAAGGGATGATGATTAGTTGAGGATAGTTATTATTATTTTTGTATTCTATAAACTATTTGTAAGCTGTTTTTCGTATAGTATTATTTAAGTTATTTTATGTTTAATATAAATGATGATTTTCTTTTAGAAATTCTATATAAAACTGGATCTGAATAAGTAATTTGAGGTTATGTAAGGTGGCTGCCAAGATGATATGGTGTGAATTGTAGGTTATGCCTTAGATGCAGCGAAATTTCAAATAAAACAAAAGACTTTTAAATGTTTACGAAAATTATGTTTCTCATTGATATTAATGGGGTAATGATGCTCGGAAAGACTTTGTACTCATATGTTGTAAGAGGTCATACTTAATTACATACATATGTAGTATGATTTTTTTTATAAACTCAAGTAAATATTCAGATGACAGCTTGTCTCAACATGATATGATCACAGAATGGATCGTATAGGCAACATATTTTTTTGTAAAATAAGAAAGTTCTACAAAATTGTTCGTAATCCCGGAATTATGACCAAATTAAGTTGCATAATGTTGTCGTTGCCGGCAAAACTCCGTTTTTTAAGCCTGGTTTTAGAAACCAGTTTCTATAACTGTATTGGTTTTTTGGAAGCCCGTCACTAATGCTTGTTTAATGTATAAAACCGGTTTCTAAAAACGATTAGCTTAAAATTTAATAATTTGAGAAACTCTTTTTTTTTTGGAAACGGTTCCCAAAATTTAGTTTAAGTAAAAATTTAGTTCCACAATTTGGTCGACACTGAAAATGATCTGGTTCTTTTTAGAAACGAATTTCCCAAACTGTAGTCCAAGGTCGATTTTATTGAAACCGGCAACCAAAATCGGTTTTGTTTATTATATCAATTTTTAAAAAACAATAACCTCAGAATACAGTAAAAAATCGGTTACAAAAATTTCGTTTGAGCATCGTTTATTTTTTGCAAACGATTCCCTCAAACCGGTTTAATGAATAAATAAAGATCCATAATTTTGTCGATAGCTAAACGGTTTTTAAAAATGAAATGCTTGAAATAAGTCAATTTAAGAAAACGTGTAATGAAACTTTTAGTTTAGCAAGGGTTTTTGGAAACCGGTAACCAAAACCGATTTTGTGTATATACCCGGTTTTGAAAAAACGATAACCTCAGAATACGGTAACAATCTGATACAAAAATTTCGTTTTAGCATCGGTTTTTTGCAAACGATTTTTTCGAACCGGTTACCAAAAACGGTAACCGGGCTTTTTTTTAACATGTTGTTACCATATTATCGTTTTTTTTTTTTAAAAATTCCGTTTAAAAATTCGTTTTATTTAAACGATAACTCCTTTGTGTATATACCCGGTTTTGAAAAAACGATAACCTCAGAATACGGTAACAATCTGATACAAAAATTTCGTTTTAGCATCGGTTTTTTGCAAACGATTTTTTCGAACCGGTTACCAAAAACGGTAACCGGGCTTTTTTTTAACATGTTGTTACCATATTATCGTTTTTTTTTTTAAAAAATTCCGTTTAAAAATTCGTTTTATTTAAACGATAACTCGTATTATGTTAAACGATAACTCGTATTATGTATCAAATAAATTCCATATTTTTGTCCACAGCCGAAAAAAACTGGTTCTTAAATCCTGATTTGTAACCGTTTTTAAATATGATAAGCTCGGAATAAGTCATTTTAGAAACGTGTTATAGAACATTCAGTTTAGCATCGGTTTTTTGGAAACCGGTTATCAAAACCGGTTTTATGTGCAAACTGGGTTTCGAAAAAAAATGATAATGGTATTACAAAACCTGTTACAAAAATTTCGTTTTAGCCTCGCTGTTTTTTGCAAACGATTCCTCTAAACCGGTTTTATGTATAAATATGGATCCAAAATTTTGTCGATAGCTGAAAATAAACAGGTTCTTAAATCCTGATTCGAAACGGTTTCTAAATATGATAAGCTCACAATAGATCAATTTAAAAAACATGTTATAGAATTTTTTTTTTTTTTGAAAACTGGTTACCAAATTCTGTTTTATGTATATATAAAACTATTGCACAAATTACGCTTTAGTGTAGATTTCTTGGAAACCGGTTCCAAAAAAATCTAAATATTGTCTACGGCAAACATTAGCCGTTTCTTAAACCTGGTTTGGAAAACCTAAAACTAATTTAAAAACAGTTTGTGAAACTTAAGGTTCAGCATCGGGAAACCGGTTATCAAGACCAATAACATTTCCACATTTCAGTTCACGGCAATAAAAATCGGTTCTTAAACCTAGTTTCCTAGCAATGATAACTTTATTTTTTAACGACGATAAACTTAAAATATAGTAAATTGAATAAATCTGTCATAAAACTTTTAGTTTTACATCGTTTTTTTGGAAACCGGTTATCAAAACCGGTTTTATGGATAAGCCCGGTTTCCAAATAAGATATGCGCAAATTTGGTTAATTCGAAAAAAAACTGTTGCAAAAATCACTCATTTGCGAAACTTCAAATTTAAAAATCGTATTAGTGAAAACCGGTTACCAAGACCAGTTAAATTTCCACATTTTGTTTCACATCGATAAAAACCGGTACTTAAACTGGTTTGATAACAGCGATAAGCTCAAAATATGATAAATTGAATATGTATAAGACCGGATTCTAAAAAAAATTAATCTTTAGTGTAGATTTCTTGGAAACCGGTTCCAAAGGACTTTTAATGATACCTTATATTCCACAATTTTATTTTACTCCGAACATGAGCCGGCTCTTTAACCTGATTTTGAAGAAATTAACCCAATCGAAAAGCCTTTTGTCAAAATTTAGATTTAGCAACTGATTTTTGAAAACCGGTTTCCAACCCCTGTTATATTTCCACATTTTGGTTCATGTCTATCAAAATCTGTTCTTTAACCTTATTATATGTAGTTGGTTTTTGTAACATTAATGAACTCAATATGGAGTGAATTAAACAAAAATGTTACAGAAATTTTGGTATACTATCGGTTTATTGTAAACCGGTCCCCAAAATCGGTTTATGTTTAAATAAAAGTTGATACCAAGAATAACCCAGTAATCAAATCTGGTTCTTAGGAACAGGTTTATATTAAAGATTTAAATCAATTATGGGTTTATTGGAAACCGGTTCTTAAAATCGGTATATGTATAAATTAAATTTGACAAAAAAATAATACGGTTCTTAAGAACCGACTTTTAAACATTGGCTTCTTAAATCTGGTTTTTACTAGCATATTTCTGTAAAAGATTAAAATAGATTTTGTCCCGAGTATAAAACTTGGTTCTTACTTCTGGTTTAGGCAACAGGTTTCTAAAAAGCGAAGAGTTTAATGTATAGGTTATATGAAAAACCATTTATAAAACTTTTGGGTTAGCAATGACCAGTTACCAAAATCGTTTTTATGTATAAAATTCTTTCCATAATTTTATCTATACTGCTTAAACAAACACTGGTTCTTTAACCCGGTTTTTTGGGAACTGCTGCTGAGAAATAAAAACCGTTTATAATAATATCACCTTAGCAACGGAATTTTGAAAGCAGGTTCCCAAAATACGTGTTATATATCACATAAGTTCTTAAATTATATCAACGCCGATAAAACCGGTTCCTAAACCCGGTTTTTGTGAACCGGTTTCTAGGTAATGATTGGTTTGAAATACGACTAATTTGAAACTGAATAAATTAGTTCGGTGAGAGCAATTTTTATAACATTTTGATTTTTGTATGGGTTGCGCAGACAGGGGGTGTAGGTATGTTCAGGGAAAATCTTATGAGAAAAAAATTAGGAGGCACCATGGAAGAGCAGGAGCTGATTTTATAAAAATATAAAAAATAAAAAATTTGTGTGAAGACCACCTAAAGTGTTGAAGGTAGAGGGAGATGTTCAGAGAAATTGATAGGGTTTCAAAAGAGGGTCCCAATCACCCTATTTTGAGCTAATCGTTTTAGAAACTGGTTTTAATAACCGGTTTCCAAAAACCTAAACCAAAATTTGTATAATAGCCTTTCCAATTATAAAATTTAAAGTTCTTCGTTTTTGGAAACCGGTTTAATACATTAGGAACTGATTCTCAAAACCCGGTATTTGTCTGCGACAACGACATTGTGGAACTTCTTCTTCTTCTTCTTTACTGGCAGCGACAACAGAAATTCATCTATCAGTAGCCGCACGTAGAAAACCATTCCAAGCGCTTCGGTCTTTTGCGCCCCGTAGATAGTTCGTCATTCCAAGCTTACTTAACATTTCCGTCACCTGGTCCATCCATCGGAGTTTTGGTCGCCCCCTGCGCCGCCCATCGAGCCGGCGCGTTTTCGTCCATTCGTACAACGTGTCCAAGCCAGTGCATTCGGTCATATTAGAACAAATTTTGTATGGAGACCACCTTAAGAGTTGAAAGTAGATGGTAGATATGTTCTGGGAATCTGGTAAGGTTTTAACAATAGTGGCGGTAGGTCAGACATTGGACTCCTTTAGGGGCACCTTTGAGAAAGTTAGAGCAGTGGGAGAGAATTTTTATAACATTTTTATATTTGTATAGGAGTCCCCTTAAGAGGTGAAGATAGGGGACAGATATGTCAGGAGGGGGGGGGGCGGTCATATATGTAACCCCTCTAGGGGTAACTCCGGGACTCTGTGGATATTTTCTCTACCCCACTAACTTTGACCAAGATGAGCAGCCATTTTCAACCACCCCACCTACCCCATTTTTTTGCTCATGATGTATTGAAATTGAAAACTCGTGCACTATCCCAACCCTAAACAGCATTCATAGTAAAAGCTTCTCAAACGGGAGACGTTAGAATTAATCGTTAAACTGTAGGTTCCGTTGTGTGATTCTAAAACTAGTAGCGTGTTAACTCACTAAATTGCATGAACCTTTCCCATATCTTCTTTATAGTATGCAAAGGTATTCGGGTCGAGGGTGAACCCTATTTAAAATGACCAATATCGATACTAGTGTTTATTAAAATACTTTTAAAATAGAGTCTAAGCACGTTTAGGTTCAATTTTAATACAATTAGATATGTTCTCTATTTGCTGATACCCGCATGTCAGATTATTTTTAACCATAACATTACGCAATATCAAACCATTCATCTAGCAGCCACCATTTTATACTCATCAATTTTGCAATATAAATTTTTAGACTGTCTCTATTATATTCATGTATATTTAAGTTTGTAAAGCTTTTATGCTTTTCACCTTATAAATTCTTTGTGTAAAGTTCTGCAAATATGAAAACTATTAAGAGAAAAATCTAATTAAAATTTAAGACCATAAAACTTAACCAAATGTCTTTTATTTCTCATGACAACAAAAAACTTTGTATATAAATGTAAATAACCCTAAACTAACTGATCATCCATTCAATCGATATGTAATCACTAATTTAGCTGTTACATACTAAGGTTCATTTAGCTATTGACATAGCTGTAAATATTAAATAATAACCACTGCTTTATACATAATTTTCCTTCACTCCTCCACAACTCCTACCATCCCGCAATGATATCACTTCACTTGGCACCTCACCCACCATAACTCCTAAGTAGTTGGCAATATCCCGAAATCACAACATGGCCCCTACGACCTGCTCCCTTAACTGCATATACCACTCAAGGCTTAAATCTTCTAACAACAGCACAACTTGAAACTCAAGGGGCTGATAGTAGAACTAAACTGCGGTCAGATACGGCAAAGCTAACACAGCAAGTGCCTTTTGGTTTTAGAAGCCTGCCTCAATTGGGGCCTCAACATCAACTGTTGACGCCACAAACTTATTTTGTTTTGAATAATCCTTTTTATGCGGCACCTTTTACTCAATACGCCTACACAACCAGTAATCAATTACCCGTGCAATTTGTACAAACTAAGACCGAAACTGAGACGGTGGCAGCAAAGCCTTCAGCGACGAGAAAACCCAAAGTCAAAGATGTGGAGCCCACTACTAAAAGACCTAAGGGTGCCTTGAAATCGATACCACCAAAGCTGCAAGTGAACCCCGCAATATCAAGCAACTTTGAGGGAGATTTTCTCAATGATGCTCCTTTGTTGCAGGCGGTACAACAAATTAATCCGGAATATGTTATCGAACAGATAATGCCTATACCTGGCAAACATATAATCTCTACTACCGCTATTGAAAGGGTTACACCTCAAATCAAAGTGGCCCAGAAGCCCCAGCCCGCCAAGGCCATAGTTAAGCCACAAACGCAAAAATTGTCAAACTCAAAAGCATTAATGGGTGCCATGAACTCTAAGGTGAAAGTGGAAGCCACCGGTCGCACTGCTACAAGTGGAAATATACCCCAGATACCTTTTGGGACATACTTTTTGCCCTATTTCTCACAAGGTCAACGGCAGCAACATAAGAGTGTTAAAACTGCCTCTCTGATATTGGAACCGCATTCGAAGGCTATTGTAGGTAATGGAGGCACTGCCATATCCACGCCCATATCAAGAGCTTATCTCAAACGTGGTGTGGCCACCAATGTGTACTTCAATCCCGAATCCGTGGCCATAGCTGGTGTGGGGGGCAAGGCGCACGCTCAAGCAGATCTGGAATTGGATTTAATTAATTGATAGCGTTCAATTGGGTTGCGCAATGAGAATGATAGAGCTTTTACTACCATGACCAGACAAAATTATACGATAATGCTGTAATATGATAGATATTTTAGTAGAATTTATTTTTAGTGCTTGTAAATAAATTTTGAAGATACGAAGATTTGTAAAAAAAAACTTAATGATGTGGGTCATTTATTTTGTAAATTTGTATATATAGATTGTATTATATTGTTTTTTATAAAGAACTTTCATAATGGTTTGGTCTAATATGGAAAATAACACAGTACAACATTTTTCAGCTCATTGATTTGGGACTCAATTCTGAGAACTGCACATGATAGTAGCCCCAAAAAGAAGAAGTTCTGCATCATTCGTTTTGTCGAGTTACATGCCATAGTAAGTATCGTATAGTGGAATTTGTCATGTGTTAGGCTCTTTTGTTTGACACAACACGAGAACCACTAGTCCGATTTAGCTGTAACAAATTTAAAAAAATTAATAATTACAATTCCTTTAATCTGTTCATATAAAGTTTCCCTTCACAAGCAACAGTTTCACTTTTTCATACATCAAATAATTTTGAATTGGGTTTATTTTGTAGCAGTTACAATAAAACTGTTGTACTCCGTGGCGAGTGATTACGTGGAATATTACTTATGATAATCATACGCCACCATATAACAATATAACAAAAGAGCCTAAAACGTAACAAATTCTCCTATACGATACTTACTAACTTCAAATCGATATTAAATTATTATGGCATGTAACTTGACAAAACGAATAATGCAGAACTTCTTCTTTTTGGGGCAACTTTCACTTGGGGGCTCAGAATAGAGTCCCAAAATTATATGTTGTACTATGTAAGAGAGGGGAAAGAACCAAATCTATAACATTTGGTACAGTTGGTGGTTTTGTACATTATGTCCACAGGATATGAAATCACAGTGCTAAAAATGTATAAGCTATATTCTAGGAGTAATGAAACTATTCTGCAACTTTGATAAATTTATTAAATGGATTTATTAACGCGATTACTCACATCGCAGAAAAAGTATCGTATGCGGCTAAATTGTTCGCTGTGATACGAGATATTAATCAAAAATATCATGTATTACTTATATAACAAACATGCGACTATGTATTATATTTATAATCAATATAACATAGTGACAGCTTTTATAACATCCACTGTAAACACCACTACCTATCACTCCTGCGACTATCTGTAAATCTGTTCGTTATACCTTCACTTCAAAGGCTATCAACCTGTTTCTTTTTTCTACCCTTCTTTTGGTAAGGTTTTTGCAATTTTGCTTATACTTTATAAAAGCTTTTTATCCAATAGTTTTGTATTATATTAGCTAAACTTTTCTTATACCCCAATTACAAATTACCTCCTCCTTGATGAACCTTGCTGCGACCCTCTTTAGACATAGATCCATTGACGATCACAAACTATCCTACTATGGAGGTCTTAAGGGTCAATTTGTACACTTAAAAGATGGCAAATTTCAAAAGATTTCTTTAAATGGCCCAGAGGTGGCCTCTACACGTCAAGGACCCACTGCAGCACTATCGGCTGGCATTTCCCTCACAGCCCATCGTGATGCTGAGCCAACGTCTTTTGAAGAGGATTTCAATCGCATTCAAGTAGCTGCCGCTCGTTTGGTCGCCATACAGGAATTGGCCAAAAAAAAGGGTACTTTCAGCTTAGATGACAATCGTGTATATGCCTCCAGTTTGTTGGAATTAGGTCAGGCTGCACAAAATCTGGCCATGCTACAACAAACGGGTCAGATAAAGGATTTTAGTGTGTTACTGCAACCTATTCACGGTTTGGAAATGCCTCAGAAATCCCCCAGCTTAGTTGTTGATAAGATAGACAATGATGCAGTGGCTATTGATGCAGCCGTGGAGGAGCAAAAGGTGGAAGAAGTTACCGAGCAATTGTTGAGTGAGTCGGATCTTTTGCCTGTGACCCCTGAAGATCCCTACGAGGATGTGCATGACAGTGTTGCGGTAATGCCACCCAAAAAGGATGCTGCTGTGGCTGAAGCCAAACCAGTGGGTGAGTTAATTGTGTATTTTTGTTAAATTTTATTTGAATCTTTTATTTTTCAGTATCAAAGAGTACTTTTATTGTACCCAAAAG
This sequence comes from Muscina levida, assembly GCA_964034835.1. Classification (NCBI taxonomy): domain Eukaryota; kingdom Metazoa; phylum Arthropoda; class Insecta; order Diptera; family Muscidae; genus Muscina; species Muscina levida. The sequence continues at coordinate 25,094,088 of OZ035883.1, read as the reverse complement.
TACTTTTTTTTGTTACCAAAAAGTATTATTTCATATCAAAATGTATTAATTTTAAACAAAAACTGTTTTGTTTTACCAAAACGTATGTTTTGTACCAAAAAGTACTTTAATTGTTCTCAACAAGTATTTTATTGTACAAGTACTTTTATTATATCAAACAGTACATTTACTGTATTCAAAAAATACCCTGTGTTTACAGACAAGTATTTTATTGTAACAAAAGTACTTTTGTTGGTCCGATTTTATGTTCATTAAAAGTTTATTATAGTCATTAAAAGTACCTTTTGTTGTACCCACAAGTATTTTATTACACGGAAAGTACTTTTACGGACTAAAAAGTACTGTTAACGTTTAAAAAATACTTTTATAGTAACCAAAAGGAAATTTTATTGCACAAAAAAGCTATTGTACTGACAAGTACTTTTATTGTACCCAAAAAATATATTGTTATTACTTTTCTTGTACCAAAAAATATTTTTATTGTATCGAAAAGCCCTTTACGTTATCCAAAAAAAAAATATTTTTTTTACCAAAAAGTACTTTTATTGTACCCAAAAAGTATTGTTATAGCACCAAAAATTCTTTTATTTTACCAAAAAGTACTTTTCTTGTACCAAAAAGTACTTTATACTGAAAGGTATTTTATTGTACCCAATAAAAACTTTTATTGTACCAAAAATTACTTTTATTGTACCCAAAAAGTGCCAGTGTTGTACCATAAATTAATTTAATTGTCCCAAAAAAAGTACATTTATTGTACTAAAAAACATTTAATTGTCCCTAGAAAGTAATTTTATATTACTGACAAGTTTTTTTATTGTGTAGTATATTAATACATTCATTTTACCAATATGTACGTTTATTGTATCAAAAAAGTACATTTTTGGAATGTTATCTACCAACATCCGGTACAAATTTAATTTTTCCAAAAAATATTTTTCGGTCTAAAAAGTACTTTGATTGTAGCAAAAAGTACATTTAATGTACCATATAAACGTATTTATTATACAAAAATTTACTTTTTCTGTACCAAGGAGTACTTTTATATTACCAAAAAATACTTTTATTGTAACACAAATGAATTGTACATAAAAAGTGTTTTTTTACCGAAAAGTACTTTTTACCAAAGAGTAATTTATTTGTCCCCAAAAAGTAACTTTTATTACTTCAAAATTTATTGACCCAAAAAGTACATTTAGAAAATTTTATGCTCAACTACTCGTACAAATTTAATTGTACCAAAAAAAAGTACTTTTATTTTACCCAAACAGTACTTTTATTGCCCCAAAAAGTACATTTAGGAAATATTATATATCAACTACCCGTACAAATTTAATTGTATCTAAAAATATTTTTTGGACCAAAAAGTACTTTTATAGTACCTAAAAAGTATTGTCACCGTACAAATTAAAAATTCTTATATTTGACCAAAAAGTACTTTTATTGTACAAAAAGTACTTTTATTGTACCAATAAGTATTTTATTGTACCTAAAAAGTACTTTTATTGTCCCAAAAAGTACGTTTTTTTAAATGTTATCTATCAACTACCAGTACACATTTTTTGGACCAAAAAGTACTTTTAATGTACCCAAAAAGTATTGCCATCGTACTTATTAAAAATTCTTATATTTGACGAATAAGTACTTTTATTATCCCAAAAAGTACATTTTTGTAAATGTTATCTATGCATCAATTACAAAAAAAAATCGAATAGTACTTTTATTGTACCACAAAGTATTTAATTGTACCATAAAGTAATGTTATGTTAACGGCAGGTATTTAATTGTACAAAAAGTACTTTTATTGTACTAAAAAAAGTACTTTTATCGTATCAAAACTAGTACTTTAAAAGTATCAGATAGTACTTATATTGTACCGACAAGTACTTTTTTGCACTAAAAAGTACTGTTAACAAAATAAAGTTATTTCTATAACTTTTTAATATTTATTATTATTTTACTTTTGACTATGCAAAACCTTTTTTTAACCCATATTTTCGTTCAATCCCCAGGTGTTTCCATTGCCGGCGAGGGAGGTGTGGCATCATCTAAACCCAATGCAGTCGCCCTGTCAGGACGCAATGGCTTAGCCGTGTCTGCTCCTAAAGCTACCGCCATAGCAGGCGTTAGCCCCCAAGAGGCAGCTGCTTTCAGTGTTTCCCTACCCAGTCGCAATCAATTGGTCATTAAATCCACCTCATCACGTTTGGCATCATCGGCCTCCTCCTACCCATACTACGATGAATACGATTACATCGAATCTTCACCAGCTCAAGCCAATACCCGTAATATACCCTTACTCAGATCATCCGGTGCGGTTCGCAGTAAATCCTCGTCTGGTAAACCTAAACCTCTACAAGAGACCGTCAATGCAGCTGACTCTATTGTGAAGTTGTGGCGTGCCGCCGTAACCGATGACTATGCTGCTCCCGGTGATGGTGTAGAACGTTTAGATGACTATGACATTGAACAATTGTATAAGATCTCCAAGAAGTTGAATCAACAACGTAGAATTTAGAAATTCACACTAATCTTGCTATATTTAATTGCCATTTTTTTTAGAGGAAAATAATCGAAGACATTTATAAAGAAAATTTAAATCATAATTATATTTATTTGTATGGATAATATTTATGAACGAACATTATTTTGTAATAATTTATATACTAGTAATAACTACGAAAATTTATGAATAAATAAATCTTTTTTAAAAATTTATAAAAAAATAGAACTATATGTTAATAAACCTTAAAAACAATTGTCTACAAGTTAGCAGACAGATATTATATACACAGGAGAAAAACTGGATGCATTAAATAAAAACTGTTTATTTATTATTAAATTTCATATTGGGATTGTAAATGGGAGAAAAAGCCCCACTCCTTTTAATACGGGCCATACAAAATTACCTATTTTCGGATAATTAATATTTTTTCCATAACTTCCAAACGGATAACTGGAAACTTTTTGAGTTAAGTCTGTTACATAATGCTGTAATAGTAGACAACCCCTTAGAAAACACTTCTTTGCCACGATCCTTCTGATACATCCCATACAAATGACCGACTTGACCTTCTTCTGGAGAAGACACAAGAACTGCAGATTGACACCAACCATCTATTTATCGATTACATAGCTTTATTCGACAGTCCGATACGACAGAAATTGTGAGATGGCTGAGTTTGTTATTCCCTCAAAGCTAATATGATTTTGCAGGATGACACAGACTGACACGAAGTCTTCAGTGAAAATAGGCAAGCGAGACTTTAGACATGGCAATAGTCTGACATGCGATCTTTTTAACATCGTAATGAAGATGATCATGCGGAATGCTGCAGTAAACAGAACTGGTACATTTTTAAACAAAATTCACCAGCTGCTGGCGTAAGACAATGACATAGATATCATTGGGCATGGAATGTGGGATGTTATTGCGATCTTTTCGAGCATTGAAAAACAGTCGACAGAAATGGGTCTGGACAGGAAAAAATCAAGTTATTTGTTTTAACGAGCAAAGAGTCTACTCGTTTGACGGCTGCTACTACGCGCTAAGCAAGCGATTTTATGACAAAGCTCTCCCTCTCGAAGAACAAATATCCAACTATACCAGACACTAATCCTACCTGTCTTGGTCTACAGCAAAGAATTCTGGTTAATAACGTAAGCGGATCAATCTGTTCTAGGAGCTGTTTAAGCGGTTCAATCACATCTACGTAATCAAGCGCGTTTAAATAACAAAAAACGCTGGCTGGAACATGTTGTACGAATGGATGAAAATGCTCCAGTTCGAAAAGACTTCGGCCAGGTTAAAGAGCAGTTATCTAAACTTGGTGTGACGAAATATCTATAGAGCGCAAAATACCGAAGCGTTTGGAATTCTTTTCTATGTACTGCTGTTGATCGATGAATTTCTGTTGTAGCTGGCATTAAAGAAGAAGAATGAGTTTTTTGGAGTCCTATAGAGAATTAAAGAAGAGCATGAACGAATTTTGTAACTTTTTATACTACGGATACAGTGGGCGTGGCAACATTTTTTTTTTACACAGATAGATCAGATCTTTTTTTTACACAGATAGTACTCGGCAAAACGAATGCAAATATGAAGACGAAAACTTAATTTTAGATAATAGTGCGAAATGTTTTTCAGTCCTTCCAAATAATTTTTTTAAAGTTTTGACCCTATGGGCGGAATGGGCGTGGCAAAACATTTTTTTGAGCTAGAGAGATAAAAATTGGTACACAGATAGTACTCGCCAACACGAATACGAACATGCAGACGAAATTTAAATTTTGGATCAGAGGGCGGAGAGCCATTGGGAATGCCAAATTGTTTTTCAGTCCTAGAGGGAAGAAGAAGGATGAATTTTTTGAACTTTTGACCCTATGGGTGGAGTGGGCGTGGCAAAACTTTTTTTTTTGAGCTAGAGACATAAAAATTGGTACACAGATAGTATTTGGCAACACAAATACGAATATTCAGACGAAATTTGAATTTTGGATAAGAGGGCGAAATGCGCATGGCGAAAATGTTTTTCAGTCCTAGAGAGATAACATTTGACATCCTTTTTAGGGCTAAGATACAGTTTTGCCGCACCCCCTCCGCCCACTGATCCAAAATTAAAATTCCGTCTGCATAATCATTTTCATGTTGCCAAGTACTATCTGTGTATTAAATTTTATCTCCCTAACTCTAAAAATATGATTTTCCACACCCACTCTGCCCACTATACGAAAATTTGTATTTCGTCTGCATATTCATATTCGTGTAGCCGAGTAATATCTGCGAAAAATAATTTATTTTTTAGGGCTAAGATACAGTTTTGCCTTACCCTCTCCGCCCACTGGGCCAAAATTAAAATTTCGTCTGCATATTCGTATTCGAGTTTCCGAGTAATATCTGTGTATCAAATTGTATCTCCCTTGCTCCAAAAAAAAGTTTTGTCACTCCAACTCCGCCCACAGGGTCAAAAATTAAAAAAAAACCAGTAAGAAAGTTTCAGTCGGAAAACCCGACTTACAAATACCCTCACCCTCAGTAAAACATAAAATCGTCTAGTATATTGATTATCCCTCGATTTCTTAAATGGGCGGGGTGGTGAAATTGTATGGGAGGTAGCAGAGGCGTGGCTAGGCTTCCAACAGGTTCTCCAAAACTTTATCCCGTTATAGCTTAACGAAATACAGAATTTTGGCATGATCGCGTTGGGTGTATTGATATTATTACTCGATTTCTAAAGTGGGCGGAGCGGTACATTTGTATGGGAGGTACCAAAAGAGGCGTGGCTAGACTTCCAGGTTATTGCTCCAAAACTTTTGTCTGCTTTATCATTACTACATACAGAATTTGGGCTCGATCGCGTTGGGTGTATAAATAATATTTATCGCTATATAAAGTGGGCGGTACCAGATAGGTATTGGAGTTACCAGATGGGGCGTGGCTAGACTTCCTTTTTTCCTCCAAAACTTTATTCTGCTATAGATCTACTAAATACAGAATTTGGACACGATCGTGATGGGTGCTTTGATATTATTAAATGGGTGAGTTGATATTTCTCCAAAACTTTATCCTCATTTAGTTTTATTAAATACAGAATTTGGGCACGATCGCGTTGGTTATTTTGATATTATTACTAGATTTCTAAATTCGGCGGAATAGTACATTTGTATGGAAGGTCCCAGAAGGGGCGTGGCCATGTAGCCCACTATCAATACCGTAAGTAGTTTTGGGGAAATATTAACTTGTGCAAAGTTTCAAAACATTTGGTTTCGTCTTTCAAAAGTTATCGTGCGTACCAGCCGGACAGCCAGCCAGACAGACGGACATGGCTCAAACGACATAAAAAGCCATGAATCGAGTTTGGTTCAAAGAAACTTAGGCTCTAAAGTGTCTCCTTCTATGTGCTACACTTTTGGGTCGTATCAAATGATATATACCCTCCTACCCGTAGGCTGAGGGTACAAAAATGTATAGCCTACGGTAATTTCTATATAGTACACTAACTGTCTTCCAAATTTCATTGAAATCGGTTCAGCCGTTAAGACGTGATTGAGCCACAAACGTACAAACAAACACACAAACAGACAGACATTCACATTTATAATATTAATAGGATAGGGATAGAATAGGATAAATGTTCGTTGGTGTAAAACCCACTTTTGCAATTTTGGCCAAAAGAGCATATTAAACAACGAGATGCTGATATTAGTCCTTCAGCGATATAAAAAAAATTCACTTAAAAAGAATAGTACAAAATTTATCAATTTTTTATTTGTTTCAAAATTCAATTTAATGCTGCTATCAAATAAACAGCGTTATCTTAATATATATAAATTACGTGACACGTTGTTTGTCCGCGATGGACTCCTAAACTACTTAACCGATTTGAATCAAATTTGCACACCGTGTTCGGTTTGATCCAACTTGAAAGATAGGATAGCTTACATCCTAAAGGGGCGGCGCCACGCCCCTTTTTTCAAATATCGCTCAGACGGCTTTTCTAATAGACCGATTGATACAAAAATTTTACCATGAGGTACTGTTGACCTGTAGATAGTTCCTGACTACATTTGGTTGTAATTGGATAAAGGGGCGTGGCACCGCCCATACAACTTGAAAATTAAAAAGGCTATATTTCATGAACTATCAGAGGTATGAAGGTTAGATTTGGTATATATGTTGTTGGAGCAGTATTAATTACAGCCAGGATGGAAGTGGGCGGTGCCACGCCCCCTTTTCAAAAATCGCTCTAACGGCTTTTATAATAGGTCGATTAATACAAAAATTTTACCATGACGTACTGTTGACCTGTAGATAGTCCCAGGCTTTATTTGGTTGTGCTTGAATAAAGGGGCGTGGCACCGCCCATTCAACTTGAAAATTAAAAGGGCTTGCAGTATGAATTACAGTAAGGGTGGAAATGGGCTGTTCCACACCCTTTTTAAAACAAACGGTTACAACTGTCAAAATTCCACAGTATATTGCTGTTAAACTAGAGATATGAACAGTAAGGTGGGCCAATTTTTTTATTCGCACAAATCGTAACCAAAATCGGAATCTACGATGATTTTTAAGAAAATTTCACCAATAAACTTTGTGTCTAAAATCAATTCCTAGCTCGCGTTGGGAAGCGTGAAGATTTCAGATAGAGATTTTTTTTGTTTTTAAATGAGCACAAAACGAAAACTTCAGATATATATTTTTACAGACCTTCTGCGTAAAACTGACTTCCCAACGAACTAAATGAGGTATTACAGAAGCAAATCTATGTATTGGTTAAAAAGTTATGGCCTCTGAGAGTTGGCATACAGAAATTAAGTTTTTAAAAATCATTTTTCACATATTTGCTCATTGCTATTAATTCGCCCTAATGATCAGGCTATTTCGAATAAAATAAGTTAAAAGTGCCGAGGCGCTGCCCACGCACTTCAATAGTTAACTTTTTACCTGTATCAAATAATGGTCCATACACCAGGCAGTTGAGGATGCGCAGACTAAAATAGTGATTTTTTTTAATTTACTTTACAGGTATGTATTTTTCAATTACTTCTCAGGAGAGCGAATCGGTAATAAATCATATAGATAGAAAAATTAAGCAATATTCATTGTAGTTATACTACAATGGTTAAATTTTTATAGTATATCAGATGTAACATTAGCAAACAATTGAAAATAACCTATGCATGGGGTATTTTCTTGACATATAGAACTTCTGATAGGTATAAGTGTAAATCTAGCTGTCATACTAATGAAGTGTAATAGACTTTCTTTTAGTATACTTTGCAAAATCACCATGTAAAAACTAAACAAGAACAAAGTTTACAAATCATGCAAATTTATTTCCAAAATGCACGTTCTGTTCGCCAAACTTATGGAACCCTTTATGAAGTTGAGGGTGCATCTGAGCAGCTAATAGAAGCCATCGACGCTGTAGACATTAGTATGACAGGGGACTCGAATTTATCGAACCGACTTCATTATCTGGAACTCGGTCTCTGCAAATGCTGAGGAAAGACCTTGGCCTACATTCATATAAAATCCAACTGGTAGAAGAAGTAGAGCCAATGGACGATCAATTGATTTTTTTATTTATCATGTCATTGAACATTATTTGAAGGAGAAATGGTTCTAACACGACGCTGTAACATGCCATACAGCGCGTGAGACCATCACTTTGCTAAGCCAAACGTTGGTGACCGAATTATCTCAAAAAATGGTAATACGAGTTCAATACAAAAATATTATTCCGAATTATTCTTGATCCGTGTGAGAAGAAGAAATGACAAAAGAAGTTTTTATGCCTAAAGGCATGAAGCTTCAAACGGAATTTTCATTTGCGGTCAATAGGAGAAGGCATAACAAAAATGTTTTTTTATGACCAAAGAGATAGTTAGTATACAGATGGTTCTACGGATCAAAATAAATAATTTTGATCTTTAGTGGAATGTCTGTTTTCGATTTATGGAAGAAGTGGTTTTTCGCCCTACATACAGAAAAAACTTTATCTACATGTCGGCACTATAGATATGACTTTGCTGATGAACTTTTTATTAGCATTTACAACAATAAAACTTAATTGGTTAACTTTAATGTTAAGGAGTTAGTTTAAATAAGTTACATAAGTAAATCAACTCAGCATATTATTGTCGAATTTAAGTACCGTTTTCAAAGTACTTTGTAGACCTAAATGTGAAATATATTACAAGTTAATATGCAATAGCGAAGCATTGCCGGGCCCACTAGTATATAATATTAATAGGATAGGGATAGGATAAATGTTCGTTGGTGCAAACCCACTTTTGCAATTTTGGCCGAAAAAGCATATTAAACAACGAGGTGCAGATTTTAGTCATTTAGCGTTATTGGCTGCACTTACCACGAAAAACCTCACTTCAAAATAATACATCGGCTCATTATATGATCAATACCGATCTTGTTGTCATATAGTTTTCTTGCAATAGAACAAAATTTATCAATTTTTTATTTGTTTCAAAATTCAATTTAATTTTGCTATCAAATAAACGGCGTTATAATAAATAAAAGTTAAGACAACAGCTTTTTCATATGGCCCATCCAAGGATGTTTTGGTCGTCCGCTCCTGTGCCGCCCATGGAGTTTACAGCTGAAGACTTTTCGAGCTGGAGTATAATTATTTATTCGTACAACGTGTCTGTCTGCGCATTCGGTCTTTATACAGCTCATGGTACATTCGACGACAGTAAGCACCGTTAACGATGATGGGTCCAAATATTTTTCGAAGTATTTTTCCCTCGAAGACTTCCAGAACATATTGATCCCCTTGCCTATCATGTATACAACATTAAAATTTTAAATTTACTAATAGTTGAAGCGAAATGTTTGCCAATTTGTAACTCCCATACCTGAAACGTCTAACATCATAACAAATATTAGCATATATTAGGGCGTTTTCATTTGACACACACACTCCCGCACAGCTGCCTATTAACAGTTCAAATTTCATAAAGAACAATTTATTTACTACAACCTTAGTTAGTACATGACAACTAATAAAGAAATTAAACATTAATAGAAAGTCATAAAGAAAACCAAAATGATGGTTCTCCAGAAACCAGATCCACGGATAGAAAAATGTAATGCTTGATGCCATCAACCGCAGCTAGATAATAAGCAACTAGATATTCAAGAATATAGCAACACAACACAAGACAAACTACACACATGTATGTATGTACACATGTAGCCGGAGTCATATCAAACTCCAGCAAACAAAGGTGTATGCTGCTCTGCAGCCTCTTGCTGGGCCATTGAACGAAAGTAGAAAAGAAGAAGAATTCGAATGGAAGATTTGCAAACAAGTTCGATAAAGTTTTGTTAGTCAAACAAGTACTTTGGACAAGTTTTCACTAAGCATGCGGACAGACGGACAGAAGATGGCAATTGCTATAATCACAAATGTCATTTGATATTGGACCACAGGCCATAAGTTACATGGCCTATGGACGGTGTATGGGATGGCAATGATCGGTCAGAATTGTGCAGCAACACAAACTTGAACCTAAACAACTACGTAATGGATGGTTGGTTGGTTGGAACCACAATTTGTTGTGATGTGTGATCCTGTTTCTGTTGTGATTATGGAAAAGAGGAACTTACAAAAACTAACCTGTGTTGAGGTTTAAGTGTTGCCAGATTCGTTGATGAATTTAAATGGTAATAATATTATTAAAATAGAAATAAAAATTTAAAGAAAAGCTATTGGTAATGTATTGTGTTAAGTTATCTGTAGTTTGAGCTACAATTTGTAATACCAAATGTTGGAAATTTTGGTAATATGTATGTTTTTTGAAATCTTCTGAAAACTATGTAAAGCAACGTTGTTAAGCGTGATTCATTTAGAACCCTTTCTTTTAGTATTACGTTAAACACTTGAAATAAAATTGAATCTCAATATCTTTATTATGACTAGAGTGTTCAAATACCTCCTTTTTTTAGAAACCCGGTTTCCGAGTTGTTCGAAAAATTGATTTTTTAGAAAAATCGAATTTCGAATACAGCATTTGAAAGAAAACCGGTTTAACCGGTTTTTCGGTTTTTTACTAAAAAGTTAAAAATATTTATAAAAAAAATAATTTGGGTTAAAAATACGCATTTATTTAGTATGTAATATCAATACACCCAATGCGATCGTGCCCAAATCCTACATTTAGTAAAACTATAGCAGGACAACGTTTTGGAGAGAAACTGGAAGTCTAGCTACGCCCCATCTGGTATCACCTACTTTAGAAATCGATTAATATTATCAATAGATTAATAGGTTTTAGTAGGGCTCAAACAGGATAAAATTTTGGAGAACCAATTTGGAAGCCTAGCCACGTACCTGCTGGTACCTCCTATACAAATGCACCATTCCGCCCACTTCAGAGATGGAGTAGTAATATCAATACACCCAACGTGATCGTGTCCAAATTCTGTATTTATTAAAGCTAAATCAGGATAAAGTTTTGAAGAAAAAAACTTTAAGTCTTTCCACGCCCCTTCTGGTACCTTCCATACAAATGATATTTTTATACTAGAAAATTGACTTTTGAGTCAATTCTTCTTTTTCGTTTTTTTAAAGCTTGATACAGAAAACACGCGCTCACTTATTGTGGAAGTAGTATTTATTGACAAAAGAGCGTTTAGAAGGAGCTTTTCTGTCCTTTTATTAAATCTATAGAAATAGTTGAAATCATCATATTGGCTTGTGTCATTGCAATTTGTTTTCACTGGTGGATTTCGGATGTTATTTATTGTCCTGTTTAAATCGTTGCAAAGAATACCATTAGGAGCTTCCCCCATCTCACAATCTGAACTGTTACTAGACTCTGCGGTAGTTCGGGAAATTGCAGGATAAAGTCTTTTAAAAAGCTCGTTAGCAAATTCCATCGTTTCCGCCTTTTTAGACTACTTTACACAGGATTAGCTTAAAGGATATTTTCCGTTCCTAATATATATAATTGGGGTATTCAATGTTTGTAAACGAGAATGTTTTTAGAAGATTTTTAAAGTTTTAAAATTTAATTTCAAATTAATTTAGAAAAATCTCTTTACATTTTATAAACAAGAATGCTTTTAGAAGCTTTTTTCAAACTAATTTAAAAAAACCAAGTACCCGAAGGAAACAACTTTAAACCGGTTATTCGAAAATGGCATTTTTGCAAAAACCGGCATTCGGTTTTAAATAAAAAAACCGGTTTACGGTTTTTCGGTTTCGGTTTTGAACACCCTAATTATGACCCGTAAGAATAATCATTGACATTTAATATATAAAGATCATTTTATTTGAATCTTGGCTGCGACTATCCCGTAGGTGGCAGGTCAAACTTTCGAGCACATTTTTCAGCATGTCCGCCGGAATATTGCTTAAATTGACTTCCAAGTCTTGAATCGTTTCTGGCTTATCATTGGAGTCTTTTGACTTCACATAATCATTAAGAAAAAATATTCCAGATGTATGATATCACACTACCTATGAGTCCAGTTGATATTTTCGAAACATGAAATTATCCATAAGGCTAAAAAACTGACTCGTCACTGCACAAAATTCTCCGCGAAAGTTTGGCCACATAAGCCATTAAATCGAGATTCTTGCATAAAATTCGTCAAATTGTTGCATATAAGAGGCCACTGTTCTGAGCACGGCGTCAAATTGATTCCCGGTCTTCAGGTCTTCACTCTTTCTTCTCCAATAACTTACACTGAGATTCAAATTTGCGAATAGTATTTGCGGGCGAAGTGGTCGTGGCAAAACTTTATTTTAGACCTACAGATATAAAATTTGGTGCACAGATATACTCGCCAACACGAATATGAATATGTAAAAGATATTGTAATTTTGGATCAGTGGGCGTAGTGGGCGTGGAAAATCTGTATATAAGACCTAGAGATATACAATTTGGTTTTCGGGTAGTACTCGACAACAAGAATGTGAATATACAGACGAAATTTAAATTTTGGATCATTGCTAACTGTATTTTAGCCCCAGAGAGATATAATTTGGTGCACAGATTGTACTCGACAACACGAATGTTAATATGTAAACGGATTTTTAATTTTGGATCAGTAGGCGAAGTGGTCGTGGCAAAACTGTATTTTAGACCTAGATATCTTAATTTTATACACAGATAGTACTCGGCAACACAAATATAAATATGCAGACGAATTTTCAATTTTGGATCAGAGGGCGGAGTGGGCATGGCAAAACTGTATTTTAGCCCCAGAGAGATAAAATTTGGACTGTATTTTAGCCCCAGAGAGATACAATTTGGTACACAGATAGTACTCGACAATACAAATAAGAATATGCAGACGAAATTTCATTCGAAATTATCAGTACAAGGCAACAACCCTTATTTTTGAGTGCCGATCACACTCTAAGTGTCGTAAACGCACAAATGATTATTGTTAGGGTGTACCCTTACCGTTCTCTGGTGCTGACATTTTAATTTTGGATTAGTGGGCGGAGGGAGCGTAACCAAACTGCATTTTAGCTGTATACAGACAAAATTTGGTACACAGATAGCACTCGAGAACACGAATATGAATATGCAAACGAAATATTAATTTTGGATCAGTGGGCGGAGGGAGCGTGACCAAACACGAGTGATAAAATTTATTACACAGATAGTACTCGGCATTTCAGGTTCAAATTTGAAGACGAAATTGTTATTCTCATGCAGTGGGCGAGGGGACGTGTCCAAGCTCTATTTTAGCCCTCGAACGACAATACGACGATACCAAAAAGTACAATTTAATTCATCAAAAAGTACATTTATTGTACAAAAAAATAAAATTATTCTACCAAAAAGTACAATTTATTGTACAAAAAGTTAATTTTTTGTTCCAAGAAGTACACTTATGGTATAAAAAAGTAAAATTTTTATACTCAATACCAAAAAATACAATTTAATTTATAAAAAAGTAAATTTTTTGTAAATTTATTTATTGTAAAAAATACAATTTATTGTACAAAAAGTAAATTTTTTGTTCCAAGAAGTACATTTATGGAATCAAAAAGTAAAATTTCAATACTCGATACCAAAATATACAACTTAATTAAAAATACAATTTAATTTATCAAAAGGTACAATTTAATTGATCAAAAAGTACATTTATTGCACCTTAAATATGTATTGAAAAGTAGTTTTATTTTACACAAAGAAAAAACAATTAATTTTACTGAAATGTACTTTAAATGTGACACGTTTTCAGCATTTTGACAAGATGTTTTGCAAAATTGTGTCAGTAAAATTTAAGGACTATTTACACGGCGTCAGTTTGTTTTATGAAAAATTTTGGCAATAAATCGTCAGAAAAAATAGGTTGCTAAAGTCTGACGAAACAACCTCATTTAAAAGATGCTGACATATTTTGAAAGGAAATACTGACAATGATGTCAGTAGTGTAAATGAACCTCAGCAATGCAGACATGAATATGCCGACAAAATAGTTATTAACGGTCAGCGGGAACATGAAGGCGAACATTTTTTTGCCGATCGGTGGGCAGAAGGTGACCCTAGGAAAATATACATTTCACTACACAAGTATATCTAATGAGAAGGATCTTATTTTTCAAATAATTGAATGTTTAAATGTCCCTTTCACCGCATCTGGCAGCGCTTTTCGTCAGGGGTGTTGTAACTTCTAAAACTTTATAACCATGATCCGGCTTATACAATGTCTACGTTGCCCAAGAAGAGGTGTCGATAGAGAATTCTTGTTTTCTTCCTCCTTTCAATGGAGTTTTGTTGTTATTATTTTTAGAATGTTTTCATCCATGTTGCATCTTTCCCCTCTGGCAAAGAATACTATGCCGCAATATGATTCCTCTTTTTTTATCAAGTTAGTTCAACGATTTGTGGCATAATCTTAGGTTACATGTTGTTGCAGCATGCCGCATGTTAGCATCGTACTGCCAGCCTTGTTGTCTTTATCGTGTTCTTGTGTTCTACTCTATTATCTGCTATTTGTGTAATGGTATAGTTGCAGTACTCGGAAGACCCCACTGCGCTGGTATATAAAGGTCTGTGTTGTTGGGTCTGTGGTCAGCAGTTTTCTATAACTGTCCACCAAGTGAGCAGTTTCTGTGCAGAGAGTCTGTAACTAAAGTGATTTGTGCAAACTAAAACAAAATAAATTAGAACTAAAAGACTGATAAGAGTACAAGCATATTATTTGTAGTTATTGTTAAGTGTTTTAAGGTAAGCAGCAGCTCGGATGAGCAAATTTGTGCAAAAAAATTGTAGTGATAATATGTATGTGAAATTTAAAATCGTTTGGAAAAGTATAATAAAAGTAGAATATGCATGTATTTGCTAGATGTGAGTTTGTAATTTGCTTACTTTAAATAATTAAGTAAAATTTAGTAGTAGTTAAGCTGTTTAAGGGCTTGAATTTGAGCATAGGTTTGACCAGCAGGTTTGTGTCTTAAGTCTTTCGTTTGCTAAAGTACATTAAAACTAGAATATATGTATTTGTTAGATATGCGTTTGCAATTGCTTATACTAAATAGTTAAATTAAATTAGTGATAGTTTAGCTTGTTAAGGATTTAAATTTACGCATATGTTTTACAATCAGGTTTGTGTCTTAAGTCTTTTGTTTTAATGGAAGGTTTCGAAGGTTCAAAATGGGACTGGGATGTTAGTTCGATATTAATTTTGTTCGAAACAATTTTTAATGATTTTAAACTGTATCGCAAACTATCTATTTAAGAACTTGTAGATATATCTTTGAGATATATCTTATTAGACAAAATCAAATTTGTTCTAAATTGTCCAATGGAACAAAATACAGCACAACTTTTGTATAAGGGCCAGTTGATGTTGCAATGATGTTGTCTAGTCAATCTTGCAATTGTGGGAGACCCTGTTGTACGTAAGATATTAACGAAATTCACATGTTTCCCTCTAAGTGTGGAATATAAAATCTTTCAAATATCTGCCATGGCTTCTAGCGGTGGCACTTATATTCCCCTGAATTTGAGCAACGGCCTAGATTATATTGACTTTAAATTCATCGGTCGATTACGGTGTAGTATAGATGTGTTGTCTATGGTCATTAACTTAAAGCTTCTTTGCCAGTTGAATCTTGTACAGATGCAGGCTCAAGTTCCAACGCAAAGTTCGTCAAGTTAAAGGTTTTTAAGCAGTGAAATAATTATGAATTAAGTCACGGAACTTGTTTTTTTTTCTGGACTTACAAATTTGTCGAACTTATTTGTTGAGCTACACATAAATAATTTTGTCATAGATTTGGCTGTAAATGTCTGGTCTGGGTGGAGAGATCAGTTGAGTCCTCTCTATTTTTTATGTATACCTTAAATATAGAAATTTAGTAAAACGAACAGCTACACCAGAAGTTAAATGATTGATCTGATATTGCTATAGACTTTCCCTTTCTATTCCTAAAAATACGAATTTCGGAAAATTCCTATGTGCCGCACAACTACTACCCCTATTCATATTATAAATGTGAATGTCTGTCTATTTGTTTGTTTGTGGTTCAATCACACCTAAACGACTGATTTCAACGACTTCAGTGAAATTTGACAGGCAGTTATTGTGCTGTATGGAAATTACTGTACGCTATATATTTTAAGATTTTTTACCCTATGGGCGTAGAGGGAGTGGCAAAACTTTTTTTAAAGATAGTGAGCTAAAATGTGATATTTAGATAGTGCTCAGCAACACGAATATGAATATTCAGAAGGTGTTTCAATTTTAAATAAGTGGGCGGATTGGGCGTGGCAAAACTGTATTTTACAAACAGAAATATAAAATTTGGTATACAGGTAGTACTCGCCAACACGAATATGAATATGAAAACGAAATTTTAAATTTGGATCAGTGAGCGGAATGGGAGTGGCAGAACTGTATTTTAGACCTAGCGATATACAATTTGGTATACATATAGTTATCGCCAACACGAATATTAATATATAAACGGATTTTTAATTTTGGATCAGTGGGCGAAGTCAAAACTTCATTTTAGTCCCAGAGACATAAAATTTGGTACACAGATAGTACTCGACAACACGAAGATGAATATGTAAACGAAATTTCAATTTTAAATTAGTGGGCGTAACGGGCGTGGCAACATTATTATTTTAGCCCTAAGAAGATCAAATATGAAACCCATGGTAGTACACGGCAACACGAATATTAATATGCAAACGAAATTTTTATTTTAAATCAGTCAGGCGTAGCATATCTATATTTTAGCCCTAAAGGAAAAATTTTAAACCCAGATGGTACACGGCAACACGAAAAAGAATATGCAGATGAAATTTATGTGACAAAACAGTATTTTAGCCCCAGAGAGAAAAATTTGAAACTCAGACAGTACACAGCAACACAAATATGAATATGCAGACGATTAATTTTGGATCAGTGAGCGGAGGGGGCGTGACAAAAATGTATTTTAGCCCCAGAGAGATAAAATTTGATGCACAGATTGTGCACGACAGTACTAATATGAATATGCAGACGAAATTAAAATTTTGGATCAGTGGGTGGAGTGGGCGTGGCAAAAATGTATTTTCGACCTAGCGATATACAACTTGGTACACAGATAGTACTCGTCAACACGAATATGAATATGCAGACGAAATTTAAATTTTGGATCAGTAAGCGGAATGGGCGTGGCAAAAATGTGTTTTACATTTAGAGATATAAAATTTGATACACAGATAGTACTCGCCAACACGAATATTAATATGTAAATAGAATTTTAATGTTGGATCAGTGGGCGGATTGGGCATGGCAAAACTCTATTTTAAACCTAGAGATATAAAATTTGGTACACAGATAATAATCGCCAAAACGAATATTAACATGTGAAAAGATTTTAATTTTAGATCAGTAGGCGGAGTGGGCATGGCCAAAATAGAATTTAGACCTAGAGATATAAAATTTGGTACACAAATATTATAGTACTCGGCAATTCAGGTTCAAATTTTCAGACGAAATCGACATTCTTAAACAGTGGGCGAAGGGGGCGTGGCAAAACTGTCTTCTTATCCCTAAAGCGATTATATTCGATACACAGATAATACTAGCTCCACCCCTTCTAGTACAATTTAATCTATCAAAAAGTACATTTATTGCACTAAAAAGTACAATCTGTTGTATGTACAAAAAGTTTCAAAAAGTACATTTATAGTACCAAAAAGTAAAATTTATTGTACTAAAAAGTACACTTCAACGTATTGAAAAGTACTTTTATTTTACAAAAAAAAAAACTGCGTGACATGTTTTCGGCATTTTCACAACATGTTTTGCAAAATTGTGTCAGTAAAGTTTAAGGACCATTTATACGGCGTTAGTTTGTTTTTGGGAACAATTCGTCAGAAAAAATATGTCGTTAAAGTCGGACAAAACAAACACATTTACACGATGCTTACACATTTTAAAGGGAAATGCTAAAACTAACGTCATGAGTGTAAATGAGTCTTTATAGTACTCGGAAGACGAAAACGAACATTTTATTTCCGATCAGTGGGCGGAACTGAACGTGGAAAAAATGTTTTTTGTACTATATAAGGTAATATTTTATACACATAGTAGATTTGAATTTTATAACCCCACGTTACGGGTAGGAGGGTATATATCATTTGATACGACTCAAAAGTGTAACACATAGATGGAGTCACTTCAGACCCTAGGTTTGTTTGAACCAACTTCGATTCATGACTTTTTAAGTCACTTTTATCATGTCCGTCTGTCTGGCTGGCCGGCTGATAAGCACGATAACTTTCGAAAGACTCAACCAAATGTTTTGAAATTTTGCACGAGCTAATATTCCCCCAAAACTACTTACGGTATTGCAAATGGGCTACATGGCCACGCCCCTTCTGGTGCCTCCAATACAAATATACCATTTCGCCCACTTTAGAAATCGAGTAATAATATCGATATACCCGCTTTAGGGACGGATTAATAATATCAATACACTATCGTACCCAAATTTTGTATTTAGTAAAGCTATAACAGGATAAAGTTTTGGATAAAAAATTGGAAGTCTAGCCATGCCCCTTCTGGTACCTTCCATACAAATATACAACTCCGCCCAATTTATAAATCAAGTTATTATATCAATACACCCAAGGTGATCGTGCCAAATATCTTTATTTTGTTAAACTATAACACGATAAAGGTTTGAAGAAAATATTGGAAGTCTAGGCACGCCTCTTCTGGTACCTCCCAAACAAATGTACCATTGCGTCCACTTTAGAAACCGAGCAGTAACATCAATACACTTGACACGATCGTGCCCATATTCTGTATTTTGTTAAACTATAATACGAAAAAGGTGTGGAGAAAAAAAATGGAAGTCTAGCCACGCCCCTTCTGGTACCTCACATACAAATGTACCACTCCGCCCTTTAGAATTTTTGTATAAAATTGTATGTTTAACTGATGTCGAGGGTATATAGCAGTCAGTTTACCTGACGTTTGGTCTGGAGGATGGTACCAATTTTATCCTTTTTTAAGCCTTTTTTAGCATTAAATGTGCAAAATCCCTTTTTGCGGCTCCCTTTCTTGATAATATCTTAAGCTGTTTTTTGATCTGGGTGATGGTACCAGTTTTATCCCTTTTGGAACCTTTTTAAGCCCTTTAAGAAAACATTTCCAAAATCTCATTTGTCTGCTCTCTAATCCATTTTCATATCATCAGTTTTTCAATTTTCATATCAACAGATGCGCTACCTTCTCTACTTGCCGAAGAATTTCTCCAAATAAACACTCTACTTGAAAAAAAAAGTTTTCAATTTAACTCTAGTTGTAAAATTTCCAACCCATCTAATCAATATTTTAAAAATATCCATAAAAACAATAACTTCTTCAACTCTTTTTGCAGATGTTTAAATATTTACTGGTCAGTGCGCTGCTGGCTCATGCGGTATGGTCTAAACCGGTCCAACAACATGGCGAACTAACATCGCACATTGTAATTGTAACTCCTCAGGCGCAACTGCAACTAGATCCACTGGGGCATGGCACTCCGTTGATACAACACCTATCACCGTATACGCGATTTGTGTCCCCGCATGAGGAAACGATTATCTATGTACCGACCAGTGTAGCCGAAACACGTGCGATAGCTTCTTTTGTGCCCACTTATCAATACGGTGATGTAACGGCCCGACAAGCAAGCGGTAATGATTGGAGTAGCATAGCACAGGGTGCTTGCAGCAATATACCCACCACTATACCAACAGTGCCAGATGTTCCAAATATACCCAACATACCGAATATTCCCAATATACCCAATGTGCCAAATGTACCAAATGTGCCTAATGTGCCCGATATACCCAATATACCTACGATTCCAGATATACCCACAGACATTCCAAACATTCCCAATGTTCCTAATATCCCAAATATTCCTAATATACCTAATATACCCACTATCCCTAATGTACCTAGTATACCCAATATTCCTAATGTACCTAGCATTCCTGAAGTGCCTAATATTCCTAGTATACCCAATATTCCGGCGGTACCCGGCGAATTCCCCAGTATTCCCAATATACCCAGTATACCTAACATCCCTAATATTCCCAGTATACCCAACGATTGGCAATCTATTACCGATGCAGCCAATAGTGTTATACCCAATATACCCGGCTTTGGCGGTACTGCCTCCAATAAAATTGAGACAATTAATCTTAAAACAGAAACTTCTTCGCAACCTCTTAATTTAAGTGCTGCTCAACGTTTGCCCATATTGTCGCATATTAAACATATCGAATATGAAATACCCGTTACCCCCATACTGGTCAATGAGCCCAGGCATCAACATTATGCCGCCATAATAGCACCC
This sequence comes from Muscina levida, assembly GCA_964034835.1. Lineage (NCBI taxonomy): Eukaryota > Metazoa > Arthropoda > Insecta > Diptera > Muscidae > Muscina > Muscina levida. The sequence goes on along the minus strand of OZ035883.1, from coordinate 25,073,746 downwards.
TCTCCTGCCCAGGTTGTTGACTTTGTGCAGGCCCCCATATTTTTAGCTCCTACCATAAAAGGTCGCAGTTTGGAGGCCATCGATGATAAACCAAGTATTGTTGTACCATTACCTGAAATTCCAAAACCTGAGGCCTTACCACTGTTATCGGAGAGCCAAAGTGAGGAGTTACCTAAAGCTATAGTTCAAGATGAGAAAGAGAAGAAGGCAGAAATAGTACCTAGAATGCAATTATTTATTGATGAAGCTGCTTCGAAGGAGGAACTAAGCGACATCCCTAAGCCTCTAATTAACAGAGAACAACCTCAGGCAGCTGAGTTGCCATCAGGTAAGTGATAAAAGAGGAATTTCAATGTTTTAGTAACGAGTGATTTATTTAGAGCCTTGTTGTTTAATTTAAAATAAAATACTTAACACAAAACCGGATGATAGAAATTTTGTTACAGAACGAAAGGAAAGTCTGTGACATTTAATTCTTAAAGATAATTTCATTAAAATAATGGCCGTGACTACACTATAGGTGGTCTATATGAAAGATTCAACTTTTGATTACTCTTAACAGCTTTGCTATGGGTATCTCCTATCAGAGACTTTTGAATGCACATAATCTCAAAGAAAATAATGCAGGTGTTTTTTATCACATAATCTGAATAACAAATTAAATGATAGCCTGACATTAGTCACGTGTGAGCTGCATACAAAATTAATGAAAACAAAGCCTTTAAATGAATCATATTATAGGTGGTATGACAGTCACAAAAGTGTGAGTTTGAACTGTGAATATGGTTCAATCCTGAGTTCGAATCAATCATCCCTGAACTAACCCCCATAAAAGAATACAAATAAATACCATACAAACAAAAAAAAAACAAAAAAAAAACATTAAAAAGTTTTTATTTTTTTTTAAGTAAAATTTTCTTAGACTTTATTTATAATAGTATAATAAAAATTTAATATAATTATTTATACAATTTTTTTGTTTGTGTACCCATTTTCCCCACAGCACCCCAGCCGGAAGCCCAACCTCTTCTCAAGTCTGTACCAGTTGTGAGTGAAGTTCATCAACAGCCCGTGGTGCCAGTGCCTGTACCAGTAGTTTAAAACTTGTCGCATCACTACTAAAAGCATAAAAAACAATACAACATAATTTTACAAAACCACACAAATTCACAACAATATCATGGGTCTGAGGCAATTATTGCATATGCATTATTGTCATTTTAACACTTAAGGAATATTTTTTTTTTTTAACTTTTATATAATAATCATAAAAATTTAATAATAAGAAGTCCTTAATACATTTAATAATATAACATTCATACACATTCATTACCATCCAATCATTAAGCAGAAAACAAAATAGTACACAAATATGACATACGCAAAAAAAATTATCAAAAACAAAAATTTATAAATAAAAGCTCTATAAAAATAAAAATTTAAGGGTTTTTTCTACGAAATGATTTTCATGAAACCAAAAGTAATGAAAAAAAACACAGGCACAGACAACTTTTAACAATGTCAAACCTGTCATCGGACACTTATTTATAATACAATCCGGCTCGAAGGACCAATGTTTATTTCGGAATAAGCACGACGATTACTTCGTGAGAATCCCAGAAGTTGAATAATGGTGGTATCATGATCCACTAGATTTGGTGGTAGTTGGCTCCTAGAAGAGAGATTAGTCCACGTAGGATGGCTTGTATGATGCATTATATATGAAATTGATACATAAAATTGGAAGTGAATGTGGTCGAATCAGGTTGTGGTAAAGCGTCAAAGTTAAGTCACCTGTTTCTTAACAAATAGTGTGGTCGGAATCAAAGACGTTTTCTTTGTATATTCAAGAGTAGAGTTAACATTGTTCTATGATATCTTCAAACGGAATGAATAGTTACAATTTATGTTGCTAAGGCGAAGCTTATAGTTTTAGCCTTATAATGCCGTTTTTCATTGGAATGAGTGAAGTTAGTAAGTTAGTGATGAGATGGATAATCCAGGGTTCGGATAAATGTTACGCATTAACACTGTCTTTTAAAAAGAGTTCTGTGTAACAGAGCAACGAATTGGCTTAAGAGTCAAGTTGATCAAATACTTACATAAAAACTTAATTTCCCTTTACACCCCTATTCGTTAACACGCTTCCTATTTTTAGATTCACAACAAACGGCACCTACTTGTTTATCGACGAATGCAGACGTCACTGTTTGAGAAGCTTTAACTAGACATGCCGATTGACTCAACACTATAATGCGAAGTTGCTGTCGACAACATCAAGGGGCCGGAAATCAATCCACGCATCTCCCGCATGGTAATCGCGTGTTCTAACCACTATGCCGCGGCCGTTCAAATAAAGTTGGAATAATTTTTGCGAGAATTTTAATTGGTATCACAACGAGTACAATGAATACCCAAGTGGGATATGCTAAAGCGGCCTTCAAATTAGTGGCAGAGAGTAGATGTATTTGACCAAAAAGTACATTTATGATACTCAAAAGTACTTTCAGTGTATGAAAGAGCACTTTAAATTGTATCGATAAGTGCATATGTTGCGACAAAAAGTACATTTATTGCACAATAAGCACCTAAGTTGTGTCAAAAAGTACATATTTTATCAAAAAGTACTTGAATTGCATAAAAAAGTACATTTATATTACCAAGATGTCATTTATTGTACCAAAAAAGTATCTTCATATTACCAAAAAGTCATTTATTGTACCTAGAAGTACTTTTATTATGCCATGTAGTACTTTTTTTTGATCAAAAAGTACTTTTATTGTAACATAAAGTAAATTTATTGCACCGAAAAGTATGTACCAAAAAGTACCTTAGTTGTGCCAAAAAGAGCTTTCTTGGTACCAAAAACTAAAGTTATTTTATCAATTAGTGGTACCAAAAAGTACTTTAATTATAGCAAAATGTACTTTTCCTGTGCGAAAGAGTATATTAATTATTCCAAAAAAGTACTTTCTTTCTTGGTACTAAAAGTTACAGTTATTACACAAAAAAGTACTTTAATTGTACCCAAGAGTACTTTAGTTGTGCCATAAGGTAAATGTATTTGCCTACAAAATACATTTCTTGTACAAAAACTTACAAAAGATTTCTTTATTTGTACAAAAAAGCACTTTAATTTAGCTAAAAAGTAAATTCATTTTAACAAAAAGTACTTTTATTGTACAAAAAAGTAAATTTATTCCTTCAAAAAGAACGTTTATTGTTCCAGGATGTACATTTATTTCGCAACAAAGTACTTTTGTTGTAGCTAAAAGTACTATAATTTTTAAAGTACATTTATAACACCAAAAAGTACATTTATTGTACCAAAACGTACTTTTGTTGTACCAAAGAGTACTTTTGTTGTACCAAAAAGTACTTAAATTGTACCACAGAGTACTTTCATTGCACCGAAAAATACTTTTGTGTACCAGAAAGTACTTTAATTGTGCTAAAAAGTACATTTATTTGACCAAAAAGTACTTTTATTGTACCAAAGAGTACTTTTATTAAACCAACAATTACATTTCTTCTTTCAAAAAGTACTTTTATTGTATCAGTAAGTACATTTATTTCGCCAAAAAGTACTTTTGTTGTACCAAAAAGTACTTTAACGTTAATAGTACATTTATACCTCCAAAAAGTACATTTATTCTACCACAAAGTAAATTTACTGTACCACAAAGTACTTTTATTGTACCAAAGAGTACTTTTATTGTAACAAAGAGTACTTTTAATGCACCCAAAATACTTTTATGAACCAGAAAGTACTTTAATTGTAATAAAATGTACTTTTACTGTGCGAAAGAGTAGTTTTATTGTACCAGAAAGTACTTTAGTTGTGATAAAAATACTTTCATAGTAACTAACAGTATTTATTTGATCGAAAAGTACTTTCATTGTGCCAATATGTACTTTAATTGTGCAAAAAAAGTGCATTTATATTACCAAAGAGAAATTTTTTTTGTACCAGAAAGTATTTTTTTTTTTTTTGGTACCAAAAATTGCACCAAAATGCACTTTGATTGTTACAGAAAGTACTTAAATTGTGTCAAAAAGTACTTTTTTGGTACTAAAAATTACATTTATTGTACCAAAAAGTACTTTTAATTTTGCAACAGTCGCATCGGTATATCCCCAACTTGGCCACATATCAAACTTTTCCACAGCCATAGAAGTGCGTACCTATGATTTGTATTCGGCCATACCTTACTACATATATTGTAATGTCCAACTTTCCAACTATTTATTCTTTTTTTTCCAGTCTCTTTCTCTCTCTCTCTTTCTCTCTCATTTTCATTGTTTTTTAGTTTACCTCAGCGAGTTCAACGATTTATGTTACAAAATTGCAAGAATTTCTACTGACTGGTTAGTTTTCTTTTGTTCATTTCTTTTATCAAGTTGTTCTATCAAGTAATAAAATAGCGTAAAAGCGTTATTTATATTTGTGTGTGCAGCCAATGGTTATCAGTTTCTTTTGTCTTTTTGACTAGTTAGAAGGTCTGTTGAAGAGAACATAATCTGTAGTATTTTGTTTGCCTTTGTTTGAAACTGTTAGCGTTTTGTGGAAATAAACAGACGCATTCATATTACTATGAAACGGTCAACTCAGGCAAGTGATTAGTTTTTTTTGTTAGTCGTTGTTGTTATGGTTTTTGTTGAGAGTCTGGATATCAAGTTTGTGTCTTAAGTCTTTTGTATAATGTTGAAGCCATAGTATAAATTTAAGCGTAAATACTATACTAAATGTAATATAAAACGTATAATATTTAATAAAAATTCATTGGTTGTTTAAAATCTGGTTGCCCTTATGCTTTATTATTATTATATTTTTAGTGATTAAACTTTTATAACAAAAAGAGACAGCCTTAATGCAATTGATTCTAATTGAGAAACAAAATCAAAAAATTATCTCAATTTACTGGGAAACGAAAAGTCCTGAAAATTAAAGGTTTTTATTAATTTTATATCTGATCTGTATAGTTTTTATTTTTGGTCAAAGGTCCACAATTATGCTTTGAAAATATTTCACGAATATCAACAAAAGTACAGCCAGAGAAAGGTTATTTCAAAATATTTCACTTTTTACGCAAATTGCATTACATTATCACTTAATATTTTTCTTTTTTATATTTTAGATGTTTTTATATTTCCTACTAAATCTTATCATAGTCCATCAAGCATGGTCTGTGCCCATTCAAGAATCTGCCGAACAACAGCCATCGCATTTTCTTAAAGCCAACCCTGATGATCAACTACAGTTGGGTCCAACATTGGACAGTGTGGAAATAAAGAACCAATTTGGTGAATTATTGGAAAATTTATTTGGAGCTGTAGTAAACATGTTGCATAGTAATCAAGAGCAGTCCTCACAATACAAGTGTTTTGGCTCAAGAAATATAGCACGTAGTGGAGTGCCAGTAACAACAAATAGATGAAGTTGAAACTACCCAAAATACATCATCAACGAATGAAATTTCAAATAATTCATCTGAAGCTGGCAACCCAACATCAACTTCAACTAAATCACAAGTAACCGAATCAACCAATAACCATAATTTTATAGGGGCTGACAGGCCGCTTAACAAATGTGCTAAAAACCAAGTACACTTTAGCTTCGAATCACCCCGAGAAGTGATGAATTCAGACAGATCAAAACCAGAAACTCAGGAGTTTCCTCTAAAAGACTGGCCTGGAAATAAAAACGAAAAAGAAAATTTGATAATATTCGACTTGCAATGAATAGAGAAGTTTTTATGTAATAAATCTGAATTGGTTTAAATATTTTCTCTTTGAATTTTTATGACAATAAGAATTATGTCTAGACTAAGCTGATTGATATGTATTTTTCATAATGATTTTGTTTTGTTCTTATTTTATTATTAAAAGAGTACACAGAGTACAAGAGTACAGCTGAAACAATTGGACGCAGTTAAGTTATAACTGTGACCATCAACTACATAACAGTATCTAGAATACTATCATTTATAAGAAATTAACAATTTAAGAGTAAAAGAAATAAAGAGAAACCAGTAAGAAAGTTTCAGTCGGGAAACCCGTATTATATATACCCTAACCCTCAATAAAACGTAAAAATGTCTAGTATATTGATATTATTGCTCCATTTTTATAGTGGGCGGAGTGGTACATTTGTATGGAAGGTACCAGAAGGGGCGTGGCTTGACTTCTAGATTTTTTCTCCAAAACTTTACCCTGCTTAAGCTTTATTAAATACAGAATTTGGGCATGCTCGCGTTGTTTGTATTAACAATATTAAACGATTTCTAAAGTGGGCGGTACCAGATGAGTATTGGAGATACCAAAAGGGGCGTGGCTAGACTACCAGGTTTTTCTCTAAAACTTTATCCTGCTGTATCTTTACTAAATATAGAATTTGCGTACGATCAAGTTTGCTGTATTGATATTATTACTCGATTTCGAAAGTGGGCGGAACGGTATATTAAGCTACCAAAAGGGACGTGGCCATGAAGCACATTTGCAGTACCCTAATTAGTTTTATATATTATACTCGTGCAAAATTTCAAAACATTCGGTTGCGTCTTTCGAAAGTTATCGTGCGTACCAGCCGGACAGACAGACAGTCAGACGGACATGGCTCAAACGACTTAAAAAGTCATGAATCGAATTTGATGTGTTACATTTTTGGGTCGTATCAAAAAATTACAATTATTTTTGACTTTTGATTTAGTTGGTCCAGGAGATTTCCCCTGAGGGGTTGAATATTGGTGAAGGCTCGCTCTATGTCCATATATGATACTAAAAAACTTATTTTCTCTCTAATGATTTCTCTATGGGATACAGTAGTCCATGAAGTGCGGTTTTTTAATTTTTAATTTTTAATTTTTAATTTTTAGTTATTAATTTTTAATTTTTAATTTTTAATTTTTAATTTTTAATTTATAATTTTTAATTTATAATTTATAATTTATAATTTATAATTTATAATTTATAATTTTTAATTTATAATTTTGAATTTTGAATTTTGAATTTTGAATTTTGAATTTTGAATTTTGAATTTTGAATTTTGAATTTTGAATTTTGAATTTTGAATTTTGAATTTTGAATTTTGAATTTTGAATTTTGAATTTTTAATTTTTAATTTTTAATTTTAATTTTTAATTTTTAATTTTTAATTTTTAATTTTGAATTTTGAATTTTGAATTTTGAATTTTGAATTTTGAATTTTGAATTTTTAATTTTTAATTTTTAATTTTGAATTTTTAATTTTTAATTTTTTATTTTTAATTTTTAATTTTTAATTTTGAATTTTGAATTTTGAATTTTGGATTTTGGATTTTGAATTTTGAATTTTAAATTTTGAATTTTAAATTTTGAATTTTAAATTTTTAATTTTGAATTTTGAATTTTGAATTTTGAATTTTGAATTTTGAATTTTGAATTTTGAATTTTGAATTTTGAATTTTGAATTTTGAATTTTGAATTTTGTATTTTGAATTTTGAATTTTGAATTTTAAATTTTGAATTTTGAATTTTGAATTTTGAATTTTGAATTTTGAATTTTGAATTTTGAATTTTGAATTTTGAATTTTGAATTTTGAATTTTGAATTTTGAATTTTGAATTTTGAATTTTGAATTTTGAATTTTGAATTTTGAATTTTGAATTTTGAATTTTGAATTTTGAATTTTGAATTTTGAATTTTGAATTTTGAATTTTGAATTTTGAATTTTGAATTTTGAATTTTGAATTTTGAATTTGGAATTTGGAATTTTGAATTTTGAATTTTGAATTTTGAATTTTGAATTTTGAATTTTGAATTTTTAATTTTTAATTTTTAATTTTTAATTTTTAATTTTTAATTTTTAATTTTTAATTTTTAATTTTTAATTTTTAATTTTTAATTTTTAATTTTTAATTTTTAATTTTTAATATTTAATATTTAATTTTTAATTTTTAATTTTTTATTTTGAATTTTTAATTTTGGATTTTGAATTTGAATATAATTATGAATTCAAGACAATCTCAAGATAATACGCTATAAACAAAAGACTTAAGACAGAAACTCGATAAACAAAGTTATACACAATTGTAATATATTTATACATAAAATCGTTGCTATATATAAAAAGCTGTAAATCAAACGTCACTCTATTTAATTTTTCTGTAAAATATAACCCAAATGTTGCCTACATCATATTTTATATTACTACACAACCCCACTAAAACCATCGTAGTTGTATCATTCCAGAGTCAAACGTGCAAATATTATTAACTATATAAAATTTTGGGGTTTTAAAATAAACATCAACAAATCGTAAACAAAAAGTTCAGCCGACACAGTTATAATTTGCAATGTTTTTGTTTGAATTTGTCCAGACCTTCGCAAGTAACATCAGGTGAATTTTAATGCTCTGAAAAAAAATATTACATCGTCTGAGCGAACGTGTTTAAGAAGCAAACGCATGTGTTAACTCGATGCTAAGATTACTAAAATAAAAATGTTTGAATTTGAACCCGCAACAAAGCACCAACTTACCTTTAATAAACAATGATTGGTTCAGAGTATGATGCAAGGTAAAGCTTTGGTTTAACTTGGCAAGCCCAGAGTGATCCTTGCCAATTGCACTTCAAGTCTATTTCAAGAGCTCCGTATTTGTGGTACTACTTCGGACGCAGTAACTCCACGTGTGACACCTGGAAACGTGCCTTTGGCACCTGTCAGAGCATGGCTAACTGTGAGGGGCGAAAGCTAAAACCCAGACACGTCGGCTCAGAGTGAGTGGAACCCTAACAGCGTCTGACCCAGAATGGGCGGCTGTAATAAAATCCTGGCAGGAGGAGAAAACTGCGACGTAGTGCATTGGGCTTGCAACCCGCAACTGACGTTTGAATTATTGCAATGAAAAGAAGTAAGAACGTAATAAACCGCAAACGAATTAAGGACCATGATTTGAAGATATGCACCTGGAATGTTAGAACACTGTATAGACCAGGCACCTCCATCCAACTGGCGGAAGTCCTTGAAGAATACAAGGCTGACATAACCGCTTTACAGGAAATCCGGTGGACGGGACACGGGTGATCTACTATAGTGGCCATGCGGACAAGCACGAGTTTGAATGTGGATTTGTGGTTGGCTAAAGAGACACGGACACGACACGGAGTCTCAAGGTTCAACCCGGTGTGTGAACGTATAGCCACCATAAGAGTCAAAACAACGTTTTTCCACATAGCACAGAAGACACAAGCGATGAGGACAAAGACGAGTTCTACGAGAGCCTAGAAAATGTATATGACCGTATCCCCAGCCATGACATCGCAATTGTACTAAGCGATTTTAATGCAGGGAAACCGCATTTAAGCCTGCCATCAGAAAATTCAGTCTGCACACCGAAACGTCGAACAATGGCATCAGACTGATTGATTTCTTTGCGGCAAGGACAGCGATCGCCAGCTAGCGACGGATAAAGTTCTAAAGATATGGAGAGAACATTTCAGCAATGTACTGGATACGGACACCACTCCAGAAGACCCCGCACCAATCTATGACGATGGTATTAACAGTCCACCACCGAGCCAGAGCGAGATACATGTGGCAATATCCCGTCTTAAAAACAACAAAGCGGCTGGAACCGATGGTCTCCCTGCTGATTAGGAGCATGCATCAGCTCATGGAGAACATCTGGCAAGAGGAGAGCATGTGCGGGGATTGGAGTCTCAGTCTGTTATGTCCCATATACAGGAAAGAAGATCGTAGTGAATGTAAGAACCACCGTGAAATAAGCCGAAATAAGCCGTGAAATTACCAATTGCGTACAGGGTCCTTTCTAAAACCAATTGTAAAAAAAAACTAATTGGAGCATGTCAGTGCGGTTTTAGACCTGGTAAATCTACGACGGTTCAAATATTCACCTTAAGGCAAATCCTGGAAAAAACACATGAAAAGCAGATCGACACCTACCACCTCTTTGTCGACTACTTACAAAGCTGCCTTCGACTCTCCGATAAGGAATAGGCTTTATGAGGCCATGTCTGTGTTTGGTATTCCTGCAAAGCTGATTCGACTTTGCAAATGTACCTTAGACAACACCAAATCCTCGGCTAAGATTGGTAAGGATCAGTCTGAACCATTCAACACAAAAAGAGGTCTCAGGCAGGGCGATAGCTTGCCCTGTACACTATTTAATATAGTTATGGAGAAGGTAATAAGAAAGGCTAATGTTAACATGTCAACGAAAAAAAATAATGATTTCGACGAACAAAGAGTCCTTTTGATGAGGACGCACCGCAGACGTAGAAAATTAGACAGTACAACATTTTTCAGCTTATTGATTTGGGACTCAGTTCTGAGAACTGCACGTGTAAGTAGCCCCAAAAAGAAGAAAATGTGCATCATTCGTTTTGTCAAGTGACTTGCCATAATAATTAAATATCGATTTAAAGTTAGTAAATACCTCGAATATTCTGCCAACAAGAAAAATAATGTCAGCGAAGAAATTAAGCGGATAATAGTGCTAGCCAATAGATGTTTTTAAGAACTTCGGCAGCACTTTAGTAACACCACCTTATCTTGAGATACGAAGAAACAGCTGTACCAGGTGTTAATTTTACCCGTTCTATTGTATGCTGCCGACTCGTGGGTGCTAACGACAATGGACATAAAAAACCTGGGAGTATTCGAGAGAAAAGTACTCCGAACAATATATGGATCTATCTCGGATGAACCATGGGGCTAAAAGAGTCAGAATCCAATGACTACGATGGCTGGGACAAGTTGCCAGGATGAATGTAAATGCTCCAGCGAGAAAGGTGTTTAAAGGCTAACCTGAAAAACGGCGCAGAGCAGGGAGACCCAAACTTCGTTGGAAGAATCAAGTGTTTGGCGACGTGCCACCATCTGGTAGGACTAACTGAAGAACGCATGCAGAAGACCGAAGCATATGGAATTCTTTAATACTTCAGTCCTCAAATTTATGAACCAAGTTCAAAAGTTGTAATGGGCCGCTTATGTAAATAAGTAAGTAAGTAGATTGGTTCAGATTCACTTTTGGGAATCAACCAAGTATAGAGTAGCTAGTGAGAAGTATGAAAGATAGTAAACTTACTGTTGTTTTACCAGCGGTCACAAACCATAAGGGCCTGACTTGAATTAGGATTAAATTAAGTGTGTAGGCAACCAGTTTTTTCCAAAGTTAATCCAAGAACACATTTCCTTAGAACACATATGAAAATATTAACCGGTTTTTGATTTTTAATGAGTTACTACAACTTTAAAATGCTTGCCGGAAAAAATGTACAGCAGACTTAGGTTGTTAGGATTTGTGACGACAGTTATATTACAACACACACGTTTGACAAGTGTGTGGTGCCCTTAAAGATTTTGTTGCAATTGACTACAAATATGATAAAATTATATGTATATATTTTTTTTTGTCAACACCATTAGTTTTTTTTTCAGTCTTTATTTATTCAATTAAAAAATCACATTTGCTTATTTCCCCCGCGAAGCCTAAGGCTTGTAAAAATCATTTGCCAACACACAAAAATGTATCTGGAATATCTAAGAGGTTTCAATGCATTTTCCTTTGTTTCAAATATAGCCTTCTAACCAATTTATGTCTGAAAAAATCATCAATTATCATTTCTCCAATTCCCAAAGCTTATAATCCCACCTCGTATAACTATCTCATTGAAAATGCATGCATAACGCAATATATACATATATATAATGTAGAGAGTAAAACAAAGTATATATGGAATATTGACTTTGACTTTTGTTGTTTTACATACGACTATAAATTTCCAATTTTGAGTACAAGTACTACCATGTACGATTTAATCTCCACCGTTGTTGACAGTTGGGACAATGTGTCAATAAAAAAAAGAGTTTAATAAAAAGTCAATGCAAATGAGAAATATAAACAAAAAAATTGGTATTACAGGTTAACACCAACAGTTTATTTATGCACTAAATTGATATGGCCTTAGCCGCTCAGGGGATAACCTAACCACTGTGTAATCACCGCCCTGTTAAACCGTTACGAATATTGCTACGCACAGAGAGTTGGCGTCAATGTTGTCAATTTGGCGTTTATTGGGGGAGCAAAACATGTTACCATAAAATATACAATAAGTAACAGCATATATAACATAACAATAACACTACGATAGTCGATAAAAAAAGACATGATCGGACAAGGCGGTCCTACACTAACTCGGACACAAGGAAACGAATTGCATCATTAATTTTTTGAGTTACAATGATGTTTTACTATTTTTATATTTTTCAAATTATATCTATGCTGTAAAGTTGCACTAATTTGTCGAATCATGCACAGACCGCTCTCCAATTTTGGGAGCAACAAATGTTATTACTTTTATTGTTTTGCAAACCACTGTGTGATATAAGTGATATAAGTTTCTCTTAGCATACTATATCTTTTAAAATGTTAACGAATTTTTAATCGCATTTTGACTGATATTATTTTGTCTTGTATAGAGTTATTTTTAACTTTTCTTATTATTTGCATGTTAATTTGGCATTGACCCACTTTTTTGGCCGTTGGGATATTTATTAATATTATCACAGTAAATGTCTTTATTATCGTGGAGTTTTTTTTTTTTTTTGGTTTATGTCATTTAGGCGATTTTGTATCTTTTTATTATACGTTCACGCTGCATGAACGTTGACAACTATACTTTGGCTTAGCTAGAAACAAAAATAATAATGTCAGCATGGAAATCAAGCCCTCTCTCGAAGAACAAAGATCAAATTCTTCCAGACACTAAACCTACCTAATGACACAAGCGGATTCATCTGTTCTAGGAGTTTTCGAGAGAAAAAATATTTCCCAAAATATTTGGACAAATCATCCTTATCGGCCAGTACTGTAGTCGAAGGAACCATGAACTGTCCAACTACATCGACGTAGGAAAGCACGTTCAAATAGACCGAATTCGCTGGCCAGGACACACTGTCCGTATCGATGAAAATGCTCTAGCTCGAAAAGTCTTCGGCAAAAAACTCAAAGAGTGACGCAGGAGGGGACAACCAAAATTTCGTTGAATGGAAGACCGAAGTGCTTGGAAATGAAATTCTGTTGCTGCTGCCTATTAAGAAGAAGGGGACTTATATATTCCAAATAACTGAATTTTAATAACCTGCATTTGCTAGTAGATTTTTCTATAATTACATAGTACAACATTTTCAGCTCATTGATTTGGGACTCAATTCTGAGAATTGCACGTGAAAGTAGCCCCAAAAAGAAGATGATCTGCATCATTCGTTTTGTGTAGTTACATGACATAATAATTTAATATCGATTTGCAGATAGTAAGTATCGTACAGGGGAATTTGTATCCCTACGGGTAGAAGCGACTTTAGACCTTAGATTTCTTTGAACCAAATTCGATTCATGACTTTTTAAGTCGTTTGAGCTAGGTGCGCCTGTTTGTCTGGCTGGTACGCACGATAACTTTTGAATGACAAAACCAAATGTTTTGAAATTTTGCACGAGTTAATATTTCCCCAAATCTACTTACGGTATTGCCCCTTCTGGTACCTGCCATACAAATGTACCATTTCGCCCACATTAGAAATCGAGTAATAATATCAATACACCCAACGCGATCGTTCCCAAATTCTATACTTAGTAAATACATAACAGGATAACGTTTTGGAGAAAAAACTGGAAGTCTAGTCACGCCCCTTTAGGTACCTCTTATACAAATGTATCATTCCGCCCACTTTAAAAATCGAGTAATAATATGAATACACCCAACGCGATCGTGACCAAATTCTGTATTAAGTAAATCTCAAGCAGAATAAATTTTTGGAGAATAACTTGGAAGTCTAGCCACGCCTCATCTGGTACCTCCCGTACCCAACAGGTACCGCCCACTTTAGAAATCGATTAATATTATGAATAGATCCAACGCGATCGTGACCAAATTCTTTATTTAGTATATCTCAAGCAGGATAAAGTTTTGGAGAACAAATTGGAAGTCCAGCCACGCCGCTTCTGGTACCTCCCATGTAAATGTACCATTCCGACCACTTTAGAAATCGAGTAATAATATCAATACCACCAACGCGATCGTGTCCAAATCTTATATTTAGTAAAACTATAGCAGGATAAAGTTTTGGAGAAAAACTGGAAGTCTAGCCACGCCTCATCTGGTATCTCACATTGTACCATGGACCATTCCGCCCACTTTAGAGATGAAGTAGTAATACCCCCAACGTGATCGATCCCAAATTCGGTATTGAGTAAAGCTATAGCAGGATAAACTTTGGGGAAAAAACTGTAAGTCTAGCCATGCCCCTTCTGGTGCATCCCATACAAATGTACCACTCCGCCCACTTTAGGAATCGAGTAATTATATCAAAATACTAGAAAATTTTATGTTTTACTGTGGCTGAGGGTATATGTTAGTCGGTTTTCCCGACTGAAACTTTCATACAGGTTTTTTATATATGTAGTTTATTGAGGTATATTGCGTTCAATTTGTCTGGGTCGACGGGTTATAGTCGTATTCAGAGAGTTAACATTTTAAGACTTTCTCCATTCACTGAATGGCTCCTATAACACAGTGCAACAGCCAATCTGCGTGGCAAGAAATTCCAATTCAGGGTAAAGGTACTAGGTCAGTATAGTAAAACTCCTAAAGGATTTGGCGTTCTCAGGCCAAATCGGTGAAAATATTTCCGTGAATGACGAACGCTACAGACAAAAGATTCGTGATTTTTGTATTCCACATGTTTGATCTCACTACACACCGAGATCTACTGAACCATTGTGATTTTCCGTTAGAAAAAGGGAAGGGGAGTAAAAAGAAGGAGAGGAGAAAGTAGGAGAGAGGGGTACATAGATATATAGAAAGATTGCATTGCAAATCATTTGAATGAGAAATGACACGTGAAACCATCTCTTTGTTAAGCCAAACTTTTGGTGACCGATATATTTGAAGAAATAGACCTGTGATTGGGCCACCTCGTTCGTGTGATTTGACTAATTTAGACTACTTTCTGTCAGGGGTTCATCAAATCTCTGGTCTATGATGATAAAACAGTAAAAAATTGATCGTTTAGAATGCAACATTCAAAACACTATTTACGAAATGGGACTCGGCTTGAAAAAAAGGTGTAAAATTTTATTGACAGATTGGAGTTCATAAGGCGCAGTCGCGGTGTCCGTATACTTACTTACTTACTTACTTAACTGGCCCATTACAACTTACGAAAGTGGTTCATATATTTGAGGCCTAAAGTATTAAAGAATTCCACATGCTTCGGTCTACTGCGTGCGTTCTCCAGTTAGTCCTACCAGATGGTGGCACGTCGCCAACCACTTGGTCCTTCCAACGGTGTCCATATGCCAAAAGTTATTTTTTAAGCATAAGAAGCCATGAAATTTGTAAGCTAATGAGCCTTAATTTTAATCATATTCTTGAAGTTGTTGTGTTTTATTTAAAAAAAAGTGCTATGCCAAAAAAACAGCTTTTAATATACAAAAAAATGATTATCAAGTACATACATGTCTGTGTGTTGGATATACGCATCTATATAATGCATTTCATTACGATGAAACTCCTCAAAATGATAGTATATATATTTAGTTTGGTTTACGGACCGATATATATGATTTTCGAAAATTATAAATCTGTTCATTCAAAGCAGCAAGAAGCAACTTTTTGAGTGTGTATATGTATATTTCATCACATGTCTGTGTCATGGCTTAACTTTGCTATGTAGCGCATCCTATTGCTATAAAAAGATAGCTTAAGGAGACCCAAAAAGAAGAAGTTCTGCATCATTCGTTTTGTCATGTTACATGCCATAATAATTTAATATCGATGTAAAGTTAGTAAGTATCGTATAGGGGAATTTGCCACGTTTTAGGCTCTTTTGTTTGACATAACTCGAGAACCACTAGTCCGATTTAGCTGAAACAAATTTAAAAAAATTAAGAACTGCAATCCCTTTAATCTGTTCTTATAACGTTTCCCTACATAAGCAACAGTTCCACTTTTCCATTCATGAAATGATTTTGAACTGGGTTTATTTTGTAGCAGTTACAATAAAACTGTTGTACTCCGTGGCGTATGATTTACGTGGAATATTACTTATGACAATCATACGCCACTGTACAACAATATAACAAAAGAGCCTGAAACGTGACAAATTCCCCTATACGCTACTTACTAACTTCAAATCGATATTAAATTAGTATGGCATTTAACTTGACAAAACGAATGATGCAGAACTCCTTTATTTTGGGGCTACTTTCAAATGCAGTTCCCAGAATTAAGTCCCAAATCATGTATTGTACTGTGTAATAGTATACATTATTATAATAGATATTAAAATAAAAAATTAAAACCGCCTAAAGATAGATTTGTAAAGAAATATGTATATAATACATAGCTGTTATCAACTAGATGTCTGTGTGTGTTAGATATAGGTTTCTATAAAATGCAATGAAATGGAAATGAAACTTCTACAAATTATAGTTTACATATTTAGGGTGGTTTACATGCTAACAAATATGATTTCCCAAAATTATAAATCTATTCATTCGTAGCAGCAAGAGGCTACATTACGAGAATGCATAAAGTAAAAGTATTCTAAATAACATGTCTGTGTGTTGCATATAGACTTTTTAACACAGCATTTTAATGCGATGAAACTTTTGCACATAATAGTATACATTATTACACTGGTTTATAGGTCTATAAATGTGATATATGATACACAAAAAGTACCTTTTAATTACCAACAACATTTGAAACGAAAAAAGTATACACAAAATGCATACACATTTTGTGTGAGATGTAACCTTAACCGTATCTGAATTTGACTACGGTACAAAAATTAACTTTTGAATTGGATCAGTGTAATTATCTTGTAATATTTGACAAAACCTCAGAAAACCGAAACCTTTGACGCACCCCTTCTGGTATCTAGCACACAAATGACCGAATTCACCTTCATAGTTTTATAGATTCTAAAATATTTTTAAAAATTTTTCTGCATTTTAATGATACAATTCCTCTTGCTGTGTATTCAATACACCACTTAACAATGAGGCGATTTTTTCCCTGCTTTCTTGACAACACTTAAACGAGAGCACAATGCACCGAAAGAGTAGTAACATAAATCATGCTCAAAATGGAGCCAAACTGTCCCAAACTAAATAAACGCACACGCAAAAAAGAAAAGACATGCGTGGCGTGGCCACTACTGACTAACTGACTGACGACGAATTGATAATCAATGCAAGTCACACTTGAGAGACAACTTCTTCGACTCATTACCATTTTGGCAGTTGTGGTAATAAGGTGGTGAAAAGAAACAACCATAAACTGCTGCTCCAGCCAAACGACCAGAGTCAGTGATATTGAACTTAAACATTACAAAAAATAGTCAGCCAACATTAAGAAAATCACACCAGCCAACTGAAAATGGCAAACGCATTAATATTTCTTATAACAATAATATTGCCAATTTTCATTGGCCTGGTGCAATGTGCTATCATACCAAATCCAACGATGATGAACAATATCGGCAATGCTCAGGCACAAGAGGAGGGATTTTTGGAATTACGTCCGAATGGCACCTTGATCTTACGCAGCACCTTGGAGAATTCACCAAATGATTTGCAGCAGGTGATGCTCTTCAAAACTATCCTGAATGCAATACGGATGGTGCCCACCATAACGGGCAATACTTTCAATGAAATACGTGTAAAAATCTATGGTGATGGGGTGGAGCACAAATTTCCACCATTTTTGGAGAATATAATACAGCGTATACAGACTTACTTCTCGGTCTATCGTTACACGGAAACCAGTGAGCCTTTAAGGGATAAAAATAAGCCTACTCTGTTGAACAATGAGACACAATATGAAGAAATCGATGTTAATTTGAGCAGTGATCATATAAATGAAGTGAGCAAACCTAATGTGAGTAGTAGTGGAAGTAGTAAACCATCCAGTGGGAATAATCAACCTAATGCAACAAATAAACCTAGTGTAAGTAATAAACCAGTGGTTAACAATAAACCGAATGCAACCAGTAAGCCGAATGCATCTCAAAAACCCAATAGCAGCAGCAATAAACCAAGTGCCAATAACAATAAACCCAATAGCAGCCACAAACCAAGTGCTAACAACAATAAACCTAGTGTTAACCACAAGCCTAGTACCAGCAACAGTAGACCCAATGTCAACAACAATAAACCCAGTGTTAGTTCTGCAACAACAAGTATACCACAACCGCTGGATACCTCGGAAGAAAATGAATTTATTGAAATTAAAAAGTTGGCCAAAGAAAAATCTTAAATTTTATTATACTTTATTTTTAATTATGTTTTTTTTTTGTATTAAAATATAATTTATTTATTTAAGTTATTTTATTTATTTTGTTTAACACTTAAGATTTGTTTATTAATAAGCAATAAAATTTAATGAATAGAAAACGGCTGTTTTAAGTAAAAAACTGGGTGAATTGGTAAGATTGAGCAGAATATTACAAAAACACAACCATTGCCATTGAGACCGTCCGTAACATGATAGCTGGAACGAGCAACTATCAAGTGAGTGATCTGTGTTAAATAATCCTAATCATTGATTCAATTGATTTAAAGCGCATCCATAATAAAAGTTTATAGTATTGTGAAGTTTTTCGTAATAAGTATATTTTTTTGTAAAAAAAAAAGTAAGAAGTTTCTGTCGGAAACCCGACTAACATATACCCTCACCCTCAGTAAAACATAAAGTCTTCTAGTATATTTAAATTATTACTCGATTTCTAAAGTGGGCGGTGTGGCACATTTGTATGGGAGGTTACAGAAGGGGCGTGGTCGGACTTTCAGTTTTTTTCTCCTAAACTTCATCTTGCTTAAGCTTTATTAAATGTATAATTTGGGTACGATCATGTTAGTCTTATTGATATTATTACTCCTTCTCTAAAGTGGGCGGAGTGGTACATTTGTATGGAAGGTACCAGAAAGAGCGTGTCTAAACTTCCAGATTTTTTGTCAAAAACTTTAGCCTGATTGAACTTTACTAAATTCAGAATTTGGTCACGATAGCGTTGGATATATTAATAATATTAATCGATTTCTAAAGCGGGCGGAACCAGATGGGGCGTGGCTAGACTTCCAGTTTTTTTCTCCAAAACTTTGTCTTGATATAGCTTAACAAAATACAGAATTTGGGCACGATCGCGTCGAGTGTATTGATATTACTACTCCATCTTTAAAGTGGGCGGTGGGATACATTTGTATCGGATGTACCAGAAGGGGCGTGTCTAGACTTCCAATTTTTCTCAAAAACTTTAGCCTATTATAGCATTGCATAATAAAGAATTTGGATCCGATCCCGTTGAGTGTATTGATATTATTACTCGATTTCTAAAGTGGGTGGAATGATGTATTTGTATGGGAGGTACCAGAAGGGGCGGGGCCATGTAGCCCATTAACCAAACCGTAAGTAGTTTTGGAAAAAAATATTAAGTCGTACAAAATTTCAAAACATTTGGTAGCGTCTTTCGAAAGTTATCGTGCGTACCAGCCAGACAGACAGACAAACGGACAGGCGGACATGGCTCAGACGACTTAAAAAGTCATGAATCGAATTTAGATCAAAGAAACCTAGGGTCTACAGTGACTTCTTCTATGTATTACACTTTTCGTACTCTGCTCGTTCCCGAAGGCATCACAAGTGACGAAATCACGCAAGTAGATTGTCCACCACCGAGCCAAATCGATATCAGGACAACTGCGGGCAGAACCTTTTAGGGCGGGCGGCGATGAGCTAGCAACGAGCACTACCACTCACCAGCTCATAATCACGATATGGGCAAAGGAATGCATGCCAGATGACTGAAAAATTAGTGTTATATGTCCAGTGTTTAAGAAAGACGATCCAGCCTTTTACTCATCACATTCTAGGTCCTGTCTAGTGTGTTATGTAAAAGACTAAAGGCCATCCTAGTGAACCTAGGTGGACCTTATCAGTGTGGCTTTAGACCTGGGACATCAACGACCTGTTCATACTTTGACAAATATTAAGGAAGAAACCAAGAAAGACACCAACCGTTTCTATATTGATTATAAAACTACATTCGATAGTCCTATGCGACAAAAACTATTAGATACTACGGCTGAGTTTGATAACCCCGCGAAGCTGATATGACTTTGCGGGATGACACAGACTGACACGAAGTCTTCACTGAAAATAGGCAAATATCTGACTGAGCCATTTTCAACCAAGCGAGGCTTTAGACAAGGAGATAGTCTGGCATGCGATCTCTTTAACATCATAATGGTGATGATCATGTGGAAGGTTGCAGTAAACACTACTGATACCATCTTTAATAAAAAGTCACATGCCGATGATATGCATATTATTGGTCGAGGACTGCGGGATGTTACTGCGGCCTTTTCAATCAATGAGAAGCAGTCGGCAGATCTGGTGATAAATGAGGACAAAACTTAGCTTTGGACGCTGATAACTATAACTTTTAAGTGTTAGATGAGAGACAAGTATTGATCCCAAACCGCTGCTCTTAAGCACTAAGCAAGCGATTTAATGACAAAGCGCTTTCTCGAAGAACAAAGACCCAACTCTAACAGACTCTGATACTACCTGTCTTGCTCGACACCGCAGAATCCTGGGTAATGACACAATCGGCTTAATCTATTCTGGAAGTCTTCGGGAAAAATATAATACGCAAAATATTTAGACCCATCATCGTTAACGGCGAGTATCGTCGTCGAATGAAACACGAGCTGTATGAGCTGTACAACGACATCGATGTAGTCAAGCGCGTGTGAATAGACCGAATGCGATGGCTTGGACACGTTGTCCGAGTAGACGAAAATACTCCAGATCGGAAAGTCTTCGGCAAAAAAAACTCTATGGGCGGCGCAGGCGAGGACGACCAAAATATAGTTAGATGGACCAAGTGAAAAAGCTGTTATTTAAACATGGCGTGACTAACTATCTACGGAGCGTAGAAGGCCGAAGCGGTTGGAAGTCTTTTGTACGTGAGGCTGCTGATGGATGAATTTCTGTTCCTGTTGCCAAATAAGAAGAAGAAGAACCACAATATACAAAAACCACAAATTTTTGATACAATAAAAGAACTTTTTAATACAACAGACATTAAATAGACTTCTTGGTACAATACAAATATTTTTAAGTACAATAACAGTTATTTTGAAGCAACAAATTCATTGGGGCCGACCACGGCATGATGAGTAGAACACGCGACTATTAAGCGACTATTAAAGCCTGGGTTCGAGTAAACCGACTTACATATACCCTCACCCTCAGTAAAAAAATAAAATTTTCTAGAATATATATTAGACCATTTCATTTTGCCAATTTTTTCGAAAAGTCATTGGGATAATATATTTTCTAATTCTATTTAAAAAAACAAAAATTTTGGTATATAAAACTTAAAAATTGATCGACGTTTAGGGGTCGCGCAAAATCGTTTAAGGTTTTTGGCTGCAAAAAGGCATATTTCAAAAATACTGATTTACTTATATGATTAAAAGTTGTGATACGCTTGACCGATTTTGATCAGAAAAGACTTGTTTTAAAGGTAATAATATTTCACACATTTTCTGTGAAGACATCAAAACATTTCAGATAGTAGTTTGAGCTTAAGAACCCTTCAAACCTAAAAATTTTAAAATTTTAATTCAAAATTTACCTACTTTTGCCTATTAAAAAATTATTTTTTTAGTTTTGGCTCTAATTTTTGTATATATTTTAATGCACAATTGACAAACACTTCCTAACGATACTTTTAATGTATAACATAATGAATAGAATTTTTAATTGTTGCTGAAATTGTTACTATTTCGCTGGTGATGAGCTAAATGGATTAAATCAGATCATCATTTTTGTGGTCAAAATTTACATTCAAAAATAGTTTACGTGTCCCCTTGCAACACAAGCCCCATTAAACGACATTTTGTTGATAGAATCTTAAAAAAATACCGCAAATCAAATGAAATGATAGCAAATGTTGCACTGAAAACTTTTGTGTGGCATTTATGGTATATAAGTGACATCGCGTTCGGCTTTTTTCTTTTCGACCCCGCGCATACCGAAGGAACTTTAATTAAAATTACATCTGCATTAAAGCATCCTGGTGACCAAGATTACGAAGGAAATGTTACAAAAATGATTTCAGGAAATACTATGAAATTCTTCGATATTATTGGAGTAGGCAGCAGTTTTCTTGCTATCCACCCGTCAAATTGGCCCAAGAATGAGAATTGTAAACGGATTAAAGAAATTGTGAAAAACATCAGCGTTGTCAACGATTGCTATTGGGCTTATTAAAACTTTGAACAACACTTTGACGAAGGATAATAACCAGCAAAACTAATTAGTACAAGTCATCTTAAAACGCAATAAAACATACAAAAAGAACACAAAAGGTGTTATCGTATCCAATTTGAAAAAAAATCTTCTTTTTAATTACCAAAATCGTTTTCCTTACTAAAAATATACATAGTACACAGTTTTCGTTTAATTTTTATCACTATTGATTATTATTGCTGCTGCTGAACATATATCATTTGCATGGTACTGCCACGCATCAAAAGTATCGTTAGAAAGTGTTTGTCAATTGTGCATTTAAAGATATACAAAAATTAGACCCAAAACTAAAAAAAATAATATTTTTATGGGCAAAAGTAGGTAAATTTTGAATTAAAATTTAAAAAATTTTAGGTTTGAAAGGTTATTAAACTCAAACTGTTATGTAAAATATTGTGATGTCTTCACAGAAAATGTGTGAAATATTATTACCTTTAAAACAAGTCTAATCTGATTAAAATCGGTCAAGCGTATCAAAACTTTTAATCATATAAGTAAATCAGTATTTTTGAAACATGCCTTTTTGCAGCCAAAAACCTTAAACGATTTTGCGCGACCCCTAAACGTCGATCAATTTTCAAGTATTATATACCAAAATTTTTGTTTTTTTAAGTAGAATTAGAAAATATATTATCCCAATGACTTTTCGAAAAAATTGGTAAAATGAAATGGTCTAATATATATATTACTAGCTGGCCCGGCAGACTTCGTCCTGCCTCCAAATTTTTATAAAATATGTTGAGTGTAGTTGAAAACTAATAACGATTGGTTTATTTTTTGACCTTTAAAATATTTAAATTTGAAGGGCGAGGTTTTCCCGAACAAATTCTGTTATTCATATATCTTAAAGATTATAATAAGAATTGGTAAAACGGATCAGCAGTGTCGTCCATGATATGATGAAAACTTACTTACTGATAGGCATGTATTCTAAAACCACATTTTTAAGCCGATTGACTGTCATATAACTTTCTGCATTGGTGTACTGGGTGATTGTACCTTTTTATCCTAAGGATTACGAATTTCCAAAAATGCATTCATTAGGCTCAGCAACCCCATTAACCGTATGGTCCGGGTTATATCAACAGTTATTCCTATTTTCGTTATTGTCCCCTAAAATTTCGAAATGGGAAAAACCACTTTGTGAAGCTCTCTAATTCTGTAGGAAGTGCACCATTATAAAAGTTAGTCATTCTTTATTAAGCCTTTTTGCGGTCTGGGTCAACCGTTTTTACAATTAGTGGTGACATTAAAATATATATCTTTTTTATATAACTATGATGTTAAAAAAGTGACTAAATGACATTCCAAATATTAAGTGTATCATAAGCTAAACACAGCCAACTGGTTCCAAACATACATTCAACATTTTCTCATGCCAAAAAATCATATATTTTAAGTTTAAGTAAAATCGGACAATCGATATAAATTCTCGAAATAATTCAACCCCATCCAAATCTACTGCGGGTCAATATATAAAAAAAAATTCTCATAATAAAACAACTCATTATTACTCATATTTTTCATTCCTGATGATGTCTTTCGAGGAAAGACGAAATATTGAAAAATAATAAAAAATTTTAAACAAAATCACATGGACCTCGAGCCTGATTATTCAAAACTTGGGATAGTATTCTAATAAAACAAATATACATTCTAAATTTCAGTCAAATTGTTTAATTCGTTTAAATTTTCATTATAATTCCACCATAGCGACACCTACTGGGTCAATTTATTCAAGGTTCCACAAACATAAATACTAAATTTCAGTTAAATTGGTACATGCATTCAAATTTTCGATATAAATCCACCCTAGCGCCATCTACCGGGTCCATTTGTACATACGATTTTTTCTAATGATCAAACAAATATAGATTCTGAATTTCAGTTAAATTGGCCCATTCGTTAAAATTTTGATTGTAAACCGACCCCAGCGCCACCTACCGGGTCCATTTGTACATAAAATGTTTTCTCATGATCAAACGAATATCCATTCTAAATTTCAGTTGAATTGGTACATGCATTAAAATGTTCGATATAAATCCACCCTAGCGCCACCTGGATCGCTCCAGCCGTTCTCAAGTGATGGTATGACATACGTGGACCATTTCATTTTTATATATATAGATTACTTTATTTCTAAAGTGGGCGGCGTGGTACATTTGTATGGGGGGTACCAGAAGGGGTGTGGCTAGACTTACAGTTTTTACCCCAAAACTTTATCCTGATTTAGCTTAACTAAATACAGAATTTGGGCACTATCACGTTAGGTGTATTGATGTTACTTTTTTATCTCTAAAGTTTGCGGAACGGTAAATTTTGTACGGGAGCTACCAGAAGGGGCGTGGCTAGACTTCCATTTTGTTCTCCAAAACGTTATCCTGCTTGATCTTAGCTAAATACAGAATTTGGTCACGATTGCGTTGGATCTATTAATAATATTAATCGATTTCTAAAGTTGGCGCTACCTGATGGGTGTGGGAGGTACCAGAAGGGATGTGGCTAGACTTCCAGTTATTTTTTTTTCCAAAACTTTATTCTGCTACACTTTTACAAAAAAAAAAACTTAATTTGGGCACGTCCAAATATGATATTATTACTCGATTGCTAAAGTGGGCGCATTGATAGAATTGTAAAAGAGGTATCAAAAGGGACGTGGCTAGGCTTCCAGTATTTTCTCCAATATTTTATCCTGTTATAGTTTTACTAAATATAGAATTTGGGAACGATCGCGTTGGATGTATTGATATTATTTCTCATTTCTAAAGTGGGAGGAATGGTACATTTGTATGGGATGTAGCAGAAGGGGCGTGGCTAGACTACCAGTTTTTTTATCAAAAAAAAAAATACCCATATTTAGTATTACTAATTGCAGAATTTAGGCATGATCACATTGGGTATTTTGATATTATTACTCGATTACTAAAGTGGGCGGAATGGTACATTTGTATTTGATGTTCCAGAAGGGGCATGGCCATGTAGTCCTTTATTAATACCGTCAGTAGTTTTGGAGAAATATTAACTTGTGCAAAGTTTCAAAACATTTTGTTTGGTCTTTCGAAAGTTATCGTGCGTACAAGCCGGACAGCCAGACATACAGACGGACGGAAGGACGGACATGGCTCAAATGACTTAAAAAGTCATGAATCGAATTTGGTTCAAATAAACTTAGGGTCTTAACTGGCTCCTTCTATGTGTTACACTTTTGGGTCGTATCAATTGATATATACCCTCCGACCCGTAGGGATAAGACTTAGGGTCTTAACTGGCTCCTTCTATGTGTTACACTTTTGGGTCGTATCAATTGATATATACCCTCCGACCCGTAGGGTTAGGGTATAATAACTAAAAAAATGTTGGGTTGTTACTAAATTTTTTAATTTCTTTTCGAATGAACATCTAATTCATCAAATATTTTTTTTTTAAATTTGGACAAATTGTTAACTTTACCCAAGTTGAAATTAGAACACAAATATACAGTTATGTGTGAAAAATGCTGTCCGAAGACTCTTAAATCATTTGGCCGATACTTGCCTTAACAAGTAACAAATATATAAAAAAAACAATTCAAATTCATTTTCCATATTTACATTTATACTGGGTGCAGCACTTCTACCCTTACATTACCAACAACCGGAAACACTCTCACGATTTGCCTTTCAATTGCCACGGTGTCAAATGACCCGTGTCTAATAGTTGCTGGAGTCTCTAGCTGTCCCATCTATTGCAGGGTTTTCCGCCAAAGCAACTGCGCAATATCACATAATTATTAGCGCCAGAGAATTTGAGAAGCTGCTGCTGCAATTTCAAATATTATGAAATATATCGTGAACAAACATCAACTATCATTAGGCTTTAATTTTAACTTAATACAAATGATTAAAATAAAATGACACGAACTTTATCTGCAATGTGGGATCTTCTTCAGATACACGAATTAATTAATTAATTGTAGTCGTTCGTTCGTTCCTTAAGCATTTGATAGACAATCAAAATGGAAATTTCAGCACAATTCTATGCAAAGTCACTACAAAGACGTCGGTAATTAATGATGTCGATCAAAGCGAATAATAAAGATGAAACAACAGCAACAACAACAACAACCGCAAACTCGACTAAAACATCATTAATTCTGTTAGTTTTTGGCCACTATTCAGACAAATAAAAAGCGCAAAATATACAAGTAAATAAAAAACACTCAGACACGATTGAAAAACACACAAAATACGCTCTATTAGAAAATGAAATGTTAACAATTTTTTTATTCTATATCTAGTATAGAAAGCATTAGAATACTAATTATTATCGAATTTTTATAGCGATTAGCGGTGAAACGTAAATTAAGCATTATAAAGACAACAAATGTTAAAAGTTTTTTTTTTATTACGTTTAACACGAAAGATTTCATAATAACGCAAAACATTGCGACCAGACATAAAAGCGTCATTAAATTTTAGTGTGTGTGAGTGTTTGCGTCGCAGAAACAGAAACACCCTGCGAAGAATTTCTCAATGGATGGTCAAATTTAAAAACAAATAATACATAATGTTATATTAGAACTTTTATTTCAGATAACGTTTTATCTGAATTCATGGGTGAATCATTTGTTTGTTGTTGTTGATATTTTTATACTGGACAGGGCTTAGCAGTGTTGGCTACAGATATCGTCACGGTTTAATTTTAAAACGTGCAAACAATTGAAATCATTTTGGTGCCTGTGCACACTTTATACTGTCATAGGGTGTAGTCATGGGAGTGATGCAGGGCTTATTAATACGAAATCAACTTCGTTTTCATCTAAAATTCATTTAAAACAAGTATTAACATATTTTTTGTTTTAACAACATTACACAGTACAACACATGATTTAGGGGCTCAATTCTGAGGACTGCACGTGAAAGTTGCCCCAAAAAGAAGAAGTTTTGCATCATTCGTTTTGTCAAGTTACATGCCATAATAATTTATTATCGATTCGAAGTTAGTAAGTATCGTACAGGGGAATTTGTCAAGTTTTATGCCCTTTTGTTTGACATAACTCTAGAACCTCTAGTCCGATTTCGCTGAAACAAATTTTAAAAATTAAGAATTACAGTTCCTTTAATTTGTTCATATAACGTTTCCCTACATAAGCAACAGTTTCACTTTTCCATTCATCAAATGATTTTAAACTGGGTTTATATTGTAGCAGTTACAATAAACCTGTTGTACTCCGTGGCGTATGGTTTGCGTGGCATATTACTTATGATAATCATACGCCACCATGTAGTAATATAACAAATGAGCCTAAAACGTGACAAATTCCCCTATACGACACTTCCTAACTTCAAATCGATATTAAATTATTATGGCATGTAACTTGATAAAACCAATAATGCAAAACTTCTACTTTGTGGGGCTACTTTCACGTGCAGTTCTCAGAATTGAGTCCCAAATCAATTAATCGAAAAATGTTGTACTGACTTACATAAACACTCACCCTCAGTAATACACAAAATTTTCTAGTATATTGATATTATTACTCGATTTCCAAAGTGGGCGAAGTCGTACATTTTTGTGCGAGGTACCAGAAGGGGCGTGGCTGGATTTCCGGATTTTTTTCTCCAAAACTTTATCCTGTAATGACTTAACAAAATACTGAATTTTTACAAGATCTTATCGAGTTTTTTCGTGTTACTTCTCGTTTTCTAAAGTGGGCGGAATGGTAAATTTGTATGGGAGGTACCAGAAGGGGCGTGGCTAGACTTCCAATTTTTTCTCCAAAACGTTATCCTGTTTAAGTATTTCTAAATACAGTATAATATTAATCTATTATTAGACTTAAAGTTTTTACCCCAAAATTTTATCCTGAATTAGGTTTACTATATACAGAATTTGGGCACGACACGTTGGGTGTACTGATATTATTAGTCGATTTTTAAAGTGGGTGGAGTGGTACATTTGTATGGGAGGTACCGGTAGGGGCGTGGCTACACTACCAGTTTTCTTAAAAACTTAATCCTCATTTAGTTTTACTAAATACAGAATTTGGGCTTTATCGCATTGGGTATTTTGATATTATTACTCGATTTCTAAAGTGGGCGGTACCTGATGGGTATGGAAGGTACCAGATAGGACGTAGCTAGACTTCCAGTTTTTTTAGCCACGATAGCGTTGGATGTATTGATATTATTACTCCATCTCTAAAGTGGGGAGAATGGTACATTTGTATGGGAGGTACCAGAACGGGTTCGGCTAGACTTCCAGTTTTTTCTCCAAAAATTTATCCTGTTATGAATTACTAAATACAGAATTTGGGCACGACCGCGTTGGGTGCATTGATATTATTGCTCCATCTCTAAAGTGGGCGGAGTGGTACATTTGTATGGGAGGTACCAGAAGGGACGTGGCTAGATTTCCGGATTTTTTTTCTCCAAAAATTTATACCGATATAGCTTTCCGAAATACAGAATTTGGGTATGATCGCGTTGGGTGTTTTGATATTGTTTCTCGATTTCTAAAGTTGGCTTGAAATTATATATTTGTATGGGAGGCACCAGAATGGGGTGTGGCCATGTAGCCCATTTGAAATACCGTAAGTAGTTTTGGAGAAATATTAACTCGTGCAAAATTTCAAAACATTTAGTTGCGTCTTTCCAAAGTTATCGTGCGTACCAGCCAGACAGACATGGACCAATTCCCCTATACGATACTTACTAACTTCAAACCGATATTAAATTATTATGGCATGTAACTTGACAAAACGAATGATGCAGAACTTCTTCTTTTTGGGGCTACTTTCTTGTGCAGTTCTCAGAATTGAGTCCCAAATCAATGAGCTGAATAATGTTGTACTTTGTAATTATCGAAAAATCTACTAGCAAAAGCAGGTTACTTACTTACTTAAGTGGCCAAATATAATGTACGAAACGTAGTTCATAAATTTGAGGCCTGACGTAATAACGAATTCCACACGCTTCGGTCTTCTGCGTGTGTTTTCC
Organism: Muscina levida; assembly: GCA_964034835.1. Taxonomy (NCBI): domain Eukaryota; kingdom Metazoa; phylum Arthropoda; class Insecta; order Diptera; family Muscidae; genus Muscina; species Muscina levida. The sequence goes on along the minus strand of OZ035883.1, from coordinate 25,044,384 downwards.
AGCTAGTCCTACCAGATGATGACACGTCGCCTACCACTTGGTCCTTCCAACGGAGTTAGGGTCTCCCTGCTCTACGCCGTCCTTCAGGTTCGCCTTCAAACACCTTTCTCGCTGGAGCATTTACATCCATCCTGGCAACATGACCCAGCCATCGAAGTCGTTGGATTCTGACTCTTTTAGCTACGTCGATATCGTGGTAAAGCTCATACAGCTCATGGTTCATCCAGATAGGTCCATATATTTTTCGGAGTACTTTTCTCTCGAATACACCCAGGTTTTGTATGTCCGTTGTAGTAAGCACCCAAAAGCAGGTTATTACAATGCAGTTATTTGAAAAATATAAGCCCTCTTCTTCTTAATTGACAGAAGCAACAGAATTTCATTTGCAAGCACTTCGGTCTGCTATCCAACGAAGTTTTGGTTGACCCCTCCTGCGCCGCGCATCGTGTTTATTGCCGAAGACTTTTCCGTATATAAAACAAAAAAAAACTTAATTTCCCTTTGCACCCCATGAATGAGGTATGGGATAGCTTCTCGCGTTGTTGTAATTTAACACGCTTTCTATGTTTAGATTCACAACTAACGGCACCTACTTGTTTATCGACGGATGCGAACGTCACTGTTTGAGAAGCTCTTACTAGACACGCCGATTGACTCGACACTTAATACTGCGAAGTTGCGAGGGGAGCCGGCAATGAAAGAACCATTTTTTTTTTTTTAAGATGACTGGAGCCAAGTTTGAACCTGCGATCTCCCGCATGGTAGTCGCGTGTTCTAACCACTATGCCACGGCCGGTCCGTATATATGTAGTTTGTCACTTCAAGCTTAGATAACCGCTTTTTCGTCTGGCCTTCCAACGAAGTTTTGGTCGCCCCCTCCTGTGCCGCCCATTGAGTTTATTGCCGCAGATTTTTTGAGCTGAAGCATTTTCATTCATTCATATATCCAAGCCATCGCATTCGGTCTATTAGAACGCACTTGACTACGTCGATGTCGTTGTACAGCTCATACAGCTCATGATTCATTCGAACAATGACGTCCAAATATATTGTGAACTATTTTTCTTTCGAAAACTCCTAGAACAGATTAATCCGCTTGTGTAATTACTCAGGATTATGAGCTGAAGAGCAAGACAGGTAGGATCAGTGTCTGGTATAGTTGAATCTTTGTTCTTCGGGAGTGGGCTCTGTCATTAAGTCGCTTTCTTAGCGCATAGTAGGAGCGGTTTGCAATCATTACTCATCTCTTGATTTCCAGGCTGACATTATTATTTTTGATTCTGGCTGAGCCGAGGTAGACAAAATCAGCTACCACTTCATAGTTATGATTCTTAACGTTCACGCAGCGTCCCAAACGAGTAGACTCTTTATTCGTTGAAAAAAATAACTTGGTTTTGTCCTCGTTTATCACCAAACCCACTTCAGCCGACTGCTTTTCAATGCTCGAAAAAGCCGCAGTAACATCTCGCAGTCCTCGGCCAATGATATCTATGTCATCGGCATACGCCAGCAGTATGTGACTTTTGTTAAAGATGGTACCAGTACTGTTTACTGCAGCCTTCTGCATTTTTGTCTCCATTACGATGTTAAAGAGTTCGCATGACAGACTATCTCCTTGTCTAAATCCTTGCTTGGTAGACAATGGCTCGTTATATTTTAGCCAATTTTCACTAAAGACTTCGTGTCAGTCAGTGTCATTCCGCAAAGTCGTATCAACTTCGAAGGGAAACCAAACTCGGCCATAACATATAATAATTTCTGTCATATCGGACTGTCGAATGCAGCTTTCCAATCGATTAACAGATGGTACGTATCGATCTGCATCTCTTGGGTCTTCTTTAGAATTTGTCGCAGTGTGAATGTATGGTCGGTCGTGGCTTTACCAGGTCTTAAGTCACGCTGATAAGGTACAGTCAGATTCGCTTGGATGGTCTTTCACATAACACACTAGACAGGTCCTTGGAAGCGATAGGTATAAAGCTAATCCTGCGGTTGTTGGTACACACACTTGGATCGTGTGTCTTAAGTACAGGACATAGAACACTCAGATTCCAATTATCGGGCATGCACTCCCTGAGCCAAATCGTGTTTATGAGCTGGTGCATGCGTGTTACCAGTTCATCGCCATCGGCTTTAAAAAGCTCTGCCGGCAGTCTATCTGCTTCCGCAACTATAGTATTTTAAGCCGTGCTATTGCCGTGCTGATCTCGTTTTGGCTCGGTGGTGGTCAATCTACTCCGTTGTCATTGATTGTCGTGATTACGTTACTAATGCTGCCTCCACGAATGAGAAGAGAACGAAAGTGTGTCCTCCACACTCTGAGTGTCCGTGGCCACATTTCCATCTTTTACCTTACAGATGCTAATCCCTGTTCAAAACCTTTGCTTTTTACCTTTTGGTAGAACTTTCGGGCTTCATCTATATCCCTGTAATTTTTGATATCCTTGATCTCTGTTTTCTTCCGTAAAAGCTTTTTCCGCCTGAAGAGGACCTCTTAAAAAACTTAATGTCCCTTTACACCCTATGAATGAGGTATGGGATACTTCTCGCGTTGTTGTGAATTAACACGCTTTCTATTTTAGATTCACAACAAACGGCACCTACTTGTTTATCGACGAATGCGATAAAACGTCACTGTTTGAGAAGCTTTTTACTAGACATGCCGATTGACTCGACACTTTTACTTCGAAGTTGCTGTCGACAACAACGACGGGGCCGGCAATGAAAGAAAAATGTAAATGACTGGAGCCGGGAGATCGCAGGTTCAAACCTGGTTCCAGTCATCTTAAAAAAAAAATTGTTCTTTCATTGTCGGCTCCCCTCGAATGTTGTTGACAGCAACTTCGCAGTATTAAGCGTCGATTCAATCGGCGTGTCTAGTAAGAGCTTCTCAAACAGAGACGTTCGCATTCGTCGATAAACAAGTAGGTGCCGTTAGTTGTGAATCTAAAAATAGAAAGCGTGCTAATTCACAACAACGCGAGAAGCTATCCCATACCTCATTCATGGGGTGCAAAGGGAAATTAAGTTTTTTTTAAGTATGGTCGTTGCGGCAGTGGTCATAGAATTCGCAATATGCTGCCACTGGGTGTCAGGAACATCAGAGTTAGAGGGGTTTGGGGTTTGGAGTAGGCATTAGCTATCTAGGTGGTATGCAGCGTTCTTGATGCGTTCTTGATGCTTGCTCACTGCTTAATCGCATGCATACCTTGGCTGCAACTAGGTGCTAATCCGAGTCAATATTTGCACCGCGCATCACACGCACGTCCATAACGCTTGAGACAAGCCTCTTTTACATCAATTACCTCGTGATCAATCTGGTTTCTTGTATTTTGATCAGGGGATATCCAGGTTGCCTTGTGGATATCTGTATCCGGCAATCTGTTTCGACTCACTAACTTGTTTCTGGCCGACGCGAAGGTAACTAGTCTGAATCCGTTATCGAAGCTGTTGTTGTTCAGACTGATTTTGCCGACCGTTGAACCAAGAGCATCTTCCCTTCCTATTTTAGCATTAAAATCAATTTTATATCAATCAAATTTAAAAACAATTTTAATGTCATGTGCAGGCAGCGGTCATATATCTCCTCCAGGCGCTCATAGAATGCATCTGTAATGTCCTCATCCTTGTCTTCGTCAGGGCTTAACAGCGTAATATAAAAATATTTCGCGAATAGAGGCTATTCGGTCACTTACAGGGTTAAACCGCGAGACCAGGTGTCGAAGTCTCTTGTCGACTATGAAACCACATCCAAATTCGTGTCTTTCTGCATGGCAAATGTAAAAGATGTCACAGTTCTTTCGTCGTGTGCATCCCTGTCCCGTCCATCTCATTTCCTGTATGGCGGTGATGTCAGCCTTGTATTTCTCGAGGACATCCGCCAGTTGGATAGAGGCACCTTTATTTAAAAAAATTCAAACAAAATCTATCACTCCCTCCTCTGCGCCTGATTCAACCTAAAAATATTGATTTCACACAAATTACGAATAATAATAATAATAACAATAATTTACAATTTTTGTGAATTCTTTTCGAAAAACATTCACAAATTTCTGTTAAATATTATATGTCAAGATCTTAAATTCATATAATTCACAGTGATTTGCATAAGAAACACTTTAAATAACGTGTTTTTTTTTCATACTTAATACGATTTAAATATTGATGATGATGATGATGATGATGATCTTAATGGTATCATGACGTCCATGTCCACAACGACGATGATGTAAATTCTATATTAATTTCAGTTGGAGACAATCTGATAGACAGACCTAATTTTCCATTCGTGTACGTGTGTGTGTGTGTGAATGTATAAAAAATTCATTCACAAGACTTTCTGCGTTTTGGTCGTAGATATAAAACTCGCCAAAAACGCTTTTGCCGGTATATAATTTTAAAGATTTATGAATATTTTAAAATTTGGCTTATTCAAAAAGAAAAAACAAAAAAAAACAACGGTTGCTTAGCAAAAACTTTAAAACATCTAAAATGTATGTGAGATCAAATTGACAAAGTCGTTTATCAAGTGGCGGATCTGTGAATTTACATAATTTTCGCTGCGATAACAAAATATTCTTCGATTAGTCACTGGATGTTATACACTTTTTTTTGTGTGTGATGTTATTAAGATAAGACTTTAAAATACGAAATTATTATAAAATATGTGATATCAAATAGAAAAAATTTAATCATAAACTTGATTATTTATGGCAGTGCTATGAAACAGTTCTAAGATTTTTGATATATGTTTGCAATTTAATAAAGTAGAGTGTCCAATTAATGTATTATCTTGATTATTCGACAAATATCGAGAAAAAAAACGAAAATTAACAACCAACGACCTTTATAACAAAAATTTCAAATAATCAAAATATCAATCGATTATTGTATTTTAAATGCAGCCGCTCTTCTTATCTTAACGACAAAAATCAAGCGTTGCTTTAACTAAGAAACAGTTTGTTTTTATATATAGCCGAAAATCAAAAACCGGTTACATGTTGTATACTTGAAAATAACCGGTTTTTAACTAACTTGCATTGAGAACGATGTACGTCTCATCTAGACTTTCTATATCGAATTTGTTAACAAAGTTTGGAATACAGTTTTTAAAATAACAGGGTTTTCTTCATGCAGTTCTTAATTTTGTTTACATTTTAGGCAGCATTGAATTTTTTCGAAAAATTACAAATTAAAAAAGTTTATTAACAAAAGCTGGAGCTTATTTCATATTAAAGCTTAGTTTGAAAATTACTGCTCTTTGGATAGCTCCCAATTTGTTTTATATGAAAAATCTTTAAAAAAAACTTTGTATGAAGGTCTCATGATAACTCCCAAAAATTATGATTTAGTTTGGTTCCTCGTGTCCAAGTTAGGATAAAACCGTCCAGTTCAATTCTAAGATGTAGACTTTCATTGGTTGTTTCCGTCATGACGGGAAACTGTCTGATTGAAAGCCGCACAGTACGACTAAACGTTGCGTTAAGTGACAAAAAGCTGTGGTTTTGAAAAGGAGGAGCAGTCCTTAGAATACCCTCTCTGCACTCAACCTATCCTAGGCCACTAATTTCTTTGGAAGATCTGGCCGATAACAATGTTGACTGACTCAGGAGCTTTTTTAAGCATTCACTAGTTTCCATGGTATCACACTGGTTTTTATAGTCTAAGTCAGTCTGATTTAAGACTGCCTCACTTCCTAACCTACCCTAGACTAAAAATCGGTTACAGAAAATTCTGTCAGTTATACTGATGTTAAAGTTACATGACCCTTTTATATATTTGAGCTAGAATTAGGACCGGTCCCAACCCACCAGGAACCAGTCACAGGACTCGTTCTGTGGAAATTTGTTTTTCGGTATTGTTCAGTTATGTACAGATCATATATATTAATAGATTTTGTTGCTTGTTGTTGTTCCACACAATCAACAAATATTGAGTATTTTCCCATGTTGTTGTTGTAATGTGCGTAGAAAGTATGTACCTACTTTACTCGATCGTTTCGGGAATGTTTAAATAGATAAGAAAAGGGACCAACGCTTGTGTACACATTACAACAACATCAGGTAATAAATATTGTATGTATTTTGTTTACTTTAGGTTAGATTAGAATGTAGAATGTTTAGTTGTAAGAAACCATATTAAAATAAATTGAGTTCCCTAAGAACCGTCAAAGGATTCAGTCGCATTTTAATTTCTTCCCGCGCTCTTCCAGTGCGTAACATTTGGTGACCCCTGTGAAAGTTCGCGCAGCTTCTAATAATATATGGTTAACTATTTTGGTGACCCCTGTAAGAGTTCGCAAACTTCTTAAATAAATTAATAAAGTGATTTTTTAAATAAAATAATCTTAAAATAGTGATGTAATTTCATGAGCAGTGTTGCTCAAAGCGGTGTTGTGCTGGAAGAGATGTGCGTTGTGTTTTCTTGTGTCAATTTCTTCATTAAAGAGGAGAAGTTTGATGCAAATGATGGGGAACTCCTCCCATTGTCACCTTAGATTTATATTCACACCAGATTTAGTCGAAAAGGTGTGGGAAACGATGAGGAATTGTAATAGTTCGTACCCCCACCACGACATTAGTGTTTTTCAAGGGGGAAAGATGAGCTCCTTTATCGTACAAATTCGTCGGTCGCGCCTGAAAGTCGTATGGCAAAAGACCGATTATAAATCAATCTTTTTGTTTTGTGTTCATTTAAATCAGTTGAAACAAATTTTCCAATATATACACCTCTAAATTTCTCACAATTTCCGCTAAAAATAGCTATTAGGAAGTATAAATTAAAAATTTAACAAATTACGAAAAAAAAATCGTTATAAATTGAAGCACAAGTTAGATTTATATCACGATATACTTCTCCTAGAATTCAAAAAACTTGGTGAAAAAAAAAATCAACTTGGTTTGTATTACATGGGATACTGGATTCATATTTAGCGATCCAGTTTGAGTTACTTCTAGGAAAACTAGCAATTGTCCAAAGGTGGTTAGGCTATTGATTTTCTTACATATGTACCGTTCTTTGAAGACCAAATTATTTATAGGTAGAAATAGCCTTAGTTTGGTAAACTTCAAGAATCCCTTAGTTTGTAAAGGCAGGCCTGAAAAATTGGTAAATCCTTTCAGATATGTAACACAACGTTTTTGGATGTTATGATGGATGAGTATATGGATATATTTTCCCATATATGGATACAACTAACGTTTTATTAAGTGTGGTGTGGTGTTTAGTAGTGCAAAGGAAACTGATGTACATTAAGATACCAGTTTGAGTACCTTCTGCGAAAATCTCGGACATTTCCAAACGAGTAAGTGCTGTTGATTTTCTTAAGCAGAGGTACCGTTCCTTGAAGGCCAAATTATTTATAGGTAGAAATAGCCTTAGTTTGGTAAATCCTTCGGGAATCCTATCGTCCTGAAAGGCAGGCCTGAAAAATTGGTAAATCCTTCGGACTTGCAATACAATGCAGTCCACCATCGAATATATATATAAAAAAAAAAGTTACCAACGTAGCAGAATATTATGTTAATTCAATGAAATTACGTGGTGCTGCCATAATTTAAATTTCCAAGATGGAGTAAGTTGTGGTAGTTTACAAAATTGCTTCCAAATAGCTACGGATATTTGTGGTAGAAGAACAAATATTATATTTGAATCAACACTAAACATAGGAAACAGTTTTTCAACATAGTAATAATGTTTTACTAAGAAATATCCTCCTCCTAAAATGAGGACTCTTCCGCTAAAAAGCTGCAGGCGGGGGAGGGTCATCCGAAAGATCATTAATTCGGATGGCTTTAATAAAAAGTAGACGTAAGGACCAGCAATGGGGAGACTTGTCAGTCCGCAATGTTTGTCCTTTTCCTACCATAGATGATTTAAATAAAGAATCAAATCATTCATGTATGGACAATAACATACAACAAAATAAATAAAATGTAAAATCAAAAGCAAAATAAAATGAAAATGTATTATGAACTTTGTTGGCAATGTTAAGTCCAACAAATAAAAAAAACAAATTGCAATGTAATAAAGAAATAATAATTGTTGTCATTTCTTACAACACAAGTCCGGCAAGAGATTTTATAAGTAAGCTATTTACAAAGAAATAGGTATTTTCTTCAACCAGGAAGCAACGGTGGAATTGACAGAAACAGCGTTGGACACAATGGTAAATATTAGCAGATGCTCAAAGGATCAGAGATGAAGAGATGCAGATGTTTCAAGCAGTTTATGGGTGATGGAAAAATAATTGGTTTAATGTAATCGATCGTCAACTCAGCGGATAGAAGGATGACTATAAATTCAACGTTGGAGTTTTCTTCTGTGGAGCTCGTTCGAGTCACAATGAATATTGTCATATTTTACATTGATGAGTCATTTCCAATCGTCATCATTATTGACATCATACAGAAGCGTCAAAATTCTACAAAGGAGCAAAGTCGATTGTCATGTGCGCATTCTAGACGGAGAACATTATGAAGCGAATGCATTAGAGACGCTACCTGTGAAAAAGGAAGACAACTTAAGGCAGCATACTGTAAAGAAACTGACGCTTAATGTGTTTTTCCAATTCTTTAATGGGTTTATTACTCAAATGCAAAGATTTTGGTGTACAAATCTCTTGATCCTAATTTACGGCCATCTATCCATGAATTTTCAACTCTGCCAGACGACTGTCAACATATCATTCATTTACCTACCTGCCGCCGTTGTAATGCCTGGTATTATGTAGGGTAGAGTAAGTGAAACAAAAGTAAATCAAATAAAGAGTTTGTTAAAAGATTAGGATCTTTTAAGGCCGGCAGAATGTTCAGTTATGTACAGATCATATATATTAATAGATTTTGTTGCTTGTTGTTGTTCCACACAATCAACAAATATTGAGTATTTTCCCATGTTGTTGTTGTAATGTGCGTAGAAAGTATGTACCTACTTTACTCGATCGTTTCGGGAATGTTTAAATAGATAAGAAAAGGGACCAACGCTTGTGTACACATTACAACAACATCAGGTAATAAATATTGTATGTATTTTGTTTACTTTAGGTTAGATTAGAATGTAGAATGTTTAGTTGTAAGAAACCATATTAAAATAAATTGAGTTCCCTAAGAACCGTCAAAGGATTCAGTCGCATTTTAATTTCTTCCCGCGCTCTTCCAGTGCGTAACAGGTATGAAAAACGAAATATTATAAGTAAACATTTGTTTTTAACATTCTGTGAAGTTTCTTTTAGAAATTATTGAAAAAAGTAAATATTCGCGAAATTGTTTAATTTTTATTAGAGCTACCAGTTGGAGCAAGACTTCGTGTCCAATTTTTAGTCGTAAGTCAAAGTTTACAAAAAAGATATGCATCTGAGAACTGCAAACTCAGTCATACTGTCAGGGTGGCCAGTTTTTTCTAATGCCAAATCCCCAAATTGAAATTTTTAATCCCCGAAAACTCCCAAAAAAAGCCAAAAAGCCCCGAAAAAATCCCCATACTTTAAAAGGAAATTCGACCAAGTTTTATGTTTTAAAATTAAAATTTATAATTTAGTTCAGTTTAACAAAACAAACGAAACTATATCTTCAGTATAAAAAATAATAGTAAATAGTAGTAAAGTAATAATTAGGAACAAAATTTTTTTTTTTAATTTATTCAAATAAACAAAAAACATAACAAAAAATTCATTTAGTTGAATACAAATTATATAATATATTCCCTTTTTTCAAATAAAAATCCCCAAAAAGGGGAAAAATCCTCTATACTGGCGACGCTGCTTACTGTACAGTGTACACACATAAAAATTACTGTGTGAATAACAACGCAACCCTTAACTCTGTGGTCGTTGTCGACAAAGTATTATTTTTGAAAAATAAAGGTCGTACTCATCACTTCAGTCAAGAATCAAGAGCGCTCTCATCATCTCATTTTATAACTCATGTACGTATCGGTATTAGGTCAACGTTTGTCACTGCACAGCTTTTGTAGACATTGCAACACAGACACAGCCGATGTTAATAGTAAAAATCAATGAGATATACTGAAAAGAGTAAGAGAGTGGGTGCGACACAATGTGGCAAACATATTTGGATTCTATGTATGTATATATCGAATTTTGTACACGTGAAGATACTAGTATAAGCAGAAACTTCACAAAGGACACGATTAAGAAGTTGGAACGTATTGAGACCATTACTAAAGTTTTACTACTGTGTTTGCTCTTATCGCATTTATGCATTCACAGCTATCATACGGTGCGTAATCATGACCACCAGCCAGACAGATGGCCATGGCTCAATCGTCTTAACAAGTCCTGAAACGAATTTGGTTTTAAGATATTGATACCATCACCCTTGAAATAAGGGGATATATCATTTGATACGAGAACCAGTAAGAAAGTTTTAGTCGGACAACCCGACTTACATATACCATCACCCTCAGTAAGACAAAAAAATTTCTGTTATATTGATATTATTACTCGATTTCTAAAGTGGGCGGAGTGGTACATTTGTATGGGAGGTACCAGAAGGGGCGTGTTTAGACTTCCAGATTTTTTCTCCAAAACTTTATCCTGCTTGAACTTTACTAAATACAGAATTTGGGCACGATCGCGTTTGTTCTATTAATAATATTAATCGATTTCTAAAGTGGGCGGTACCAGATCAGTATGGGGCGTATCAGAAGGGGCGTGGCTAAATTTCCAGTTTTATTCTCAAAAACTGTATCCTGCTATAGATTTACCAAATAAAGAATTAGGGTACGATCGCGTTGGATTTATTGATATTACTACTCCATCTCTAAAGTGGGCGGAGTGGTACATTTGTATGGGAGGTACCAGATGGGGCGTGCTTAGACTTCCAGATTTTTTCTCCAAAACTTTATCCTGCTTGAACTTTACTAAATACAGAATTTGGGCACGATCGCGTTAGTTCTATTAATAATATTAAACGATTTTTAAAGTGGGCGGCACCAGATGTGTATGGGAGGTACTAGATGGGGCGTGGATAGACTTCCAGTTTTTTTTCTCAAAAACTGTATCCTGCTATAGCTTTACTAAAATAAAGAATTTGGGTACGATCGCCTTGGATATATTGATATTACTACTCCATATCTAAAGTGGGCGGAAAAGTACATTTGTATGGGAGGTACCAGAAGGGGCGTGGCTAGACTTCCAATATTTTTTCCAAAACTTTATCCTGTTATAACTTAACAAAATGCATAATTTAGGCACGATCGTGTTGAGTGTATTGATATTATAACTCCATCTCTAAAATAGGCGGAGTTGTACATTTTTATGGGAGGTACCAGAAGGGGCGTGGCTAGACTTTAAATTTGTTTTCCAAAACTTTATCCTGTTATAGCATTACTAAATATAGAATTTGGGAATGATTGAGTTCGATGTATTGATGTCGATTTCAAAAGTGGGCGGAATTGTACATTTGTATGGAAGGTACCAGAAGGGGCGTGGCCATGTAGCCCATTTTCAATACCGTAAGTAGTTTTGGGAAATATTAACTCATGCAAAATTTCAAAACATTTGGTTGCGACTTTCGAAAGTTATTGTGCGAACCAGCAGGCCAGCAGACAGAAAGACAGACCGACGGACATGGCTCAAACGACTTAAAAAGTCATGAATCGAATTTGGTTCAAAGAAACCTAGGGTCTAAAGTCACTCCTTCTATGTGTTACACTTTTGGGTCGTATCAAATGATATATACCCTCATCCCTAAGGGTGATGGTATAAAATATGTAACGCATTAAAGGAGACAAGTTAGACCCCAAGTATCTTAAGACAAAATTCGTTTCAGGACTTTTTTAAACAAAACAATGTCCGTCTGTCTGGCTGGCTGGCTAGTGAGCAGGAAAACGCGAGTAAACATTAACGGATCGGTATATAAATGTACTATTATTATTTTCCAAAACGAACTATTGGCATTGTAAAAAGGCTGAATAGCCCCACCCCTTCGGGTACCTCCTATACAAAATTACCTATTTGTTGCAAAAGTGGACAAAACATAAGAAACCCGAAAAATTGGACTCAGAAATGAATATAGACTATATCGGTTTACGCCTTCTGGTACCTCCCATACAAAATTACCTATTTTAGGAAAATTCATATTTCTCAAATAACTTTCACACGGAAACTTAGGGGGGTAATGAAAATTGGTCGACTAACTATTTGGCACACCCTTTCTGGTACCTCCCATACAAATGACAGAATTAACCCTTATAGTTGTACATACATATCTTTTTTGTAAGTACACAAAATTCAGTCAAATTTTGCGTAATTTGTACAGTTATGAAAATTTGAATCAGGAATGAATATGGAATATATCGGTTCACCCCTTCTGGTACCTTACTTACTTACTAGTGGCCAATTACATAAATTTGAGGCCTGAAGTAATAAAGAATTCCACACGCTTCGGTCTTCTGCGTGTGTCCAGTTAGTCCTACCAGATGATGGCACATTGCCTACCACTTGGTCCTTCCAACGAAGTTTGGGTCTCCCTGCTCTGCGCCGTCCTTCAGGTTCACCTTCAAACACCTTTCTCGCTGGAGCATTTACATCCATCCTGGCAACATGTCCCAGCCATCGAAGTCGTTGGATTCTGACTCTTTTAGTTACGTCGATGTCGTGGTAAAGCTCATACAGTTCATGGTTCATCCGATGGCGAAACTTGCCTTCGACACAGATAGGTTCATATATTTTTCGGAGTACTTATCTTTCGAATACTCCCAGGTTTTGTATGTCCGTTGTAGTAAGCACCCATGATTCGGCAGCATACAACAGAACAGGTAAGATAAGCACCTGATATAGCTGTTTCTTAGTATTCCGAGATAAGGTGGTGTTACTAAAGTGCTGCCGAAGTCTGTAGGAACACCTATTGGCTAGCACTATTCTCCGTTTTATTTCTTGGCTGACATTATTTTTCTTGTTGACGGAAGATCCGAGGTAGGTAAATTCGTCGACTACCTCAAAACAATAATTGTCAACGTTCACGGTGCGTCCCCATCGGGAGGACTCTTTGTTCGTCGAAATCATTATTATACCCTTCACTATGCGCAAGAACGGAGTGAAGGGTATATTCATTTTGTTCTTCCATTTGTAACGCCCATAAGGAGGCGTGGTAGGTATAACAATATATATATATAAATGATCAGCATCGAAATCTGAGTCGATTTAAGGGTGACCGTCTGTCCGTCTGTCCCCGCGATTACAGCCGCAGTTTATGGTATATCGAGCTGAAATTTGGAATGCAAGCTTCTATCATCAAAGCGGAGGTTGAGTTCTAAGATGAGCCCGATCGGTCAAAAACTACTCCCACCTCCCATACAAACCCCACCTTTTTGGGGTCTATCCCTACGATTGCAGCTGTAGTTTAAGGGCAATCAAGCTGAAATGTTGTATACAAGCTTCCCAACACTAAGCGGAGGTTGAGCTCTAAGATGAGCCCGATCGGTCAAAAACTGCTCCCACCTCCCATACAAACTCTCCCTTTTTGGGGTCTCTCCCTACGATTGCAGCTGTAGTTTAAGGGTAATCAAGCTGAAATTTTGTATACAAGCTTCCCAACACTAGGCGGAGGTTGAGTTCTAAGGCAATCAAGCTGAAATTTTGTATGCAAACTTCCCTACACTAAGCGGAAGTTTAGTGGTAAGATGAGACCGATCGGTAAAAACCTACTCCCACCTCCCATACAAAATCCCTCTTTTTGGGGGTGTCCGTATGTCAGTCCCCGCGATTATAGCAGCAATTTAAGAGCAATCAAGCTGAAATTTTGTATGCAAGCTTCCCTACACTAAGCGTAGGCTGAGTAGTAAGATGAGACCGATCGGTCAAAAACTGCTCCCACCTCCCATACAAACTCCCCTTTTTTGGGGTCTGTGTCCCTGCGATTACAGCCGTAGTTTAAGGGCAATCAAGCTGAAATTTTGTATGTGAGCTTCCCTACACTAAGCGGAAGTTTAGTGGTAAGATGAGACCGATCGGTAAAAAGCTACTCCCACCTCCCATACAAAATCCCTCTTTCTGGGGGTGTCCGTATGTCAGTCCCCGCGATTATAGCAGCAATTTAAGAGCAATCAAGCCGAAATATTGTATGCAAGCTTTGTTGCATACAATGGAGGTTGAGTTCCAAGATGAGCCCGATAGGTCAAAAACTACTCCCACCTCCCATACAAACTCCCCCTTTTTGGGGTCTATCCCTACGATTACAGCCGCAGTTTAAGAGCAATCAAGCAAAAATTTTGTATGCAAACTTTCCAACACTAAGCGAAGGTTGAGTAGTAAGATGAAACCGATCGGTCAAAAATTACTCCCACCTCCCATACACAATCCCTCTTTTTGGGGGTGTCCGTATGTCAGTCCCGCGATTACAGTAGTAATTTAAGAGCAATCAAGCTGAAATAATGTATGCAAGCTTTCCTACTCTAAGCGGAAGTTAAGTATTAAAATGAGACTGATCGGGCAGAAACTACTCTCACCTCCCATACAAAATCCCTCTTTTTGGGGGTGTCCGTATGTCAGTACCCGCGATTACAGAAATATTGTATGAAAGCTTTTCTGCTCTAAGCGGAGGTTGAGTATTAAAATTAGAACGATCGGTCAAAAACTACTCCCACCTCCCATACAAACTCTTGAGCTGAAATTGTATATGTAAGCTTTAATCCTATAATAGGAGCTTACGTTGTAAGATGACCAATATCGGACGAATACTTCTCTGTCTGTATATCCCTATAGTTTATGAGCTTTCGGTTTGAAATTTGGTATGTAAGCTTGTGTCCAGAAGCAGAGGTTAAGTTCTAAGATAGGCATGATCGGATTTAAACTACTCCCACATCCCACACAACTTCCCATTTTTGGGGAGTTACAAAATTCATAAAATCTATACAAAATTACTGACAAAATGGATGTGTGAAGCTAAAAGTAACGTCCACTTCTCACCAACTCCCCTGTTTTATGGTACAAAGTTTAATAAAATATAGTTGTAGTGCAAATAACCAGTTTTCCTCCATTTTTACAAATGGTGAAGGGTATCTGAACTTCGGCATAGCCGATGCTAACCGCCTTACTAGTTTTTGTTTTGTCCTTGTTGACCGCTAAACCTAATTTTTGAGAGTCGAAGGCAGCTGTGTAGTCGACAAAGAGGTGGTAGGTGTCGATCTGCTTTTCATGGGTTTTTTCCAGGATTTGTCGTAAGGTGAATATTTGATCCGTCGTAGATTTGCCAGGTCTAAAGCCGCACTGATATGATCCAATTAGTTTTTCTACAATTGGCTTTAGACGTTCACACAATATGCTTGAAAGGACCTTGTACGCAATTGGTAATAGGCTTATTCCACGGTAGTTCTTACATTCACTATGATCTCCTTTCTTGTATATGGGACATAAGTCACATAACAGATGCTTTTCTCAAGCCAGATGTTCTCCGTTAGCTGATGCATACTGATAATCAGCTTCTCCCCGCCTGCCTTAAACAATTCATCAGGGTGACCATCGGCTTCTGCCGCTTTGTTGTTTTTAAGGCGGGATATTGCCACACGTATCTCGCTCTGGCTCGGAGGTGGACAGTTAATACCATCGACATGAATTGGAGCGGGTTCTTCTGGAGTGGTTTCCGTATCCAATAAATTTCTGAAATGTTCTCTCCATATCTTTCAGAACGTTAACCGGGTCCGTCACTAGCTGGTCATCGCTGTCTTTGCAGAGGGGCAACCCTATTCCACGCATTCTCGCCTTAACTCTCTGATAGAATTTGTGGGCTTTCCCTCTACTTTGGAGCAACTCTGTGCACTCATCCTGTCTCTTCTTCAGCTCCTTCTTTTTCCGTCTAAAAATACGAGTTGCCTCTCGTCTCTTTTCCCTGTGCCGTTCACGAACAGCTCGCGTTGCCATTGGCTACAGTTTCGCCCTGTATGCAGCAACCGTCTCTCTCGTAGCATTGCGACATAAATCATCGAACCAGGCATCTTCTTGAGAAGCCTTTTAGTACCCAAGTACGCTTCTCGCAGTCCGTTCTATGGTGTCGGCTATATATTGCCACTGCGAGGATATATCATCAGAGGTTGGAGCATTTCGCAGCAGTTGAGTTATGTGGTTGAAGTAGGCGTCCGCTACCTCTGTGGTCCGCAGTTTACCGATGTCCAGTTTTCGTTGGTTACGTACGTTTTTCCCAATGCTTAGCCTTGTGCGTACCTTAACTGCGGTAAGGTAGTGATCGGAGTCAATGTTCGCACCCCTGATCACTTGTACGTCCAGAACACTTGATGCGTGCCTTCCATCGACTACCACGTGATCTCAATTGATCTGGAGATAGCCATGTTGCCTTATGAATATTTTTATGGTCAAATCTAGTGCTGCTAGCTACCATATTTCTTGCCGAAGAGAAATAAATCTGTCTGATGCCATTGTCCGACGTTTCGGTGTGCAAACTGTATTTGCCGATAGTAGGCTCAAATGCGGTCACCCTGCCTATTTTAGCATTAAAATCGCGTGGTACAATTTTGATGGCATGGGTCGGGCTACGGTCATATACATTTTCTGGATCTCGTAGAACTCGTCTTTGTCCTCATCGCTTTTCTCTTCTGTCAGAGCATGGGCACATATAAGTGTTATGTAGAAAAAACTTGTCTTGACTCTCACCGGGTTGAACAGTGAGACTAGTTGTCTTGCCAAACACAAATCCACATCCAAACTCGTGCTTGTGCGCATGGCCACCATAGTAGATGTCGCACGTCTTCATGCGCGAGCACCCGTGTCCTGTAAAGCGGTTATGTCAGCCTTGTATTCTTCGAGGACTCTCGCCAGTTGGATGGAGGCACCTAATCTATACAGTGTTCTGACATTCCAGGTGCATATCCTCAAATCATAGTCCTTAATTCGTTTGCGGTGGTCGTCAACATTTTGGTAGCAAGCCCAGCGCACCATGTCGCAGTTATATCCTCCTGCCAGGATTTTATTACAGCCGTCCATTTTGGGTGAAACGCTGACCGACGTGCCTGGGTTTCTAGGCGTCACAACGTGGAGGTACTCCGTCCGCAGTAGTAATACGAATACGGAGCTCTTTGGGTAGGCTTGAAGTGCAATTGGCAAGGATCACTCTGGGTTTGCCAAGTTAAACCAATCAGAAGCTTTACCTTGCATCACACTCTCGACGCTCAAACTTAAGCTTTATTAAATAGTTACTTTCAACTACAATATTGCTTTACAAATAATAACCACTTATAATGTAGTAGATTTTTGCATCCAAAATCTGAGAGTTATTTTATTTTATTATAAGTCAAAATTAAAATTGATAATTCTAAAATTTTTTTTTAGATGAGAGAGTCTTCTATGTGTCAAAAATATCAACAAATAAAAATAATTCGACTGAAATTATAAACTAAGTTTTTTAATCATAGAATATATTTTTAGAGCAGAATCCCAAAAAAATGCGAAATTTGTTATGAATTGTATACAAAAAACATAGTAGTCATACAACTTTTGTGATCTCCCCAGAAAAAAAAATATACACCAATAACTTACTAATAACTGTTTCTAAGAACTTTCTTATTCACAATGCTAACATTAAGAATATGATAATTTCCAAAAAAAAAAAAAAAAACATTTCTTTGAAGTTGCTGTGAATTTTATTTGATTTTTTTCTTCTGCGCTTAATGTTGTGGTTTTGTCCAGTTATCAAAATGCGGCTTGATGTCTAATACTAATTAATTAATTGTCAATTATTTGCGTGCGGCTAAACAAAAATAATATTATGTTATCGATATTTTGAAGTTTCCTGGAATTTATCATGATATGTATTCCTGATTAAGTGTTTGTTGTCTTTGTAGTTTTGTTCGCGAATACAGATAAACAATTCTATTACGATAATAATTTACTACCGAAATAATGATGCCACCACCCCAGCTAGTGAGGATGTTATGTTAACACAACCAGTAGTAAATTCGACATTAGTAGGAAATTAGACAAATTGTTAAGATTTGTGCAATATTTTTACAAAACTGATGGCTATTTGTAAGTTAGAAAAAAATGCAAATAGTTATTAATAAATAAATTATATAGAATTCTAGTTAGGTGAACGGTCAATGCAAAGCAGACAGTTTGCCAACCAATGGCACCAGTTTGGGTGTTGGAAAAATTAAGCATTAAGACAAAAAAGAACCCAATATTACTGCATTCACCCAATGTTACCTTATGGGCAGCAACTTTGCCAGCAATAGGCATTGGTCCAGCACTTTATGAATTGTAGGACATGAAGTCATGGAAAACATAAAAACTATAATTTAGCTTTACACCCCATGAATGAGGCGTGAAGCTATTCTGCATATTTGCCATTCCATAACATCGTTCTGGAAAATATTATTACTGGTAAACATTCACAGGGATTAGTTATTGTTTATTATTGTTACAGACGGACTTAGGTCAATCGTCATAAAAATTCTGAAACGAATTTATCTTAAAGTCAAGGACGGTATAAAAAGGTCAAGAGATGACTTAAATGTAACGGAAGGGTTAATATATATTAATAGGGAATATTATAGTGCAAAAAAATCAACTGACAGTTTCTGTATAGAATAGGTGGAAGTATGGGATATATACTAAAAGTGGGCAGACCACGCCCATTTTTTGGTTTGCAATATCATATCTGCCTATAGACTATATGTGCGAAATTTTAAAGCTATGTCATCATTTGTACGGAAGTTTTAAATGTTGGCATCCATAAAGTTAAGAAAGTCACACTGTCGGCCGGCTTCCGTTAAGACATGATGTTATAGTAAATTTCTATGACTTTTAATATATCTTTTTTTTATTAGATAACAACTTATTTCCAATATACATAAGGCATTTTGAGTGCTGGTGGCCAGAAAATGAGCAAATATTAAAAAATGTGTTTACCTAGTATTAAAGTTTTCCTCCAGATAGATCCTTAATATTTTCCCTAGAATAAATACATAAGTAACCTGCGGAAAATTTTCTAGGGTCCTTTTTTTTCTAAATAAAATCTTTTCGAGATATTTTTTTACTTTTCCTTTTTTCTAAACGGACTTTTTACGTAAATAGGAAACTTTACCCCATGAAGAGTGTAGGTATTACGAATGTCAATTAAAGAAAGAATTCAAAGAAATATGTCAGGAATAATTCTGCAACCAATTTCAAGGGGGTTGCATTCAGTTTTTAGATTCACAACTAACGGCACCTACTTGTTTATCGACAAATGCTAACGTCACAGTTTGAGAAGCTTTTTACTAAACATGCCGATTGACTCGACACTATACTGCGAAGTTGCTGTCTACAACATCGAGGGCCGACCGTGGCATAGTGGTTAGATCACGCGGCTACGATGCGGGAAATCCATGATTCGATTCCCGGCTCCAGACATCTACATTTTTCAAAAAGTTGAAAATATTTAATTCTTTTAATATTTCAATATGAAAAAATTTTTTCTGATATAAAAAATTATGCCAAAAAGTGTTGTCAATATACCAGTTATAACTTTGATTACACCAAAAAGTACTTTTACTGTACTGAAAAGTATTTTTGTTGTACCAATAACAACTTCTTTTGTATCCCAAAGTAGTTTGTTGTAAGAAAAATAACTTTTATTGTATCAAACTCAAAATTTCTTGTATCAAAAAGTACTATTATTGTACCAACAAGTTCGTTTTGATACAATAAAAAGTACATTTCTTGTACCACAAAGTACTTTAACTGTCCCAAAAAGTACTTTTATTGTGCTAAATAGTTCATATATGGTGCCAAAAGTACATTTCTTGTAACAAAAAGGATTTTTATTATGCCAGAAAGTAAATTTGTGGTACGAAAAGTACTTTTATGGCACCAAAAAACTGAATTTCAAGTACGAAAAAGTACATTTATAGTACTAAAAGGTACTTTTATTGTACCAAAAGTTAATTTATTTTGTACCAAAACAAACTCCAATTGTACCAAAATGTACATTTATTGTACCAAAAAATGCTTTTATTGAGCCGTAGAGTAAATTTATTTCCCAAAAAGTACTTAAATTTTACCAAATAGCACATTTCTAGTACCTAAAATTACTTTTATTGTACCAAAACTAAATTTGAATTTTGCCAAATAGCACATTTTTAGTACCTAAAAGTACTTTTATTGTACCAAAAGTATAGTTTTTTATACCAAATCTACCTTTATCAAAAAGACCTTTCATTGTACCAAATTGTACTTTTATTGTAACAAAAAATTATTTTTTCTTTCACCAAAAAGTACTTAAGTTGCACCAATAAGTATATTTCTTGTACGAAAAAGTTCATATATTGTACCAAAAAGTGTTTTAATTGTACTAAAAACTAGTTTTATTGTACCAAAAAGTACATTTATTGTACCAGAAGGTAAATTTCATGGTAAAAAAAAGCCTTTTCTCGCAACAAAATTGTACTAAAATCGTCTTTTACAGTGCAGAAAAGTAGTTTCTTGTATCAAAAAGTACTTTTATTGTACCGACCAGCTCATTTGTTGTACCAAAAAGTACTTCTAATTTGCCAAATAGTATTTTTATTGTGTCAAAAAAAATGTTGTGGACCAAATTGTATTTATTGTACCAATATGTATTTATTGTACAGTAAAATACTTTTGTCGTACCAAAAAGTACATCTATTGTACCAAAAAGTACATTTCTTGTACTAAAACGTAATTTAGTTGTACTAAAAAGTACTTTTATTGTGACAAATATAGTAATTATTGTACCAAAAAGTTCTTTTAGTATAACATAAAGTACTTTTATTCTGACAAATATTACTTATTTGAACTAAAATGTACTTTTTTGTACCGACCAATTAATTTGTTGTACCAAAGAGTAAATTTATTCTAACAAAATTACTTTTATTGTGCCTTATCAGTACTTTTATTGTGCCAACAAGTACTTTTAATGTACCTAAAAATTAATTTTGTGCACCAAAAAGTACTATTTTTGTATCCAAATGAATATTTATTGTACCACAAATTATTTGTATTGTACCAAAAAGTACATTTCCTGTACCAGATCGTACTTTCCTTGTACTAAAAAGTACTTTTGTTGTACCAATAAGTATTTTTTGTACCGTAAAGTACTTTTGTTGTACCAATAATTAATATTGTATCAAAGTAAATATTTCTTGTAGCACGAAGTACTTTTTCTTACCAAAAAGTACATTCGTACGTAATTTCGTTGTACTAAAAGATACTTTTATTGTGCCAAATATTACAATTATTGTACCAAACAATAATCTTAGTGTAACAAAAAGTACTTTTATTGTACCAAAAAGTACTTTAAATATGACAGAAAGTACTTTCTTGTACCAAAATTTAATTTTTTTTACCGACCAGCAAATTTTTTGTACCAACAATTACTTTTATTGTGCCAACAAGTACTTTTATTGTAACGAAAAATACATTTTGTGCACCATAATGTACTTTTTTTGTTGTACCAAAGAGTACTCTTATTATACTAAAAAGTACATTCCTTGCACCGGAACGTGCATTCCTTGTACAAAAAAGTACTTTTATTGTGCCTAAGCAGTACTTTTATTGTGCCAGCAAGTACTTTTATTATAGCAAAAAATAATTTTTTGAGCACTAAAAAGTACTTTTTTTGTTGTACCAAAAAGTACTTTTATTGTACTAAAAAGTACATTTCTTATACCGGAACGTGCGTTCCTTGCACCGAAAGTACTTTTGATGTGACAACAATTACTTTTATTGTAACAAAAAATAAATTTAATGCATCAAAAAGTGCTTTCTGTTGTTGTACCAAAAAGTACTTTTATTGTACTAAAAAGTACATTTCTTGTACCGAAACGTGCTTTTTTGAACTAAAATAAATTTTTAATTTACCAAAAATTGATTAAAATTTACAAATATGTACATTTTTTGCACCAAAAAGTAAATTTTTTTGTACCAAAATGTGCTTTTATTGCTCAAAAAGTACCTTTCTATGCGAAAATGATTTTAATGTACCATCTGTAATAGCGCGGACAGAAAGACGGGCCTCTTTAAATCGACTCAGATTTCGACGCTGATCCTGTGATTAAATGGAAGAACAAACTGAATATGTCTACAACTAGGGTGGCAGCAAAACTTTTCAACTTTGAATTTTCGGTAATGGCCGAGTGGAATATTGTGTCAGTTGTTATAAAATGGCTGTGGTAAAAATTTGGACTTATTCAGACAACTTTAAGTCGTGCCCCAAAGAAGTCAAAGGTCAAATCTATATATAGTATGAAAATGAGTTTGTGTTTGTTTATTGGCATTTTTTAGTACCATATAGACTGGAAAACAGCTTGACCGATCTTTTTGAAATTTTTACAGAATGAAGCTGTGTGATCGGTGGTGAAAATTGTATACTTGCATTTGAAACTGCAATATCAGGAGGACTGTTTCTCTAATCGCCTTGACAATTTGGCAGGAAAGTTCGTGGTCCAATAAAAAGTGGGTGGAATTAGATCAATAGGCGTGATATAAAACTGAAAACTTGAAAAAGCCTGTGTTTCATGAATATTAGAGATATAAAGCTATTTGATATTTGGTTTGTTGTTGTTGGTACAGTATAAATTATAATCAGAGGGGAAGTGGGAAGGGGGCCAAGGCGCCACACACTTCAATATTTGACTGTTATATATTTGTGAGCAAAAAATGAAATTATTTCATCGAAAATTAGTAAAAAAAAACAGTAAGAAAGTTTCAGTCGGAAAACCCGACTTACATATTCCCTCACCCTCAATAAACCATAAAATTTTGTAAAATATTGATATTATTACTCGATTTCTAAAGTGGGCGGAGTGGTACATGGGAGGTACCAGAAGGGGCGTGGCTAGCCTTCCAGATTTTTTCTCGAAAACTTTATCCTTCTTCAGCTATACTAAATACAGAATTTGGGTTCGATCGCGTTGGGTGTATTACTAATATTAATCGGTTTCTAAAATGGGCGGAATGATGTATTTGTATGGGAGGTACCAGGAGGGGCGAGGGGCCATGTAGCCCATTTGCAATACCGTAAGATGTTTTGGGAAAATAATAACTCGTGCAAAATTACAAAAAATTTGGTTGCGTCTTTCGAAAGTTATGGTGCGTACTAGCCGGCGAGCCAGACAAACGGAACTCAAACGACTTAAAAAGTCGTACATCAAATTAGGTTCAAAGAAACCTAGTGTCGTAAGTGTGTTACACTTTTGGGTCGTATCAATTGATATATATCCTCCTACGCGGAGGGTGAGGATATACAAAACATACATAGGATTTACTAAGATTTACTACAATCTGACCTTTGACCTCTTTGAGTTACAAGAAATAGTTATTCGATCTTACTCAAATTTCCGGTCAGGCTTTTGTAAATTTCTTCAAAAAAAATCGTCCATATATTTTGCTGCTGTCCTAATGTATACCCTTTGGCCCAAGCCTGGCAAATAGTATAAAAATCAAGAGATTTAAATTTTTGTATAAAAACTTAAATTTTGTTTTCTACATATTTTGAATATTGCTGTTTTATTCGAGTAATAAGAAATATTGTAATGTAGTAACTCTTGCTACAAACTCTTGGGAAATCTGGTTTATTTTTTAATATTCCCCAATTCAAAAAACCAAAGAAAAAACACAATATGATGTTCAACGAAGTTTAGCCACAAAATTTTGCGCATCTAAATTTATAATCCGAACTAAAAACCCCAAAATGTTCTGATCATAAATAATGCGCCTTTAGTTGGACAAACCCGGCACCTGTGCCTCCTCAGACGGGCAGCGTCAATACGTAACTATAAACTACTACAACTACTTGACAGAGACAATTAAATGATGAGGGTGCTAATGAAAGATTACACAAAATCACTATAATTGTTTACACTTTTTTGCGTGTTTTTGTTTTGTTTTGTTTTGTTTTGCTTTGTTATTTTTCCACATTGAGGAAGTAGCAACAACAATAATAAAAACATCAAAAATATTCAAATAAATGTGAAAATAAACTGACGAAATGACTTTGCAACATACATATGATTGGCATAACACATCACTCAACAACCAGCTGTAATGCTGCCGCCTATTCTATGCTATAAGATACGTATGTATTACCGATAGAATTGTCAGAAACGAAAAACATATTAAAAGATGAAAATGTTAAAATACAAATAAAAAAAATACTAACCACGAGCAGATGAGTAATAAACCGGCCGCTGAAAACAAAACTCTCAAATGACGCTATTTGTTATTTTGCTCCCAGCGCGCTTCTAATTACTAATAAACACAATAATGAAGATTAACATGATCATGAAGATGATGCTGACAGCTTAAACACTGTGAGAGTGGAGTAGCATCTTCAGTCTAAACGTATTCAGCAGTTTGTTGCTGCTTAATTTATTGTTTTAATTTGGTTAATGTGATTGTTGTTGTTATTTCGACGTATGCAGTATTCAGCTTAGCAGATAATTTTTAAGCAAATATCTATATAAATAGAAAGAATTTTAACATTTCTAAGTTAATCACAAACGGTTACTAGAGAGAGTTAAATCAACCTATAAGAAGAAAAAAAACGCGATATCAAGTTCGTGTCTTAAGTCCTTTGTTTTTTATATTAAACAAGTGCTACAAAACAACATGAAGTGTTTTATGTTCAGTGCCTTTTTGGTGGTTAGTATTCATTTGTTAAGTTTAAGTGTTAAATTGATTAATCTTTAAATGAAGATAATTATTGGCAATCAAGAAGAAAAAAAAACAGCGCGATTAATTTAATTAAGTCATTAGTCAGAGGCAGAGACATAAAAAAAAATATTGAAAAAAAAAATTCTACAAAATTATTGGACATAAATCACAGATGAGTGTGAATTGAAACTTTAGAATAAAATATTAATATTAACAGAAATTTATTGGTGATAAAAAATTTTTTCAAATAAAATATGTGACTGTGTTTTGTAAATTAAAATTGGTGTTTAAGCAAATCATAGAAGTCTAACAGAAATTTCTTAGAGAAATCCAAAGAAAAAACGTTTAATATTCTTATAAATCTATTATGTTTTATTCATACGTAAACCAAAATATTTGAAAAAATTAAGATTTTTTTAAAATAATTTTCATTAATAATTTTGGTTGAAAACCACTTTATTGCCAAAATACGGGGTGGACCAAAAATCTGTTCACTTTTCGAACAATGATAAACCTTAATAGTGTCCAACTGTTACTTTATAGTGCTAAAGTGAAATTTTTACACGTGCCGATTATCAAAATATTATAGTGCCGAGTACTATATGTGCTTTAAATGCAATTACCTCATTATTTCGAAAGAAAAAAATATATTTTTCGAAAAAAAAACAATAATGCATTTCTCTTAATAAAAAAAAAAACTTTCAACAAAACAGTAACATTAGATTATTTGATATTGAACATAACAAAAATTTATGTTTTGCTACAAAATCGCCGTGTGCGACGCAAGAGTAACAACAGTACATACCACAAAGGGCTTATTTAGGCAATCTCACTTAAGATGAGAAATAACTTTAATTACAAAGTGTTTAGAATACTTTCATATCATATTTCTGATTTTTGAACAATTCTCATTTACGGGATTATATTTTAAAATATAAAAATTAATATTAGGCATTTTAAAATATCCAATGTTTTTTTGCTTAATATTTTAATACTATTTATCCTCTAAAGTAAAAAAAAAAGTGCTAAATGTGATAGTGAGCAAATTTGGGCATTTAAGACAACCAAATTTGCTGCAAAGCAAATACTTTAATATGGTGGAAATTTTTCAAAAAAAAATGTTACCATATTTCTTCCCTTGCGCTAAAGTAACAAAAAAGTGCTAAATCTGATAGTAGTCAAATTTGGATATTTAAGATATCCAAATTTGCGGCAAAGCATATATATGTACATAAATTTGAAACTTGCGGCAAAGCTAATATTTTATATTTTTTTATTATATTTTAGTATAGTGGAATTTTTTTAAAAAAAATTGTTACCATATTTCTTCCTCTAAGCTAAAGTACGAAAAAAAAGTGCTAAATCTGAAATTGGGCAATTTCGGGTATTTTTAGAATTCCAAATATGTCGCAAAGTAAATTTGTATATACACTGACAAAAAATATTTAAAAAAAATCGATAAAACTAGCAAAATTTGTTTATCCTCTGCGCTATTTTTTTCCTCCGCGCTAAAGTTAAGAAAAAGTGGTAAATCTGAAAGTGTGCAAATTTGGCCATTTTTAGATACACAAATCTTTGACAAATATTTAAATATGCTGAAATTTCTAAAAAGAATTTTATCATATTTTTTTCTCTGCCGTATAGTAAGAAAAAAGTGCTAAATCTCAAAGTGAACAAATTAAGGCATTTTAGATAACCACATTTTTCGCAAATCAAATATTTAAAAATTTTAGAATTTTTTTTAAAAAAAAATGTAACCATATTTT
Organism: Muscina levida; assembly: GCA_964034835.1. Lineage (NCBI taxonomy): Eukaryota > Metazoa > Arthropoda > Insecta > Diptera > Muscidae > Muscina > Muscina levida. The sequence continues at coordinate 25,017,993 of OZ035883.1, read as the reverse complement.
TTCCTCTGCGCTAAACTAAGAAAAAGTGCTAAATCTGAAAGTGGGAAATTTTGGGTATTTTTAGATGTCCAAATATTTGGCAAAGTAATTTTTTCATGTATTGACATTTTGCAAGTTTTATCAAATATTTTAAATCATATTTTTTTCCGCATTGTGGTAACAAAAAAGTGCTAAAACTGAAAGTGAGAAATTTGGCATTTTAAAGATGTCCAATTTATTCGCCAAGTTCAATATTTAATGCAATTACATTTTGTTAATTTTTTTTTTACATATTTCTTCCCCCACGCTAAGGTAATACGAAAAAGTGCTTAATCTAAAAGTGGCAATTTTGGACATTTTAAGATATCCAAATTTTTTATAAAGCAAATATTTTAATATCCTCACATCAGGTTACATTATTTTTATCATATTTTTCCTCCGTGCTAAAGTAACAAAAAAAGTGCAAAAACTGAAAGTAAGCAAATTTGGGCTTTATAAGATATCCAAATTTTTAACAAAGCAAATATTGTTAACTACTGATATTTGGTGAATTCATTTTTTCATACTTCTTTCTCTGCACTGGATTAATAAAAAAAAGTGCTAAATTCAATTTCAGATTTAGCACTTTTTTGTTTAGTCAATTTTAAGCTATCCAAATTTTTGGCAAATAATTTAAATAAGCTGAAATTTAAAAAAAAATATCGTATAAATTTTTTGGTGCTGATCAATTTTTTTTCTCCGCATTGCGGTGACAAAAATGGACTTAATCGGAAAGTAAGCATTTTGACCATTTAACGATTTTCAAATTGTTTGCACATTTCAATATGCAATATTAATGTACTCACATTTGGTTGATTTTTTTAATCACATTTTTTCCTCTCCGCTTGAATAACAAAAAAGTGCTAAATGTGAAAGTGGGCAAATTTGGGCATTTTAAGATATCAAAATTCGTGACTACGCATAAGTATTTGTGAATAATCTACTGAAATTTGGTTAATTTTTTTCATATTTTTTCCTCTGTGCTAAAGTAAAAAAAAAGTGCAAAAACTGAAAGAGTGCAAATTTGGCCATTGGAAGATTTAAAAATTTTTGGCAAAGCAAATATTTAAAAAGGCAAAAGTTTTTTTAAAAAATATTTTCGTATCTTTCTTTTCACTATAGTAAGAAAAAAGTGCTTAATCTGAAAGTGGGCAATTTTGGGAATTTTTAGATGTCCAAATATTTCGCAACGTATTTTTTTTTCATGTACTGACATCTTGCAAGTTTTATCAAATTTTGAAAATCATATTTTTTTCTCCGCATTGTGATAACAAAAAAGTGCTAAATCGAAAAGTAAGCATTTTGGCAATTTTAAGATTTCCAAATTGTTTGAAAATTTCATTCTTAATGCACTCACATTTGGTTGATATTTTTATAATATTTTTTCCTCTGCGCTAAATATACAAAAAGGTGCTAAAAGTGAAAGTGTAGCAAAATTTGGGCACTTTAATGCCCACGTCTTTGGAAACCAAATATTTTAATATACTGACATTTGATTAAATTTTTTTTTAGAATATTTTTCTTCTGCACTGCAGTAACAAAAAAAAAGTGCTAAATGTGAATGTGGGCAAAATTGGTCATTTTAAGACGCCCATGTCTTTGGCACAGCAAATATTTGAACATTCTTACATTTGATAAAAAATTTTTAGCATAGTTTTTCTCTGGACTGCCTTTACAAAAAAGTGCTAAATGTGAAAGTGGACAAATTTGAGCATTTTAAGATCTCAAAGTCTTTTGCACTGCAAATATTTTTTATATACTGACATTTGGTTGTTTTCTTTTCATATTTCTTCCTCTGCGCTGAAATGACAAAAAAAGTGCTAAATGAGGGAAAGTGGTAAAATTTGGGCATTTTAAAATTTCCAATTTGTTTACAATGGAAAATTTTTAGTAAACTGTCATATGGTTACATATTTTGATCAAGTATTTTTTTCTCGGCGCTAAAGTAACAAAAAAGTGCTAAATCTAAATCTGGAAAATAAACGTATTTTTATATTTACAAATTTTTCCAATAGCTAAATTTGTAATGCATTGACTTCAGGTAAATTTTCGTTGAATATTTTTCGTTTCCGCTTATGTAATATAGAAAAGAAATGTACTAAATCTTAAAGTGGGCAGACTAGGGCAATTTTTAATTCCTATGTTTCTTACAAGGCTAAGATTGTAAATTACCGACATTTGGTTACATTTTTTATAGATATTTTTCTTCTGCACTAGAGTAACAAAAAAAAATGCTAAATGAGAAAGGGGGTCAAATTTGGACAATTTTAAATTTCCAATTTGTTTGTAATGGAAAATTTTTCATACACTGACATATGGTTACATATTTTGATCAAATATTTTCCCCTGAGCTAAAATAACAAACAAGGTGATAAATATAAAACTGGAAAAATTAACACATTTTTTTTATTTAGAAATTTTTTTGATAGCTACATTTTTAATGCACTGACTTTAGGTAAATTTTCTTTTTAATATTTTTCATTCCGCTTATGCAACAAAAAAAAGTGCTATATGTGAATGTGGGCAAAATTGGTCATTTTAAGATGCCCATGTCTTAGGCACAGCACATATTTAAACATTCTTACATTTGATTAAATTTTTTTAGCATAGTTTTTCTCTGGACTACCTTTAAAAAAAAGTGCTAAGTGTGAAAGTGGACAAATTTGAGCATTTTAAGATCTCAAAGTCTTTGGCACTGCAAATATTTTTTATATACTGACATTTGGTTGTTTTCTTTTCATATTTCTTCCTCTGCGCTGAAATGACAAAAAAAAGTGCTAAATGAGGGAAAGTGGTAAAATTTGGGCATTTGGTTACATATTTTGATGAAATATTTTTTATCGGCGCTAAAATAACAAACAAGGTGCTAAATATAAAACTGGAAAAATTAACACATTTTTATATTTAGAAATTTTTTTGATAGCTACATTTTTAATGCACTGACTTTAGGTAAATTTTTTTTTAATATTTTTCTTTCCGCTTATGTAACAAAAAAAAGTGCTAAATTTTAAAGTGGACAAATTAGGGCAATTTTTAATTTCTATGTTTTTTGCAAGGCTAAGATTGTAAATAGCCGACATTTCGTTAAATTTTTTATAGATATTTTTTTTCTGCGCTGGAGTAACAAAAAAATGCTAAATGTGAATATGGGTAATTTTGGACATTTTAAAATTTCCAATCTGTTTACAATGTAAAATTTTTTATACTGTCATATGGTTACATATTTTGATCAAATATGTTTCCTCTGCTCTAAAGTAACAAAGTATATTTAAATTTTTTTGCAAAGCTAAATTTGTAATTTTTTGACATTTGATTACATTTTTAGCATTATTTTTCCTATGAACATATTTTCATATAAACATATTTCAAATTCTAAAAGTAACTGCCAATCCACTATAACACATGATTTGTAGCACTTTCCACAAAATTATTACTATCCACTTTGTTGACATTTTGTTTCAAGCCTCTAACTTCTTTGCTCCCATTTATGATCTCTTCTTTCTAAATCCAAGTCACCACATGCGCTTCTATAGCGCTCAGAGCCATTGTCAAACTGCATACATAGTTACTAGAGCTCATAATCTAATTCACAATGTCTATTTAAAGAAATACTAATATGCTTGTTAATGCAAGATTTTATTTGCTTCGCTTTTGCGGGATTTCCAAAAACAAAAATCCGGGTTTCTTCATTGTTTTCCACTTGATGTTAATATAATGCTAATTTTATTACTAGTACAGCTTAAGTCACCTTTGTGTTATTCTTTAGAGATTTTTAACACAAACCAGTTAAAGTCTAGAAACTTCCTTCACAAAAAAAAATAAGCAGCGAAATCAACGCAAAGACAGCGACAAAAATAAACTTTATATTGATCTCTTAACAAATTTGCCAACAAGCGTGGCAAATATTATTGACAATCTATAAAATTGAAATAAAAATTTATAATCTTGAAATTAATGATGTACAATAGAAACAAAATGCAAATGTTGACCACAAACCATGAACGATAGTGTGATAGTGTGTGCCGATGTCATCGCAGCGCATCGCATAGCATTTGGTCAGACAGACTATGATTATAGTTAAATATACCCACCTAGTTTATTGTTATTTAGCAAATAAAAATACATATATATTTTTTTAAAACGTAAATTCTTAATGGGATAACTAATTTTTATCAATGAGATACTATGAATAACATTATAAATAATAGAAAAAATATCTAAATAATACAGTTATGCACATGCAGAGCCAATTTCGCTGACAATTTGTTTTTCTTTCAACATTATATAAAATTCTCTCAATGCTAAAAATGGTCGATTTTAGCATTGCATACCATCCTCGTATGTCACATTAATAGACACATAAACCATTCTACAAATGTATACTATCATTTACAAAAGTTTCAACGCAATGCAATGTACTTTTCCGGAGTCTATACCAACCACACAGACATGTTATTGAGTATACATTTATTTTATGCGCACTCGGAAGGTTGTCTGCTGCCGCTGCAATTAACCAGATTTATAGTTTTTGGAAATCATACTTATCGGTCAATAAACCACCCAAAATATGTAAGCTACCATTTGCAGAAGTTTAATTGCGATAAGGAGCACTAAAATTAAGCCTATATCCAACATACAGACATGTAGTTGGCAAAAGATTTATTTTAAATTTAGATATTTGATATTTAGATGTAAAAGTTTTTCTTAGGCGAATATATAATTTTTTGAAATAACTATTCTTAAAACATATACTAGAAGTGGTATACCCAACACACATTGCCTTTGAGTATGTATATTTACTTTAGACATACTCAAAGGGTTGCCTTTTGCTGATTTCAATGAACATATTTATAAATGTTGGAAATCATATTAGTCGCTCGATAAACCTCTCTAAATATGTGTACTATCATTTGCAGAATTATTTTATAGCAATGAGATGCACTATATAGAAGCCCATATCCAACACACAGACATGTATTGTTGATTATAGATATATTTCATATTTAGTTGCACAAACAAACTGTCTTAGGCCGACGCATCGGACGAACAGATTTTTAATTTTTAGAAAATATCGGTCGATATTAATATTATAAATAAAATAGTTACACCATTTATAGTCAATTTCGCTGACAGTATTTTTATTTTATATAAAGTTTTCTAAATCATCCTTTTTCTTAAATTACAAGTTCAGTCATGGCTTTCCTTAGAGGGTGCATACCACCCTCCTATATCGTATTTATAGATCTATAAATCATTCTAGAAATGTATACAGTCATTTGCTAAACTTTCATCGCAATGAGGTGCTCTGTTAAGAAATCTATATCCAACAAACAGACATGTTATTAAGTATACATTTACTTTGTACACACTTAAAAGGTTATCTGTCTGCCCCTTTAAACAAACGGATTTATAATTTTCGGAAATCAATTGATAAACCACCCTAAATATATAAGCTATCATTTGCAGAAGTTTCATTGCCATGAGTAGCACTGTATAGACACCTATATCCAACACACAGACCTATATATATGATTACAGATATGTCCCAGCAAACCATTTTCTCCGAATTCGGTCAGATGACTGACAGAAATTCTGCACCGAAAGTTGTATGGGTGGTTGACAAGAATTCGGACCGAAATATCTGGGGAAATTCGGAAACTTGTGCGGACTTTTCGGTCAGTATTCGGTCAGATGTCTGAGGGAAATTTCGAGAGATTTCGAAGGGACTTTTGGAAAATGCCCCAGCGACAGGTTTCTCTCGTGGGAAGAAGAAGAACAAAAAACTCACTTTCGAGAATGTGCAGACGCAATCGTTTAATGTGTACACAAATTCAGAGAACGTGCAGACTTGGCGGCCGCTTTATATAATTTTTCTAAAAATTAAATTTATTCTATTTAAACAATGCCAAGTTTGTACCTCAAATGTCCCATCTCCTGTGGGGAAATAACTCTCATGCCGCCTATCGTTCAGTATTTGTACTAATATTTTTGACATAACCTAAACGAATACTGCAATCGGAGTATATTGAAGAAATCAGTAGGTCCTTATATAAGGTGTCGCTACTTCCTAAAAGATAATTTTGTTAAGCTTGATACGACTGACTTCCACTTTTACACAACAGCTCTTCAAGCCTACTTTTAATAGTTTAAGCTCACTGCAGTAACATCTATCAGCTATTATACATATTTCGGAAATCCTTTTAATGTTCATCTTTTTAACTAACCCCCAATTTTACCCTGTTTGTACTACTTACAGCTTCTACCCACTGTCCTCTTGGCTGAAAATATTTTCAAAATTAACATTTCACCCGAAGAGGCTCAACATTACCTTACCCAAATTGATGGTCGTGGCTTGAACAACATCGAATATGCTCCCAAGACCGGTGAGAATCCTTTGCCCGAGGCTCGCAACGAAAAGGGTGAATTTGTCTATATGGGTCGTGTTATCGAAAATCCCTCTGATTTTGTCGAAGAACACTACGATGCCCATCAGTATCACGGTCAAGATGGTCTAGGTCAATACGTGTACGGCTACAAGGACTGGAATCAAGGCAAAAACGAAAAGAAAGACGCCAGTGGCACCGTTACCGGCACCTATAAGTATGTTCAACCTCATGGTCGCGATTTCGTAGCCAACTATTATGCCGATAGAACCGGTTTCCATGTTGAAGACAATCGTCCTGCCCATTTGAAGAATCCACCCACCAAGACTCCAGCTGTCCGCAGGGCCGAAGAGGAACATTTCAAATTGTGGGGTGAATTTGCTGCTGCCGCTGGCCACAACCCCGATCCTTATGCTGCCGAATATCAAACTGGCGAAGGTCGTTATGAGCCCGCAGCCACCGACCAAGAGTATGTGCACCAAGAACCCGAATACGTGCCCGGACCCGAGGAACATGGTGATCCTAAGGGCTTCTTCTATGCCTTCGATTACAATGTGCCTTTGTTGCGCAACAAAAAGGAACGCGAGGAATTGGAACAATTGCGTGCTGTTAACAACAAGGATTAAGCACCAACCAACCAGCTGCTGTTTAGTAGTGGACGCTAACGAAACTCAAACTATTTGTATATTTTTAAATTATTTATTATTTTTTTGTCCTAACATTGTAAATTAATTAATAATAATAATATTTAAACAATTTTCCAAATGCACTACAAATGTACCTCATAGTGTTGTAAATAATAATAAAGCGAGAGAACAGAAGAAAAAAAAACGATGAATGAAATGTGAAAAGTTTAAAAAACCTTTTTCTTATTCGAAAATGTTTTCAAAAGTATAACTTCAGTACATTTTTAAGACGATTGAGCCATGTCCGTCTGTCAGGCTGGTGGGTACGATAACTCGAGTAAACCTTCACAGATCCTTGTGAAAATTTTACCAGCCATAATTGTATTCATAATGAAGCTATGGGATTGTAAATATACAAAATGGATCAACCCCTTATGGTACATATCAAAAGAAAATAACCTTTTTTTTGAAAAAATTACATTTTTCATATAACATCCAAAAGAGGAAACTGCAGTAAATTTTATCAGATTAATGACTTATTATAAAAGTAGGCAAAATCCAAGAAAACCAACACATTTACCACACCCCTTCTGGTAGCTCCCATAAAAAAAACCTAATTCACCGTCATTTTTTTTTAAGTACACTGAATTCAGTCATATTATGAGTAAGAACAAGGCATATTGATTGGCCTAACCCGTCTGGTACCTCCCACCACTCTTATTGCCCCAAAGATGCCCCTTCCTTCTTCTTTAATGGCAGCAAAAACAGAAATGTATCTATCAGTAGCCGCACGTAGAAAAGTATTCCAAGCGCATCGGTCTTTTGCGCTCTGTAGATAGTTTGTCTTTCACCGCCCAAGTAGGATCAGAGTCGGATAGAGTTGGATCTTTGTTCTTGTAGAGGGCGCTTTGTTATTAAATCGTTTGTTTAGCGCATAGTAGCAGCGGTTGGCGATCATGATTTCCATGCTGACACTATTATTTTTGTTTATGGCGGAGCCAAGGTAGACAAAAATCATCTACCACTTCAATGTTATAGTTGTCAACGTTTACGCAGCGTCCCAGACGAGTGGTTTCTTTGTTCGTTGAAACAAATAACTAGGTTTTGTCCTCATTTATTACCAGACCCACTTCGCCGACTGCTTTTCAATGCTCGAAAAAGCCTTGTGCATGTGACTTTTGTTGAAGATGGTACCATCCATGTTTACTGCAGCCTACCGCATGATCATCTCCTTTACGATGTTAAAGCGATCGCAGGACAGAATATCGTCTTGCCAAATTTCACTGAAGACTTCGTGTCAGTAAGTGTCATCCCGCAAAGTCGTATTAGCTTCGCAGGAATACCAAACTCAGCCATAGCATCCAAAAATTTCTGTCGTATCGGACTGTCGAATGCAGCTTTGTAATCGATGAACAGATGGTAGGTGTCGATCTGCATTTCTTGGGTCTTCTCCAGGATTTGTCGAAGTGAGAATATCTGGTCGGTCGTGGATGTAACAGGTCTAAAGCAGATATGCCCAACGTCAATGTATGCGATTTGTGCGAGTGTATTGGGTATGTGTAAAAGCTCTTATTGTTATTTCGGCAAACAGTGTGGTGCAAAAGTGAAGCACTTCGTCCCAACTGACATTAAATATCTTTGCATTACAAATTAAATATTTTTTTTGTTAAAAATAAAGATTAAGACTTCCGAAAATTTCGGTAATTATACACATTTTAAGAGGAACGCAGTAATTTGTTCTGTCCTCCGGGTAATTGTGTTCCTTGATAATGGTACTTTTTCTAAAATGTTGGTCATATCTCCACTTCTTTGGCGAGCACCTTAAAAAAAATGCCATCATCAAAAGGACGACAGCGTTTTGATTACGCACGCGAAACAATAAATGAAGATCTTTCAACATCATCAACATCAAGTAAGAGCTTCTCAAACAGTGACGTTCGCATTCGTCGATAAACAAGAAGGTGCCGTTAGTTGTGAATCTAAAAATAGAAAGCGTATTAATTCACAAGCTAAGGAAAATTAAGTTTTTTTTTAAAGTGAAAAGGCAAAGCTCTTTATGTGTACATACATGTAAAAGCACAAAAAACTGGTTTCGCTCGCGAGCTCAAGCGGTGGGCATAGCTGGTCTAAAGCCACACTGTTGAGGTCCAATCAGGTTCGCCAGAATGGACTTTAGTCTTTCACATAACACACTAGACAGGACCTTGTATGCGATGGATAAAAGGCTAATCCAGTGCTAGTTGGTACACAAACTCAGATTTCAATCATCGGACATGCACTACCTGAGCCAAATCGTGTTTATTAGCTGATGCATGCATGTTACCAGCTCATCGCAGCCGGCTTTAAAAAGCTCTGCCGGCAGACCATCGGCTTCTGCAGCATTATTATTTTCAAGCCTTGCGATCGCCGTGCTGATCTCGTTTTGACTCGTTCTTGGACAATCTACTCCGTGGTATATAATTGGTGTGATTTCGTCACTTATGCTGCCTTCGGTAACGAGTAGAGATTGAAAGTGTTCCCTTTATATTTGCAGCACACTTTGAGTGTCCGTGACCAGATTTCCGTCTCTGTCCTTGCAGGTGGGTATCCCTGTTTCAAAACCTTTCCTTTTAACCCTTTGGTAGAACATTCGGGTCGGGTACCTCTATTCCTGTCGTTTTCGATATCCTGGCTCTCTCTTTTCTTCCATAGACATCATCTCCCTCCTTTCATCTTTATAACGCTGCGTACCAGGGCTTGTCTGAGCGTGGTTTTCATAACCCAGTACGGTCGTTGCAGCAGTGGTCATATAATTACCAATGTTTGGAGTAATTGAGAGAGTTGGTTGGAGTAGGCATTGGCTATATCGGTGTGTTGCAGCTTTGTGATGTCCAGCTTCCTTTGCATTTGATTACACAGTGCAACAGTGAAAAAAACACCCGAACGAGACTATATAGGTTCGATAGTACAACCGGAGCTGAGTAAAACCCTAGCTCAGTTTGGCTAGATTGGCTACCAAATTTTTTTTTTGGCCCCCTAAACTTTTTGAAATCCCTTGGACCCCTTGGAAAAAGGTGACATCAATTGTTGGCCAACAGTTTCTACAGTTTTTAATCTAGCTCTTTCTCTTCTTCAACAAAGTTTTAGCTAATAGTCCGCTTAAGAAACTGACATAATAAAATTTCCCAAAAAAATTAGACTTCCCTCGTTTATTTTCAAAAAACTTCGATAAAAATTCTAATTTTTTCACTATTTTTTATATAAGTCGTAGGGAATCAAGATTTTTTGCATACTCTATTCAGCGAAATTGTAGTTTAGGTAACACCGAATAACTTCTCTGAACAAACCTATGCAATCTGAACAAGTCTAGGGATATTAAATAGCTCTCAAAACACACTATTTTCTTTAAACAAATCAGTTTTTTAGGAGTTTTGGGTCATTGTGCAATGTTTTTACTTGCTATCTTTACCAAAAACGTACTTATTGTATAACTGAATAACTTCTGTAAACAACCAATATGATCGGAATACTCCACCCCCTTAATTGTTCACAAAGAGCATTATGGTGTTCCTTATATGGAATTTTTTCGAATTTCGTTAAAAATATGTATTAATCGCGATGTTGGTCATCTATATTCACCTTACGTTTCTTTTTGCCAATATTAGGAATATATTGTGAGAAATTTTGTATCGATAGTTGGACATTAGGGTGTGCCGCAATGAGGTTAAAGTATGAATTTGTTTTCAAATCAGTTTATTGCCGCTGAGTATTTTTCTTTCGCATATAGACTAAGTAGTAACAAGCCGTTTAATAGCTGAAATAAAGACCTAAAATAATATGTGTTTGCTTTTACCATATCTCTTATAGACGCCGAGATATTTGATATAGAAATTGGGGTATTTTTAAAAAAATTATTAAAAATGTTGAAATTGAATTTCGATGTAGATTATTATGGGCAATTATATATTTCAACTTTTAAAGGTTATTCAAGTTAAAATCTATATGTTTAAAAAGTATATGTGTATATTATCACTATCTCTATCAATTCTCGAGATATCAGGGGCTTAAAAACATAGCAATGACTACTTAACTTTTGTTTCATCTGTATATCCATTGTGTATGCTTACAAATGTTACCAAAACCATTAATATCCAATGGTCTTTTGAGGGGATTTTTTATTTTTATCATATAAAAATCGTTATTGGTAAGTATTCAATGGGTATTCAGATGGAACAAAGGTTCATTAGACATTGCTATGCATACAGTCAAAAATTCCGTTTTTTAACGCCTGATATCTCGAGAATTGATAGAGATAGTGATAATACTTTTTAAACATATAGATTTTAACGTCATTAACCTTTAAAAGTTGAAATATAAATTTGCCCATAGTAATCTACATCGAAATTCAATTTCAACATTTTTAATCATTTTTTTAAAAATACCCCAACTTCTATATCAAATATCTCGGCGTCAAAAAGAGATATGGTAAAAGCAAACACATATTATTTTAGGTCTTTATTTCAGCTATTAAACGGCTTGTTACTACTTAGTCTATATACGAAAGAAAAATACTCAGCGGCAATAAACTGATTTGAAAACAAATTCATACTTTAACCTCATTGCGGCACACCCTAATGTCCAACTATCGATACAAAATTTCTCACAATATATTCCTAATATTGGCAAAAAGAAACGTAAGGTGAATATAGATGACCAACATCGCGATTAATACATATTTTTAACGAAATTCGAAAAAATTCCATATAAGGAACACCCTAATGCTCTTTGTGAACAATTAAGGGGGTGGAGTATTCCGATCATATTGGTTGTTTACAGAAGTTATTCAGTTATACAATAAGTACGTTTTTGGTAAAGATAGCAAGTAAAAACATTGCACAATGACCCAAAACTCCTAAAAAACTGATTTGTTTAAAGAAAATAGTGTGTTTTGAGAGCTATTTAATATCCCTAGACTTGTTCAGATTGCATAGGTTTGTTCAGAGAAGTTATTCGGTGTTACCTAAACTACAATTTCGCTGAATAGAGTATGCAAAAAATCTTGATTCCCTACGACTTATATAAAAAATAGTGAAAAAATTAGAATTTTTATCGAAGTTTTTTGAAAATAAACGAGGGAAGTATAATTTTTTTGGGAAATTTTATTATGTCAGTTTCTTAAGCGGACTATTAGCTAAAACTTTGTTGAGGAAGAGAAAGAGCTAGATTAAAAACTGTAGAAACTGTTGGCCAACAATTGATGTCACCTTTTTCCAAGGGGTCCAAGGGATTTCAAAAAGTTTAGGGGGCCAAAAAAAAAATTTGGTAGCCAATCTAGCCAAACTGAGCTAGGGTTTTACTCAGCTCCGGTTGTACTATCGAACCTATATAGTCACGTTCGGGTGTTTTTCAAAAAGTTTGATTTTGTGTCATAGTGTTATGAGTGTTTTTAGCACTACTTAAACGTGTGCATACCTTGGATGCAACTAGGTAGTGATCCGAGTCAATAATTGCACCCCGCATCACACGCACGTCCAGACTGCTTGAGACATAAAAAAAAAACTTAATTTCCCTTTGCACCCCATGAATGAGGAATGGGATAGCTTCTCGCGTTGTTGTGAAATAACACGCTCTTACTAGACACGACGATTGAATCGACGCTTAATACCGCGAGTTGCTGTCAACAACATTCGAGGGAAGCCGACAATGAAAGAAAATTGTCTTTTTTTTTTTCTTTTTTTAAGATGACTGGAGCCAGGTTTGAACCTGCGATCTCCCGCATGGTAGTCGCGTGTTCTAACCACTATGCCACGGCCGGTCCCGCTTGAGACATGCCTTCCATCAATTACCACGTGATCCATCTGATTTCTTGTATTTTGTTTGGGAGATATCCAGGTTACCCTGTGGATGTCCATCTTAAATGGTTCGTCTTTGTCTTCCGTCAGGGCGTGTACACAAATCAGCGTTATGTAAAAATATTTCGCCCGGATGCGATTAGTGGCTATTCGGTCACTTACAGGGTTAAACCGCGTGACCAGGTGTCGAAGTCTCTTGCCGACTATGAAACCACATCTAAGTTCGTGTCTTTTTGCATCGCAGCTGTAAAATATGTCACAGTTCTTTCGTCGTGTGCATCCCTGTCCCGTCCATCTCATTTCCTGTATGGCGGTAATGTCAGCCTTGTATTTGTTTAGGACATCTGCCTGTTGGATAGAGGCACCATCTCTGTATAGAGTTCGGACTAGGGTGTTCAAAACCGAAACCGAAAACCGTCTAACCGGTTTTTTTCTCCGAAACCGTATGCCGGTTTCTTCAAAAATGCCAATTTCGAATACCCGGTTTAACCGGTTTTTTGATGTCGGTTAACCGGTTTTCCAAAAAACTGTATTTCACAGAATATTGCTAGGTCAATTATAGGCAAATCGGCGAAGGTTGTTTATGCTTATCCGATATTCTTCAGGCAAATCTCAAAGGATGCTTTCATTAAAATTTCCTTATGCAATACGGAATTTTTTTTGGAAAATGCTGACTGTTTCCTCTCATCTTTAAATCCATATATATATAAAAAAATCTTCCAATTGTCGCTATCTCCTAAACCAAGCATCCAATCGCGAAAAAGGACTATGCCTCTAAGATATAGTCCGGAACTCATCTTGTAATGGCTAGGATGACGTCCATATTTAGATTAAAAAGTTTAAATGCAGTTATCTCCTAAACTAAGTGTCCGATCGCAAAAAGGAGCTTAAGTTATGATTACCATACAAAAGTTGGGAAATCACTCAGTTACAGTTGGGATCTAATTTTGAAATAGATTCCCAGTTGGAAGTATCGTCATACACGACTTTGTCGTCAACGCTGTCCTCAAGACAAAATGTGAAAAATGTATGTACTTGTCGTCAAAACACTCGGTTGACGACAAGCTGACCGACAAAATACTAATGTTGTCGTGCATCAAACAAAAAAGTTCAATGTGACGGGACAATAACAACATAAAGTTGAAAAGAGGAAAGTAGACGTAAAAAATGTTCAGTTTGTTGGAAACAGCAGTGCGTGAAGGTTCATGTATCGCACGTTTTCAATAAAACTACTTCGAATTGTTATTTTAAAAACTTAAGCACTGGTTACGAAAATTTGACCGACATTGTCGGTTATAAGTTCGTGCATGACAAAGCGGACACTTGTATGAAAATTTCGTCGACGATTTGTATGAACGGTCCTTTACGTGTCATCAACGAATTTCTATGGTCATGCACCTATCATTGAGGATGTCTTGCAGACACTTCCTACTGGGTTGGGATCTCACCTATAAATGAGTGCGAATCCGTACATATTCATATGAAAAATTTGTGCCTTTATTTCCTATGCTTAGCGCCCAATGGTAGAAAGGAGTTTAATTTGTGGTCAAATTGACACCTTAATTCTAAACCATGCTAATTGTAAAATGTGAAATATAAGGAAACGTATTCAAAGTTTGTGAATAATATAAATTCCTCTTATACAGCCATGTTCCGGGTTAAAAAAGAGCAAAATCGGTAGAAATGTATTACCTTTTACCGATTTTGCTCTGTTTTTAAATCAAATTGTTTTCCTGATGAACCAAGTTAAATTTTCCTAATAGCTTCTGTTAGGATGAAAAGGATATAAATTGAATGGATTAATGTATCGATATTCATATCTTTTCATATTTAATTGCATATTTGGTTCTATTTTACAATTTTCGAAAAACCAGTAATCATGTATTCGAAAACCGAATTGCTGGAAAAAGGCATTTTTCGAATAAACCGGAAACCGGGTTTCTGAAAAATGTAAGTATTTGAACACTATAGTTCGGACATTCCAGTTGCATATCCTTGAATCATGGTCATTATATCGTTTGCGGGGGTCGTCAACATTGAGGGGTGTTCTTGTTTTTTCTTGTTCTTGTCTTATTTTCTTGTTTTTGTTGAGCTTCAGTAACTAAGGTTACCTATTTCGTAAGACGCATCGGTGGTAGCATGCCGATTAGGTTACTCTGCATTTCGCCTTCTTACATTTGCTGTCACTGAACGGATGTTCAGTGTTCCCCATTTTTTGTTATAAATATATTTTTTTCGTAACATTTTTTGTTCTTTCCTTATTTCCTTTCTTATCTTTTTGTCGCTTTTCTATTTCTTCCTTCCTATATTTTGTTGGTTTCTTTTTTTATTCTATTTTTTATTGGAAAAGAATTTTATTTATATTTTTTTTTTCTTCTAATATAATTTTTTTTCTTTTCTAATATATTTTTTTTTCTTTTCTCATATATATATATTTTTTTCTTTTCTATTATATTTTTTTCTTTTCTATTATATTTTTTTTTGTTCAATTATTTTTTTTTTCTTTTCTTTTATATTTTTTTTCTTTACTTTTATATTTTTTTTTCATTTCTTTTATATTCTTTTTTCTTTTCTATTATATTAATTTAAATAATTTTTTTTTGTTTAAATTTTTTAGTTTTTTTCTTAAAATTTTTGCTCATTTCTAAAATTTGTCTGCCGTGAGACAATTGGAATCCTCAAAAGAGTAAACAAATACGTAACAAAAATACTTACCTTTACAAAAGCTTGAAAACCAAATCCCCTTGACGTTACAACATTCAAATAAATCGAATGATCCCATATCCCAAAAAAAAAAACATATTACTTTTGTTTTGTGTATATATCAATTTGTTTTATTACATTGTTTAAATTCATTCACAATCATATAAAAAGGTTAATATATATATATAATTTTTTTTTTATATATATATGACTTATATATAATTTTGTTTTCTTTCATCGCTTGTTATAAGAAATTTAACACATTTTTAAGAGAGAGAGAAGGGAGGGAGTTTGGTAATTTTTCAGTATTTTGTTTTTTTTTTTTCATTCATTTCTCTTAAATTGTATATTATTACTTTTATTTGTTTTAGAAATTTTCTTTTTACACAACTTATTAGATAATAATAATAATAAAAAGATTGTTGGTATATTCCACCATCTATTCCTTTTAATAAATAAACATACGAGTATCGAAATTTTGATTATAAGAGTTTATTTGCATTTCTTTTTTCATAATCTTTTGTTTTAGTTTTGTATACAAATTTGTAATAAATTAAAATTATACAACATATTAACTAAATAATATAAATGAAACAATTATTTATGTGGGTACAGGGGTTTGGGGGTAGGGATTGTGGTAGCACAGTGTAGTATGTAGTTACTTACTTTAAATTTTGAACTTAATTGGAATAATTACAGACATAGATATTGAACTTAAACTATTGTACGGTATAAAGAGATTGAAATAGTGTATTTTTGTTACTCATTTGTGGTAATTTGTATGGAATAATTGTGGGATAGATAACATTAAGAACGACTTTACACAGCCACCACCCTATTGTGGAACCGTCGTAGTGCATCATATTGCATATGTTTAAGAAACTCAACTCAACGCTACTAAGCAGGATTATTTTGGCAAAAGACGTTTTGTCTTTTATTTTTCTATAAGTTATGTAAGTTTAATTCAAAAAAAAAAAATTATGTTTTGGTTTAAAAAAAATAGATTTTTAATTAAAGGAATATTTTAGTGTGTCTATTGCATCTTAAAATTTTTGCTGTCCCACAGCAAGGCCAGAGGGCTGGAAATCCGCCCCGGCAACAGAGGCCGCAAAATAATAATAGGCGAGGATCACCCCCTATTAAACAAGTGACTGAGGAAACCCCAGCACGCGATGAACCACTTTACAGTGGTAACGGGAGAGGGAGCAAACCAGTTAAGAAAACGCTTGCTTAAAACATGGACATGTCAGGATTCACCCCCCTGATGCGCCTGGTGTATGATAGAATGGCGGTAGAAGATCCCCAGCTATCAAGGAAATTGCCATTTCCGGGAGATTGAACGGCTACATCAAGATGCCGTAAGAAAATGTATTGAATGTGAGTTTGACACCAGCGACACAATGACGGGCATGTTGTGCCACAGCGCCTACGCAATGAACTTAACATCGGGCGTGCTAGGTACGTTATCCACTATCAAGATAACTAAAGCTGATTTCAAACCTAAGGATAACAGCGCCGCATTCGTTTTTAAGGAAAGGAATAACTTTGAAGACCCAACTGCTATACTTTGGGATGAACCTTCAACGCTGAAAAGCCCCTTTGACTTTTCGGCCTCTGCTTCCAACCGTGCAAATTATTGCGCCTATAAACTGAAGCGTACCACTGGAATACCGGCGAGGATTCCGTGATCGAGCATGTTTACGTGCATGTGATCACGAAGAAGAAGAAGGCCTTGGTACTGTGACACAGGACATATACCAGTTTCTACCAACAAAATGGTACTTCAATAAATTTATTAGAAACAATTGCATTTCCCGCAATAGGAACATACATGCAAAACAGAAAGAATACAACCTAAATTTATCGGAAAGTTGAACAGAGGAGAGAGCCAACTTCAAACTAAATCTATTGGTATTTTGGCTGCTCGATGGATAGATTCGAAATAAGTTCTTTTAGTTTCCAATCGTTTGTAGACATTGAAAGAACGCAAAAAGACGGATCAAAGAAGAGAATCAAGTGTCCTAAAAGTATCAGCGCCTATAACATTTATATAAATTTTAGGTATTTGAAACTTTTGCTTTTATAGTGTATTAAAATGAGCTATCCAAATGATACTCGAAACAATCAGCGTGGAGCACCCGCTAACCAAAACGAAAACGTTGGAAGTAACCAACAACAAGGACGGAATCGGAGAGGGAATCGCCCCCGTGACGTCCAACGCATGAGAGACTTTAATTTGCGTCAGACCCAGAGAAATGGTGATGATTGGGCTGAAGAAGCAAATATTGAACGCGCTTACGCGTCCGCCATGGACCGTGCTGTCCCACAGCAAGGCCAGAGGGCTGGAAATCCGCCCCGGCAACAGAGGCCGCAAAATAATAATAGGCGAGGATCACCCCCTATTAAACAAGTGACTGAGGAAACCCCAGCACGCGATGAACCACTTTACAGTGGTAACGGGAGAGGGAGCAAACCAGTTAAGAAAACGCTTGCTTAAAACATGGACATGTCAGGATTCACCCCCCTGATGCGCCTGGTGTATGATAGAATGGCGGTAGAAGATCCCCAGCTATCAAGGAAATTGCCATTTCCGGGAGATTGAACGGCTACATCAAGATGCCGTAAGAAAATGTATTGAATGTGAGTTTGACACCAGCGACACAATGACGGGCATGTTGTGCCACAGCGCCTACGCAATGAACTTAACATCGGGCGTGCTAGGTACGTTATCCACTATCAAGATAACTAAAGCTGATTTCAAACCTAAGGATAACAGCGCCGCATTCGTTTTTAAGGAAAGGAATAACTTTGAAGACCCAACTGCTATACTTTGGGATGAACCTTCAACGCTGAAAAGCCCCTTTGACTTTTCGGCCTCTGCTTCCAACCGTGCAAATTATTGCGCCTATAAACTGAAGCGTACCACTGGAATACCGGCGAGGATTCCGTGATCGAGCATGTTTACGTGCATGTGATCACGAAGAAGAAGAAGGCCTTGGTACTGTGACACAGGACATATACCAGTTTCTACCAACAAAATGGTACTTCAATAAATTTATTAGAAACAATTGCATTTCCCGCAATAGGAACATACATGCAAAACAGAAAGAATACAACCTAAATTTATCGGAAAGTTGAACAGAGGAGAGAGCCAACTTCAAACTAAATCTATTGGTATTTTGGCTGCTCGATGGATAGATTCGAAATAAGTTCTTTTAGTTTCCAATCGTTTGTAGACATTGAAAGAACGCAAAAAGACGGATCAAAGAAGAGAATCAAGTGTCCTAAAAGTATCAGCGCCTATAACATTTATATGGGAGAATCAGAAAACGGCCGTTTATGACTTCAATCGCAACGCAAGTCTCAAAAATCGTGGAAGAAAGTTTTCTACAAACTACTAATGCGTTTGCGTGGTGAATTCGTGGATTGTGTATACCGAATATAAGAAACAAAAAATATCGTTGAAAGATTTTCTGGTCCCTATTGCTGAAGGCATGATTTCCAAAGGAATTAAAAGACCAGAGAAAATACCACGTCGCCAGGGGGGAAGAACGCCCAAGCGTCCAAAAACTGATAGGTCTCAATGTTGGAGATCACTTGCCAGTAGAGCAAGAAAAACGTTGTCGCTGCGTTCGTTGTACTTCACTTGGTATCGAGAAGCGTACGAATATGATATTCTTAGGCTGTAACAACGCTTTGTGCTACAAAAGTTTTGGACCCTTTCACAAATTAAATTCCTAATTATACAATATTATAATACAATGTTTAATGCCTTAGTAACAACAATAGTTACACCCTTACAACGGAGGACAAATCACTACTCTTCAATGCGGTGCAGCGGAAATTAACTGACCCGGCAGATAATGTAATTCGACGAGAAAACCCTGGAGACTGGAAAACATTGAAATCCTTGCTAATCGAAGAATTTTGGTGAAACGTTAAACGAGGAAATTTGCAAAATATAGGATTGCATTAAATTAAGTAAAGATACTGAACTTAGAAAAAAATGTTATATGTATAAAAACGATGTAAAATCGTTATAAAGACGAACCTTCATTTTGTATAGTATATATAAGCGTTATGAAAAGCACCCATAAATATGGAATATGCACTCTATACGCCTCGAAATTTTAAATAGTATATACATATATACACATTTAAACATTTGCGGATATAAAGGGTGTTTTTTAAGCTAGATAGAACTTTAATGAAGTTGAGACCTCGACAATTAGCGAAACAATGGTAACTCAACACGATATAGTTTGAAATAAACTTCACCTGCAAGTCGAGTATCGAGTATATAATGCCATCAAATTATAATGTGTGTAATTGCAACCTACGGTGCACTTGCATAAGTTATAATACAACTAACTCAATTATAAGCAGGACATTAAGTAGTTCTAAAGCAATATACCAACAGATTGAACTAAATCAACGTCTGAGACAATTTTTGGAACATGCTTTATTGAAAAAATTTTTGTAAAATATTGGAAATACAAAATCCTGAGATGGTAGCAATACACGATTATCAAATATTTTGTATAGGGTAATAATAGACTGTGATTTTTGTTTGTTTTGTAAGTATTTTAAAATTTTCCAATACATATTGGAAATGTTTTCTATGTGTTATCAGTGGTGAATGTGCTGCTGTCTACGCTATAGTGTAAACAATACAACAAACAATGCCGGTGGTAGACGGATACATACATTGGGTGTGTGGACGAAGAGAGGACACGAGAGAAAATACGAGATGCCAAGCAAGTACACAGTACCTAATTTTGTCTAAGGCTTCGATTTCGATCTCCCCCACACCCAAGTCGAGTATTATTTCTACGTATGGTCTGTATTTGTAATAACAAATAGTACAGACGTACGAGTAAGGCGTGTTTTTTACATTATATAGGTGGAGTTTAAACGTATTTTTATGTGAGGAAAAAAGATGTGTTCTCTATACTGAAATAATGGGCAATAATATTTTATGATAATAATAATAGCAATATTTTATGATAAAATTTCCTAACAGGCGGCTAATTTTAAGAAAAAAATTTATAGTTAATTGAGAGAGTGAGAACCGTTTTTGAGCTCAAGTTAGCTCGACGTTAAAAGCCGACTTTTAATTATTTATATGGCGATCCTGCCAAATGTGCTACAAGAAGTACCACTGACATGAAAGCCAAATATCCGTCAGCTGTGATTAAATAACAGAAAGACATCCCAAGGAGGTAGAGGTGGAGAACTATCGATGGCACTATCGGTACTATCGATGGTTGGACACTATCGACCTAGCTCACTATCGATGGTGATAGTGAGCTAGGCTCCGCAACCGGTGTGCCGCGACACACTGGTGTGCCGTGAGCCGGATACAGGTGTGTCGCGGTAAAATTCACTGTATTTGACATTTTCCAATATTTCATTATGTATTGAATACACAATGACAAATTATTTATCTAATCCATATTGCATATTTTTCAAAAACTCAACTCATGCATGTATGAACATAAGTAATAATATACATTCTCGGATTACTGTCAGAGCAAAGAGAATAAGACATGCGTGAACGTATATGAAAATGAGAGAGCAAATAACCATTTTTTTCCACTGCAAATACATATACATGCTGTGTCAACAACATATGTTTTAATTTCACCACACAATTATGAACACATGTTAAAAAGCTTGTAAATTACCAACAAAAAGTCTGGTGAATTCAGCTCGTGTACGTGTGTGTCAAACATTTTATAAAAAATTACTAAAGTTTACAGTTATTCTCTCGATTTGAAGAGTTTCCTCTCTATTTATATACTCTTTGTTTGGCATTCAAGCATTTGCAACAGCCTAGTGAAGACGCGTGTTTCTTAGTTGTGAAAATTTTCCAAACAGTGCGCACGTATCGTAGGTTTTATACCCCTTTAAATATGGATACATTTTTACGCAGAAAAGATCCGCCTGGTGATGAAGAGCCCAGCACAAGTGTTAAAAAAAACCAAGAAAACCAATGAAAAGAAAATACGACGAAGACTATGTTAAATATGGATTCTCGTGGTGTGGTGACGAAACGGCTCCAAGGCCGCAGTGCATCATTTGCGGTGAACAGCTATCAAACGAGTCAATGGTACCCAACAAATTAAATCGCCATCTACAGTTAAACCATCCCAACCACTCCAACAAAGACATACAGTATTTTAAGAGGTGCTTAGATCAACATAAAAAACAGAAGAAATTTATGAAATCGGCCGTTACAGTTTCTGAGAAGGCCTTAGAAGCTAGCTACCATGTTGCAAAATTAATTGCACTTCAAAAAAAACCACATACTATCGGCGAAACACTTATTAAACCAGCATGCATGGAAATTGTTCGACTTATGCTTGGGCCTAATGAAGTTAATGAAGTGAATAACGTTTCGTTGTCTGCTGATACTGTTAAAAGACGTATTAACGATATGTCGAGTGATATATTAGGAACGCTGATTAGAAAACTATTATTGGCTGAAAATTTTGCGCTTCAGATCGACGAAACAACTGATATTAAAAATAAAGCACAGTTGATAGCTATTGTACGTTTCGTTGACGAGGACTTTATTAAAGAACACTATTTATTTTGTAAGGAGGTTCCAGAACGAACTACCGGTAAAGACGTTTTTCAAATAACAGATGATTTCTTCAATACATACAATATTCAATGGACCAATTGCATTGCTGTTTGCACGGATGGCGCTGCGGCAATGACGGGTAGTAAAAAGGGGTTTGTCTCTTATGTAACGCAAAAAAATCCGACGTTACAATTTACAAATTGCAGCATACATCGAGAAGCATTGATGGTCAAAAATTTGCCGGAGGAACTTTTGAACACGATGAATGACTGCATTAAAATCGTCAACATAATTAAATCAAGAGCGTTGAACTCGCGAATCTTTGGAATACTCTGCGCAGAAATGGGAGCCGAACATGAATCCTTACTGTTTCATACTGAAATTCGGTGGCTATCCCGAGGCAAAGTTTTGGCTAGATTGTTTGAACTTCGCCACGAGGTGCGCGAGTTTCTTTTAACTCAAAATATGCTCGAACTATATCAAAACCTCGATGATGATTACTGGATAGCAAAACTTGCATACATGGCTGATATATTTGAGCATTTGAACGAACTGAATAAAAAAATGCAAGGTCCAAATGAGAATATATTGACGAGCTCCGACAAGTTAAAAGGGTTGAAAACAAAAATCGAACTATGGCAAAAAGAGGTGCAAAAAGGGTGTTTGGAAATGTACCAGAGGACCAACCACAGTACAATTCAAAACAAACAATTAATTGTGGATCTGGTGCAACAACATTTAGGTATGCTTCAGCAGAAATTTGATCGGTATTTTTATTCCATTAATACGGAACAATACGACTGGATTCGAAATCCTTTTTCAACCAATGCAATAAATTCTACGGAGGCACTGCCTCTGCAAATTCGGGAGGAATTTATAGATTTAAATAATGACATGACTTTAAAGCTTCACTTTTCCGAAGTTCCATTAGATGCTTTCTGGATTTACGTTAAAAAAGATTATCCTCGCATATCCGACAAAGCAATCTTAACACTACTTCCATTTTCGACGACATATTTATGTGAGCAAAGTTTTTCAACGCTTGTATTAATTAAAAACTATAAGCGGTCATGCTTAAAAGGTCTTGACCAAGAACTTCGGGTTGCGCTGTCAAAAATCGAGCCGAATATAAATCAATCACATTAACTTATTATTATATTATAATAATTATTAAGATTGCTTAAAAATAAATATGTTAGACATATTCCTATGTACATATGTATGAATACTTTGCAAATAAAAAACAACAAATTATTGTAAAACTTGTCTATCAATTTAACACCTATAAATTTTAGCTATGGGTGTGCCGTGGAAATCTAGGAAGAATTTAAGTGTGCCGTAGGTGAGAAAAGGTTGCGGATCACTAAATAGACAAATATCGAAGTTTTTATTGTGCAAAAAAAAAGAGCTTACATATACGTTGATGCCTCCAGAGGAGGATGAAGTGTCATTAGAAAATTTATTAGCGAATTTGATTGTTCTCTCAATGTACAGAAATAGAAAAATAAATAAAATTGCTGAATATTTAGCACTGAATAACAGTCGATCGGATAAATTTTGACAAGTTAAATCCTGGACTGACCACTAAATAAAATTTACCAATAGGGGAATAATGTATTTAAATTTACACAATTTAAGTTTATTGTTCATTTTTATATTTTATTTTATGTTTGAAAGCAATGTATTTTATAGGTATGTTTATCTCAAACAACATGGCGATCTCGCTTTTACTTATACCAAAGTACATAGGTACATTATACACCAATTCGTTAGTCACAAGCATAAAAACCAAGACTTTTAGGTAAATGCTAACAAGGGGTTAAGCTAAGGTTGTTTTGAAGGAGATATTTCAAGGGCAAGTACAAAACGCTACTGAATCCATCGAAGACGACCTAAAGATGGTTCTTATTAGCTGAATTACGGACGAAATGGGTACGCGTGATAAACCAACAATTTTTATTTGAATCACTAAGTATTTCAGATCAGATTAAATACCTTGCCCCTCGATACCTTGCATTTGCCACAATTACAAGTGGCGATGATGTTACTCAATTGACATTTTTAAACCAGTCGGTAGAAGATTTACTAGACGAATTCTTACCAGTGTCGAATACTGCATCGACCATCGGGTTAATCTCGCAATCTATACTCCAACGACCACAATGGGTTAATCTCGCAATCTATTTCGAGAAAGAAAAACGATCGGGTTAATCTCGCAATCTATACTCCAACGACCACACTGGGTTAATCTCGCAATCTATTTCGAGAAAGAAAAACGATCTTACAACTACATGGACATTGCCGAGCGAAACTGGATATCAGTTAATAAAGCTGAATATTAGTTAGTTTCATTAGATTCATACATTAGTATAATAGTTTTTAATTTTAGGTAATGAAGCTTTCTCCAAGATTTGCAACTTGGTAAAATCAAAATAGTGGAAGGAAGCAAAAGTGTTGATCACTTTCCCCTATTTCTATCCGAATTGGGTTAAACTGAAGCTCTTAAATTTAGAGATCTTATGTTCGTTATGATGAAACCAAACTTACAGTCTAGTAGTTATGGCCACACCAATATTTACAATATAATACATAAACACATACATAAATAACGTGTGCAGCAACACTCCGCCCCAATTATTTTAGTTATGCTTCTTTATGTCTCGAATGAACGACAAATGTTCTTTAGAGCCGAATTTAACCTCAAAATACATGGTATGTTAAAACCCAAATTTTAATGCACATACAAAATCAGTGTCAAAATACAAAGCACGTCCTACAAAAAGTAAAATACCTCATTCCCGTCGAAAAAAAAAACAAAAGTACATCTTTACAAATTTAACGTCATCAGAAGGGGCTACATCTTTATTACGTGACTAGCCATCACGAGGCCATAAACATCGCATGATGTCGTGGAGCAACTAACCATAGCAATTTAATTTGGTCAAAATTTTCTAATTAGTAAGAGACTTTACGACAACATTCGTATTGAAAATCATCAGAATCCTTAAACCGATAAAGACAAGAAATAGTCATACCAGAGAGTATAAGTATTTTATAAAAAAACGTCGATTTACATTTATAGACCTAATTTCAAAACGCTAGACCAATGTATATTCAGATGGCCAATTCAAATCCGCATATTAATCATTATTTACCCGAATATACACAATTTGTTGATAATTTTACTTATCATTTCGTTATCATTTATTTACCTATATTTACCTTTTAATACCATCATTTACATTTTACATTGTTATATATTTCTACACTAATCTTTTGTTTCAGCATATTTTCGATTGATTTTGCTTATTGTTACAAATTAAGTGAGTATCGTGAATAGTGTGTAAGGGAAGTTTATTTCGTTCCCGTAGTTACAAACAATACCATCTTAGAGTACATGAGCGCTCAGGGACTGAAGGGTTCAGTATTGGTTTAGTTTGTATTCCGATATTCGTTTGCGTTTTCTTTCAATTTCACATACAGTCGAACTTCTCTATAGTGAACTTCTATACAATGAAGCTCTCCCTATTATGAATTGATTTCAAATACACAGCTTTTTCAGTTCCAATTTCATTGTTTTTGATCTCCTTATAATGAATTTCCATACAATGAATTTTTCTATACAATGAAGCAATTTTGCAGGTGTAATATTTGACTCACATGCGATTTTGTCTCCATATAATGAATTTTTCAAACAATTTTCTGTTACGCAAACAACTCTGTGTACCGAGAAAAATGTCACATATAATGAGGGGATTCCCTAAAGTGGAAAATAAGAACAAAAAAAAAGAACAATAACAATTTTGACATCAGTTGCCGGTGTTCAGTGATCGAAAATGACGCAGCGAAGTAGCATTTCTCTTGAAAAAAAATTATTAATTATTAATAAAGTTGAAGAAGGATTAAAAAAAAAAGATGTGGCTAGGCAGTTTGGAATTCTTCCCAGCACATTATCAAATATTTTAAAAAACAAGGCTGTGATTCTAAAAAATTTAGAAGACGAGCAATTGAGCACTAAACGCAAAAGGCTTCGAACCTGCCTTTTTGAGGATATTGATGAAGCAATGCTCAAATGGGTAACTGCCGCACGTGGTAAGAATCTTCCTATATCTGGGCCATTAATGAAGCAAAAAGCCAAAGAGTTCGCTGATGCATTGGGACACGAAGATTTTGAAGCTAGCACAGGATGGTTAGACAAATTCAAAAAACGGCATGGTATTGTAGCAAAAACCTTATGTGGGGAAAGTGCTGACGCCAACGTAAGAGATCGGGAGGAATGGATAGTAAATGTTTTACCGAGATTGATACAAAAATATGATCAAAATGACATCTTTAATGCCGATGAGACTGGTTTGTTTTTTAAATGTTTGCCAAACAAAACACTAACATTTAAAACTGAGAAATGCTTTGGTGGAAAACAGAGCAAAGAGAGAATAACTGTCCTAGTAGCAAGCAATATGACTGGTTTGGAGAAACTGAAACTGCTTGTTATAGGAAAGGCCAAAAATCCTAGATGTTTTAAAGGAATAAGATCTCTAGATGTAGATTATCAGTCCAACAAAAAGGCGTGGATGACAGGTGACATTTTTACAAAGTGGCTTTTAGAGCTGGACAAAAAATTTGGTTCTCAGAAAAGGAAGGTTTTACTTTTTATTGATAATTGCACTGCGCATCCTAAGGAGGCAAAAGATAAACTGCAAAATATTGAGCTTGCGTATTTTCCTCCGAACATGACGTCCTTACTTCAACCAATGGACCAAGGCATCATCTACAACATAAAACAACTTTACAGAAAACGAATTTTGATGAACATATTGTCACAAATGGAAGAGAACAAACCTGTTTTGGCCATAGATTTGCTTCAAGCTATTCGAAATTTAAGCACAGTGTGGAATGCCTTTGTAAAACCAGAAACAATTGCGAATTGTTTCAGAAAGGCAGGATTTTCGAAAGATGGCGTGCGGACTCATTGGGATGAGGAAGACTTTATTCCGTTAGCTGATTTGGCTGCTCTACAGGCTTCATTTACGAAAGTAACGAACGTTGATGCATCATTTGAAGATTATGTCAATGTTGATATTGATGTGCAGACCACAGGCATCCCATCCGATGAGGATATTCTCATCAGTGTTCTGGAAACTCGTGGAGTTTCGGCTATGGCAGGTGCATACATATTTATTAATTAGTTTTGTGTGCATACATACATATTTTAATCCTAATGCCAAACAAATGTGTGATGTACATTAATTTTACATTTATAGAGTCAGATAACGATGAAGAAGAACCGGCCGGTGAAGAATTGGCTGAAGTCAATAAGACGATACCTACATTGGAGCACGTTTCTTCATCAATAGATGTACTTCGAACTTTTGTGGAGATGAAGAGTAACGTGCCGACTAATGTATTTAAATCTCTTAATATATTAGAAGGTTTCGTTGAGGAAGAGAAATGGAAGAGTGTAATCCAAACTAAAATACCTGATTATTTTAAATAAAAATGTAAAAAATATAATTTTTATATAATGGTGTTGTTATTTGGTATTACAAGGTTTTGATGTGGAAGAAAAATGAAAAAGTGTAACCCAAATTAATATGCCTAATTATTTTAAATAAAAAGTGGGGAAAAAATATAATTTCTGTATAATGAAGTTTCTATATAATGAAGTGATTTTCTGGTCCCGTCAAGATTCATTATAGGGAAGTTCGACTGTAATACATTGGTATATAGATAAAGGGTGTTTTTTTTAAGCTAGATAGAACTTTAAATTGTAAAAAGTAACAGAAAAAATTAAATTTTGATGAAATATTTTTTTTATCGTTTCAGTATACTCTGACAAATCGTCATGAATAGACTCACGCTTGAACAACGCTACGAAATTATCCAAATTTACTTTGAAAATCAGTCGTCGATTCGCGCAACTAATAGACGACTTCGTCATTTTTATGGCGTACATAATCGTCCATCTGAACAAGCCATTCGTCGAACTGTGGATAGATTTCGTACCACATACTCTCTAGAGGATATATACGTATCCAAATTTTGGATATAAGAATTTTGTAATAACAACAATACCATTGGATATTTTCAAGCGTTATACTTATTTGATTGAATTGATAGACAAATAACAATGTTATTTTGTTGGAATCGTCATTTAGCATTTGTTTCAATATTGAGATTAGGTGAAAATCTAAAATATGTCAGGTTTAGATAATAATTTCAGGTTATGGTTCAAAAATTTGCGTTAAAGTATGTTAAACTCGAATGTAATAAACTAGTATAAGTGTTGAACACGAAAAGTTTGAATGTTTTGTTATTTTGAGATTTCGAACACCATGTCTGAGTAGACGTGGTAACTACAGGTAACCGATGGAGATGAGTGGTGTTAAGTAGATAGAGAGGGTCGATGCTAACGTTTATGGGGCGTTGCTATAAACATTATTATGGACATTGTTATAATGCCTATGCTACTTAGCAATGCCAAAGTAGAGGTGTTTAACCACACTCTTATTGGAAAGGGAACAGGCATCGGCCACAACATCTAGCGCCGACCACAACACAAGGGCATGCGTAGAAGTATAAGGTGATCTTATCATTGGAAGTTGAGTAGGAATATCACCTTAGGCTCTGAATCTCTTTGTATCATTATTCGATTAGTGGGGTCACTAATTGATAGCTGATATTTAATTCTTTTTTTTTGTAACGGTGACTGAAAGCACCTGGCACTACCAACAAGATAACCCCGTTCGGCGAGTTATAGCTGCGCAAGACGCCAGCATATCAGTGCAGTTGGAAGGTCAGTAGAGACGAACAACAGCAACCACATCTTGAAGCGAACTATCGGAAACCGTAAATATTCATTGGCCCGCAGGCAGGACAAGAAATCAGCTGCGGAGACTGATACAATCGAATGGTGCCATGGACAAAAAGTTCTGGAAGTTGATGCAAGCGAAACCCCCCAACATGGGATAGGCTATGAATGAAAATCTTTTTATTCACGTCATTGGATTATGGTTAGTATTGCATTTGTAATGCGTTGGCTGACTAGGGAGTCATGGAGTGATGTGGATGGAAACCCCAAACCCTTGTTGTGGAAAAAGAGGAAGTTTAATTCAAACAAAGTATACGTTACAATATGGCGCCTAACATAGGGCGGAAGTGAGCCTTATACCGGAAACTGTTTGTAACGGTAGAAAATATGGAACATTCAAATTCAATATTAACACTCAACATACAGACGTAACAATATGGAGCCCAACGTGGGGCGGAAGTAGGCCTTATACCGGAAGCTGTTTGTAACGGTAAAACAAATGTAGCAAATTCAAATACTAACAAAACATACGTTACGTTACAAAAGTTCCTCAGAATTCTGGCTGCCCGATATTTTTTTGCATATGCGGACAAATTTCTTCTTTTTTTTTACACTTTTTTTATATAAACTAAAAGCCTAAAATCAGTTAACATTTATCCATCAAGCTGTGCATTACCACAGTAAATAAAGGTTTCTTAAAAATTAAAATCGTGTGTGTTTTCTTTATTACAAAACAACACCTATAACATCATTTCTAGGGTCGTAAAGAGATGCCCTAATCAAGAGCGAGTAAATCGTTACGATCTTTTCGATCGTAACGAACGTTCAGTTTCGGAATTATTCACGAAAACTATTTATATACTAGACGTTACATAGCTTTATTAATCTATGCATATATGGTGTTGTAACTAATTTATATTAGGTAACAATATTCTAAAATTTTGTTTAACGATAAATATTTCAAAAGGTGGATATTGACGTACCAAAAGTTGGAGCGTATTGTTTTTTGTTTGTTTTTTTTTGTTTTTCTGGTGCTCGCCAATGCAACCCAGCTATGATGATGAGTATATGTATAAGACGATTGGGGCCAAAATTATAATGAGACCATCACATAATCAGATGTAAAATTACATTAAGACAACAATTTAAGGGGTGCAAGTGACAAAAAGTACATTTCGAGATATGTATTCGCCTACAAAGTTATAATTCAATTGCAAATTCTGGTATTACTTGAATTTACACAGAATACACAGAAAAAAAGCACTGATAAATTTAAGCAACAAATTCTCAGTTTTAGCCAAAATCGTTACTTACTAAATTTAAGGACATTCATACTTGATTCTAGTACAGAACAGGCTATGGTCAAAATATCAAGCGTAAAATTAATTAATTAATTTTAAATTATTCTCATTAAGATGTCTGATGCAAACAAGGATATGTTCGCGCAATTTCAAGCCTTTATGGCGTAATCTGCTGCAGGAACTCAAAATCCTGAAGTATCGACTTCCGCCCAAAGAAATAACCGTTCCTGGGGGAAAAATAGAAATAAGAAGAAGAATGTTTAATTTTGGCAACTCGTCTCTATAAAGCCTCTCTTTGGCGCAGAGACAAACTACATAAATGTAAAAATAAAGCTTGTGCAAATAAATAAATAAATACAAAAAAATAATAAAAAAAAAAGGGATAAGTAAACAATACTTAAAATCGAGTAAATATTTCTCATAATGAAAATAAAGCTTAAAGCTCTGAGAATTAAAAAAATTAACGGCGGAAACAAAATTTGTTCTCTCAAACACTCTCATTTGTTTTGGGTAAGTGTGGATTACTTGATGTAACCAAGAAATTCTTACTTTTAGTGCATTAACGTCCAAAATGAAATGAGTTGCTATTAGCGAGAGGGAGAGAGGCACCGCACTTTACGAAATGTAGTGTGTTTTGATACATAATGGCAGAGAGAAGAAGAATAGAAGGGTAAAACAATGAACAACAAAACTAAACGTACTCTCTAAACTCCTCGCGTTCGTTTAAATGAAGTTTTTGGCGCTTATGTTCATTGTGTTTTTGTCGTTTATTGTGGTAAGTTGTGCGCGCATCGTTAAGTGTTTAAAAAATAAATGAGTTATAGTTTTGTGACCCCTCCAGAGAAGGATGAAGTGCTTTTGGAAAAATTGTTAGCGGAGTTCCAATTGGAGTTGGCGTAATTAGTGTTTTATCGTGATGTGCAGTGCAGTGCAGTGTTTAGTTTATAGGTGTGAAAACACAACCAGTTGCTTATATAAATTCTCATCAACTAATTTTGTAGACTCAATTAAGAAATTTGTGTAATTTTTGTATAGTGTAGTTGTAGTACCTATGAAAATTCATAAAATAACCAAGTAACTTTCAGATATTTCTTAAATCGTAGCGAGTTTTCAACAAAATAGACAGCTATAAAATAGTAACAGTAACACATTTTAAAAGTGTCAATATATATGTACATATATATGTTCAGCAGGGTATGTGAACAAGCCAAACTATCGATTATGGGGCACCGAAAATCCACGAGTGATGCACGAGGAGCTATTACATCCGTTCAAAGAGACTGCTTGAGACTGCGCTGTTACCGCTGCAGTAATTATCGAGCCAGTTTTTTATCTTTTCGAGAACGCCGCTGCTCAAACGACAGCATAGCATGTATTTAGATTTTAATCAAAACTTTTTTTTTTCTCGGAAACCGAGAAACTTTAGATACATAGACAGATAGCCGGAGCTCTGATAATGCATAATACGCTGACGATGTTTACATCTCAAAAGCGCATTAAACGATTGTTATTGTAACATAATTGCACAGTATATCAGTTACTTTATATCAAAAACACAATAGAGAAATGTTGTTGAACCAAATAAAAAAAAAAAAACAAAGAACTATTAACCCTTCGATTAGTGAGTGGTCTGATGTTCAAGGTTGTGTGACAAGGTCGACTTAGCCAATCAGAAAACGGCCGTTTATGACTTCAACAGCAAGTCTCAAAAATGGTGGAAGAACGTTTTCTACAAACTACTAATGGTTTGCGTGGTAAATTCGTGGATTGTGTATACCGAATATAAGAAATAAAAAATATCGTTGTAAGATTTTCTGGTCCCTTTGCTGAAGACATTATTTCCAAAGGAATTAAAAGATGAGAGAAAATACCACGTAGCCAGGGGGAAGAACGCCCAAACGTTTAAAAACTTATAGTCTCAATGTTGGCGATCACTTGCCAGTAGAGCAAGAAAAACGTTGTCGTTGCGTTCGCTGTACTTCACTTGATATCGAGAAGCGCACAACGATGATATGCTCTGGCTGTAACAACAATTTGTGATACAAATGTTTTGAACCCTTCCACAAAAAAAATTCCTAATTATAATTCTACAATATTATAAAACAATGCTTGTTGGGGTTATATGTCCCAGGGTAAAAGGACGATTTCAGGATTTCTGAGTATGCAGAACATTTTTTTTAAGTGTAGTGAATTCATAAGGCGACAAGAACCAACACTCATTCGTTATGCCCAACATGAATCCAAATGACACGATTTAACATTTGATTGCAATGAACGCCGGTCATGTGACAAAACAGTATAAATTCCGATAAGTGCATTCACTGTCTGTGTGGCCTAAGCAGAGTTCGTAAATACTTATCATTGAGAAGTATTATTTTGCTCTTCTCCTCAAATACAACTCTATTTGCGAGCGACTCAATTTTGTGTTTTCATTTTCGACGTAAAAAGAAATAAGCGCTCGTTTGTTAATGCTCTAGAACGTCATCGCTCGTTGAATACGCTTTCGAAAGCACTCAACAAAAGAGTACTCATTGCTTTCAATGCTTTGATATTTCTCACTCAAAAGTTATTGCGATGATAAACTCTTTACAACAACAAAGCTAAGTTTTGAGTGCTCCTGTTTAATAAGAATATCTGCTCTGCTAGCGTCGTTTTTCGAAGTTGTTCTTGATAAACATTTTGCGTACCACTGCATTAGAGTCACATTATGTTGTTTTTTCTCGTGCTAAATAGTTAAAATTGTTAAAGAACATGGGAAGATTTTCCAACATTGACAAAAAAGAATTCGTTTCTTACGATGAAACCAGCAATGAGTCAAAGTGCCTTAAATGTGGAAAAACATTTAAGGGGCAAGTGCTCCATAATATAAAACGGCACTACACAACAATCCATAAGCATAAGTTTGACGAGCAAAGTTTGAAGAGCTAAAAAAAAATCAATATCACAATGAATAAAAGTGAATTTTTAAAGTGCTGTGTTGGGCTGATTACAGTTAAAGCTATGCCATTCCGGGTATTCGACGATGAGCAATATTTCCAAATATGAAGAGGCGTTTGACATCAAAATCAATTCCAGAAATATTGTGGCAAAGCTTGATTCATGTGCAGTGGAAATGAGGAAACTATTATCTGTCCTTTTGAAAAATAAATTAATTTGCATTAAATTGGACACTGCGACAAGAATGGAGAAAATCATTTTGGGCATAAATATTCAATTAATTGAAAATTTTAAAATACAAGTCTTCACACTCGGAATGATTGAATTAAAAAAACGGCATACTGACTCATTTTTGAAGGAAGAAATTCAAAAATGCTTAGACAGATTTGGTGTGAATACAACGCAGCTGTATTCTTCGACAACTGACAATGCAGCAAACGTTATCAAAACTTCAAAGCTTATGCAGCAAAATGATGCCGCAGAAACGGAAGTATATGACGAAATTTATAACAGGTAAGGCACTTATTTCATGTTACGTCTTCTTTAATTATCTAATCTTCATATCGTTATAACAGATTGAAATCAGTTTTGTCGGTGGTTCGATGCGCTGTACATACGTTGCAGTTAGCTGCTCATGACGTTTACAAAACAGTTCATACAGAGTTGGCGGAGTGCAGAGAAGCTGTACGTTGTTTACGAAAGCTCATTCGCACTGGGCTTTTTCAAGATGAGATCAAAATGCCTACGTTAGATAACATCACTAGATGGAATTCAACTTACGATATGTTGACATCTATGCTAGACCTTAAAGACTTTGCGAATGATCATCAAACCGAACCTAATATTAACTGGAACTTCATACAAAATTTCGTTGGTGCATTTAAGCCCGTTGCTGAATGCACAAAAAGCTTGCAGACAGAAAACTACATAATTGGAGATTTTTACAGAGACTGGCTGCTTTGTGAAGCGAAACTAGAAAGCATGCAGGACAACACTTTCGCCATTTCATTGTTAACTGCAATGCAATCAAGGAAAATACAACTTTTTGAGAACAATGCATTCATTGCTGCATTATACACTATTCTTGACGGAAGCACAAAAGAGGGAAGCTATCGTAAGTTTATTATTATTAATTAATTTTAAAAAACAAAACACTTTTGGAAGTGGTAGCATATTTTCTACGTCTCATAAATACAATTGTTAATGATTTCCGTTGCTAATTTAAAATAACTATACTTATATTTATTTACAGACCCAACTTGTTAATTCAGGTACAATGCCAACGTCATTGGAAGGGAATACTGAAATTAATACATGTGAAGAAATCAATGACGTCGACAGCTCAATTGCAAATGACAAGTTTTCGTTGCTCGAACAAAAATTTAACTTGACTCAGGAAGCAATTCAGTCTTCTCCCATTGTTCAACCGCTCCAGCAAAAACTTGAACGTCTTGCTTACGAAGCAAGAATGCCATTTCATGCAGAAATTCTTACGATAACTCAAGATAACTTAAGAGAGCGAGAGCGTATTTTGATTGCTCTACGCACTCTGGTTTCAAGGCCAGACTGACCTTCATATTTTCTTTGGTTTTGCATTCATGTATGCCGGCTGTCGACCAGTAATATATGCATGTATGTATAAATGTATACAGCCATGCATATGTACGAACGTTGAACTGCATGCACGCGTGCACCACATTGTATGCACATATGTATGTAACATTAAGTTAGCGTGTAACTATATTGTACATTTTAGATAATGATTGATCAGCAATAAGCTGATCAATAATATTAGTATAAATAAGACCACTCGGCCATTCAATAAACATTCATTTTCAAGTCCACATTCATTCAAGTTTACACGTGATGTGCAGTGCAGTGTTTAGTTTATAGGTGTGAAAACACAACTAGTTGCTTATATAAATTCTCATCAACTAATTTTGTAGACTCAATTAAGAAATTTGTGTAATTTTTGTATAGTGTAGTTGTAGTACCTATGAAAATTGATAAACTTAACTTTCAGATATTTCTTAAATCGTAGCGAGTTTTCAACAAAATAGGCAGCTATAAAATAGTAACAGTAACACATTTTAAAAGTGTCAATATATATGCATATATATGTTCAGAAGGGTATGTGAACAAGCCAAACTATCTATTATGGGGCAACGAAAATCCACGAGGAGCTATTACATCCGTTCAAAGAGACTGCTTGGTGCGCTGTTACCGCTGCAGTAATTATCGAGCCATTTTTTTTTCTTTTCGAGAACGCCGCTGGTCAAACGACAGCATAGCATGTATTTAGATTTTAATCAAAACTTTTTTTTTCTCGGAAACCGAGAAACTTTAGATACATAGACAGATAGCCGGAGCTCTGATAATGCATAATACGCTGACGATGTTTACATCTCAAAAGCGCATTAAACGATTGTTATTGTAACATAATTGCACAGTATATCAGTTACTTTATATCAAAAACACAATAGAGAAATGTTGAACCAAATAAAAAAAAAAACAAAGAACCTTCGATTAGTGAGTGGTCTTATGTTCAAGGTTGTGTGACAAGATCCGGTTGCGTGACAAGGTCGACTTAGCCAATCAGAAAACGGCCGTTTATGACTTCAACAGCAAGTCTCAAAAGAACGTGGTGGAAGAACGTTTTCTACAAACTACTAATGGTTTGCGTGGTAAATTCGTGAATTGTGTATACCGAATATAAGAAACAAAAAATATCGTTGAAAGATTTTCTGGTCCCTCTTGCTGAAGGCATGATTTCCAAAGGAATTAAAAGATGAGAGAAAATACCACGTCGCCAGGGGGAAGAACGCCCAAGCGTTTAAAAACTTTAAGTCTCAATGTTGGCGATCACTTGCCAGTAGAGTGTAGCATACATGCATAGTCAACATAACCAACACAAAATATTAAATAATAATTTACTAAGGAAACATCATATTACAACACATTTCATTGACACTTCTCCAAGTGCCAAAACAGCCACACACAAAGTAATATATAATACTAACCTTGAATAAACCAAGAACGTTGACACTCAAGTAAAATCGATTACTCGACAGAACTCTCTCGGACACGACAGCGACCGCTGTCCATACCACCAAGTACATTGTATGCGTACAACATACTTGGGCATAACAGCGACCGCTGCCTCCGCCGACCGATGCATAATATATTGAATTATAAGAAAGTACATAGGAATAAGAATGCTAATTGTAAGAAACCAATGTATTTAGATTTACTATAAAAAGACAAAGAAACTATCAATAAAAAAGACAGACGGTTTCTGATGCTCCAGTTAGCATCGACCAAAAGTCTAATCGCTCAAGGTAGCGAAAATAAAAACACTTATAAAAGTTCATTTATTACATGGCGATCCTGCCAGGAGCTTCATAACTAAAGAGCACCAGGGTCCTGCCATTGAAATGAAAAATTAATAAGTTAAATAAAATAATAAAAAAAAACAGTCGGGAATGTCCTGGCAAAGTGCTTAATATCAGAAGAGCACCAAGTACGCGCCACAGTGCGAAAAACACATCCAAGAAGAATATTGTCCTTTTGTCCTGACGAGACAGCCGGGAAGGTCCGTCAGCTGCGTAAATGTCGGGTGCGAACCAACAACCAACACGCACAACGAGTAAGGAAGCTGGGCTGAGAGCAGGGCCCCAACCATTGTCGATTGAGGAGTATAGACGGCGACAGGGCAAACCAAAGCCAACAGTACCAACAGTCCAAAGGCCGAAGCGCAGAGGAGGGTACACTCAGCGGTTGAAGCGCAACTGATGAGGGAAATCAAAGCAGTTCCCCCACCACCATATCTACAATCACTACCGAAATGGAATAGGGTGTACAAAATCGAAGCCCTCATAAGAAATTACCTAGCAGAAAGACGAAACATTTAGATTATAAAACTGTGGTGCGCTGGCTGCACATAGTAGGACCAGTAAGCGAGTATCGCTCGTGGCATGCGCTATTCGCACACAATTTTTTTTTACTTCCTTTAAACTTAGAAAAAAAAAAGAAAAAAAAAGATATATTAAGTAATATATTATATTATTATTAAGATATATTAAGTAAAGTAAATTAAGTTTTTAAATAATTAAATAAAGAATGGAAAGATGAAAATTTTTTTTTAAAAAGAAAAATATTATAAATATTAGGATAAGGAAAGAAAAAAAAAGACAGAAAATTAAGTAATTACAATTGAAACCATGTGGTACATTTTTTTGCTTTTTGTGGTCAGTCTTAATTCCTCCACTTTGTTCAATAAAGTTCTTTCTATTTATTATTATAGAATCTTGTGTTTGTGTTTTATTGAGTCTGCGTAATTTCAATACAATAATATTTGTGTTTAATTTCACTGAAATATCTAAATCAAATCAGTTTGCAAAAACAATCAATTTTTGTTCTCAATAAAGAAATTTTCTATAGGAATATGTTATCATACATATATATATTTATATATATTTAATAATAAAAAAAAAAAACATAACACCAAATATAAATAAAAAAAAAACAACGGTTAAGAAAATACATTTTTGCGCAAACACAAAAATATCTTCAATTTGACTACACACACATTTTAAGGGTTCCCAATGCCCCCAACTACGTCCAGCGGAAATTTCAGAGACGCAGGATGTTCTAGCTGTACTGAAAGTGGATTCCAATTTGAATTCTTAAAAAGTAGCTCAACGGAAAGCTCATTATCATTTAAATTCTGTGTCGTTGCGTAAGCGGAGTGACTCTTGTTGAATTGCATACAGGCTCTCCCAAACTATCGGAAATGGCTGATTCAAAGAAGACAGTAGCGGTTGAACGTAATATTGGTGAAGGAGCGAGGATGTGGCGTAGGACCAGTTTCCTCGAGTGATTCACGAGAAGCAAATGCATCCTCAACGTGTCAATGTGTGGTTTTTGGGCTGGAGGAATCATTGGACCTTTTTTTATGAAAATGCGGCAGGTCAAGCGCAAACAATCATTGGTGTTCGGTATCGTGAAATGATAACCAGTTTTTTCTTGCCTCGAATTGAAGAAATGAATGTGGAGGGCATGTGGTTCCAACAAGACGGTACCACATGTCATACAGCCAGAGAAACAATTCAATTGCTGCATCAGTCATTTCCCGGTCGTGTTATTTCGAGTTTTAAAGATCAGAATTGGCCGCCTAGATCGTGCGATTTAACACCATTAGATATTTTTCTTTGGAGTTTTTTGAAGTCGATGGTTTACGCGAATAAGCCGACGACGACTCAAGCCTTAAAAGAGGAAATTGGACGCTGCGTTAATGAAATACCGCAGCATTTATGCGAAACGGTCATTGAAAATTTCATTAAAAGATCGCGTGCATGCCAGCAAAGCCGTGGCGGCCATCTGCACGATATATTGTTCCATACATAACCTCATTCTGTCTACTTTACGATATAATAAAGTTTCACGATTTTATGCTACCAGACATATCAATGTTATTGGAAGGTTAAGACGTATATGAATGCCAATGAAGGTAAACCTGTTGGTAATGAAATGTTACCGTGTTATTATCAAGTGTTGCAGGAAAAAGGGATAGAATGGAGCACTTACGATAAAGTGATAGTTATTAAGGGTAGTGTTGGAATTCTACCATTGGTAGATACGAATATAGGATTGGAGATAAAAAAAAAATGGAGAAGTCGTTGGGGGTGAGCTAGGTCGTGCTAGGAACGATTATATGAATCTCACAAACTCTCATAGTGTACGTTTCTGTCGTTCTCCGCTTCTTACCAAGTTCAAGTGCTTGAGTAAGGACAAATTTTATCTTTTTATATTGTCAGGACAAAATAGTCCTGACAATATACAAAAACGAATCAATTTTTGTTCTCAATAAAGAAAAAATTATATACAAAAAAAAATACGCCATAATCAAGCATTATATATCCCCCCTCTGGCTTTCAGTTCTTATTGCGATAAACGAAGGGCATGTAACTCTTGCAATCAATTTATGACGCTCTTTTTGCCGATTTGCAAGAAACATCGTTTTATTTTCGTTAGCTATTGATGAAACAAATTTCCATAAAACTACAATGCGGCCAATAAAACTAATTGGGAAATAGTGCTATATACTATTATTAAACAGATTGTCTCCCTAATTAGATGGGACTAATTAATTGGGAGTGTTTTTTTTAACGATTTATGTATATAAGTTAATAATAAATAAGTTACATCAAACAAAATAAGATCCAAACCTAATCACTGTGTTAATTTGTGGCTTTAGGAAACATCGAACGTCATCACTTCTCACACTTTGAACACCTGCACTATTCCACATTGAGAACATTGCATTACGATGGTTCCCATGATCACATCATACTTGACATATTTTGCAACATTATCATTTCCCACGAAACATCTGCTTTATGATCATCAGAATACTTTTCTCAACAACGAAGCTGACTATGGATTGGAGCAGAATGAGAACGTTTGGGATGCAGCGCTTAACTTCATGCTAGGGTAGTTTTAACTCTTAAATTGTGTTCGGTTTAATCTTTGAACAAATAAAGACGTGTTGGTCGGCTATTAGCCGACAACGAAATCTTTTATTTATATAACACACATATATTTTGCAGAGAATTGATACATGTTATTGCGATTTTACTTTTAATGAAAACATTAGTATTTTTAGTTAGTTTAAAATCTACGGATTTTATTTCAATAGAGAAATTTGGCAGAGTATAACTTGTTGCGTCGTATACCAGAATACGATCATTCGCCGCATTGTGGCCGAAATTTTGATTTCATTGGCCAAAAGTAAGCTACCAATTAGTACTGACAATGATAGATGGAAAATTAGGTCAGACTTTGATTAACACGAAGGCTGTATCCAGCTGTATTATAACCCAAGCAACATCAACTAAATTAAACCAAGTCCCGACAAAACATGTTCAAGATGAATATCGCAAATTTGAATTAATTATAGATCAGCCAAAACAAGGGCCAGGCATTACAAATGATGACAACCCCGCAAAGAAGATTCTTTTCAGATCGAGAAACAGCATCTGAAATAACAGGAGTGGATTTAAACCTGCCACTACAACACAACTACATGAATCGACATCACGCAATAGTAGGTAGCATATATATGCCGCCCTCATGTTTGGAATTGGAGGGATCGTAATATTCATATATCTAAGAAGACAACATTTCAAACTAGACCTCAGTCAACAACCTGGACGTGCAGCAGTCCGTCAACACAAGTCATCAGACTTTGTAGACTCGGATTGGCACATAAAAAGGTTGAATAGGAAAATTGGGAAAAATTCGGGGTAAGTTCAAAACCTACGGATTTTATTTCAATAGAGAAATTTTGATCTACATACAGGGCAGAGTATACCTTATTGCATCGTTTACCAGCACTCGATCATTGCCCGGTTAAACTCACACACAATAAGATAAGTACAAGTTGAGAGTCAACTACAATTACCATATTTTTTCAGATATTAATACAGACGACAGCGCTTCAAAGTTGATAAGCTCATAAAGATGCTTTAGCACAAGTCAGTCATTATCTATTTTTTATAAATCCTATGACAAAGTTAATTATTTACTTAATTTTAATTATATACCTTATGGTTCGATCTTTGGCCGGTTAAACGCACACACAATAAGATAAGTAAGGCATAGCAAGACGCCTTGTTACAAGCTGCATTGAAATCCCAACCCCATCTCAGAAGAAGTACTTGGTAAGTACGCTTTATCTGGAAAAGTGGAGCATGCACTTTGACGGCAAACACATTGAGAGCTTTGAATATCAGGCCGTGTCCCTCAAGAACGTATCTAAAAAAATTAAGTTGTCTGCGCTCAGATTGAAAGATGGAAAAGTTCAAACAATCGCAGAAGGACTCCAGAATGTGTTAGAGGAGTTTAACCTGTGCGGACCAATTGTGATGATGAAGCTCGTTCGAAGAGAAAGGTCACCCCAAACTCAAGTTCATCAGTTGCCAGCACCAGGTGCTGGATCACGTAAATCGCGTTGTCATGGACGCTTACATCACCAAACATCGAGTACTTCTTTGTGCAGGATTTGGTGAGCAATTATGATCAATTGAAAGCAGCCTTCAGCAATGGTAAAACTGAGATTAAGGAAACAGGCGGCTGGAGAGACGACATGAAGTTTCTCTTCCACCTCACACTGTTGACACCAGACACCAAAATCGAGGTGCGGATTGGCACTGAAAAAGGTTGAATAGGAAAATTGGAGAAAATACGGGGTTAGTTTAAAACCAATGGATTTTATTTCAATAGAGAAATTTTGATCTACATACGGGGCAGAGTATACCTTATAGCGTCGTATACCAGCATTCGATAATTCGCGGGTTTAACGCACACACAATAAGATAAGTACAAGTTGTGAGTCAACTACAATTACCATATTACTTTAGATACAGTACAACTTTGACAGTGCGGACATGCGCCAGTCCGGACACTCCAATAATTCGGACGCTTCTACATCTACCGTTAATTCCTACAGGTTGTAAGGCCAATATAGATCTTTGGAATATAGATACTTGGGCTATTTACCTATTTAACTATTAAGAAGCTATGTGCAAAGCCCAAAAACATTCAATTTTTGTTCTCAATAAAGAAATTTTCTATACGTCTAAAAAAACCGTTAATTCCTACAGGTTGTAGGGCCAATATAGATCTTTGGAATATAGATCTTTGGGTTATTTTCCTATATAACTATTACGAAGCTATGTGCTAAGCCTAAAAACATTCAATTTTTGTTCTCAATAAAGAAATTTTCTATACGTTTAAAAAAACCGTACGGTGCAGTGGGGGAGTATCATTGTACATCATCCCCATAGGACAT
Organism: Muscina levida; assembly: GCA_964034835.1. Lineage (NCBI taxonomy): Eukaryota > Metazoa > Arthropoda > Insecta > Diptera > Muscidae > Muscina > Muscina levida. The sequence continues at coordinate 24,975,946 of OZ035883.1, read as the reverse complement.
TTGGACTGCCGAAAGGGATATCCGTGGGGATACCAGCGCAGTAGTGTATTCTTTCAACCAAGATAACGATGTTTTACACACAAATACAAGGACTTAAAATACATATTTACAATGTTTCAGAGTTACTGTTCAGCCATTTGACATGGCTTTTGTCATTTTATTTGCAAATTTATTCCAAATATTAATTAAAGCAAATTTTCCCATAAATTTTTATCGACCCTCCTTTGAAATGAATTGTTCAATTGTTCTTCTACTTTTCCTTTGTATTCATTCCTCCAGCTTGGAATATTTTATTGTTGTAATTGTATCATCTAATAGCAAAAATAAAAAATCACTGGCCAAGCTATATATTGATTCTGTCAAGTTTAGTCAATTAAATCTGAAGGGTTCTATATTGGATAACAGTATTAAAACTGAACTTTGGCCTATGTATGATTCCATATCGGCATTAACTCACAAAAAAGCCATTGCATCACATTTGAATCAGATTTTGGAATCTGGTTCACTTAATGGTCTTGACATTTATAATTCTGTAAATGTCATCATGGCTCATGCAACATTGAATACAGTGGAAATAACTGAAACCATGATCACGGATATTCATGATCTATCATATGACAAAATCATGAGAAAATATACCTGAATAAATATAACAGACAGTCCAAACATTGAGTCACAAGAAATCAAATACCCATTGTCATGTTACAAGATTAATTGACCAAACATAACATAAATAGCGATTAAACTGAAAGCCAAAATAATTACCATATAAATTTATAATTGAATTAACATTATGCCTTTAGACAACTAAACAATAGTTGCATTTATTATTAAGCTTATAAATAATAATCTTACCAACTTTATTTTATTCCATTCTATAAATATTCTCGAAATAACCTTCACCACAACCGAATGGTGGGAGGGGAGTTGGGGGGCGTTGTTTAAAAGTGGAGAGATCGAGTGCAATTACTACTTGAGATATTAACACTGTCAACAGGTTCAAAGTTAAAAAGCTTTTGTAAGAACCATGTAACAATTAGTTCGCTCAATTGCGAACTATCAACTATCATAATAACCAATAATACAAGAGTATAGATGCAATTATGGTTTGCACAAGTTAAGCCCAAACGGCCTCCCCTCCCCTATTCCCCTGTGACTCAATGACAGTGCCTTTAAGGGTTTTAACAAATGTTATATATATATTTGTTTTTAAGGGAAATACATACAAGTTTGCACTGGATATATTTTATAAAATATTAATGTCAAAATCTAATAATCGTTATGCAATAGAGTAGTTTGGTATAATTATGATTCGAATTGATACGACACTAAACGTCCAACCATAAATTCAAAAATGATGGACCCTCACATTAAGACTGTGGATTAAATATATTTAATATAATGCAAATGATACTGCAAATATTAAAAATATTAAAAATATTAAAAATATTAGAAATATTATTACAAAATTTTTTAATAGTGAGATTTTGTTTAAGGATTTTAACAAACGTTGTATTTTATAAAAGAGCAATACATACAAGTTTTTATTACTTACTTGAGTAAAATAGAGCAATATATAGAATAGAGCATTATAGAGAATAGAGCAATATATATATATATAATAGAGCAATTTGAGCAATCAAATGTTTAGCCTAAAAATAGGCTAATGTTCCTGTGTCTGCCATTACTATAGTAGCAGCAGTGTTTTTTATTTATATTTAAATCATTTTACATTCTCATATCGTATACCCAAGGCGTTTGGACGAAATATCATTAGGTATTACAATTTCATATTTGTGTTTATTTTATTTTTTTTATTTTATAAAAGTTTATATATCTGGTTTCAAAACACACACGTCTTTCAAATTTGTTATTATGATTTCAATAATTTTTCTATAGTTATAGTCACGTAAATTGCGGTCATATTGACCCTGCGTTTCTCCTGAATCGTTATCCTCCGGAAATCTTATGTCGAATACGATATGCAATTGTATTTGAAGTGACTTGTAAGTAAATGTCTAGATTTTATGATAGCTATGTAACTATGATTTACAATAAAAGATCTCAAATAAGAAATTTTGTAATAGATGACCGGTAGGGGTTTGGGGCAGATTAGATGGGTTTAGTTTGTTATTTTAGTTTAGTTTAGTAAACCTCTTAAATATTTGTCGATATGGAGCAACTAACACAGTCAAAGGTATTGATCCACACTCCCAACGAAAATGTAGTCAACGAAGCCATTGTAAAAAATGGCTTTATACTCTACTGGTTGTTGATAACAATAATAATAATAATACTGTGGGCTGTGTTATACATCTAATTAATACATAATAGGTGCACTAAAGAAAAAATACTTTTTTTGGTGCAACAATCTCGATAAGATCTAAGATGCTGTTGTGAGTGAGAGGTACCAGACAATTTGGCAACGCCAAAGTCAAGCTAATTTTTGCAACTCTGATCTTTGCGAATAATCCATTGCGCAATAATTACACTGTGCTACACACAAAATATACAGGGGTTCTCATGTAGCATTTCTGTTAGACTGGAGTCCATATAACCTATTTTAGAAACCTACTTTAATATAGCATAATACAAAAATATACATTGCGCTGCTTCATGATCAACTGAGAGCGTTGGGAAAATGAGAATTCGAGGTTTTGGGGTTGTTTTGCTTTAACTGCCGCCGTTTCACTATTTTTTAACCGATTTGCAAATTTATTTTTTTAATAAAAAGGTGAAAGTCATAGCTTTAAAACAGGTGTAAGATTTTGAAAGTCGGTTTACAAAGAGAAGACTTGTGAATTTTGGAACTTGTAATTTTAGGAATATCGCCATTTCACTTAATTTGCTATAAAAACATTACTTAACGAAGTGACCGAGAAAAACTAAAAGTATCACTTTACTCTATGGACTCCAGTCTAACAGAAATGCTACATGAGAACCCCTGTATATTTTTTTTCTTCACATTTGTATCACTGTGTTACCTGTTATGTGTGAGTGTGTATTTGTGAAAATTTTTTGCGGTGTCAATCACGCTGTGGTAGATGAAGAGTCCCATTGTTAATAAGATTGCCGAAGTCAGTGGTCCAATTGAAGATTAGCCAGCAGAAACGCCCAGAACAAAGTGAACAGGAGAAACATTGCTGTGGCAGACAGAGGACACTAGACTACAGTTAGTCTGACAAAACAGTTGTTACCACTGCCTAATCTGCAGCCTGTTCGGCAAATACACATTGTTCCTCGGCAAAAGTGGGTAGTGCATCTTCTGACATAGGAACACGAGATTACAAAAAACCATTTTTTTTCCAACAGCATAAGTGGGTATAATGAGACCAACACAGAAGAGAGTTCATTTGGCGGTTCCTCAACAAGATATGCCAAATTTCAACTTCGACAGAGTTCAAGAGGTTCCATTAAATTAAATAGTGGAAATGGAAGCAGCACTAATTCCAGAAACACAGGATGTTCTCGCAGACTTAGGCATGGACAAAAATTTAGGTCCTATAAGCAACTAGCTCAAGAATATGCTCAAACAGTTCAGTTAGAATATGGCTCAAACAATCTTACGTCTATCCTGGAATTATGCGAGCTTCTATCGAGCTTCTAGGAGAACAAAACTTTTCTTCCAAGTATTTTAATAGTTCTGAAATAAGTGGAACGGAAATGCATCAAGGATCGCAATCTACCATGGAAGAGACATATTACAGTGATGCAACAAGGGATATTGTGCGTTCTCAAACTGATGAAATAAGCCGGGATAGACTTAAACAAGTGTTCGTTTCAGGATTTCAAAAAATACCTCCAAAAAGGCGAATACTCCACGATGTTTATGAAACGAAACTCATCAGCGAACATAATGACCACATCCATGTCGTGCACGACTGCACCTATCATAACTACACATGCAGATGTAGTTCCAATGACCTCTGGAAATCAAACAGTAAAGTCGGCAGAAGATTTTCTCTACGCGTTATTGCCAGTGTCGAATACTCCATTGAACATTGGATTAATCTCGCAGTGTATCTCGAGACTTAGTTCGCCTCCTGATCAAGTGACCAGTCTGGAGAAGAGTGTCCACAGATAATTATTTGGCGTTGTATGCTCCGGACTTATCGTGCAAAGGGTGTTGGTGCGCGGATACGAGGAAGCGGCCGTGGCAACGCTTTTCTCCCACCTTCGGATACTGTCCCGCCAACACAACGAGTACAGTTATGCCGGAGTGACGGCACTAGTTGTGGATAACCAAACTATATAATTTTATAACGTTTTGATGCTTATTGAAAATAGCCACCCTGGCACATGTGGATTCTGTTTGAACAATATTATTTGGACAGAACTTAATTTAAAATTTAACCTAATTTAAACTGTTCTTATATGCAAATTTCAACTTTTTAACATTTTTATAAAAATTTCATAACTTTTCTACAATTTCTTTAAAATTTTCCTAATTCTAAAAAATTCTAACATTGTACTTATGTAACTAATCTGTACATATTGTAAAACTTTTTAAATCTTTAAAAATTTATTGTAAACTAATCAAAATTCTTGCCAAGAATCAGGGTTTTTTTATTATTTTCATTTTTAAGAGCTTAAAAGAAATTCATCAATCATTGCATCAGTCATCCAAGCATCGATTTTCAGCGCTCAATATCGCCGCCACATGGAATAAATTAATAAGTGAAATAATTACAAAAGCAAAATAAAGGGAAAGAAAATGTAAGTGTTCCGATCTAGTATTAAGTTTTTAAAGTGAAAATAGTGAATGGTTAATATTATACACAAATAATATCTCACCCCATTGGTGAGAAATTTGATTTGTAATTTTTTTTGTTTTTGATATATCTAAAGAATTGAAAATTTTAGTAGAACTGAAATGAATTATTAAAACATTTGTTTTAATTGGGGTATTTTTTTTTTTAATTTACTTCTGGTGCCGTTGCAGAATACATGGTTGCGCAACAGCCATGGACAGATGTAAATCTGTGTGGGGAGGGCTGACCAAGTGAATATTCCATCATCATTCACTAAAAGAGTTTTGATATTCTGTAACCCGTCGTTGTATAATCTAGTGCTGCCGTGATAAAAATTATTTTTGTTTATGACCTGTGTGCCAAGGACCTTTCCCTAGCAGGGGAAAATATTAATGGATTTGTGCCATCTAATTCAATGCACTTATCAATGGCCATTGACCGACAACAGGCTCGTAACAATGCCAATGACTCAGTGGGAGACTATAGAACTCATATGGACAAAAGAGCAAACGGCAAATTTTTAGATTTATACACTCTTTTGATAGCAAAAATCAAAACTGAAAATAGAGAAGATACTATTGAGGAAGACAGAGAAATTAAGATTAGAAGAATATTCCCCTTTAATATGAACAAACATAATAAGATCAACAAGATGTACAACACCTTGTTTAAACATTTCGTCAGCAAAACTATCATCACAACAACATTTAATATAAAGAAGAACATATCAATGACTCAGTGGGAGCCACAACAACTATACTACATATAAGAAATATATAAAATATATATACAAATATAAAATATATATACAAATATAAAATCCACAAACAAAAACAATGTCAAAATTTGAGAAACCGAACACCGCTAAATTGGACGACTTGTCCAAGACTCTCAAGATGAACAAAGGTCTCTTGAATAATGTAAGGAAACATGACCATCAAGTCGAAAAATCCGAAAGAGGAGTCGACAAGAGTGGAGTGGACTTTTGTGGCCCTATTAACGTAACGCTTAAGATTCGTGGCCGTCCTCCAACTAAAATGTATATTGCATTGTTCGTTTGTTTCACTTCAAAGGCTGTACATGTCGAATTGGTGTCCGACTTATCTGCCGATAATTTTATTTTGTCCCCTCCAAACTATACGCGGACAACGCAACCAATTTCGGAGGCGCCAACACAGAACTGAGCCAGTAGAGACGGATGATGGGCGATCAGGCGAAGAATGGAGGAATGGAGTTCATCTTCATACCACCCAGAGCTCCACATTTCGGCGGGCTATGGGAGGCAGCCGTCAAGTCGGCGAAAGGGCTGCTGTTCAAAACCATAGGAACGGCTCTGTTGACGGCGGAAGAGCTGCAAACCATGCTGGCCGAGGTAGAGGCGGTGTTGAACAGCCGATCGATCGCACCACTCAGCAGCGATCCCAACGACGGAGAGGCCCTTACCCCCGCACATCTTCTAATAGGGGAGGCTCAAGGCACGCTGCTGCCCGAATTACGGCCAGAAGGGTCGGTCAAGTTGCGGTGTTGGAGTAGATGGCAGCATGTTTGCGCACTCAAGCGGGCATTCTGGCGCATCTGGGAGAGAGACTACGCCCGAGGCCTACAAGAGAGGACGAAGTGGTCCGAGGACAATCGTCCCCCTCTCCATTGGATGACAGGCCTAATCATAGCCGTAGTGCCAGGAGAGGACGGCAAAATTCGAGTGGCCGACGTACGAACCAGCAGCGGCGTTTATAGGCCGATACACAAATTAGCGTTGCTGCCACATAAATTATTATTTAATACTGTTAAATATAAGCCATTTTTTAAGTTATTAAAACACAATTGAATTAAACCACAAACCAACCGTTTTAAAAATCATTAGAATATACATTGAGACATCGGAAATCATGTTACAATATTTCAGAAGGAGAAGGAAACATTTTCTTGGAAATGGACCCTCATGGAAGCTATTCGACTTGAGAAATCTGTGAAATAATCAAAATTTGAGAAACCGAACACCGCTAAATTGGACGACTTGTCCAAGACTCTCAAGAAGAACAGAGGTCTCGTGAATAATGTAAGAAAACATGATCATCAAGTCGAAAAAGACGAAAGAGGAGTCGACAACCGCTACGTTGAGGATCTAAACAAAATGGACACTGATCTAGATGATCCTTGAACTTCAAACGGGAGCAGCAATCTTGAAGGCAACAATGACAGAAACAGGTGATTTCAGGAAGACCACATCATCATGTTACAATATTTCAGAAGGAGAAGGAAACATTTTCTTGAAAATGGACCCCCATGGAAGCTATTCGACTCGATAAATCTGTGAAATGATCTCTAGAGTTTTTGCGAAATTAGCAAGATTAAATTTAAAGGTTACGCACACGAACGGAGATGCTGTTGGAGCCATCTTCTGCAAAATAACTGTAGCATCAGACATCCATCTCCTAAGAGGAACAGATCCATGGATTACCAATCCTCTCCATCGACGATAGTTCACTTCTCAACACTAACAGCCCGATTCTGAATACTCCCCGGGAGATAATTCCCGGGGAATTTATTTTTCCCGGGAATAAAATCCTCCTATTCTAAACAATCGGGGAGAGCAATAAAAGGGAGAGAGAATTTCGGTTTTTCGAAGTCAGCTGTTTTGCGTCAGCTGTTTTGTTTGGCTAACAATTTGCAAATTATTTTCATGAAGTTTTTAATGTAAAAAGCGAATGAAGTAAATATAAACAACAAATACCTACAAAAAACAATATACAAATGTTCAGTGCTGCGTTTGTGATGATATCTAAAGCAGAAAGCTCTTTGCAATTTCCCCGCTTGTTAAATTGAGGTCAATTCCTCGCTTCCTTAGCGAAGGTGGCTACCAGACGGGTATAGGGAGAGTTTGGGAAACCACAGCTTAAAAAATTTAGTTTAGTGAGTGATTTTATTGAAGCTTCATCTATATAATTAAAAAAAAACTATTTACAGGTGTGTGATCATGAGCTAAAGATACGGTACGATGACACCTACCATCCTGGTGCGTGGCAAGACTCATTTACTTGAAATTCCAGCAAATTGCGAGCTTACCTTGACGAAAAAATCTATCCCTTCCCAAAGGCTGACAAATGTTTTATACTTTTATCATTTAAATATTAAATACTTTAATTTTTTAGTACAATTCCCATAAAATTTGTTGGCGGAATTTTCCGCAAAATTTGTCATCAATTTCTCCCTTTTATTTACATTCGTAATACCTACTTTATTCCGGGGGAATTTTTCCTCACTTTCGAAGTTCGTTTAGAATAAGGGAATAGGGAGAAGGGAAAAAATTCCCGGGGAGATTTCATTTAGAATAGGGGAACAGGGAATAGGGAAAAAATTCCCGGGGAATTGCCATTCAGAATCGGGGCGTAAATAGGCATATCGAGCGGCTGAGTGAAGGAGTCAGATTGAAGCATGTAAAATTTGGACATAATGATACTAAATTGTCGTTGAAATTCCCAGGACTAGACGAAGCCACTATAAGATCTGTGTACAAGGATCGCCCTCCACCTGAGCATTTCCCTGAATTTATTAAATTAACTTTGACTCTGCAGAAGAAGTGGTAAGTCAGGATTCTGTTTTACAATATTCCATTGTGGTTACAAAGTAGTTAACTCGATGTGTATAATTTTCCAAGATCTGCAAGAAGTCCAAGACGAAGTGGTGAAAGGAAAAGAATTACAGTTCAAATTTCAATGTTTATACGAAACTTCAGTGCAAAATGAAATGACGAAAAACATCAACATTCGATCCGAATATTTGGGTTTATGTGAAATATCTGTGAATTCAAACTATTAAAAACATAAAAAATACTACAAATATTAATATTGTTATATGTTTAAGATGCAATCACAGGGTGCTTAATACAAATAGATGTTTGGTTTATTAATACACCCTATACTCCGTTGAAATTCAAATTTTTTCTTTTAGCGGCGGTTGTAATCTGTAATTTATCGTATTAAATAATTGCTAGAGTTGTACTGATACAGTTTTGCCAATGCATCAACTGCTTAGTAGAGTAAGTATGAGTTTTATCTGTTTTTTTTTTATATTAATTTTATACACGTTCTAGTGTTTCCCAACCTACTATAACTATTGCTTTTCTGTTTTAAGATTTACTTGTAATTTTTCAATTGTTTTCATTTAATTTCCTTATAATGGCACATTTTTGTTTTGTTTTGTGTTATCCATGATATCTTTTGTTTGATGATGAGGTTTTGTGAATACGTATGATAATACTGTCTCTCTAAATGGATGGTGATGTTTGTTGTGGTTGTTGTTATCCATGAATATGGCAAAGTGAGGAAGTATTTTAACAATACTATGTATATAGTTATGTGTATGCGTATGTGGTTGTGACCTTGTGTTAATACTATTTATTTTACTTATATCAAAATTGGTATATTTCAAGTCTTGTTCAAAAAGTGTATTTGTATGTGTTTTGATGTTTATTTGTAAAAATTGACATTTTCCTAAAAGAAATTGTATGTGGTTTTTTGTGAGGAGTGTGAGTTGTTTTATAAGTACATTAGTGTAAAGTGTGGGGAGGAAAAATGAGTATCAATAAACAAGTGAAGGGAATTAGAGATAAATCATCTGTTGTAGTTAAAACCATTTTTATAATTTTATACATCTTTAGATGTACATTTGTTATATTTCTATCTTATAAATAAGCACGTTGTTCTTGTTCTCTTTATCTCTCTCATTATCTTTTCTACATATTATTAATCAGTGAGTATGTATGTATGGATTTGCTGGCAGAAGGCGCTTAAAGAGATTTAAAATTGGACCTTATACAGAGGCTTAATAAAGCTGCAATCATTGCCTGTCAAGTGCAACCAAGTGCAACAAGTCCACTAAACCATATTTAACATCTAAGTTATAAGTCGGTTGAGAGATTCCTTCAAAACATATATTTTTTTTTAAACTGAGAATTGTTTTAAAAATATGTGATTTATCGATAACTTAATTCTTAACTATGCTAAGTATAAAATTCAAGTTTTACAGGAAACCTTGTAATATAGATTTCATATATATGCTAAGTTTATGTTTCTCTATAGCTTCTGTTTGTGATTGACTAATCATTCTTATATTTTAATAGTGTATAAATTGAAGCAAAACTTTGTTGGGGATCTTTTTATCGACGACATAGCACACTTTAGAGTTAAGTTATCGATATAGACATTTTAGTTTAGCCAAATTTTAATTTTTTTGCAATGTCGCGCCATCACAACCATGCAGCAAAACCCTACATACATAACAATATAAAATAGATATTTCTTACGTTTTGTCTTAACAAAAATATAATACAATTTACATAGATAGGGGGCGGGGCAGGGGCTGGGGCGTGTATATCAACAAATAAATCTCTCTTCTACTAAATCGAACCATTGTGGGGATTTATACATAAGGGCCAAAAAACAAAATGAATTATTACATGTATAAAAAAGCTACCTGTGAGGCTCCTTGTATTTGTTGTGATGTCTAAAAAGGAGGACTAATGCACGCCAACTCCTGTAGTACTATTTGTTGTGTTGGTGCTGCTGGCGGCATTGGGATTAGTGTTGGAAGAAGATATTGCTGTTTTGTTATTTTCTGCATGATTCAAGTCCAGCCTTTGTACCTCTGTCTCTAATTGCTGTATGCTATTCTTCGCCACCGCCACCGTCGCCGCCGCTGTAGTGTGAATATTGTTGTGATGATTGTTGATCAATGTTGTTACTGATGTTTGCTGCTGCATCGTAGTATTGGCAGTGATGGTTGTTGAAGTTATAGGTGTTGTTTTAGTTGTTGTTGTTGGCGTCGTGTTAGTTGCTGTTGCATGGATTGCTGAGGTTTTTTTGGTATTGTTCAGTTCATTTTGTTGTTGTTGTTGCTTATCATCCTGATTAACATTGCCTGAAGAGGAGCCGGAGCTTTGTTGTGACTTTTTATCTTTAGACTTTTTTAAAGCACTTAGTAGGGCATTTTTTTCCTTATCCTTAGTCTTGCCCTCCTTGTCCTTGTCTTTGTGTTTGTTATTCTTTGTGAAACGTGGAAATATACAGCCGTTTGGCAAAAAACCACCTAATTTTTCCTTTTTTGTGGGAGGATTGACAACGACGACAGGAGTGGTGGTGGTAGGAGGAGCATTATTTGTATTAGTATTTGTGGTCGGCGGCGCTTTTGCAACGTTCGCCGTCTGCGACTGTAACTCTGCAGCGATGGGGGAAGCGATGGTGCTGGCCGTGGTAGTGTCAGCATCATTTGCATTCGGTGAAACTTGGGTGGCACAACCATTTGTATGTGTGTTTGCTAACATTTTTCTTTCCACTGCAGTGCAGTTGTTAGCATTGAGCTGATTATTTAAGTCGTTCTTGTTATGCATAACACCAACACCATCACCACCACCGCTGACATTCGAATCTTGGCAATCTTTGGGCTCATTGCCATTACTTAAAACATTATTAGCCAGCAGCATACAATTTTTTCGTATATTGCTGTCGTGGCCTAGTTTTTCTTGATCATCATCAATAGACATTTTGTTATCTAGTTGTTCGGCCAGCATGGACAACGATGCAGTAGTGTCTGCATCTCCTTCGCCTCCAATATTATTTGTAGATCTTTCATTCGTCTGAGACTCTGGCATAATAAGCCTTCTACTGCGGGGCGGAGTACCCTCAGACATTTCCCCCAACATAGTATTAGAGAACATTTGCTGTTGTTGATGCGTAGGTAATGCACCAGCAGGGTTGGTAAAACCAGCACCAGCACGACCATTAGTAGCTGCATTCGTTGACATGTTATGATAATGCTGTTGCTGTTGTTGCCTTTGCTGCAACATTTGCTCTTCCCGTTCTCTATCTCGTTGAGCCTGGACTGCATTCCATACGTCCTTTAGTTCTCCAGAAATATCACGATCCTTAAGAATAACAGCATTTCTGCAACAACAACAAAATAAAAATAAAAACAAAATTGATGATTAATAAAAGAACACACACAAACAGAAGTACATATTTGCCAGTGTGCCATCCGGATCAGTTTCGGATCCGATACTGATCCGTTTCTACGGACATTTTATCCAAATCGGATTCCGTATTGGATTCCATATCGGATCCGATTTCGTGTGAAATACCTTTTGAAAAAAGGACCGATTTTTATCCGATTCGGTACGAAACGGAATCCGATTCTGATTCCGGATCCGAAACTGATTTTCTTTTCGGATCCGAAATCCGTTTTGTCGGATTTGAAATGGGTCAGTTTCGGATCCGATTTCAGGGAATTTTTTTTTTCGGATCGAAAACGAGTCAATTTCAGATCGGTAAAACGGATTCCGTTTTGTCGGATCCAAAACTGACCCGTTTTTGTGCACATTGGTTTGTAATTTTTTTTTTTTCAAATATTTAGTCAAAAAGGAGACATCCAAGCTAAACAGCTGACTTCGAAATTTAAAATTTCTCTTCCTTCTTATTCTCTTTCCCGACTGTTTAGATCGATTTTACTGCTTGGAAAATGAATTCCCGGGAACATTTCTTATTGGAAATATACAGAAATGGGCTGTATCTTTATAGTCTTCTCCCGTAATATGGCTCGTATTTAAGAAAATAATCCCTTCCAATTCATACCAATAGTTACAAAGCACCTCCCTCCCTCACTCTCAGAAAGTGATTAAGGAAGATTGAAAAAGATTAAAGAAGATCAACAACTGACCAGATATTCACACTTAGGCAAATCCTGGAAAAGACTCAAGAGAAACTGATCGACACGTACCATCTTTTCGTCGACTATAAAGCTGCCTTCCACAGCCCGATACGGCAGAAATTACTCGAAGCCATGGCTGAGTTTGATATACCAGTGAAGCTGATACGCCTTTGCGGAATGACGCTGACTGACACGAAGTTTTCAGTGAAGTTTGGCAAGGACCTTACGGAGCCATTTTACACCAGATGAGGCCTATAACAAGGCGACGGCCTATCGTGTGACCTCTTCAACATAGTGATGGAGATGATAATGAGGAAAGCTGCAGTAAACACAAGTGGCACGATATTCAACAAAAGCCACATGCTACTCGCGTACGCTGATGACATAGACATCTGAGTTCTTCAGCCAACAAAACTCATCCTAGATGCTTCCACTACAAAATTCCAGATTGCGCAAGGATCAAGGAAAAAGGAAAATGATTTATCAACATCTTTTATAAATCAACAAGCCAGCTGGCGCCATCTTTGGTGGAATTTGGCGGCGTAAAAACTCACAACAACAACATCTAACAATCCTTGACAGAAAGCTTGTTATCTACATAGGGAACGAACAGAGTTGCCAACAATGATCGTATGATAATCGGATTATATGCCCGATCGAGTGCCGATAAATAGAAAATCTTACTTAAACTTAATTTCCCTTTGCATGGGATGGGATAGCTTCTCGCGTTGTTGTGAATTAACACGCTTTCTATTTTTAGATTCACAACTAACGGCACCTACTTGTTTATGGACGAATGCGAACGCCACTGTTTGAGAAGCTCTTACTAGACACGACGATTGAATCGACGCTTAATACTGCGAAGTTGCTGTCAACAACATTCGAGGGGAGCCGACAATGAAAGAAAATTTTATTTATTTTTTTTTTTTTTTAAGATGACTGGAGCCAGGTTTGAACCTGCGATCTCCCGCATGGTAGTCGCGTGTTCTAACCACTATGCCACGGCCGGTCCCAGAAAATCAATATAAATAATTATCACCCCAGCTACCACCAGCTGTTACAACAACAACAAGGTAGACATTATTGTTCGAAAATTTCGGGATGTGACTGCAGCCTTCTCAGGTATACAGAAGGAATCAGCGAAGTTGGGTCTAATGGTGACAAGGACAAAACGAAATTATTAGTTTCAACGAACAAATAATCTACTCGTTTGGGAAACTGCGTGAACGTTGAGTACTATAATTTCGAGGTGGTAGATAATTTTATCTACCTAGGCACCGCCATCAACAAAAGAAATAATTTCAGCCTAAAAATCCGCAAAAGAATCCTGCTTGCTAATAAATGCTATTACGGACTAAGCAAGCGACTCAATGACAGAGCCCTCTTTCGACGAACAAAAATCCACCTACTGGTTCAACCTGGTTCTACCTGTCTTGACGTACGGTTCAGATTCCTGAGTTATGACACAAGCAGATGAATCGGTTCTGGCGTATTCGAGAGAAAAATACTCCGTAAAATATATGGGCCCATCATCGTTAACGGAGAGTATCGGCGTCGTATGAATCATGAGCTGTACACTGACATTGACGTGGTCAGACGCATTAAGAAGCAGCGGTTGCGTTGGCTAGGTCATGTTTTACGCATTGACGAAAATGCTCCAGCTCGAATAGTCTTCGACAATGAACTCAATGGACGGCGCAGAAGAGGGCGACCCAAACTCCGTTGGAAAGGCCAGGTTGCTGAGTATCTTACAGAACTTGGTGTGACTAACTGGAGAAAAAGCGCAAAAGATCGAGGCGCTTATAATATTTTTCTACGTGCGGTATATAACCCAGTGGTATTGCAAAGTAGTGCCAGCTAAATAAGTAAGTAAATAAAGTAGCAACTTCTTATGACAAAAACAAAAAATACTGGTTACTTCTGATGCTTTTTATATATTTCTCTTGCCTATGGGTGATGTACATTAGACCGGGTCGGTCCCCATAGAAATTTTTTTTCTTCAAAGTCGAGGTAAAATATTAAAGATCACCTCGAGACAACTACAAAAAAAACAGCCAAAATCGTTTTTTATCACTGCTTTTTTGTTTGTGGCTCAATCGTAACATACAAGGTGTATAGGTTTCGACGAGTACTATATTTGTCCTATAGATGTCGCTGACAAACGACATCATCTTGTAATGATGGCCTCATTTAGAGCGATTTCTACCCCTAAAATTTAAAAATATTTTTTCCAAGGATTAAAGCCCTTTAAAAACCAAGAACATTTTGCTTTGGAAGTATACAGTTTTATTCAAAAACATAAAAGTTACGTATGATAAAATGTATGTAGATGTATTTTTTTTTTTGAAGTTGTCTCGAGGTGATCTTTAATATTTGCCCTCGACTTTGGAAATTTTTTTTGTTACCCGGTCTAATGTCCATACCAGAGTATGACAAAATGTATAATAAGAGTACTGTTGGAAGTATTAATGTCCAAACATGTACATGTGTAAAGAGTAAACGATCAAACCATGCCCATACCCGCACTCACTTGTGCAATGGTATACCCTAGTACACGAGAACCCAGCACATGTTGTTACAAGTGTTGCTGGTGTTGGGTACTAGTTATACATGTCAAATTTCTATTTCTGTTCCGTAGAGTATGGGAATGTACAGGAGTACACATGAGTACTCATGTCACTCGTAGTGCTTAGAAGTGTTGACGAATGTAAGAACGATCAAACACGATGATCTATGATGATCATTTTCGTAGATAAAAAACCTCATAATTAAGTTGAGTCTGCTTCGGCTTCTGACCTCATGTGCGTCGAGTGTATTTTGTGTATACTTGTGAATGAGAAACAAAAGTAAGGGTAGGTAGAGGTAACGATCGTTATAAATGGTGTGCAAACATGTCTTTTACGTTCCAAATATGCTTAGTCGGATCAATGAACGAGCTCAATTGTAAAATTTTTTAAACAGCGAGGTATGATTTTTATGTATTGTCAGTTGTTAAATGAAATATTTTAAATGAAACAATTTCCGCCCATATATATAAAAAAAATTGGAATAAGATCATATGGAAAGAATAGCACCACATGAATGCCACAATTTTCAATTTCAGTATTATGAATAATTTGTGTAATGGCAACATCACATGTTTAAATAGAGCCTCCCCCTATACTACGTCTTCACCACCACCAATTTTGTGTTCCAATTTCATAGTAGAATGCTTAATATAGCCCGGATGGATTTTTCGTCGCAATCAATATATGTAGATAGTATAAAGCAACAGCTTCATCTTGATAGAATTTTCTAAAATACTTTCAGCTGCTGATTAATCGATGACACGTCAAAATGTGTAACATTAATTAAAAAACAAAAAAAGCAGTCTTTGCCGTTTGGCGCCCCATAATATGTTCCAACACTTCAATATTTGTTGGCAACAACATACTTTTTTGGCAATTGCCATTAAATGAACTATGACAACTAGACAACATTTGCCAAATGTGCTCATAGATCAACATGTTAGTGGTGTCGTCTTCATATTATGAAAATGTCTTAATAGAGGATGAGATACTGATATACATCTCATGAAAGAAGGCAACATATGACAATTATAATTGTCACCGACAATTAGCGTAAAATTGCACATTTGTTAGAGATTTGTTAAGCGGTGGTGCTAAGAGATGTGCCTACTTGTCCAATTTACATCCAAAGATGCAGCAGGCAGGCAGGCATCAACATCAACATTTTACTAATTAGCAAACAAAAGACATTTCTTAAGTGCAATAATACAGAAAACGTTCACAGCAAGAAATTCATATAATTGGTCAAAAACAAATGTGTCTGAACTCTGGCAGACTACGACCACGACACAGCTCACTCATAATAGAGTTTTACATTTGTTTTAAACATTTTCCTACAGTGCCAACAGACAATTTCAAATTTATATCACAATGGCACATAATTAATTTTGCACCAATACATTGCAATCATCCTTGTAAATAAACCTGTTTTTAACGTTTTGCAATTTTATATTTCATATTTTATAAATTTATATTAAACGTGAGAGGAAATTCAATAAAAGTCAAGTACATATGTACATTGAGATCGAGAAATAGGCTAGATCTTTAAGTGAGGTACATATATTCGCCTTCAATGCACATTTTTAGCCTCTTAGCCCTTAGATATATAAATATATGTTAAAAAAAAAACAAATTGATTTTTTTCTACTCCAAATAATTTATGTATATGATGCTGTCTGTCTATTACTATATCTCGAGAAGGGAAACATACAATGTCTTGATAATTTTCATTTAAAAACTACAAGATGACAAACACAATCCAATGGCCGAAAATACGCGATACATTCCCGTCAATTGTTGTTATATATATATATATATAGACGGAGGTCGTACATGAAATGAAGTCTTTCCACATGTGTCTATAAACATATGGTGGTGTCGTATAAATTCATCCTGATGAGGCTGCCACACGTTGAGACGCTTTATTTTGTATACAGTTGGTGTTGGTTGACTTAACTGACACTAGTTGTGGTATTTGGCTATCATCAACAAAAAAAAACAAAACGCAGGCAACGCGCAAATAGTATGGACCATTTCATTAAAAAAAATGTTGTGACTAGAATTGAGCAAGCCAATTTGTAAAATGTCTACGAAAATTTTCTCTAGATTACTGTCTGAAAATTCTTCACAAAGATCACATCAATGACTCATTTAACATTTAAAGTTATATTTCTCAACACATTTTTGTGTCTGGGCGCAGATAAGCTTAATAAAAATTAAAAATAGTCTTGTAATAATAGATAAAAAAGGGCTATATAAAAAGCTGATATGTCTTAATGCGGCTTTAAAACTTGGAATTGGCTTCTTTAGTATACATAGATATATTAACATACATAGCTAGACAGCGTTTTTTTTTTAATATATTTTACATTTAATTTTATTTGTAAAATATGAACTTAATAGACAATAAAGTAAATTTAAAAAATTGTGATATTTCAAAGATAATTGCTTTTATTATAATAGTGTCCATTGGATGAACCGATGTAATAAGCTCATCCGATGAGGGCAGTTGAACGTGTAACTGTGACCAATAAGCGTACATATTTTACAAAAATTTGAACTCACACCAAGACTCATTTAGTCAAAACAAAATTCTCCCTTATGCCTTTGTTTGATACAATCTAATAAATGTTCTACACATTTATACACGTCTTCAACCCGTCTACAATCTTCTGACACATTGACCACTAAATGCTTTATGGCATCTAATATTTCAAAACATATATTTCATGCTATTTGAAAGCTTGCTGTATCTGTGTACATCATTAAGGTTTCCACGCATTTACAGACTCCCACAGAAATGCGGAACATACATTGTGTTTATTTAACCCAATTTTATTATAAACAAATGCCATATCTAAATATAAACAATTTTCTAATAAACATAAATTTAAATACAACCAATTTGTATACACATAGTCTCAATATATATGTGTATGTTTACGGGCACAATTATTTCAGCACTGCCGGAAATGTTATTAGGCAAAATATTTGAGCGAAATTATAGCAAATGACCCTTTTAGACGTATTTTAAGAAAACTTTCTTTTAAAGTCTTCTGAGACACATTAAATGTAGAAATTGTTAATCATTTTGTATTTAAAATCGAATAAATAATATTTTTCAAAACCCAATTTACAATACATTAAATTACCCTAAAATACATATATGGCCGTGTTCGCAGTCTTTCACATTACATTTGTACACACTAATTTGAAAAAATTGGTTTGGAATAAGTTAAATGCTAATTTTTTATGCATGGAAATTATAAAGCTTAACAGTGTGCACATTTTCTTCAAAGAAATTTTTTATCTAGGTCCTATGGTTTTCATGGTATAAGCTGTTAAAGTCGGTCTTTCACATTACAAATTTTGGAAGTCACTTTTGAGGTAGACAGATACTTTCTAAAAGTTCTGCTCTTATAGACAACGGGTTGTCCCCGTACTTTTGGAGATAAAAGTTGAATAATGAAGAAAGGAAATTGCATTTCAATGGTTTAAATATGTTGCTTAGAAACCTCAGTAGGACTTAAAATATCAAGTCTTTCACATTACATCGAAAGTCTTTCACATTACATCGTACAAATTTTTGCATTTAAAAACGATTTTTTATGCTTATAAATGCTTCTTAAAGAATTTTTTTACAACCATAGACCAATAATACGTCTTGGGACTAAGGCATCGTAATAAATATCATGGTTTGGGAGGTGGGGGTAGAGCGATTTGTGACAGGTGGGACATCAGCTTTTTATGGCAAAAAAAAGAAAGGTGTCAAAAAATTCGAAAACAGCATGACAATATTTAAGGGCGGACCCATACCTGGCAGTGTTCGCGAAAATTTTTTGGTGTGTATGCAATAAGAAGTGTCTAAAAAATTTAGCACCAATGTTTTTTTTAGTCGAAAATTGAACCCTAGCATGTTTTTTTCTAGTAACCTTTAAAGTTTTATGTCACCATTGTTCCGCATGCCAAATTAAACTATAACATTCTTTTGAAAACGGTTATATTTGCGGAATTATTAAAAAAATGCAAAAACAAAGTTATTCAAACTCTATTTTTATTTTGTTTCTCTTTTGATGTTTCATTTATTTTTTAAGGTTGATTATATCCTTCTTTGGAAGTTGAAAAAATGCGGATATTGACGGACTCTTGCTGTATTTGATGGGCCGACGTAATATCTCCAATATTTTTTGTGTTCAAAAAAAATTCGGCAACATTTAATATATTGTTTATTTCACAAAAGTTTTCATCAGTGACTTCTTCGACAAAAATGGCTGAAGGTGTAAGGTTGAATGCATTTACGTAGTCTTTGCGACGTCTTTCTACAAGAGTCTCACGATCCTTTCTTGGCATTTCACTTTCTGTCAATTTACGGTTTTCTCTCAATTTACGCATAGCTTCTGCCCTCTTTCTTTTGTGTTCTTCGTATTTACCATTCTTTTTTAGCTTTTCGATAAAATTT
This sequence comes from Muscina levida, assembly GCA_964034835.1. Classification (NCBI taxonomy): domain Eukaryota; kingdom Metazoa; phylum Arthropoda; class Insecta; order Diptera; family Muscidae; genus Muscina; species Muscina levida. The sequence goes on along the minus strand of OZ035883.1, from coordinate 24,956,468 downwards.
TTATTTTTTCCGCACTCGTGAGTGGATCCTATCAAAAAAAAAATTTTTTTTTTTTTTTTTTTCAATTGGTCTTTCACATTACACACATTTGATGGTAATTTAATCTGACAAACCAGCATTAATCTTCAAAAACACCACCCATTCCAAATATTAGGAACTCCTGCTCAGAAAAATTTTTGTTTTCATAACAAAACACCAGCGTGCAACCACCGTTATTAAACTTTTTCAATATTAGTCTTTCACATTACACCGAAATTGCGCAGTTTTCAATGCCATCAAATGTGCATTAAAAAATTGTTTTTAAATTTTTTTTTTGTTTTCAGAACTAAAACAATTCTTTATCTATATATTGCAAAAGAAAACAATGCAATTTTCTGAGCAAAATAGGTTGTTTTTACCTTTTTCTGTGAGCTATCCATTTTGTTTGATATTTTAGTTTAAAGCTTACTAGAAAAAACATGCTGGGGTTGCCACGGTTTTGCAATTTTGACCAAAAACAGATTGTGCCAGATTTATTAGACACTTCTTATTTCATACACACAAAAATTTTTTTGCAAAAGTCACAAAAATATTTTTCCCCTCTGGTTGACATTTTCCCGAACACGGCCATATGTATGTAAAATGAAAGATAACAATAAATCTATAAATAATAAATCAATTGATATACAATATCGATTTAATTCCTTTTGCAAAACACAAGCAAATTTTATGTGTATGTACATTTCCACATCCAAACCAAGCGACGTCTGCCAAGATACACACACAGTCAAAAAGTTGCTATGCAAGAGGCGAAGAGACACCACATAAATCTTTAAACATTTGTGTGCAGTTTGGCAGTTGTAGTGGCAGAAAATACAAACTGGTAATTGAGCATGATAGTTGGCCGTAGCGGTGTGAGAAACGCAAATAAAAACAACAATGCAATGGCGTCCGTCGCATCGTTAGCAATCAGCAACCATTGGCTGAATAAGGGCGAGTGTCGCAAAGGACGATGATAAGGTTTTTGCAAGTAATTCTTAGAATTATATCAAATCGACGCTTTTTAGGAAAAATTTATATATGTATTATAATTTTTTTTAAACTAGAATATGAATCCTTATTAATTAAGGCCTATCAATTAAGCTTTAGTTCTAGTATTTAGGGCGTTGTCTCCTTATATTACGTTAAATCTGTATGATTCCTATTTGATTATTATATGTATTTACCTCACTAATTTGACTCCAGGATTCATGGCTTCCACAAAATCACACATAAGTTCTACCATTGCTCGTCGTTCTTCTGGATCTTTACTGTGTCGTCCGGAATCCTTAAGTACTTCGGGATTAGCCATAACAGCGAAAACAATGGGAGGACTGCGTGGACTGCCGGGAGGAACCTTAAAAGATAAATATTTATATTACTAAAATGTCAAAAGGGCATATTTTACGATATCGACTACAGATAATAGTGTTGCCAAATGGTTTTGTAACAAAAGCGTTTGTTAGCATCTTAGGAAAAAAACAATGAAACGTTAATTTTGATTATTGGAGATTTCTTTTTTGGAATAGAAAAAATATAAAATCTATCAAAATGTGGAGTTGTTCGGTATGGCAAATAAAGCGTTAATATAATGAATAAAATAATACGAATCTTATTCCGAACTTGTATTATTTTATTTTATTTTATTTATTTATTCATTTATTCAGTAATACTAAGCCTATAAGGCAAAAAAAAACATATTACACAGCAATACATTCCTGAGTATTCAAAAGATCTTAGAGCTAATAATCATACTTATACAAAAGGTATTTCAATTTAGTGAGCAATATAAATTAATACAATACTGAGTATTCAAAGATCTTAGAACTAATCATTCTTATACAAACATATTTCTATGAATAAGAAAAAAAAAATAAATACAATTTCGATAACAATTACAAAGTTGCTAAAAATAATTATAATAATTATTTAGTAATTACTAAAAATAAGTTATGTATTTCCTACTGGGGAAATTGAAGCTTAAAGAACTTTATTGTCGATCAGTAAGATAGAAAATATGTACAGTGAGTCCAAAAAGTTTTGACACACCACCCTGTGGAAAATTTATTTGAAATGAAATATTTTTCAACTAACTTACAAAAAGAGAGAAAACGCTATTATTTAGAATGTACTATTTGTTAAGTTTTAACACAAAACAGAAAAGATTCTCTTCATATTTAAATATCCTCAATATAAGCAAAAGTAAAAAAAATTGATTGATTGACGTTATTCCAAAATGATTCTGGTTCATTTACACAGCGTTTAGCGAACTCAAGTCGCTTCTTTTTGTTCACCTTCGAAATGAAAGGCTTGCGTTGAGGCACTCGTCCATAATAACCAGCTTTATATAACGTATTTCTAATTGATTGCGGGTTAAAATTTGTATTAAAGAATTCCTTCATTTGCTGACATAATATCACAGCCTATAAAAAAACTTAACTTAATTTGCCTTTACACCCCATCAATGAGGTATGGGATAGCTTCTCGCGTTGTTGTGAATTAACACGCTTTCTATTTTTAGATTCACAACTAACGGCACCTACTTGTTTATTGACGAATGCGAACGTCATTGTTTGGGAAGCTTTTACTAGGCATGCCGATTGACTCAACGCTATACTGCACCGTTGCTGTCGACAACAATCGAGGGGAGCCGACAATGAAAGAAAATTTTTCTTTTTAAGATGACTGGAGCCGGGAGTTGAACCTGTGATCTCCCGCATGGTAATCGCGTGTTCTAACCACTATGCCACGGCCGGTCCCAATACCACAGCCTATACCTTTGGATTTTGATTCACTGTCGCAACCACAACACGATCCTGGCGTGGTGTCAATATTTTTGGACGATCAGATCGACATCACTGTCTAATTTGCCGGCATTTATGTAATGTTTAAAGATGTTTCGGCAGCTAGACAAAAAGGCCAATTTCGCAGTAGCTTTTATTTTTAACGTTAAGAAGGATGAAACCGTCACAATCTATGTGGACAGGCTTTGGCATCAAAGTTTATAAATTCGAGATTGGTTAACAAGTGAAGGATGGCGCTCTCAACACTGCCGAAAAATAGTGTTCGACTCTGATGGGTCTCTGGAAACTCTGGTGACTTACTAGGGAACAAGATGGCAGATGAATTAGCTCGGAAAGGTTCATCACTGGAAACCGACCAATCGGATGGAACAGTGCGACCGCCAATGTGTTACAGTATGACCTCGGTTACTGCAACTAATAAAACCAAGGCAGTTGCAAGAGTTGCGGTTGCTGCATTGTTGTTACAAACAATATCTAGTTTATAATTGTCCTAAAGTTAATTTTGTGCATAATTATTTTATTTTTTTAAATAAAACAACTTTAGTGTTATCAATTTACTTCGAAAATGATAATTTTTCAAGGAAATCTGGAAACCGTAAATAAAATAATAATAACAATAATAATAATTTAATTCATTTTATTAATAGTATAAAACACAAAGCATTACATACAAAAAATATGTAATTTAATTAAACAAATAAAAATAAAATAAATAACACATTCTTATGTACAAAATATGAGTCTGTTTTTTGGCTCTGCACTGAAGTTTCGCGAAGATCTTAAAGAAACAAAACTTCTTTTAAACCGATTTTGCTTTCTTCAGCCTTTCTTCTTATTGCAGAAGATTGATTAATTGATTACTTTTACCTACATAAATTGCATTTATATCGTACAGTTTACTGCTCAAAATTTTATGTTTTGGGAACCCTTGACTTTTTTTCTTCTCTTTTATATTTTTCTAATTATATTGTTGCTTACAATGACCTCTTAATTTTATTTTTCCTATTTATCGTTACCTTAATATACAAAGGCCCTAACTCATGAAAAACGAAGTTTACAGGAGGAGGAAAAAACTTAATAAAACAAGAAACACACCAGATACAAAAACATTTAAAATGCAGTTTTTATTATTAACATCAGACAAATTGAAAATTATAATCATTTTTTTTAATATTTATCTGATGTATCTGATGGTGCTCTGTCAGAATCGACAAAAATTTTGCTAAATTTATTAATAAACGTAAAATTTTTATTTTTATATTCTGTTATTTTAAAATATTTTATTTTATATTTTGTTATTTAGAAAAAAAATTTTAATTTATGTAAATACACCTGAATATTGTAATGATCTTTGTAATATTATAAATTGGTCAACAATAGGCTTTATATTGCAATAAAGGAAAATGAAATTGAATGTTTAATGAATTAATGGCATCCTTGAACTTTATTTTAGGCAAATCCTGATCAATGCTAGTGATTTCAATTTCCTTTTCGCTTTCAACATCTTCATCTTCAGTTGCATGATTTGAGCTATTTTCTCCAAATATCCAACCATTAATTTCTTCATTTGTAATGTCGGGGGGGTAATTTTATGAATATAATCAGACACTGAAGTAATCATTGCTTGTTCACTGAGAATTTCAGTTCTAATAGTTAAAAAAAAAAACTAATGGCGAAATTTAAAAGTTGCGTTTACTGAGTCACAAAATTTTGCCAAGTTGCATACACTGAGTCTATAATGTGAATATTTTAGTCGTTGCAATAATCGAGGAGCTGCGCTCATCGAGAATTGCAGTAAAAGAGGTCATACTGTATATATATACGAAATTTTAAGTCGTCACATAGGACGGTTGGCAAATGCATCCTGGGAACACCGCACAGACTGCGTTGTAACACAGGATATTTGGATAAGACTGGATGGAGAACGATCCAGAACAGAAAGTCTGTCAGACGACTTACTGTCATAATTACACGATACTGTGACGTTAGGGACATTACATCGGACTGGAAGACGAAACATGAGTACTACTGCAGACTGTGTGACGATAAGTAGGAAGTTGAGAGATTTTTTGGTAGTCAAAAAAGAATCAAGGGCAAAGAACCAGTGTTCCCATGTAATCTTACTAGTTTTTTGTCTTTAGGTATAAAGTCGAAGGAGATAACATACAGAAATAATTCTCTCCTTCTGTTCTATATTTTTTAGATCTTGTAAATATTTTATTAGCTTCCTTACCATAATGGTCTCCGAGTGGTGTAATGACATTACCTTGCAATGCGTCATTACTAGTCCCCAACCTAACCTCTTGTCATCCCAGCTACTTCCTCGAGCTGTTACTTCATTCTACGTATAGGACAGTACAACCAAAAAAAAACAAAACAATTTAAAAATCACAGGTACGAATCCAAGCAGAAACTTTAGAAGATTACTCTTTCTATTACTACAAAAACGATAACGACATCCAGCCAGTAGTTGGTAAACGCACGAAAGAGGTATGTACGCGCTTTTGCACGTTTTGCAATATCTGCATCCCTTTTTGTCCTTCAGCCTTAGCATTAGTAAATAACTACCATTTGGCAACACTGGGGAAAACAATAATCCTATCGACATTTGCTGCAGCCTTAACATAACCTCAAAAATATCCTTATTATAACAAGTCTACATTATTCACTGTTACTTACCCTCATGCCACCATACAACGGTATGGGATCACTAGGCTCCTGAGGTATAACAATACGCGTCCAACTTAATACATTTATAAACAGCTCCTCGCCATTCTCCGTTGTTGTGCGTATACACATATGAGGCTGCGGGGGATTCTTGAAATGTCTGTAGGCACGCGAATGTCGATAGCTATGGGGCGGTGGCGATGATGCAGCTGCCGCTTGAAGCAAACTTAAACCAGGGCTAAGTTGTTGCATTGAATTGGGAGAACCCGCCGCCGTCGAGGAATTTTGTTGGCTTAAGGAATCACCGTATTCTGCCGCCACTCTTTCGTCGTCATCTTCACGTTCTTGATGTGTTCTACTGTCATATTCATGTTGTTGACCAGCTGCCGTAGGCGAACAAGGAACATTAACGGTAGAGTTTACATCACTACTTGGTGACAATGTTGTTGATGATGATGAAGAACCCTGAGATTGCAAATATTGCGGTTGATGTTGTTGCTCCGATTGTTGTGTATGCGATGAGGTTAGAAAACGAAATGAATTCAATTCTTCGTCGGTGTCGTTTAACGATTCAGCAGTGGTGCTGTCGATATCAGCGTTGCCATCTTTAAGGGTTGCTGCCACCGCCGCCATAATGTCGTCAGCTTGCGTAGTCGTCAGTACGGCTGTGGACGACGGCTGTTCTGTTCTTGCTGCTGCGGCTGCTTTGATGCCAGCCGACATTATGGTGAATTCGTCGTTGCCTGTTTTTCTTTTTCGCTGTTGTTTAGCTGATTTACCTGTGAGACACACACACACACAGTCACGGCTTATAGCCGATCAAATTGTATGCAGCAGCGCAAATATAACACACACGCAAACTTTTAGGCCCAGCTCTAGCAGTTTTTTTATAGAACACAATGTTAAGTCTTCGCAAATTATAAATCAATTGCGTTTAATTAATGATATTGCCATAGATTATTAAATTCTACATGATTTTTATTAATTTTCTGCACTTTTGTTGCGAACATGTAGGATGTATAGTTGTCTCAGTCTTGCTACTTTGTTGTGTACAGGGTTGGCCGTTTATAAAGAAAACTTATCGGCCAGCAGTGTTGTTGTTATTGCTTATCGAGAGGTATGTTCAGTGTAAATTCTTCGCTTATGTTACGACGATGCAAGGTTGCATTTTGAGCGTACTATTATTTCAGGTTATTTCTTAATTTTTCTTTCTCTCAAATATTTTAGATTTAAATAAATTGTATGTGGTTTTTAATTGAAGCACTGTAATTTAGGTACAAAATTGTTAATTATTTAAATTTTCTCTTCAGTAGCACTGCACTTAATGCATCATTTTCACTTTGGTATGACACCGCCGCTAGTGTTTTCAGTTTTTTTGTGTGTCATTTATTTTTCTATACAACCGCACTAATGTCCTTTTAACAACTCGATGACATTTGCCATTTTCCTTGCGCAAAATTTCTTGGTTAACGTTTTCCGTTTTCTTCGATTCAACACCCTAGCACACACAAACACCACACACACAGGCGATATTCAATAAATGAGTAATTATTATGTATGTGTGGAGCGTTCGTTTCGTGGTCCTTTGTCTGGGCCATGTAAATTTGGAATACCCAGAAACGTTAAATGTCACCTCTTTTTTGTAGCATTAACTTCCATTCATTATTACTTTGTACGACGGATATTGATAAATCCTTAACAGGTTGACGGGTAGCGGCGCTCACAGCTCACTTACAGTTGGTCTTAGCTAATGAATCAATTGTAATTTCCCGAGTTTTCTCATATTCTTAAGGAAATTCCGTTCCCGTTCTTTTATAGTTTGTGTCTGCTTTTTTATTGCACAAAATTTGTTTTTGTACACACACACACACACGGATTTCAAGTGAAATGGAAAATAATTACGGAAAATTTTAATTTTAGAACTTATCGTTTCATGTGCCCTGTGTTCAATTGCGCTTTTCTTTGATTCTTCACATTGCCAGCCACCAAGATTTCATCTCATCCTCATCAGTTTCTCGCTGCTGCTGCTGCTGCCTTTACTTGCTCCCGTTTTTACATGAACACCAACAATAACAACACAGCAGCACTCAAAAACTGGTCTGTTGTTTTTCAGACCACTTGGTTTATGTCAGGGATGGTACAATTGTTACGTAGGGTACCTTTTTAACAGCCGGCATGGCATGGTAGGTACATGTTTTATGTCAAAACATATGTAATATGTAGACTAGGGTAATAACTTTTTGCATTTTTTGCAAATATCAAATCTCCCCAGACAAAATCGTGTAGGGCATGGAAAAATATTAAGAACTGCGTTTTTAGTTTTTCGCTATCGTAAAAAAAGGTTACGCACCAAACGCGTTAAAGTTTCGAATCAAACAAAGTTTAAAAAAAAAAATTTTATTAGTACAAGATATATTTCCGCTTTTTAGCAAATTGAACTGAAATAGTTTTTTTTATCATTACTACAATATTTGCCATTAGAAAAGCCCTGGGGAGAATGTTGTCCAAAAAAAGTTATTACCCTAATGTAGACACTTGATTCTGATGCGGTAAAGAAAACTGTGGTAGAGATTTGGGCTTAAGTCCAGTATATGAACATTCGTCGAAATGAAAACCAAAAAAATACGTCCTAGAACGCGAGTCAGTGCCAATCTACTTTGACGGAGCCTTTGGGTTCTATGATGACCCCCCCATGTGCGGATACTCAAATAAAAGATATTTTCGAGACGAATCCAACGGTGTTATTTTTAAGTTCTTACGGGTTGCCAGGACCGAGCCATTTCAATTTTCGGGATACGCCACAAAAAAAATTTTAAAAAAATATGTGAAAAAATCTTGGAAAAATTAGGAAAATTTATGGAAATAAATTAAAAAATTCTAGAAAAATAGGAAAATAATCACCCCTATTCCCGTAGACGTCGTCGACATCGTCGTCGTTTTTATGTCAACATCACTTCGAGTCAACATCGTTGTCACATCAATGCTATTTCGGTATTCTGTAACTACTATGAGACGACGTCGACTAGTAATCGATAACATGAAAGAAATAACAACAGCTGATGTAACATTTGTACATCAGCTGATTAATTTTGACTTTTATTTTCTGTTGTGAAGAAATGTTTTTTGTGTCCGATTCAGATTCAAGCGATGAGGAAAGTAAAAATAATCTTATACTGGAAAGGATAAAACTTCGACTATGATCCGATGATCTTAAACTTGCCAAATAACGAGTATGTTCATCGGTGTTAAAATCGTAATTTGAGGTTATCTGTTGGCCGGCCTTCTAACTTTTTTTAGATTCGAGAACTACTTAAGTCTTAATAAGACAGCATTTTATTACGTAATCGTTCCTATAGAAATAGTTCCTATCATGAAAAGTGAACTCAGGACATATGTTTCAGTCATAATTAAGTTGTCAGCAACATTGGACAGGGGCCTTACAACCTAAGTGTAAGTGCAGCCAGTAGTTGCAAGATTCCTGTCTGAATGCATTAGAGAGGTGATTTGTCCACCTTGGATACAATTGGAAGTAACTGAAGATGACAAATCGGAAGCATAAACTAATTTTTTTTAACAAAACAGGATTTACTGGAGTAATTGGATATGTCGATGGAATCCATATCAAAATTTTTGTTACAAATAAAGAAGACAAGATTCGTAACTACAACCGCAAAGGATTCTTAAAGGCGCTCCAAAGGAATTAAATTGTTTTTCACCAATTTTCTCACATTACCCCTTAAAATTAGACAAATTCCTTGTACCTATGAGGGATTTTGTTTCCAAGCCCCTATTTGTTACTCGACATTGTTATTCTTGACGTCATTAAACAAAACCTTTTTTTAAATTTACAAAAACTAAAATTATTCCTTCAAATTGTTTCAAGTCGTTACTAACAACTGTGACGACAGATTCAGAGTCGTTTCTATTCAACGTCGTCGTCACATTTCCTTACAGAATACCAAATTTGTGTCAATAGTAACCGATAGTTATCGAAAACGACTACAAGAATACCGATTTTACAGCGTCGTCACAAGACGACTTCGTTTTGCGTCGATGACGACTACGGGAATAAGGCCGAATATGTGAAAGAAAACTTTAAAAATTAAAATCGCGTGATTTTTAAAAAACAAAAAGGAGCTTTAAAAGCTGATTGGTAAAAAAATTAAAAAAAAAATTGAGAAAAAATTTAAAAAATGAAAAAATTTGACAATTTCACGAATTATTACAAAAAAAACCCAAAAAGAAATATTTGAAAAAAAAAATCTAATTTTAAAAATTATGACCACACCGGAGAATTTCAGGAAAAAAACAGGCAAATTCCAGAAAATTAGAAGAAAATGTTAAAAAAAAATAAATTTTAAAAATTGCCTTTTTTTTAAAAAAATTTTTTTTTGATGTATCCCTGATTTTTTTTTTTTTTGTAAATTAGGGTAAAAATGGATATGATTTGATAAATAGCGCCAAAGGCAAAAATTATTTTTAAAAAAATCGCGCAATTTTTTGATATATCCCGGAAATTTAAATGGCTCTAACTCGGTCCAGGAAACACGTAGGAACTTAATAATAATACCGTTGGATTTGCCTCCAGGGACCCTTTGGCCTGAGCGCCAACTTTGACCTACCATTCCGATGTTTGGGGACCAAGACGATGAGAATGGAATATTTTATTTTTTAACTGGGCTCCCGCCCCATATTCTGCACTTCAACCAGTAAAAGTGGCCCCAAATAGGCTTATAGACGTCACACACAAAAATATTCGCACTACTGAATGCCTTTCATTTGAGTACCCACACTTGGGCATTCTCAAGTATTCCTAGGTTTACCGATTTTTTGGACCCTGTGGGCGACATAGGTCCGCTCGACATCTAATTTCTCATCGATTTCCCACATTTTTTATTTTTTTTTTAATTTCGGGTTTTTTACAAATTCTTTTGACGCCTGCCTCGTGTCCTGAAATTCAGCCAAAATTATAACGCAACTGTATTATAAATTCCTTCAAAATTCATTTATTAATGAAAATTTTTCTAAAATATAACATATCTCTTCCCATTACTCATTGAAAGCCTAATTCATCTAAACAGCATACAGTACAATAAGTACGCGCATATTTACCATCCCTGACACGTCTGCTATATCTCATGCAGCAGCAAGCAGTTGCCTATGCCATCGTGCTGTTGTTGTTTTGCCTTTTTTCCTTTACAAAGTGCACTCACTACATTCACGGGAATTGAATTGAATTGGTTTTGCTATTTTGCTTTGGGTTACATTTTCAATACATTTCACTTCTTCCTCTTTATCGCTATTGCTTTTTTATTATACCATTTACATTCTTTTGTTTATTTAACCGCACACAGCAGCAGCAGAGCAACGAGTAATTTATGACTTGTTTATTTTTCGCAGCGTTTTTTGTGTAATTTTCTATAAAGTTCTCGGCAGCAGCGTAGCGTTCAGGGCACAAAGAGAGAACTAAAAGAACTTTAATAAATATTTATAATAGTGGGCTTTATTTTGTAGTACCACCACTTCCTCCTATGAATGTATGTACGGTTGTGTGTGGTTTTTCTTCTTTTCAATGCAGTTTTTTGTTCTCCTGACTCTTTTGTCTGGCTTTTAAGAACATACAACGAAACATACAAAAATTTTGATGTTTATCGAAGAAAATTTCATAAAGGAAAAAATTGCTCGCCAGCCACCCACCCATTAGGATAGCCCACTGGTTTTTCATCTCCCAATTTTGTTTTTTCTTTCAGATGAATTCATTGACTTTATGCTTGGCATATTTAAACACAAACACACGCGCACGCACGCAAACACTATTTCATCTTACACAAAAAGACGAATTGTGAAAAAATGTGTCACAAGGAACACAACGGGATGAAATCGAAACTTCGCAAAGAAATTGCAAATCAATCTGTGCAACTTGTATTAATTTTACTTATTAGAATTGTTTTTTACTTCAATTTGGCAGTATAATTTAGTTGTTTGTTGTTGTTAGTGTTTTGTATTTAATTTAGTTCTTTGATTGATTTTCTAATACAAAAAAAGGAATTTTCCTATATCCCCATTTGCCGAAAGCCACCAGCACACTGACATGAAATTAATTCTTTTGTATTTTATTTTTTGTTTATTTTGCTCAGTTTCTTTTAAGTCTATTCTCCGGTTCTGTGTACAATTAAAAATGCAACCTTACGCCAGAGATGGCAATTTACAGAAAAAATGATGGTACTATTTGTATTAGGGCGCGTTCAGACATACGAAACTATCTTATCGATAGAAAAGGACAGAACAAATTATGGTACTATTTGCTATCCTGTTGCTTGAACTCTGTCCTATTGCTTAAACTCAAAACGTTGAAGTCTTAGAAGGATCAGCGTGTTTCCTTGACATGAATCCTACTGAAATTGTAGTGGGAATACTTGTTCATAAAATGTACTCTAACAACAGGCAACACAATAGCGTTGCAGATCTAAAATCTGCAGTAATAGCTGTATAGGACTCCTTAGAAAGTCCAACACCAAAACCACTTATAAATAGTATGCCGAACCACATTATTGAACTTATTCAAAATAAAGGATGTCATAGCATTATTAAAAATAGTTTTTAATATTTTAATACTTTTTTATTTTTATATTTTTATATTATTATATTTTTATATTTTTATATTTTTATATTTTTATGTTTTTATATTTTTATATTTTTATATTTTTATATTTTTATATTTTTATATTTTTATATTTTTATATTTTTATATTTTTATATTTTTATATTTTTATATTTTTATATTTTTATATTTTTATATTTTTATATTTTTACATTTTTATATTATGATATTGTCATAGTTCGGTTTATATTTTTAAATTTACGTTAAAGTGTATCAAATGATACATCAAATTCGGCTTACGATCAGAAAAGTGTTTTTATTCGGCCTTATTCCCGTAGACGTCGTCGACGCAAAACGACGTCGTCTTGTGACGACGCTGTAAAATCGGTATTCTCGTAGTCGTTTTCGATAACTATCGGTTACTATTGACACAAATTTGGTATTCTGTAAGGAAATGTGACGACGACGTTGAATCGAAACGACTCTGAATCTGTCGTCACAGTTGTTAGTAACGACTTGAAACAATTTGAAAGAATAACTTTAGTTTTTGTAAATTTAAAAAAAGGTTTTGTTTAATGACGTCAAGAATAACAATGTCGAGTAACAAATAGGGGCTTGGAAACAAAATCCCTCATAGGTACAAGGATTTTGTCTAATTTTAAGGGGTAATGTGAGAAAATTGGTTAAAAACAATTTAATTCCTTTGGAGCGCCTTTAAGAATCATTTGCGGTTGTAGTTACGAATCTGGTCTTCTTTATTTGTAGCAAAAATTTTGATATGGTTCCATCGACATATCCAATTACTCCAGTAAATCCTGTTTTGTTAAAAAAAATTTAGTTTATGCTTCCGATTTGTCATCTTCAGTTACTTCCAATTGTATCCAAGGTGGACAAATCACCTCTCTAATGCATTCAGACAGGAATCTTGCAACTACTGGCTGCACTTACACTTAGGTTGTAAGGCCCCTGTTCAAAGGACCTCAATGTTGCTGACAACTTAATTATGACTGAAACATATGTCCTGAGTTCACTTTTCATGATAGGAACTATTTCTATAGGAACGATTACGTAATTAAATGCTGCCTTATTAAGACTTAAGTAGTTCTAGAATCTAAAAAAAGTTGGAAGGCCGGCCAACAGATAACCTCAAATTACGATTTTAACACCGATGAACATACTCGTTATTTGGCAAGTTTAAGATCATCGGATCATAGTCGAAGTATTATCCTTTCCAGTATAAGATTATTTTTACTTTCCTCATCGCTTGAATCTGAATCGGACACAAAAAACATTTCTTCACAACAGAAAATAAAAGTCAAAATGAATCAGCTGATGTGCAAATGTTACATCAGCTGTTGTTATTTCTTTCATGTTATCGATTACTAGTCGACGTCGTCTCATAGTAGTTACAGAATACCGAAATAGCATTGATGTGACAACGATGTTGACATAAAAACGACGACGATGTCTACGACGTCTACGGGAATAGGGGTGATTGTTTGATATTTTTGGTCAAATTCAGTGTGTCACGCACTAGGATGACGCGTTTCGAACTCCATGACGAGTTCATCTTCAGACCCCTTTGTGACGAACTGATGCACAATGGTACATCATCAGCTGTATATATATCTACAATTATGTCAAACATATGCATGTGAAGTAGATATCAGCCGAAAATGTCCAGCACCAATTATAGTTTGAATTTGACCGTTAATATTCAAACATGAGAAATGGAGGAAATTCTTTCCCCACGATTCTCCTTTTACCTCAAAGCTTAAGCTTCTACAAGGTTTTTTGTTGGTAAACTAAGATTACTTTAAATTTTTCTATGTCAAAGTAAGACATTTAGTTTTAAACCGTGCCGTGCCAGTGTATTTTAAACTGTTTGTTTATTAGTTTTAGTCCATGACGAGTTCATTTTCAGACCCCTTTGTGACGAACTGATGCACAATGGTACATCATCAGCTGTATTTATATCTACAATTATGTCAAACATGTACATGCGAAGTAGATATCGGCCGAAAATGTCCAGCACCAATTATAGTTTGAATTTGACCGTTAATATTCAAACAATAAAAACACTTTTCTGATCGTAAGCCGAATTTGATGTATCATTTGATACACTTTAACGTAAATTTAATATATAAAACACGATCGACTAAAACTAACAAACAAACAGTTTATATTTTTATATTTATATTTTTATATTTATATATATTTATATTTTTATATTTTTATATTTTTTATTTTTATTTTTTTATATTTTTTTTTTTATTTTTTAATATCGGTATTTTTATATTTTTAGTTTTTATATTTGTATACAAAGCGAATTGAATTTGGTATTGGTATTCCCATTTCGAAAAAATCTCTACTCTGGAGCATAGCCGTCAAACGCACAATTTTACCTGCTCAATTCACACGTGTTGTTTTTGTCTCTCACACAGTCCCATACGCAACACTGATTCATTTCTTTCAGTACGGTATGTCTCTCTCTCTCTCCCTTATTCCTTTTCTCTATAGCACCTCATTTTATTTTGGACGTAGAGAATCTATTTGCACAGTCGTAAGAAGAGCCCCACGTTGGGAAACAAGTAATTATTGCTTTGAAACCACTTTAGCTATACAACGCCAGATGGCGCTTATACAACAGTTATTAATATTGCATTAACATCTTATTTTAAATACGCAATAAATCAGTTACTGCACAACCTTAGAAATATCATACAAACATATTTAGGCTTCACTCTCTTGTCACAAACACGCATTGACATATGTAGTGGTAAAATATATAAATAATTTCTAACACCTTCAATTATTTAAAGAGCCAAGTATTCGATCATAACATTAACAAAAAATATTCAACAAACAGCAACAGCTTTTGCTGCCTAGAAAAAGCTAAATTCTAAAGTATTTCTTGTTTAAACCACGATCAACAGAGCAAGAGAGATAGAGAGTGAGAGGAAGTGCACAGTATGAGAGTGAGAGCTATAAAGCAACTACATATATTCACTGTTGGCTTTGGTCTGTTAGCCAAAAAGTTTTACAACACAACTCAGTTTATTCGTAACTCTTTAAGTTTTAAGCCACGTTTAGCGGATGTAACGAATCGAATGTTCACCGTGTTCACCGATTGATGACCGTTAAAATTCCCAAACGAACAACGACAAGACGGGTACGGCAAGACGCGGATACGAAGAAACGTGTGTTGTAGATAGGTACGAGTGCAAATAATGCAACAATACAAAAACCACAACAACACAAATACGTTGAAAGAGAAATTCGCTACAAATGATGATGATACAGTGAGAGAAACGTGCTAACGAAGTGTAGCTACAGAAAAAGAGTATCTTGTGTGTGCGTGTGTATGAGTAGGAGTTAAATAGAAAACAAAAGCAGTTAGAGAGAAATAGTATTCAAAACAACAACAACAGCTCAAGTTAATATGAAAAATATATTTTGGTTATAAAGAAAACACCAATAATAAAGAAAATCTACAACAACTAGTACAATACAGCTGCAACAACAACAGCATGGAGTGAAGTAAAAAATAAAGAAAACTACAAAAATCACATGAAATTTTACCAAACAAAGATATGAGTCGAAGTTCGACATTTCGTTTGCGGTTTTGCGAATTTTCTCGAGCGTAACCAAACAATGTTAATCAATGAAAAAGAAGAAGCATTACCAACAAAAATTAAAAAAAAAGTTCATACATATTTCCCAAACGTGATGTTTGTTAATAACAAAAGAAAATGAAAAGTTTCGACATGCTATGGAATAAATAAAAAAAATTGAGTACAAGTGGAAAAATTGTGTTGCCAAGTTTGAAAAATTTTAAAATCTAAGAGAAACAGTAAAACTATTATGCTTTATAGTAATTTTGCTGACACTGTAAAGAATACAGAAAAAGGAAATTTATAATATTAATTGTCGGAAAATAATTAAAAAAATATGTTCGCAAAAAAATCGCCAAAATTTCTATTTAATGTCGGAAGTGGTAATTGCATTCATGCAAAATTTTAAAAAATTATTTGAACAAAATTTAAAAAACTTTAAAAGAAAAAAAACACACAATAAAGAAAATTACAAGGCAATTGTTAAATTGACAAACAAAAAAAGGACATTGGGCAAAAACCGCCTAAATATTAAAGCTATTTGTTTAACATATTTCTAGCACAAGAATGAAAACATATTAAACAATATCAAATAGCAGTCAAAAAATTAACATACTTACGAAACATTGAATTAGGCAAAAAAACGCCTAAATGTTAAAGCGATTTCGAGTAACTTTTACTACTATGTAAATAAAAATAAAACAAAAAGTACCAGAAAAAAATTAATAAAAAAATCACATAACAATTACAATTTTGACAAAAAAAAACGCCAATTTATGTTTTTTTAACACAATTCTAGCACAAGATTTATTTATCTTCATTAAGCGCACATAGACCACAATAAAAGAATTCAAAAACATAATATACGTATTTCAAAAGCTATAGTGAATTTTTATATTAGCGATTTTATTGAAAAATCATTTAATATCTTAAAACAACGAATCGGCTTGTTTTTCCTTGTTAGGGATAGTATCAGGGATATTACCCTTAATTATTTTAGCATCTTTTTACAATATTTTATACTCTCGGAAATTATATGTTTCAAGATACAAATTGCTTTTAAAAAAAATCGCTTTTATTTCTATTTGTTATAACTTCCGTAATAGAGAGAAACATAATGACGCAAAACATTGAAGTGAACCAAAATAAGTTCTATTGTATCAATTTGTTGCAAAATAATGTAAAAAATCGCCATTTGTAAAAATTTTTAAAATATTCCAACTACACTGCTTTCTGAAAAGAGGTTAAGAAGCAAACATATCTGTTTATGACTGAATTCTATTAGATTTAAAACCAATAAAAATCGTTTTTCCTTGTAATTACAATTATGTGATATAGCAATTTTTTTCTTGAAAAAAAGTCTAAAATATTTTAGCACATTTCTATACTTTTAATAAAATAAGTAAACAAATGAGTATCTGAGCATACAGAAAATACCCGTAAATAATCGTTGTTTTGAGATATTAAGTGTTTTTCAAAAAATCGCTATTATATAGTTTTGTCATAACTTCTGGAATATATGAAATATAGATATCGCGTCAACATGTGTTTCAATGATTCAAACAATTTAACCAAACCAAAATACGTTCGATTTTTTTAATATTTGTAGAAATAAGGAATATAAAAAAATGGCTAATTTTAAAAATCGCTAAAATTTTCGAACTTCTAAGATTTTTAAACCGGATAAGAGGACACAAATACGCAGATTAATGGGGACTATATTTATAGCTACCTAACGCGATTTTGTTCTATAGTAGCATTTTTTCTTCAAATTGCCAATAATCTACTTTTAACAGTTACTTAGTATCAAACTGCATACATTTATTCTATTAAAGTTTTTGAAAGTATCCAACTGCTCAAATTTATGTACTAACATTTTGGAAAAAAACATACAAGGTTTTAGCATTTTTGGGTTAAAAAACGCTAAAATGTTTTCGCGATTTTTTTACTAAATTTAATACTTTTAAAATATTAGTGACAAAATAAATATCTGAGCTTACAAAGAAACTTTGTGAGAATTCTTTGTTTAAAGATATTAAGTGGTATTTCGCTATTATGTCATATACAGATCTCAAAATATATGAAATACAAAACTTGGATACAGACGCCAACACACTTTTTAATGACGAGAACAATAAAAGCAAGCCAACATATTTTCATTTGCATCAATATTTGGAGAAATTATAAAATTAAAAAAAAAATCGCTGTTTTCAAAAATCGCTATTATTACCAAAAAATACTGGTTTTTGAAAAGAGTATAACAATATAACGGTATCCCGTATTCTACTTAATAATGCCAGTCCAATAAAAACATACAGTTTTACAAAAAACATTGAAATACATAATAGCGATTTTCAAAACTACCAGTTATCTCATAGCTAAACGACAACAGATAAATGGGTCATAGTTTTTTTATTCCAGCATTTGTATTTTGCTTGTTTAAACTTTAATTTGTGACAAAACTCCGCCTTGTTGTCACGTTATTGATATTTTTCAAAATAGCGGTTTTTGAAAATTTACATTTCAGTGCCAAATAGTAGCATAAATTGAAATAGCATTAATTTATTTTAATTGCTCATGATATTAAAACACATTTGCTGTAAATTTCGGTATAAAAATTACAAATATTTCAAAAATTATTACAAATATTTAAAATAGCGATTTTATGAAAAATAAAACGAAAACGGAGTAAGCTAATTTGTAAATTACATTTTAAGTAGAAATCATATTTCAATCAATTATCTCAATTTTTGTAATACATACTTTAAAAATCCTGTAAAAATCGCCAAAAAATTT
This sequence comes from Muscina levida, assembly GCA_964034835.1. Lineage (NCBI taxonomy): Eukaryota > Metazoa > Arthropoda > Insecta > Diptera > Muscidae > Muscina > Muscina levida. The sequence goes on along the minus strand of OZ035883.1, from coordinate 24,937,968 downwards.
AGGTGATTTTTTACAAAATGTCTTTTAAGTAGAACAGTATTACAAAAATTTGCTAATATTGCTAAATTTTAAAATAGCGCTTAATAGCTAAAAGCATAAATAATTATGCGGTTATTTTGAGAATCAAAATTTAAGCGCTTTTTTATCTCTAGTATTTAAAATTCATTGAATGCACTGTTTTTAAATTTGCACCTGCACAAAAAGTCAAAAATCGTTAAATTAGTAAGCAATGCTAAGGCATCTATATTGCAAATTTCAACAAAAATTATAAAAAAAACTGTCATTATAGCGATTATTTTACAAATCGCTAAAAAAAGTTAGGCATTTTCCCTCCTGTATCTAAAATAGTGTTTCAATTTATTTTCAATACGAATTTTGATTGCTGTAATTGACTAAATTTACTGAGTTACATATTTGGCTACAAAATAATAATTCCTAATTTTATAATCATACAAAAAAAAAAAAAAACTCAACATCGTTTAAAGCAAACTGTGTTAAAGTCGTGATTTATTATGGCCTCAACCCGTTGTTTATTTTTGAAGAATATGAACGCAACAACTTAAGCTCAACTTCAAAAAGAGCCTAACATTTGGAGAGAGAAAGAGAAAAAAAGTGAGCGCGATTTGGCCACCCAGGTTTTGCCTTAGCTTTATCACCTGTTCAAACGTTAAAGTTCGTGCATTTATTTCTCGTCACACATTGATGGCTTAGTTAGCAATATAGTACTCTTCTCTGGCTTTAAGTTGTATTTAACATTTATTGACTGGGAGTATCGTATTTTGCCTCTCTTTTCATCTTCAAACGACAATTATTCTCAAAATTTATATTATAATGTTTGTTAATGTGTTTTCTTATTGTGCTTTGCCTTACTTGCCAACACTCCTCTGTATTTACAATGTTAACTTTGAAGATTTTTCACAGTAAACAAACAGCAACAACAACAAAAACAACAAATAAAAAGCAATTAACATATTCCAAAGTGTTCTAATCAGCTAAGCAAATTTTGAATGTGTGTGCAAGTGAAACGAATTACAACAAATACAATAATCGGTAAAGTGGTATTTGTATGACAATGTCGGTGTATTAGTTTATCATCATTACCATTACGATATTACCAGCGTCGTCGTCGTCGTCGTCGTCGTTTTCGTCTTCGTCATCATCATCATCCATAGAGAATTTATGGCTTGAATGTTGGCTGTCGGGAGTTATTCAGTAATTTGTGTTGGATTACGTTTCAAATGGCAGTGAAGGTAAGTTGAACAATATGTATCAGCTATACATATACATATATACAATTGTGCGATATTTATTTTACATAACAATTTAGAATGTTTGGGAAGTCGATTGAGAAATGTTAATTAAACAATTTATGTTAATGTTTTGTGATATTCTTAGAGATTTTCATGATTGAGTCTAGGATTTAGAGTAAATAGGGTTATTTACATTGTGTGATCTCATGGCTAGAAGTGACTTAAGTGTTTGCAAGTTTTCTTCCTATTGTGGTGAGAAAGAACAAGGATCGTCTTAAAAAGTCCTGAACCGTATTTAGTCTTAAGATTCTTGGGGTGTAACACGTCTCCTTTAATGCGTTATACTTGTTTTCATATCATCCTTAGGGATGGAAGCATGAAAATATTTTTATTCGCAATTAAAGTACTTTTTGGTACAATTAAAGTACTTTTTGGTACAATTAAAGTACTTTTTTGTACAATAAAAGTTCGTTATGGTACAATAACTGAATTTTTAAAGTACAATAAATTGTACTATTTGGTGTAATAATAGTACTATTGTTTCAATAAATATATTTTTTGCTACAATAAAAGTTTTTTTTGTTCGGTTTAATAAATTTAGTTTTTAATACAATAAATTGTACTTTTTGGTAAATTAAAAATAACTGTTGCTATAATAATTTTAATTTTTGTATAAGAATAGTACTTTGGTACAACAAAAGGAGTCTTTGGTACAAAAAATTCTTCTTTTTTTTGTTCCATTAAATGTACTTTTGGTACAATAAATTTTGCTTTATAACAAATAAAAGTACTATTTGGGACATAAAATGTACTTTTTGTTGGCGAAATAAAAGTGTTTTTGATACAATAGAAGTAAATTTTTTTGTTATTAAATACATTGTTATTTTTGGTACAATAAAAGTAAATGTACTTTTTGGTACACTTATTGTTACAACAAAAGTACATTTTAGTACAAGAAATTACTTTCTGACACAATAAAGTAGACTTTTTTTTACAATAAGTGTACTATTAGGTACGATAAATTGTACTTTCTAGGACAACAAAAGTAGTTTTTGGTACAATAAATTGTACTTTGTGATACAAAAAAAGTACTATTGGCACAATAAATGTACTTTTTGGTACAATAAAAGTAACTTCTGGTACATTAAAAGAACTTTTTGGTACATAAAATTTACTTTTTGGTGCAATAATTGTATTTTTTGGTACAATAAATTTCATTTCTGGCACATTGAATGTACTTTATGGTACAATTCAAACTCGTAATCTACGATGAATTCTAAGAAAAATTGCCCAAGAATTCATGGGTCTAAAATCAAAATCGAGCCCCCGTTTTTTAAAGAGAAACATTTGCTATTAGGGAAAAAAATCCACAAGAAGCCTCGGAACTGCCTCGGAATCGTCCCTAGAGGGTTGAAATGTATGACCGACTCCCAGTACCCCCCATACCTACTCCACATCATCAGCACCTAAGGGAGCTACCATACAGATTTTTTTTTTTTATTAAATTTGCTCCTTCCGTTCTAACTGCCAGGGGTCGCCCTAAGGTTGAAATGTACCAAAAGTGAGGTTTAATTCAAAAACTGAAGTTTATCTTGCACTGACATGTTTGATATTGGGTGAAAGTGAATAAAATTCTTCATCACTTATTACTAAAATTACTGCTTTAAGTAAATTACTTTGATGGCAGTGAGCGGTCAAAGTTAAAAATTTTTTACAAATTTTGTGTGACATGGCAAAAAGAGAAAATTGAGATATTTCGATTACTTATAATTTGTGTTAGGTCTTCTAAAAGTAAAGATATTATAATGGAACCATCAACTTCAGGTATTTGGGTATATAATTAAATATATTTTGTTAAGATAAATGTTTTGCAAATATTTTTAATGTTTTTCTTAAAAGTGCTCCATAAATGTTGTATTTTCGATATAAACGTTGAGTTTTAACTAGTTTCTGGGCGAGATCAAGCAAATTTTGTTAAATGCTCTTATAATATGAGATATCAGCTTATATATACAAAAAAAAATCTTCTTGCGGATTTACTGCGTTTTTTACTTATTTAAGTTATTGTGAAAGAACCACAGTTGCTAAAAACATATCATGATGAAGAAGAAGAAGGAAATAATAATGATGATGATGTTGATGATGATGATATTGATAATGTCGTTGATGAGGACTGTTGCGGCCTTTCACATTCAACTAAATATTTAAAATTATAAAAATATCTATAGAATTAAAATTTTCATTAAAAAACAAAACATTAAAAATCATTTATATAGTTACTTATATTGTATCCAATTCTAAATAGTCCTATATGTATTTTCCACACTGTTAATGATCATTGAAGTATAATCAACTAGTTAAAAGAAATGACAAAATCACTCAATGCTTAGCGAAAACTGGTTTTGTTGAATTACTGCATTGAAGCATTGTTGTTGTTCTTTTATATATTTCCAATGACATTGTTTAACCTACAAAGCACAATTGAAAAACATTGCATTGAGTCTAGCTTAGCATAAGAAAAGAAATGAAGTAAAAATTTAGTGTTACATCGATCAGCACACCATTAACAAGCAAGACTTTATCTTATTTTTTAAAGTTCTTTGGGTGTTTTACTGCGGTGTAGTTACTCCGCTGAGAAAAAAGCTTCCCGGCGAAAACATTGGCGCCCGAGCAGGGACTTGAAGAAAGTCTCAAATAAAATTAAATAATTTGTCGCTGTGGGCCGGAGTTGTCAAAGCGAGCTCTTGACGTTGTTGCTGCTGACGATAAGCTGTGAGGTGTTTTTTGATGCTGGGCTTTGGTGTTCATCAGCTATGATCAAGGATTCTGCAACTACTTTGTAAGAGTGGTGCTGTACGTATTGGCTGTCCTATCACTAGTTTGATCTAATTTCCATCTGGCTGTGCGATTTATATTCACAAGTGAGTTTACCCCGCCGTTTAAGCTGTTGCAAGGGGTTGTAATTAAGGTGAAGTGTTAAGGTCGCAGGTATTTTATCAAATTGTAAGTGGCAAGATACACAGTCCAAATTAATACGTAAATATGGGAAAAGGCGTTAAGCGAGATCAAGATCTTTCTAAATCGCGAGATAGTTTGATAAATTCTTTGACGCGTAACAAAACATATGTATTCAAGAATTATGCTTCCTTGACTGTGTCCGAATTAGAAACTCGTCTGAGTTTGATAGAGTCGGTCTTTTCTCAACTTTGTGCAATTCAAACATCAATTGAACAAGAGTCAGCGGACGAAAACGAATTTGATAAACGCCAGCAATTTGAAGATATTTATTGTGAAATAAAGTCAAAAATTTTATCTGTAATTCAGAAGAACCAAAGACATTCAAGTACACATGAGCCCGCGGCATTAAACCAAACTTTAAATGGATCCGGTGTTTTTACCAGACCGTCATCAAATTTACCAAAATTAAAATTACCTGCATTTTCGGGAAAATATACAGAATGGACCAATTGGTTCAATACGTTCAAATCAATAGTAGATTCAGATAGCGAGTTGGATGATTTGTCTAAGTTTGTGCATCTCAGATCTTGTTTGGGACCTGTACCATTAGGAACAATTGAATTTCTAGAGCTTACTGGTGCTAACTATAAAAAGGCAATGAGTTTGTTAAGGAAACGATTTGAAAATAAATCAGTAATATTTCAATCACATGTAAAAGAATTATTCGATTTAGAACGGGTTGCTCACCCTTCCTCTGAGTCACTGCGACGCTTAATAGATGTAATTAATTCCCACTTGCATTCTCTCGAAAGCTTAGGTTCAGTTGAAGAGTTAAAGAATGTACTGGTATTTTACTTAGCTCGATTAAAGCTAGACGATGAGACAATAGCGAAATGGCATGAGCATGCTAAAGTAGATAACTTACCATCATGGAGCTGTTTAGAAACATTCCTTACAAATAGATGTTTATCTTTGGAAAGTTGTGAAGTAAATATGGAGAAAGTTGATGATACTGGTAATATGCGGAACCACAATAAGCGTGTCGGACGTAAATCTAAAGCTAAAGTCTTATCCGTTGCAGTAAACCCTATTGAAAACATGTGTCCTTGTTGTAGCAAAGCACATAAATTTATTCAATGTCCCTCATTTTTGAACCTTTCACCACATCAAAAATATTTTGAGGCAAAGAAATATTCAATTTGCATTTTGTGTTTAAACAACAATCATTCACTTAGAGATTGTAAGGCCGGAAAGTGTGAGAAATGCGGTAAACCTCATCACTCCATGCTTCATAGGGAAAATACGAAAAATGTAAACTCTAGAACAGTTGATACACAAAAGGAAGATGAGAGAGGTGTTAATGAAAATGCGGCTTTATATAGCTCAATAATTTCTGTTTCTACAATGAATTTTTTGGCTACTGCGTTGATATTTGTAAAAGATGTTTCTGGAAAGTTTCATGAAATAAGATGCATTTTAGATTCTGGTAGTCAATTAAACTTTATAACTGCTAGTCTTGCTGACAGATTAAGGCTCCCTTGCAAAAGGTCGTTGGTAAAAATAAGCGGTATAGGAAATTCCAATGCTGACATTGATGGAAAGGTAAACACATTAATAAAGTCAAGGTTATCTGATTTTTGCTGCAGCTTGGAGTTATATATCCTGCCAGAAATCACCAATTATTCTGGAAATGGTTCAATTAATATTGAAAGTTGGAATTTACCGAAAAATCTTAAATTAGCCGATCCATATTTTAACCAATGCAGCAGAGTAGACATGCTGCTTGGTGTTGGTCTCTTTTTTAAATTATTAGCGGTGGGTCAAATAAGGCTGGCTGATAATCTTCCTGTTCTACAAAAAACCCTATTAGGTTGGGTAGTAGTTGGAGAATGTAGTAATCAGGCTTTGAATTCGCTAGTTGTATCTGAAAATTCAGATAGTGATGAAGATAACACGCTCAAAAAATTAGTCGAATTGTTTTGGAAATGCGAAAATAGTTACGAAGAGATTGTCACTTCCTTATCTCCATCTGAGCAGATGTGCGAAAATTTCTTCGTTTCTACAGTTGCACGCGCGGCGAACGGAAGGTTTATTGTGCGACTACCTTTTCGCAATGGGTACTGCTCACTAGGGAAATCTTACAACATTGCCCTGAAACGTTTCTTAAACTTAGAACGTAAATTAGATCGAAATCCTGAATTAAAAAATGATTATACAAAATTTATTGAAGAGTATGCACTATTGGGTCATTTGGAAGTTTTAGCTGAAGACTTTGATTTAAAGTTGGTAAAATATTTTATACCACATCATCCCGTTATTCGTTTAGAGAGCACAACCACGAAATTGCGAGTAGTGTTTGACGCTTCATCTAAAACTGACAATGGACTGTCTTTAAATGACCAGATGTTTGTTGGTGCTCGTCTCCAAGCCGATCTTTTTGATATCTTAGTTCGTTTTCGATCGTACAAATATGCCTTAACGGCGGATATTGCTAAGATGTTCAGACAAATTAAAGTTCATGAAGACGATTGCATGTATCAATGTATATTGTGGCGTCCTCAAAAGACTGAGGCCATCAAAGTTTTGAAATTAAAAACGGTTACCTATGGTACAAGCTCTGCACCATTTTTATCCGTTCGCTGCTTAAAATATTTGGCAGAGATGTATAGTGAAACACATACCTTGGGAAGCAACGCGATTTTAAATAACTTTTATATGGATGATATGTTAGCTGGAGCTAATTCTATGGAAGAGCTTATTCGTCTAAGAGAGGAAGTATTAAATATTCTTAGCTGCGGCAAATTTGAACTCCATAAATGGAGATCAAACTGTACAGACCTTAACTCTACTCATGAAACTCTTGCTATAAAAACTGAAGATTGTGCTAAAACCTTAGGTATTATGTGGGATTCTAAGAAGGATGTGTTCTATTTTTCTTATACTGATATACCGAATTCAAAATGCTCAAAACGAGTTGTGCTTTCAGATATTGCAAAACTTTATGACCCTTTGGGGCTAATAAATCCCGTTATAGTCTTGGGTAAAATTTTCCTACAACATTTATGGCTTTTGAAATTGGATTGGGATGAATCATTGCCTCATGAATTGACTACCCAATGGAAACGGTTTAAAAAAGAGTTATTTTTATTGAAAGACATGGAGTTTCCAAGGTCATTTTGGTCTGTAGACCAAATAATGTCTATAGAATTGCATGGTTTCTCTGATGCGTCAGTTAGAGCATACGGCGCAGTTGTGTACATACGAACAAGGGATATGAAGGGAAAGTTTAGTATGCAGTTAATGGCTGCCAAATCTCGCGTGGCTCCCTTGAAATCAATTTCACTGCCTCGCTTAGAGCTTGAGGGCGCACTGTTGTTGGCCAAACTTATGGAACGCTTGAAAAGGTCAATTTCGTTAAAATTGTCTGCTACCTTTTACTGGACCGATTCTACTCTCGTTCTTCAGTGGTTGTCGTCACATCCCTCTAGATGGTCCACATTTATAGCTAATAGAGTCAGTAAAATTCATAGTTTGTCATTAGTTACAGATTGGTATAAAGTCGAGGGTAAGCTAAATCCAGCTGACATTGTGTCCCGGGGAATGTATCCCTCTGATTTGAAAGTCTCTACATTGTGGTTTAATGGACCTTCATTTTTATTTGAATCAAGGGATAAGTGGCCTAAAGTGTATTATGATGCCAAACAGAATGCGGAGGAAATGGAGGAACGGAGGGCCGAATTTAGTTTAACTACGACAAAGAACTGTACTGAAACTACGGATTTAGTATCTAGTTGCAAGTTCTGTACTAATTTCCCAAAAATGCAAAGAGTATTTGGTCTTATTTATCGATGGCGTAGGATCATAAAATGTAAAGAAAAGCGTAAGATGAACTCATATTTAACTGTACCAGAATTGCAGGGTGGTTTGAGTTACATTGTCTTTAATATACAAAACGTATTATTTTTTCACGAAAAACAAAACCTAATACTAAATAAAAATGCAAAATCCGTCTCTATTCAAAAATTAAATCCGTTTTTGGATAATGCTGATATACCTTTGCTAAGAGTGGGTGGACGTTTAACAAAATCAGCGCTTCCATTTGAAGTGAAACATCCCATTCTTTTGCCAGGAAATCATGAAGCTGTGACTGCATTGGTAGACTACATTCATAAACTTAATTTACACGCAGGAGCTGTAGCTTTATCAGCCTTTGTTCGCCAACGGTTTTGGGTTATTAATATGAGAAAGATAGCACGCAAAGTTGTTCGAAAATGTATACGTTGCTTCAAATATAAACCAAAACCTCTTGTTCAATTGATGGGTGACTTGCCTTCATATAGGGTTAGAGGAAATGCTCGTCCTTTCGAGCACTCAGGGGTGGATTTTGCCGGTCCCATAACGGTTCATTATAAAATTAGAGGTAAACGTCCATATAAGGTGTATCTTGCCATTTTTGTTTGCTTCCTAACTAAAGCTTGCCACATAGAAGTGGTGTCTGACCTGAGCACCGAAGCTTTTATTGCAGCACTGAAGCGCTTCTTTGCACGGAGGGGTTTTTGCTCCAACTTGTATTGCGATAATGCCACAAACTTTGTTGGAGCGGATCGGAAGTTGAACAAGTCCACGATCACTATGTTCACAGAAACAGGCAAAGATGCAATTAACCATGAATGTGCGAATCGAGGCATCCAGTTTCATTTTATTCCACCTCGATCACCACATTTTGGAGGCTTGTGGGAAAGTGCTGTGAAAATTGCCAAGTATCTTCTGGTGCGGCACAGCAACTCAGCTTCATTAACTTACGAAGAACTAAACACTGCAGTTACACAAATTGAAGCAGTTATGAACTCAAGGCCACTTTGCCCACTGTCATCCGACGCAAATGATCTTGAGGCATTAACTCCGGGGCATTTTTTAATTGGAAGGCCACTGAACTCATTCCCGGAGCCAATAGATGAGGAGGAATTAAACATCTCGCACTTCAACCGATGGAAACGAATTCAGGCAGTACAAGTAATGTTTTGGAGAAGGTGGTCCAGAGAATACCTAACGCTAATGCAGGAAAGAATGAAATGGCAGAAGGAAGTTAAAAATCTAGATAATGGGACTTTAGTCCTTATATCCGAGGACAATATGCCACCATCAACCTGGCTGTTGGGACGCGTAATCGAGACCCATTACGGTGACGATAGATTAATTAGAGTCGCCACCATCCAGACAAAATCAGGGAAATTGAAAAGAAGTATCCACCGTTTGTGTCCACTGCCCATGGACTAGGCCGCTGTCATATGAAATGGTTGGAAGAAGCTTCCAAGGCGGGACTATGTTGCGGCCTTTCACATTCAACTAAATATTTAAAATTATAAAAATATCTATAGAATTAAAATTTTCATTAAAAAACAAAACATTAAAAATCATTTATATAGTTACTTATATTGTATCCAATTCTAAATAGTCCTATATGTATTTTCCACACTGTTAATGATCATTGAAGTATAATCAACTAGTTAAAAGAAATGACAAAATCACTCAATGCTTAGCGAAAACTGGTTTTGTTGAATTACTGCATTGAAGCATTGTTGTTGTTCTTTTATATATTTCCAATGACATTGTTTAACCTACAAAGCACAATTGAAAAACATTGCATTGAGTCTAGCTTAGCATAAGAAAAGAAATGAAGTAAAAATTTAGTGTTACATCGATCAGCACACCATTAACAAGCAAGACTTTATCTTATTTTTTAAAGTTCTTTGGGTGTTTTACTGCGGTGTAGTTACTCCGCTGAGAAAAAAGCTTCCCGGCGAAAACAAGGACTTTTATCAGAATAATACCTAAAATAGGTTTAAATCCATATATATGTGCATATTTTTTTTCTCTTATTTTTTATATAAAAAATTTTTTTTATAAATTTTTTTTACAAAAATCGTTTTTTTTTACTAAAGGATGAATAGTTATTCCAAAAAAATATAAATATCAATAGTAATGGGCTTCCCTGAAATAATCTCCAGTTTACCTATGTTTCAACCCACTGTTGTGGGTCGGCCTCAAAAGGAGTAAAATGTATGACCCCCAGTCATTTTTTCCACCTCACAATTTTTCCAACATACATATCTTCACCCCCTTAGGCGGCTTCCATACAAAAATAAAATTTTTTTTTTAAATTTGCTCCCACCGCTTTAACTGTCCTAAAGGAGCCCCTAGAGGAGTCAAAGTTATGACCGAACATCGTAGATTACGATTTGTGAAAAACAAAAATAATTGAGTCATATATAAGAAAACTAACCAAACGAATTGAAATGTTTAAAAAGCTGCATATAAATAATGCTGTAATTCACTTCTATACACGTCTTTAGGCGATATTTTTATACCCTCACCCTATGGGTAGGACAGAATATATAATTTGATACGACCCCGAAAAGAGCAACACATAGAAGGAGTCACTTTAGATGTTAGGTGTTTCTTTAAACGAAATTCGTTTCATCATAACTTTTTAAGTCGTTTTAGCCTTGTCCGTCTGTCTGTTTGTGTGTTTGTCCGGCAGGTACGCACGATAACTTTCGAAAGACGTAACCAATTGTTTTGAAACTTTGCATGGGTTAATGTTTCTCAAAACTACTGATCGGATTACAAATGGGCTACATGGCCACGCCCCTTCGGGTCCCTCCCATACAAATGTACCGTTCCGGCCACTTAAGAATATCAATACACCCAACGTGATCGTACCCAAATTCTCTATTTTGTAAAGCTATAACTGGATAAAGTTTTGCAAAAAAATAGATTCTAGCAACGCTCCTTTTGCTACCTCCCATACAAATGTACCATTCCCCCCACTTTAGAAATCGAGTTATAATATCACTACACCCTAGTGTTTGTTAATCTTGTTAACAGGATAATGTTTTGGAGAAAAAAATTCTAAGTCTATCCGCTTTCCATCTGGTAACTCCCATATAAATGTATCATACAACCAACGCGATCGTGCCCAAATTCTTTATTTTTTAAGCAAATTTTATGTTTTTAACAAGGGTGTGGGGAGTTGTAAGTCGGTTGACATGACTAAAACTTTCTTATTAATTCTCTAGCTCTACGCACAAAATTCTATAGTAGACACTTGGCCTAAGGCCTAATTTCACAAAATTAATCATACGCCATGTTTATTTAAGTGAATTAATATTAATCATACGGTACACAAATTTTATTTTGCATACATCCGCGCTATATGTACAATACATGATTTTGGGACTCATTTCTGAGGAAGTGAAAGTAGCCCCCCCAAAAAAGAAGAAGTTTTGCATCATTCGTTTTGTCTAGTTACATGCCATAATAATTTAATAACGATTTGAAGTTAGTAAGTATAGTATAGGAGAATTTTTCACGTTTTAGGCTTTTTTGTTATATTGTTATATGTATGGTGGTGTGTGATTATCATAAGTAGTATTAGACGTAAATTATACGACACGGAGTACAACAGTTTACAATAAAACTGTTACAAAATAAACCTAGTTCAAAATCATTTGATGAATGGAAACTGAAACTGTTGCTTATGTAGGGAAACGTTATATGAACAGATTAAAGGAATTGTAATTCTTAATTTTTTTTAAAATTTGTTTGAGCTAAATCGGACTAGTAGTTCTCGAGTTATGTCAAACAAAAGAGCCTAAAACGTGACAAATTTCCCTATACTTACTAACTTTAAAACGATATTAAATGAATATGGCATGTAACTTGACAAAACGAATGATGCAGAACTTCTTCTTTTTGGGGCTACTTTCACGTGCAGTTCTCAGAAATGAGTCCCGAAAAAAAGAATGAGCTGAAAAATGTTGTACTATGTAAGGTATTTCACAAAATTAATCATACGCCATGGTTATTTAAATTAATTAATATTAATCATACGGTACACACAATTTATTTTGAATACATCCGCTAAATGAACTACATATACACATACATACAAATATTTATGACTTGATTGACCCAAATTACTAGAGCATATCACATGTGTGCACTAGTTAAATCAACAAACTATAGCAAATTTTAATTGTCTACAGAATCTAAACAATTGATTTACGTAAAGTTACCCAATGACATTGTATTAGCGCGGGATTAATGACCATTACAATTGGTGATCATCGACAATTAAAACGCTTGATTACGACGTTGATCGTTTGCTTGTTCAACGCCACCGTACCGATTGGGCTGTTTTTGACTGTTTTATTTTTAATTAAATGTGAGAAATGATCATGAATGTAATTTGAAATGAGTTTCAAGCTAAATTACCTTGTATCAATTTGGGGGGAAAACAAACAAACAAACAAACACAATGCCTATTGACACAAGCTGACGTTGGATGGCAAAGAATACAATTGAAATTGTATTGAAAAAAAACATCTTGGTTGCTCCCAATGACCTAAACTGTCAATCATCAAAAGACAATAAATGAAAACAAATACAACGTACAACAAAAGTACATAATAGCAGTAGCAAATTTATATAAAAAAACAACTAATGTAAACAATATCACACCCTCATACTAAACTAAAAATAAAATGAAAATAATCACAAATAGTCAAATTAACTACATACAGTGGTTAGCAACAATAATGATGGTTAACAACCTGTGCTTAGCGATCTTTATTTCAGTTTTTTTTTTCTGGGTTTTGATGAATGAATAGATTGTTGATCTGAAACAACACACACACACACACAAAATGGTAACCACAGATTTCCGCTACTGTTTGTATTGAAATGAATGAAACCATTTATATGGAGGTATAACAAACATTTGAGCTCATTATATGATAAGCGACGAACTAATTAAGGAAGTTTCGCACCCATCGTTATTCGACATTATACAGCAGCGTAATTAGAGTTAGAAACATCTTATACTTTTGCTAACACTTAGCAGTTTAAACCTTTCGTGCAATCACTTCAATAGTAAAGATTCTTATGATTGCCTTCATTTTAAAATATCCGCATAATTAACCTCCGTTTGAACTTAAACTCTTCTATGATAGTACGAGAAAAAACATTTGATTTGTTTTTTCTTCTCTCCTGAATTTAATTTAACAAATTGATTTCACATTCAACACTCAAATTGAAGTAGAAGTAGAATTTAGAAGAGTATTCATGTCTTGTTAAATAATTAAAATCTATTATTTTATGGTCTCATCCATAGTAAGTGTGAGTGTAAAAAACAATTGTTAACATGTTTAATAAAACACAGCAACAGTAATTTATGTTTTGCACCTTAGAATCTACTTTATAAATAGTTTTCTGAAGATGTTCGCCTCAAGGTCTTATTCGTCGAAACAATGAAATATCTTAAGAGCCATTAAACTTTGTAGGGAAATTTAAATTTACAATGGATAGAACAAAATCTTATAATAATTATAATAAGAACGTTAATGGCCATAGTAATTAGTAATAATTTGTTAAGTACAAATTGTGTTTGAACTTTATGATGCTTAAGACTTGTCAGTATAGTAGTTATAAGTTAAAAATCTGTTATTTTTTTTACCAGGGAAGTTATGACCAAGTGCAGGGGGGAAAATATGATGCTTTAGATTTTAGGAAGTACTTTTTGTTTTGAAATAGATGAATAGACATTTGAAAGCTAAAATTCAATAAACGAAAGCAACAACATACATATATTCCTATTAATATTACACAGTACAACATTTTTCAGCTCATTGATTTGGAACTCAATTCTGAGAACTACACGTGAAAGTAGCCCCAAAAAGAAAAAGTTCTGCATCATTCGTTTTGTCAAGTTACATGCCATATCAATTTAATATCGATTTGAAGTTAGTAAGTATCGTATAACCGCTTTACAGGTAATCCGGTGGGCGGGACACGGGTGCTCGCGCATGAAGACGTGCGACATCTACTATAGTTACCATGCGGACAAGTACGAGATTGAATGTGGATTTGTGTTCTCAAAAAATATATATCCGAAGTTTTCGATTTGTGCTCATTTAAAAACAAAAAAAATCTTTATCTGAAATCATCATGCATCCCAGCGCGAGTTAGGAATTGATTTTAGACACAAAATTTATTGGTGAAATTTTTTAACAATTCAACGTAGATTCCGGTTTTGGTTACAATTTTTGTGAATAAAAAAATTGCCCCACCTTACTGTTCATATCTCTAGGCGAACAGCAATATACTGTGGAATTTTGACAGTTTTAACCGTTTGTTTTAAAAAGGGTGTGGAACAGTCCATTTCCATCCTTACTGTTATTCATACTGCAACAACAACATATGTAACAAATCTCATCTTCATACCTCTAATAGTTCATGAGATATAGCCCTTTAAATTTTCAAGTTGAATGGGCGGTGCCACGCCCCTTTATCCAATCACAACCAAATATAGCCTGAGACTATCTACAGGTCAACAGTACCTCATTTTTGTATCAATCGATCTATTAGAAAAGCCGTTAGAGCGATTTTTCTATCCTGGCTGTAATTAATACTGCTCAAACAACATATATACCAAATCTCTACTTCATACCTCTGATAGTTCATGAAATATAGCCTTTTTAATTTTCAAGTAGTATGGGCGGTGCCACGCCCCTTTATCCAATTACAACCAAATGTAGTCAGGAACTATCTACAGGTCAACAGTACCTCATGGTAAAATTTTTGTATCAATCGGTCTATTAGAAAAGCCGTCAGAGCGATATTTGAAAAAAGGGGCGTGGCGCCGCCCTCTTTTTGAAAAAATAAAACCTTTTAAACCATCCGGAAGCTATAACGAACAAAACAAAAATTTTAAAATCGGTCCAGCCGTTTTTGAGTTTTAGCGAGACAACTGCACAGCAATTCATTTTTATATATAAGACAAGAGAGTTAAAGCGATAATACGTGGAACAGGGTTGCCCTCCTGCAAGGACAGCGATGGTCAGCTAGTGACGGACCCGGATAACGTTCTGAAGATATGGAGAGATTATTTTAGAAATTTACTGGATACTGACACCACTCCAGAAAACCCCGCTCCAATCCAATCCATCGATGGTATTAATTTTCCACCTCCAAGCTAGAGCGAGATACGTATGGCCATCTCCCGCCTTAAAAACAACAAAGCGACTAGAGCTGACGGACCCGGATAACGTTCTGAAGATATGGAGAAATCATTTTAGAAATTTACTGGATACTGACACCACTCCAGAAAACCCCGCTCCAATCCAATCCATCGATGGTATTAATTGTCCACCTCCAAGCTAGAGCGAGATACGTATGGCCATCTCCCGCCTTAAAAACAACAAAGCGACTAGAGCTGATGGTTGCGTACAAGGTCCTTTCAATCATATTGTGTGAACGTCTAAAGCCAATTGTAGAAAAACTAATTAGACCATATCAGTGCGGCTTTAGACCTGGCTAATCTACGACGGATCAAATATTCACCTTACGACAAATCCTGGAGAAAAACTCGACTACAAAGCAGCCTGCGACTCTCCGATAAGGAATAGGCTATATGAGGCCATGTCTGAGTTTGGTATTCCGGCAAAGTTAATTCTATTTTGCAGATGTACCTTGGAAAACACCAAATCCTCGGTTAAGATTGGCAGGGATCACTCTGAACGATTCAATACAGAAAGAGGTCTCAGGCAGGGCAATAGCTTGTCCTGTACACTATTTAATATAGTTATGGAGAAGGTGATGAGAAAGGCTGGTGTCAACATGTCTGGCACCATATTCCATATGCCACTAGCCTATGCCGATGATATAGACATCATTGGTCGAAATTTGCGGGATGTGACTGCAGTTTTCTCATCACTAGAAAAGGAGTCAGCAAATAATTATTTCGACGAACAAAGAGTCCGATCGATGGGGACGCAGCGTCAACGTTGAAAATTATTGTTTTGAGGTAGTGGATGAGTTTATCTACCTCGGATCTTCCGTTAACTAGAAAAATAATGTCAGCCAAGAAATTAAGCGGAGAATTGTGCTAGCCAATAGATGTTTTTACGGACTTCAACAGCACTTAAGTAACACCACCTTATCTCGAGATACGAAGAAACAGCTATACCAGGTGTTAATTTTACCCTTCCTGTTGTATGCCGCCGAATTATGGGTACTTACGACAACGGAAATAAAAAACCTGGGAGTATTCGAGAGAAAAGTACTCCGAAAAATTTATGGACCTATCTGTGTCGACGGCGAGTTTCGCCATCGGATGAACCATGAGCTGTATGAGCTTTACCACGACATCGTGGTAAAGAGTCAGAATCCAACGACTACGATGGCTGGGACATGTTGCCAGGATGGATGTAAATGCTCCAGAGAAAGGTGTTTGAAGGCGAACCTGAAGGACGGCTCAGAGCAGGGAGGTCCAAACTTCGTTGGAAGGACCAAGTGGTTGGCGACGTGCCACCATCTGGTAGGACCAACTGGAGAACGCAAGGCTTCAAATTTATGAACTACGTTCGTAATAGGTCACATAAGTAAGTAAGTAAGTAAGTATCGTATAGGGGAATTTGTCACGTTTTAGGCTCTTTTGTTTGACATAACTTGAGAACCTGTTCATATAACGTTTTCCTACATAAGCAATAGTTCCACTTTTCCATTCATGAAATGATTTTGAACTGGGTTTATTTTGTAGCAGTTACAATAAAACTTTTGTACTCCGTGGCGTATGATTTACGTGGAATATTACTTATAATAATCATACGCCACCGTATAACAATCTTACAGAAGAGCCAAAAACGTGACAAATTCCCCTATACGATACTTACTAACTTCAAAGCGATATTAAATTATAATGGCATGTAACTTGACAAAACGAATGATGCAGTACTTCTTCTTTTTGGGGCTACTTTTACGTGCAGTTCTCAGAATTGAGTCCCAAAATCATGTGTTGTACTGTGTTAGATTAAGTTAAGCGAACTATATTATGTTTTTTAATTTTATATTACCCTCAATAATGTTTTTATGATTCATATTCCATAGAAGTGACGTTGATGCAAAAATTTTTTTTTGTTTTTTTTTTTTGCAAAATAAACAACTTTTTTTTTTTCATTTAAATAAATCTATTCAACATGCGATAAAAAAACACCTTCATGCCACTCTACTAACAGCCAATCAAATAAACATTAAGTACACCAACCCTTTTTGGATCATTTTTAAAAATATAACCATGATGCCGATGATGGCATAACATTATGGCTTTATCATTAACATTATCCACCGTATTGCAGACAAGCGAACTATTAAAAAAAATCTCTTTCGCTTTAAGAAATTAATTGAAAGTCTCAAGTGCCCCCACTTGCATCTGTGCAAGATCAACAGTATTCGTCTGATCTTTTGATCGTGTTCATTGCACACAGCTTTGCTTGGCAGTTACATTCCTTTTAAATATCACTAGACTCATTCATAATTCATGTCCACGTCTCGTGTGTTCCATACTCGCTATGGTTCTTTCTTGTGCGGCCGCTTGTTTGCTGCAGCCAACACCTTGAAAATTCATTTGCAATTGTTTAGGAGATTAGAGGAGATTTGAAACTTGTTATTAATAACACTTTGAAACATTAGCGGTGGCAAGAATGCCGCATGCAGCGGCAACAGCAGCAGCAGCGGCAAAATTCATTGCAATGTAATTGTAAGTTATTTGAATTTGAATTCAAATCTTATATCTGTTCATGACAAATTAGCGTTTTGGTATTTTACTTGTTTGGTCATGGGAGCGCGGGGGTTGTGGACAACATTGAGCTTAGTTAATAGTTTCTGTGCTATTGTAACCGGAATGACCATGACAAAATGCTGCAATTTATTTACGAGTATTATGATGGATATTTTTTGCAAATAGTTATGGGAACTACATAGTAGGGGAGGTGGTATTTAAAATGACAAGTGGATGTAATTAAGAGTGTAGCTTCTAAAAAAAATTGCAGCTATTAAATACAAGAGATATTCAAGAACAATTGTAAATATTAAAAAAAACAGTTTTAGATAACTAAAGTTTTAGTAATTATAAAAAGGTGTGTTCAATTTACAAATTAATTATTGATTTTTTAACATAGAATATTTCTAGAAAAGTATTTTATTAAAAAATTATCTTATCATGCGAACTTACAATACCAGACATCAAATAATAACAGTTACTGTACTATACTATAAACAGTTTTAACACTAATACAGTACAGCATTTTTCAGCTCATTGATTTGGGACTCAATTCTGAGAACTGCACGTGAAAGTAGCCCCAAAAGGAAGAAGTTCTGCATCATTCGTTTTGTCAAGTTACATGCCATAATAATTTAATATCGATTTGAAGTTAGTAAGTAAGTATCGTATAGGGGAAATTTGTCACGTTTTAGGCTCTTTTGTTTGACATAACTCAAGAACCACTAGTCCGATTTAGCTGAAAAAAATTTAAAATAATTTAAGAATTACAATTCCTTTAATATGTTCATATAACAATTCCCTAGATAAGCAACAATTTCATTTTTCCATTCATCAAATGATTTTAAACTGGGTTTATTTTGTAGCAGTTACAACAGAACTGTTACGTGGAATATTACTTATGATAATCATACGCCACCATATAGTATTTGTGTTATGTCAAACAAGAGGTGACAAATTCCCCTATACGATACTTACCAACTTCAAATCGATATTAAATTATTATAGCATGTAACTTGACAAAGCGAATGATGCTGAACTTCTTCTTTTTGGGGCTATTTTCACGTGCAGTTCTCAGAATTGAGTCCCAAAATCATGTGCTGTACTGTGTAATATTCGATCAGATAAATGGATAGATCCGTTAAAATTATTCAAACTTATAGTGAATCAACCAAACATTTGAGGCTGACTGTAGCATGATGATTAGAACCATAGTTTGATTCCTGTCTCAGTCATTTACATTTCTTTCATCGGCGGCCGCCTCGACATTTGTCGGCAGACATTTCTTAATAAAAGTCTTTACCACTTCCCATTGAAATTCAAAGAAAATCGATTAAAATTCAAATATTCCATTGGAAATTCAAAACCCGTCATTGGAAATTCAAAAATTTCATTTCAAATTCACAAAACATCAATTGAAATTCAAACTTTTTATTTGGAATTCAAAACTCATCAATTGAAATTCAAAATTCATCAATGGAAATTCGAAACTCGTCAATTGAAATTCAAAATTCGTCAATAAAAATTCGAAACTCGTTAATTGAAAGTCATAATTCGTCAATTGAAATTCAAAACTCATCAATTGATATTCCAAACTACGTCAATTGAAATTCAAAACCCACCACCTCCCATACAAACGCTCACTTTTTTCGAGTGTTTGTCTGTCTGTGTCTGCCATTATAGCCGTAGTTAGAGACATATAGAGGTGGAATTTGATATGCAACCTTACATTCATTAAGCGAAGATTAAGTTCCAAGATAAACAAGATCGGACAAAAACAACTCCCACCTCTTATACAAACGCTCGCTTTTTGGGGGTGTCCGGCTGTCTGTATTCGTGATTACAGCCGTAGTTTAAGATATATCGAGCTAAAATTTGCTATGCAAGCTTCTATCATCTTAGCAGATAGAAGCTAAGATGATAGGATACCCCCTTTTTCGGGGTATCCGTCAGTCTGTCCCCGCCATTAAAGCCGAAGTTTAGGACATATAGAGATGAAACTTGGTATGCTATCTCCTATCCTCTTAGCAGAGGTTAAGTTCGAAGATAAGCAAGATGGGAAAAAATACTCTTAGCACCTCTTATATAAACGCTCCCTTTTTGTGGGTGTCCGTTTGTTTGTCACCGCGATTACAGTCATAGTTTAAGAGCCCCCAAGTTGAAACTTAATATGCAAGTTTATATCTTCTAATAGGAGGATAAGTTGTAAGATGAGCAAGGACAAAAACTATTCCCCCTTGCCATACAATCTCGCCCTTTTTGGGGGTTATTTTAAGAGCCGTTATATTAAAATTTGATATTCAAGCTTATATTCTCTAGGCGGAGGATAAGTTCTAGGATACTCAAGAGCGGACAAAACCTACTACCACCTTCCATACAAACGGTTCCTTTTGGGGGTGTCCGTCTGTCTGTCCCTGTGAATACAGCCACAGTTTAAGAGCAATCGAGCTGCAACGCGATATGTAATCTTTTGTCCTCTTAGCGAAGGATCTAATTCTCAGATGAGCAAGATCGGATGAAACGTACTCCCACCTCCCATACAACTTACTTAATATCCCTTTGCAGCCCATGAATGAGATATGGGATAGCTTCTCGCGTTGTTGTGAATTAACACGCTTTCTATTTTTAGATTCACAACTAACGGCACCTACTTGTTTATCGACGAATGCGAACGTCACTGTTTGAGAAGCTCTTACTAGACACGCCGATTGACTCGACACTTATACTGCGAAGTTTCCGTCAACAACATTCGAGGGGAGCCGACAATGAAAGAACAATTTTTTAAGATGACTGAAGCCAGATTTGAACCTGCGATCTCCCGCATGGTAGTCGCGTGTTCTAACCACTATGCCACGGCCGGTCCCTCCCATACAAACTCCCCCTTTTTTGGGGATGTCCGTCCGTCTATCCCCCGCTATTACAGCAGTAGTTTAAGAGCTTTAAAGCTTAAATTTGTTATGCAAACTTCTATCCGCTTAGCACAGGTTAAGTTCTAAGATAAGGAAAATCGGACAAACAAATCACACCCCCCACAAACGGCCTCTTTTTGGGGGTGTTCGTCTGCAGTTACCTTGATTACAGCTGTAATTTAAGAGTTATGTTATGTTATGCAAGCTCCTATCATCTTAGCAGATGTTAAGTTATAAGATAAGCAAGATCGGACAAAAACTACTACCATCTCCTATATAAACTTTCCTTCATTGGGGGTGTCCGTCTGTCTGTCCCCGCTATTACAGTCGTAGTTAAAGACCTGTCGAGCATAAATTTGATATGCAACGTTTCATTCTATAAGCGGAGGATAAGTTGTAAGATGAGAAAGGACAAAAACTATTTCCACCTCCCAAACAAACTCCCTCTTTTTAGGTGTGTACGTCTGTGTGTCCCAGCAATCGCAGCTGTAGTTTAAAAGCCCTCGTGTTAAAATTTGATATGCAAGCTTATATCTTCTAAGCGGATGATAAGTTGTAAACTGAGCCGTTGTAAAATTACAGCCGCAGTTGAAACAATCGAGCTGCAATTCGATATGTTATCTTCTGTCCTCTAAACGGAGGTTAAATATTAAGATGATCAAGATCGGACAAACACTACTACTCCCTCTTCCCATACAATTTGTACAAATGCTGAAGGATATCTGTGCTTGGGCATATTTACACTGTGGAAAATTTTCGAGGACATTGTCTGAGGGGTGAGATATTCCAAGTCTGGGTAGAGGTACTAGGTCTTTTATATTTATAACCATATGTATTTTGTTGCTTATCTTGATGTCTGTTCGCTTAGTTTTTCAGCTATAACTCGTGGAACCATTGATGATATGTCATTTCATTTTCAAAAGAATTGTAGAGATCTGCATACTTTCGGGTATTTTATTATACTGGCCTATTATATAACTTCCCACAGACTTGGAATTTTTCACTCCTCAGATTGGCTGTTGCACTGTGTTATTAAACCATATACATACCACAATATTGAAACGATCTGCGTATGATTAATATAAAATCCGCTTACAATTTATATTACTCATACGTTGTACATTAGTGTGTTCGCAAGTTATATGGGTAAAACAAATTGCAGAATTTTTTCGGTCTGACCTCCCAAAAATTATAAATCTTTGTAAATTTTGGGATAGAACAAAATTTCAGCACGGTTGGAGTAACATATGTTAACCCAAGCCGCTTACGGTTTAAAGTTTTTGAGCTCCTATAGCCATGTTGGAGAGGCATAACTCATGAACGACTAGTTTAATATTACTAAAATAAAAATCCGAAATTTAAGAACTAAAATTCCTTTAATCTGTTCATATATCATTTCTCTGCATAGTCAACAATATCGCAGCTATAAATAAATTTATGAAAAAAACAATAAAAAATTTGCCTAAAAAATTCAAATAAAATTTTTCCCATATTGAAATTTTTAAGGAAAATTTTTTATTTGAATTTCATCAATGTATTAATAACTGCGAAACTGTTGAAAACAGTGAACTAAATAGATAAAAGAAATATATATTTTGTTCAAATTTCTTTACATACTGATACATCAAAAACTGCACAAAAAATACGCCATAGTTTGTGTAATCTATAGGAAGTTATTCCTCATCTTGGAGTAATATCATATGTTGTATTATTGTATTACATGCCAAAGCTATATACATATTTAATGGAACGTGACCACTTGTTAATACTGAAAATGATTTCGTATTAATCATTCTTAAAAATATTTCATTATGTTATCTACGTGTAGCTAGTGTTTAAATGTTATGTATAACAAATACTATGAAATAGTATTTAAATAACAAGCATTGTTTGTTATTCAAAACAACATTATTAATTGGTATGACTAATAATATCAGCACATGCGCTGCTTTGAATGTAGCCAAGACACCAATTCTGAGCAGAAATAAAAAAAAAACAGAGAATTTAAACACTTGTGTTCGCAGAGAGATAGATAACAAAGATCAGTATAAGCGACTAATATCATATATTCAACACAAAACAGATTTAAGTTTACCTATAACGACAAAGAAAACATTTTCTGTTACACAGAATACATTTGTGTAATGCTACAGCACGAACTCTATTCAAATTAGTGACGGCATAAAATATACTTTGTAAAAATTTTAAGCAACGTTATGAATAAAGTTATATTAAAGACAGATGTGATAAATATAATATAAGAAATATATATCATTTTTAAGGCTCTATTGTTGAAAAACTCAATTTAATAAATTGCAGGAGTCAATACAGGAACGCATTGGTCTTTATTCGAATCGTCTAGTAAAAATAACACAGTACAACACATGATTTTGGGACTCAATTCTGATAACTGCACGTGAAAGTAGCCCCAAAAAGAAAAAGTTCTGCATCATTCGTTTTGTCAAGTTACATGCCATAATAACTTAATATCGATTTTAAGTTAGTTAGTATCGTATAGGGGTATTTATCACGTTTTGGGCTCTTTTGTTTGACATAACATAAATACTATATGGTGGCGTATGATTATCATAAGTAATATTCCACGTTAATCATACGCCACATAGTACTAAAACTGATACAAAATAAACCCAGCTGAAAATCATTTCATGAATGGAAAAGTGAAACTGTTGCTTATGTAGGGAAACGTTATATGCACACATTAAAGGAATTGTAATTCTAAATTTTTTTAAATTTGTTTCAGCTAAATCGGGCTAGTGGTTCCTGAGTTATGTCAAACAAAAATTTGACAAATTTCCCTATACGATATTTACTAACTTTAAATCGATATCAAATTATTATGGCATGTAACTTGACAAAACGAATGATGCAGTATTTCTTCTTTTTGGGGCTACTTTCACTTGCAGATCTCAGAATTGAGTCCCAAATCAAAGAGCTGAAAAATGCTGTACTGTGTAATAGGATCAAAATAAAGCCTTCATGTGTTACCTACTATGATTTCAGTTTCTGGTACTTGTCTATAATGTGTTTTTAATATAATAAAAATTATATTTATAATTTAAAATATACTTAAAATTTAAATTATTTCTAAAGAATCTCAATAACATACTAACATGTGACTAGCTAAATGACACTAACAAACAAAACATCAAATACTCGTACTTGGCTTACTTAAAATGCACCATGTATCACTTGCAGACAATATAAACATATCATACTAGTACACTACAAGTCATCTAGGTATCATAGATACACTAATACACTTATAACATAGACAATATTAGCACCAAAATATACATTCATGGTATCAACCACACACTCATAAACAAGAAGAAAAAAATTCAAATTATTATATACCATACATGTTGTTATTGTTAATATTATGGCGTAGGTGGTGCGGTCTATGTTGGTGTAAAGTGAAAAACAACAATTTTGAACAATACAAAAAACACATACTATTTACATTATCAAAGAAACAAACAAAAAATAACAAAAAAAACAAAAACCAACAACATTTTATAAAATTCATCATACACAGGTGTGGTTAAAGCAACAACAACAATAACAAAACAGCAACATTATAAACAATAACAACAAATGCTAGAAAACATTCAATTCACGCAAAGTTAAAGATCGAAGTTGGTAAAGTTTTGCTATTGGCTTGAAATAATGATGAAGGTGGTGTTGCTGCTGCTGCTGCTGTTGATGGTGGCAAGTAATGTGCAATGACCACTATATAGATGAGTGGTATGTGTACTATGTATGTATGTACATGTCATTACAAAGAATGAGGATGCAATTTAAGATAAAGAGATTTTAACACAACACACAAGAGAATTTGTTGTAAAAATATGAAATTAGACATATCAGACTTAAGCAAACACACACACACACCCACGCGGAGAATTGTAAAAAGAAGGCGTTGGCATATCAATACCTGTAGCGACAATGAGCTTTCTTTTATCTCTCCATATATTTGTTCACACGGCGCTGTGTCATTGTGTTCACAAGTAATTATTGAACACAAATTATTTTTTTAATGTGAAATAAGTTTTTGTTTAAATATAGCTTGCAACAACTTTATGTTTCTAAAATCCTATTAATTAGGAATAAAAAAACTTAAAAGAATTTTTTGTACAAAAAAAAAAAAAGTTTTATATTTTTCACAACTCACACGCACTTAGCTGAGGGTATATTCATATTGTTCTTCCACTTATAACGACCGTAACAACACTTTTCAAAACACAGTACAACACATCATTTTGGGACTCAATTCTGGGAACTACACATGAAAGTAGCCCCAAAAAGAAGAAGTTCTGCATCATTCGTTTTGTCAAGTTACATGCCATAATAATTTAATATCGATTTGAAGTTAGTAAGTATCGTATAGGGGAATTAGTCACGTTTTAGACTCTTACAACATTTGTCAGCTCATTAATTCGGGACTCAATTCTGAGAACTGCACGTGAAAGTAGCGCCATGTATAGCCATGTTGGGGAGCCATAACTCAAGAACGACTAGTTACATTTTGCTAAAATAAAAATCCGAAATTTAAGAATTAAAGTTAATTTAATCTGTTCATATCTCTGCTTAGTAAACAGTTTCGTAGTTATAAATAAATTTATGAAAAAAATTGCCTAAAATGCAAATAAAATTTTTTCAATTTTGATTTTTTTAGGCAAATTTTATTCTTACATTTATTTTTAACTACGAAACTGTTTATTACGCAGAGAAATGATAAATGAACACATTAATGGAATTTTAATTCTTAAATTTCGGTTTTTTATTGCATCAGAATTTAACTAGTCGCTCTTGATTTGCTGAAATAAAAATACGAAATTTAATAATTAAAATTCCTTTAATGTGTTCATATATTATTTATCTGAATAATCGACAGTTTCGCTTTTATGAATAAACTTATGAAAAAAATAAAATATTTGCCTAAAAATTCAAATTCAATTTTTAAAATTTTTAATTTTTTTGGATTTTTAATTTTAGTTATTTTCATCAATTTATTAATAACAGCGAAACTGTCGAAAATGCAGAGAAATGTTATATAAAAAATTTGCCTACAAAATTTAAATTCAATTTTTTAAATTTTGAATTTTTTAGGAAATGTTTTCTTTTTATTTTCATAAAGTTTGTAATAACTGCGAAACTGTCGAAAATGCAGAGAAATGATTAAACTTAAGATTAAACTTATTTGAATTCTCAAATTTCGGATTTTAATTAATTAGTTATGCCTCCCCAACATGGATATAGAAGCTTAAAAACTTTAAGCCCAAAGCGGCACAGGTTAAGATATTCCAATAGTGCTCAAATTTTGGCTATCCCAAAATCATTTATCATTTTTGACATGCGACCACCCTAGTAAATGTGTACATAAATAATGTGCATCGAATTCTGAGTCGATTTGAAGATGTCCGTCTGTCCTCACTATTTCATTCGTAGTTTAAAAACTGTTGAGCTGAAATTTGGTATACAAACTTCTATCTTCTAAACGGAGGTTAACTTCTAAGATGAGCAAGATCGCACAAAAACTACATCCATCTATACAAACTTCCCATTTTTGGGAATGTCCGTCTGCCTGTCCGCGATTACAGACGTAGACGTAGTTTAGGAGCTATCGAGCTGAAATTTGATATGCAAGTTTTTATTCTCTAAGCGGAGGGTAAAGTACAAGATGAGCAAGATTGGACAAAAACTACTTACACTTCCTATAAAACTCCTCCTTTTTGGGGGTATTCGACTGTCTGTACCCGCGATTACAGCCATGGTTGTAAGACCTATCGATCTGAAATTAAGCATGCAACAGAATTACAATTCCTTTAATCCTAAATTAAAAAAAATTAAGAATTACAATTTCTTTTATCTGTTCGTATAAGGTTTCCCTACATAAGCAACAGTTTTACTTTTCTATTCATTAAATAATTTTGAACTGGGTTTATTTTGTAGCAGTTTCAATAAAACTGTTGTACTCCGTGGCTTGTGATTTACGTGGAATAATACTTATGATTATCATACGCCACCATATAGTATTTATGTTATGTCAAACAAAAGAACCTAAAACGTGACAAATTCAAATCGATATTAAACTATTATAGCATGTAACTTGACAAAACGAATGATGCAAAACTTCTTCTTTTTGGGGCTACTTTTACGTAAAGTTCTCAGAATTGAGTCCCAAAATCATATGTTGTGCTGTGTTATACTTACACCCCCTTTTCGACGGTGTCCGTCTATCTATCCCTTCGATTACATCCGTAGTTTAAGATAGACATTTACGCCGCCGCGCCACGCCGCCGCCGCCGCCGATTTTTGTCTTTTTTAACGCGCCGCCGCCGAATCACGAAAATATCGGCGCGGCGGCGGCGGCGGCGGCGTTCGGCGCCATATAATTTTTATACCATCACCCTTAGGAATGAGGGTATATATCATTTGATATACTGTCCGGCTGGTTCGCACGATAACTTTCGAAAGACGCAACCAAATGAATTGAAATTTTGCACGAGTCAATATTTCCCCAAAACTACTTACGGTATTGCAAATGGGCTACATGGCTCCGCCCCTTCTGGTACCTCCTATACAAAAACATCATTCCGCCCACTTTAGAAATCGAGTTATAATATCAATACACCCAACGGGATCGTACCCAAATTCTGTACTTAGTAAAGCTATTACAGGATAAAGTTTTGGAAAAAAATTGGAAGTCTAGCCACGCCCCTTCTGGCACCTCCCATACAAATTCACCTTTCCGCCCACTTTAGATATGGTGTAATAATATCAATAAATCCATCGCGCTCGTACCCTAATTCTTAATTTAGTAAAGCTATAGCAGGATACAGTTTTTGAGAAAAAAAACTGAAGTCTACCAACGCCCCATCTGGTACCTCCCACACACATCTGGTACCGCCACTTTAGAAATCGATTAATATTATTATTAGAACTACCGCGATCGTGACCAAATTCTGTATTTAGTAAAGTTTAAAAAATGAAAATAATGATCTCGCAAAAGAATTCTGTTTAATCTTTTTAAAAAAAGTAAGTAAAATTTAATCAATGATCTCTCAGAAAATTGTTAATTTGTCTTTAATTCCTTGAAATTTAATTTTTGTTTAATTATTATATATATAAATATATATATACAGTACGAGCTGCAATATATGTATGGCTCTTACAAATGTTATATTTTTGTTTGTTTTAATAAATGAATTGAATATGAATGCTTACAAAATTATATTTTTTTAGTGACGTGGGGCATTTTGCACAAAGTAAAATAACAATTTTCAATACAGGTTCGATAAGCAACAATCTCGGCAACTGCAACCTGGGCTGCAACTTGGGCTGCTATCGGTTGCGAAAATCGAGCTCGTATTGTACTTAGAAATGATACAAATTGTTATATATTTTATTAAAAAAAAATGTTTTTTTACTGCGTACGCCGCCGGCCGCCGACAAATTTGATACCCTACGCCGCCGCCGACGACCAAGCTATCGGCGTAAACCTCTAGTTTAAGAGCTATTGTACTGAAGTCTGATCTGATCTATGACGAGTAATATCGGACTAAAACTACTTCCAAGTCCCATACAAACTCTCCCTTTTGGGGGTGTCCGTCCGTCTGCCCCCGCGGTTACAGCAGTAGTTCATGAGCTATCGAGCTGAAATCTAATATACAAGCTTCTATCCTATAAACATAGGCTAAGTGCTAAGACAAGTAATATTAAAATAAAACTACTCACACCTCGCATACCCCCTTTTTGTGGGTGTCCGTCAGTCTGTCCCTGCGATTACAACCGTAGTTTAAGAGCTATCGACCTGAAACTTGATATGCAAGCTACTATCCTCTAAGAGGAGGTTAAGTTCTAAGATAAGCAAGATCGGACAAAAACTATTCCCACCTCCCATACAAACTCCTCCTGTCTGAGCTATTGATATGCAAGCTTCTTTTCTCTAAAAGGAGGCAAAGTTCTAAGATAAGTAGGAACGGACAAAAAAAACACTCCCACCTCCCATACAAGCTAACCCTTTTTGGGTGTGTGCAAGCTTCTATCTTTTGAGCGGAGGTAATGTTCCAAGATGAGCAAGATCGGACAAAAACTACTCCGCTTCCCAAACAAACTCCCCTTTGTTGTGGATGTCCGTCTGTCAGTCCCCACGATTACAGCCGTAGTTTAAGAGCTACTGAGCAAAAAGTAGGCAAGCAAGCTTTTCTACTCCCACCTCAAACTCCCTCTTTTTGGGGGTGTCCGTCCGCCTATCCACGAGAAAAAAGCCTTCGTTAATGACTATCTAGATAAAAAAAAGCTAAGCAAGCTTCTCTTCTCTGAATAGAGGTTAAGTTCAAAGATGAGCAAGATCGGACAAAAACTACTCACGGTTCCCATACAAACTCCCCCTTTTTGCGGGTGTCAGTCAGTCTGTCCCTGCGATTACAACCGTAGTTAACGAGCTCTCGAAATGAAATTTGATATGCAGCTTCTATCCTTTAAGCGGAAGTTAAGCGCAAAGATGAGCGAGAACAGACAAAAATCACCCCCACCTTCCATACAAACTTCTCTCTTTGTATCAGTAGTTTAAGGGCTATTGACATAAAATTTGATATGCAAGGTACTATCCTCTATGTGAAGATTAAGTTACAAGATAAGCAAGATCTGTCTGCCCTCGCGATTGCTGCTTTATTTTAAGAGCTATAGACCTGAAATTTGATATGCAAGCTACTATCCTCTCAGCGGAGGTTAAGTTCTAAGCCGATTAATAAAGAACAATAACATCTCCCGGCTCTCATACAAACTCCCCCTTTTTGGGGTTGTCCGTCTGTCTGTCCCCTCGATTATAGACTTTGTTTAAGAGCATTTGACCTAAAAATAGATGAACAAGCTTCTCTTTTCTAAACAGAGGTAAAATTTAAAAACAGCAATATTGAACAAAACACCACTTCCACCTCCCCTTTTACATTCCTGTTAGGAGATATGGGAGAGCTTCTCGTATATGATGAGTTAACAAGCCTCTACTTTACACTCCTATAATGGGACTGAACGTCTGGTGTTTGAGAAGAACTTGCCGATTGACTATTCAGAACTTAATGTCGACAACACCAAGGTGGTCGAAGATTATAGAAATGTAGCTGGCTGTGACGGTCGATCTCATTATAGCTTGTAAGGCCACGTATATATTGCTGCTATAAAGTGCTCTCACAAATTACACTGTATTTGAATTCTATTTCTCTATTAATTTTCTTTGTTTTTTTTACGTAAATTGTATAAGATACTTCTCCCTTCCATTGCCCATTACGGAACCATGTTTGCACTTTAGTTGCTTAAAGAACGAAACCCATTTCATATAGCTAATTATAAGTAATTATCATTTTCATTTCCTTATTTAATATTTCACATACAAAAATAACTAGTGAGTACGAGTGTTTTAATTACGGATCTTACCGACGAAACTATTCGATTACTTAATGTGTTTTTGCGTTGTTTTTTTTCTTTCGGGAAGACATTCCCTTACCACATATCATTAAGAAGCATAGCGAAATGGTTTAATGCGTTGCCTCTAATGATGATGATGGCAAATGAAAGAATAAATCAAATGTAACAAAAAAAAGATTCACATACAAATATATATTTATGTATAACTATATATATATTAAAGGGGATTGCCTATTCTCTGCCTATGCTAAAGGAATTCTTTTCTCTAACCATGTAATTAGCAGGGGGTTCATTTGAAGATTTCAACAGAAACAATAAACAATTTAAAGATCATTGACTTTTCTCTGTGTGTATACACTTGAGATTTTCTAGCCTCAGGTGTTGTTATTAATCAACCAGAAAGTTCTTTTGTTGATTTGTTCCTTATATTTTGGTTATAACATCAATCCACCTTTCAAAATATAAAGAAAAAATAATTGGGCAGAAAAAAAAATCGTTTATCTATTTCTGGTGTTGTAAGAATTTCTCATAACGCTGTGTTATGGCTTTTGATCTCTTCAGGTTTTTCTTTTTTTGTATATTTTTGCTCATTAGAATTATGAAGATTTAGGGAAAGGTGGTAGACTTTTGATGTTGGCAAAATGTATGGTTGTTATGCCATGACCATCACCAACATCATCATCATCATCATCATCATCCTCAGCAGCAGCAGAAGCATAACAAATTGGTATCTTTTATGCTGCCATCATCAGCTTACTAACATTGGCTACATCATGGTAGACATCACGATCACCATCTATGGTTCTTACACTTCTTCTATTGTTTTTAGGAATTATTATGTTATTTTCTTTTCTTTGAGCTTTTACATTTCTTGGATGACTTAAGTGTTGTGACAGCATTAAATCATCACTGAGTGTCTCACCACGTGAAGAAGTGAACGCTTCATTTACAAGCAGAATTTGTTTGCTTGTTTGTTTCGAAAGTAACAATAGAGGGCTTAGCGATTTTGTTGTTTATTTTTGTTTTCTATTGTTGAATACTTAAGTTTAAAAACACAAAGATGTTTCATTAACCGTGGGGTTTATTGTTGTTAGGATTCTGTGGCATGCTGATAGAGTTCCAGGGGTTGTATGGTAATTACATAGCTGGGAAGACTGAATGCTCTCTATAATATAAAATAAAATAAAATCTTACATAGTACAATATTTTTCAGCTCATTGATTTGGGACACAATTCTAAGAACTGCACGTGATAGTAGCCCAAAACGAAGAAGTTTTTGGGGGTATCCGTCTGTCTGTCTGTCCCTGCGATTATAGCAGCAGTAAGAAAGCTATCGAGCTGATATTTGGTTTGCAAAGATCCGGCTCTAAGCGGCGGATAAGTTCTAAGATAAACAAGATCGGACAAAAACTACTTCCACCTCCCATCCATCTCCCTAACACAGTACATCATATAATTTTGGGGACTCAATTTTGACAACTGCACGTGAAATTAGCCCCAAAAAGAAGAAGTTCTGCATCATTTGTTTTGTCAACTTACATGCTATAATAATTTAATATCGATTTGAAGTTCGAATTTGTCACGTTTTAGGCTCTTTTGTTTGATATAACTCGAAAACTAGTCCGACTTAGCTGAAACAAATTTAAAAAAAAATAAGATTTACAATTTCTTTAATCTGTTCATATAACGTTTCCCTACATAAGCAACAGTTTCACTTTTCCATTCATCAAATGATTTTGAACTAGGTTTATTTTGCAGTAGTTACAATAAAACGTATGTACTCTGTGGCGTATGATTTACGTGGGATATTACTTATGATAATCATACGCCACCATTAACAATATCACAAAAGAACCTAAAACATGACAAATTCCCCTGTACGATACTTACTAACTTCAAAACAATATTAAATTGATTATTGCATGTAACTTGACAAAATGAATGATGCAGAACTTCTTCTTTCAGGGGCTACTTTCATGTGCAGTTCTCAGAATTGAGTCCCCCAATCATGTGTAGTACTGTGTTATTATTATCCTCTTAATGTTTTATTCGACCTTGGAATATTTTGTATAAACACTGACCTCGAGCCTAATTTATCAAAATATAGGATATCATAAAACAAAATTTTTTTAGGAAAGACCTTTTTTATTTATAATAAATGTGACTTAATGACCAAAGTGGAAATTTTGGCTGCAATACAATATTTTTACAACTTTGGATGCCTAAGGCTAAGAAATAATGTAAGACAGACTTTTAAGACATTAAAATAAGAATTAGAATTGCAAAAAGGGAAATTTTTACTAAAATTCTAAAAAACTAGTTAGTAAATAACCATAGACCCTTCACCATTTGTTAAAATGGTGATACAGCTAGCAACCTCAAAATAGGGAAAGTTTGTGTGAAAGGTGGACCCTATATATGTCAATAACTTTTTACTGAAATGTTAAATACTGAGCTTAAATTATTGATAAGAGCTGAGAGAATATTGTTTCAATATTGAAAAAGGGAAGTTTGTATGGGAGGTGGGAGTAGTTTTGTTCGATACAGCTCGATAGCTCTCAACTCCTGGTGTAATTGACGGGGACAGACAGACGGACACCCCCACAAAGGAGGAGTATGTGTGGGAGGTGGGAGTTGCTTGCTCTTCTTAAAACTGAACATCCGAGAAGAGAACATGTGAGAAGTGGGAGAAGGTTTTGACCGATAGGGGTTTTAATACCAAATTTCTGTTCGACAGCCGTAAATTAAGGCAGTAATCGCGTAGGCAGATAGACGAACATACCAAAAACGAGGTATGGGAGGTGGAAGAAGTTTTTGTCTGTTCTTACTCATCTTTGAAGTTAACCTCCGCTTGAGGGATAGAAACTTGCATACCAAAAGTCAACTCGATAGCTCTCAAGCTCCGAAAATGAGAGAGTTTGTATGGGAGGTGGGAGAAGTTTTTGTCTGATCTTGCTCATCTTTTAATTTAACTTCCGCTTAGAGAATAGAAGAATATATACCAAATTTTAGCTCTATAGCTTTCAAACTACGGCTGTACTCAGGTGGACAGACAGACGGACATACCTATAAAGGGGGGGATTTGTATGGGAAATGGAAGTAATTTTCGTTCGATCTTGCCCACCTTGGAACTTAACTTCCGCTTGAGGAATAGAAGTTTGAATACCAAATTTAAGTTCGATAGCATTAATGTACGGCTCTACTCGTAGGGAGAGGCAGACTGACACCCCGAAAATGAGGGAGTTTGTATAGGAGGTGAATCTTGCTCATTTTTGAAGTTAATCACCGATTATAGGATGGAGGACTGCATACCAAATTTCAGCTGAATAGCTCTTTAACCACTGCTAAAATCGCGGAGATAGACAGACGGACACCCCGAAAATTAGGGAGTTTGTATGGGAGGTGGAAGTAGTTCTTGTCCGATCTTGCTTATCTTAGAACTTATCCTCCGCTTAGAGGATAGAAGCTAGTCTACTAAATTTATGCTTGATAGTCGTAAATTACAGCTGAAATCGCGGGTACAAACAGGTTGACACCCCGAAAATGAGGGAGTTTGTATGGGAGGAGGAAGTAGTTTTTGTAGAATCTTGCTCATTTTTTGAACTTAACCTACGCTTAGATGATAGACGCATGAATACAAAGTTTCAGTTCGATAGACGTAAATTACGGCTCTACACAGAGACTGACGGAAACCCCCAAAAAGGGCAGTTTTTAAGAGAGGTGAGAGAAGTTTTTGACTGATCGTGCTCATCTGGAAACTTGTTCTCCGCTTAGACGATAGATGCTTGCATAGCTAATTTCAGCTGGATAGCTCTCAAACTACGGCTGTACTCAGGTGGAGAGGCAGACGGTCGGGGAGTTTGTATCGGAAATCGAAGTAATTTTTGTTCGATCTTGCTCATCTTGGAACTTAACCTCCGCTTAAAGGATATAACCTTTTACATGAAATTGCAGCTTGATTGATTTTAAACTACGACTCTACTTGGGGGAAGAGACAGACGGACACCCCCAAGAGGGGCAGTTTGTATAAGAGGTGGAAGAAGTTTTTGTCCTATTTTGTACATCTGAGAACTAAACCTCCGCTTAGAGAATAAAAGCTTGCATACCAAATTGCGATTCGATGGCTCTCAAACTACTGATGTAATCACGGGGATAGACAGACGGACAACCCCAAAAGGGGCAGTGTTTGTTTAAGAAGTGGAAGTAGTTTTTGTCAGATCTGGCTCATTTTAGAACTTAACCTCCTTTTAGAGGATAAACGCTTTCAAACCAAATTTTTGCTTGATAGCTCCTTAACAATAATTCAAATGATCACATGCTCCATGTTGAGAACGAAATACTAAAGAGGTTTAACAGTTTTATTAACAGATTTTCTCAGACGAGACACAGATGTTGAAGTGACTTGATGAAATAAAGGAACGTGTTTCAGAGGAAATGCAGAATATTATACGAAACATCTGTTACACCGTCATTGAAAATTTTCGATGCAAGTTGCAGCAGGGTCAAAATAGTCAAAAATCATATGTGGGCAATGGTATTTTTAAATACTAAAATCCCAATTTATATACTATCAGAATATGTATATAGTTTCTATCTCACTCGTAGATATTTTCTTATAACATCGTTTGAAAAGTAAAAAGACTTTTGGTCCGTAACCTTAGAAAAATCTCAAGCTTTTATTTAAAATTTGAACAATAAATCGAATGTCTTATATCTTAACGGCCTTATTTATAAAAAGTTATAAGAGGTTTATAAACCATTTTTAAGCAAATTTCGAGAAAACAGTATTCATAAACGATTCACGGCTGTAATAAATAAAAGTAGGTTTGTCCCTACTTTAAGCATGCTATAACTTGACGTTTGTACAATTTACGAATTTGAGATCTTTATTTTGAGTTTTTCGGCATTTTTCATACAGGAAAGAGTCGTTACTTGTATTCATTTTGTAGAAAATGGTCTTCGTTATCATTGCGCACATAGAAAAGTATGTAAATAGACACTTTTCTTTCATGAATTTCATATTGAAAAATATTTCTCCAAAAATCTGAAAAATTATTTGTAAATAATTAGATAACACAGTGCAACACACTTTTTCGGGGGTGAACCAAACCAATATCAAACGATAGCATTTGACCTCAGTAACAAAACACTAAACTCCATTTTGCTCCACTACGTCACAATTTTTTTTTACAGTGGTTTAAAGTTTGATTTTTTTTGAAGTTTGAATAGACTTTTTAACATTTCATTTTGATTTTATTTTGGAACCTTTGACTCGTAGAGGTTATTTGTCTTCTGTGACTCTTAGTGAAATTTTCCGGAGAATATTTCTATCGAAGATTCTAATCCTTGACCTCCATCCAAAGTAGACTTTTAAACAGTTTTTTAATATTGGGCCAAAAATTTCCCATACGGGTGGGAGCTAGAGGGTTAAAATGTTCCGAGAAAATATTCCGCTGATTGTTTTAATATAGGTCTCCAAAGACATGAAGTACCTCAAACGTATTTTTACAGATAATTTTTCATATTCTTCGATTCGACTTTTACTGAGGTCAAATGCTATCGTTTGAAATTGGTTTGCTTCACCCCCGAGACAATGACCGTCAAATTGTGTCATAGTGTAATATTCGTGATGTATAAACAATCAAAGCAATACAATTATGTAATCGGTATCCGATTATTATTTCAATATGAGAAAAAATACAATATTTTATGCCATTTTATACTTTACACTGTTTCTTACCGTCACGTTATTGGTATACTATGAAAAAATGTGCTAACATAAATTTCTATAGTTATTACAGTACAAATAAATGTTTGGAATCCGATTATAAAGCTCTTTTTATACATCATGTTTGATCAAAAACTGATTAAAAACGTTTATGAATACAATTTCTTATTAAAGGTTTTTTTTAGAGCTATTCACTTCTTTAGCTAAAGAACACTTCATATACACTTTAGAAATTTTTTTGTGAATAAGACTGTAAATATTAATATAGATAGCAAAGTTTTCATTCCCATCAAAGTCATTTAATTACCATACTACTCTCGTACATTATGGATTTTTAATGGTTCATTGATTCGCAAACAAATTTTAAACATCGTTTGCATTAGATTACAGCTGAGTGAATTTTGATTAATACGAAATCGTAAATTCAATTGTCATTAACACAAAAAGTATTTTAAGAATTCTTTTTGTTTGTGTCGACTACGTCGTAGTAATCGTTATTGGTTTTTTTTGTCTGTTTTGTTGATGATTTCTAATGTTTTTCGTATTCGGTTGTGTTTTTTCTGTTGTTTTATTCACTTGATTTATTTTATACGAAAACATATTTGTGTGTTAATTAAAAAATCATTTAAGCAAATTGTTTCGTTTCTGAAATACAACAACAGCAATCTTTATACGAACAGGCAATAGAAATATTTTAAAAATTATTCGAAATACAATGTGATGGGTGATGGTAAGGAGGAATTTTACAATATAAACTGACAAATTGAGTTTTAGTTTTTTGGATTTTTTTTTTGTAATTATATTTGACTGCAATCAGGGAGAACGAACGAATTAGTGTTTAAAGTGTACGACAAAAAGCCAAAGATTCAAATTCCATGAACATATGGGGCAAGTGAGAGCGTTTAGTACATATGTAGATCGAATTTTGCATTCGTTGATATGCGAACCAATTGTAACCCAACATGTAGCTTTTGTAGTAAAATTTTTGACAACATTAAATTCTTTAAAAAAAAAATCACAGAACATTTAATTACTCATACGCCCAACTTGCAAAATACAAAATTACTCATACGTCACCGAACATGTTGTATCTCTTTTAAGCTACTTACAGCATAAACATCATCAATCGACATTAACCACAATTTTATTGCTTTGCCTAAAAAAACTGAGTATTTATGTCATTGCTATAATGCCAAATTAGTGAATCGCATATACACCTAAAACAAAAACAACAGCGTAATATTTATTGCTAAATATGTGTTTGCAACACATTTAACAAATTTTACAAATAACTTAGAAACAAACGCAATAAAAACAAAAACATTTATTTTAAACTAAATTGTTCAAAAAATAAAATAATAAATGAAAAAAAAGGCACTGATACGAACGAAAAACTTTAGCAAATAACAAAAAAAAAACACTGAACGTGTCATTTGCTCAAAAACGTAATAAGCAGCGAGCAGAGTCATAACCAAAGGAATGCATTAGCGTTTTGCAATGCATGTAGTACGTCTTAATGCGTGTGAGTGTGTGTGTGTGTGTGTGTTTGTCCAATTACCTACAATAATTAATTAAATGTTTTGTTTTGTGCTCTTTATCGAAAATTATATAAATAATGTGCTGCTAGTTAAGAAATTGGCACGATAGACACGTGTTGAAATTTTTTTGCCATCCACTGACGATATAACAAACTTGGCAAACTAGCAAAGTTGATAAGGAATTGTATTGCTGGTTTAAGATAGTTTTTGAATATATAGTTAACAAAATATCGTACAGATGTTTGTTATATGTTATCATTAAAATAAGAATAAGAAAAAAAAATAATCGATACTTGGACTTCTTTAGAGGGTTAAGTCAAAGAGAACACACTTAAAACGTGAATTGTCATCAAGAACACTCTTCTCTGCACTGCACTCCTGAGAAAAAGTCACATCTTCATTTTGACAGTTTTGAGTTATGTAACATCGAAGTTCTATATCACATTACAACCCATGATTTTAGGACTCAATTCTGAGAACTGCACGTAGAAGTAGCCCCAAAAAGAAGAAGTTTTCCATCATTCGTTTTGTCAAGTTACATGCCATAATAATTTAATATCGTATCGTACTAATATAAGTATCGTATTGGGGAATTTGTCAAGTTTAAGGCTCTTTTGTTATATTGTTATATGGTGGCGTATGATTATCATAAGTAATATTCCACGTAAATCTTCATTTAAGCAGTTTTGAGATATGTAACTTCTAAGTTCTATATTGCAGTAGAACACATGAGTTTAGGACTCAATTCTGAGAACTGCACGTAGAAGTAGCCCTAAAAAGAAAAAGTTCTGCATTATTCGTTTTGTCAAGTTATATGCCATAATAATTTAATAACGATTTGAAGTTAGTAAGTATCGTATAGGGGAATTTGTCACGTTTTAGACTCTTTTGTTATATGGTGGCGTATGATTATTATAAGTAATTTTCGACGTAAATCATACGCCACGAAGTACAACAGTTGTATTGCAACTGCAACAAAATAAACCCAGTTCAGTTGATGAATGGATAAGTGAAACTGTTGCTTATGTAGGAAAAAGTTATATGAACAGATCAAAGGGATTATAATTCTTAATTTTTTTAAATTTGTTTCACCTAATTCGGACAAGTGGTTCTCGAGTTATGTCAAACAAAAGAGCCTAAAGCGTGACAAATTCCCCTATACGATACTTACTAACTTCAAATCGATATTAAATTATTATGTCATGTAACTTGACAAAATGAATGACGCAGAATTTCTGCTTTTTGGGGCTACTTTTACGTGCAGTTTCCAGAATTGAGTCCCAAATCAATGAGCTGAAAAATGTTGTAAAGGTAGAATCGTGATAATCTATATGGGCTTGTTTCTTAAAAAATTAGAGAGCTCCGTGAAGGAATTTTTTGAAATTTGTACTTTTAGGGCCAAAAAAGATGCAAAAAGTGATAAAACTGGTAGTAATACCAGGACCAAATGGGTAAAGCCATAATCACGAAAATTTATATGAGCATATTCCCTATTAAACTATAGATCTGCATGAAAGAATTTTTGAGAATCCGTACTTTTAAGACTAAAAATGACCAAAAAGGGATAAAACTGGCATCATCACTTAAAACAAACGGCTAAAGTTACAATCGCGAAAATCGGGATGGGCTTGCTTAGTGTAGAATTAGAGAGCTTTCATTGAAATATTCTTAGGCTGCTGGGCGACCGTTTACTCTCATCTTAAAGACTTTAATTGCCATTATCTCCTGATCTAAGCAACTAATAACCTATGTTATCATCATACAATAGTTCACCAAGATACAATTGGGATCCCATCTTGAAATAGGTAAGGAACTTAACTTTAAACTGATGGGAAACAGTCCATACTCATATGTAAAACTTAAAGTGTCTTTACCTCCCTTACTAAGCGTCAAATTATAAAAAAAGGTTTGGTTTATAATCGCCATTCCATATTGTGAATATCACTAAGACACAATTGGAATCTTACATAGTGCAACACATGATTTTGGGACTTAATTCTGAGAACTGCACGTGAAAGTAGCCCCAAAAAGAAGAAGTTCTGCATCATTCGTTTTGTCAAGTTACATGCCATAATAATTTAATAGCGATTTGAAGCTAGGTAGTATCGTATAGGGGAATTTGTCATGTTTTAGGCTCTTTTGTTATATTGCTATATGGTGGCGTATGATTATCATAAGTAATATTCCACGTAAAAATAAACCTAGTTCAGATCGATATTAAATTATTATGGCATATAACTTGACAAAACGAATGATGCAGAACATCTTCTTTTTGGGGCTACTTTTACGTAAAGATCTCAGAATTGAGTCCCAAATCAATGAGCTGAAAAATGTTGTTCTGTGTTATATTGAAATAGTTACTGGAATCTAGACAACCGGTGATTTAAATAGACTATAAATTGAACATTGATATAATTTAAGCAGAAGTACATACATATATATATGTTAGGCATTTAAGAATTTTATAAATATTTCTTCCATCAAAGACTCTAAGTAAAACTTTAAAATGCTTTTAATATAATTACCACAATTGGTTACATTAAACATTTAAATTGCTGTACAATTCTAACCAGAAAAATTAAATTAAATTAAATTACCTACCTTAGTTTGTTGGTTTGTAAACCATTACAGTGAATAAGAAAGCTTGTATGACTTTGTTAGATATTGCACTCGCTATTAACCCTGAACCCCCACACTTAATTAAAAAAAAAATAAAATACAACAACAGTGAAGAAACAAAAAATTAAAACGGAATTTGCAGCAATAAAAACTCAATTTATTGAACAATTTCGATTTCGTCTACAATAGCAGCAAAAAAAAAATAACAACAACTCAACAATTTGTTTACGAAATAATGACAATTTTTTTCCTCGCTTGTTTGTTTGCTGTATTTAATTTTCATTTACAACAACTGATGTAAATTTCAAACGATGCAATTTAACTGTGACCATTCAAGCAAATCAAATTCTCACGCTTTAAATAATTTTCTCGCTGACGACCAGAGACCAGAAACCAGACAAACAAAAACGATCAACGACAGACAAACCTTTGAACTTTAAAATTAATATCTGGAAATGCAAAATAGATGAAAAAAAAAACTGTAAAGAAAAACTAAACCAAACAATTGGTTTTGCGGAACGATAACAATACAACACTTGCTGGGCTAGGAGAAGGTAGTACACAGTGCCATGAGCGATTTCGTTTATTTTCTATTTTAAAGGGGGGGGAAATTGGCTGCAAATGCTTAAGAGTGTGTGAGTGGTTGGCTATTTGCAGGACTGAAAATATAGGATAGTTGTTTGGCGGTGATGGCAGCAGAAAAATGCGAGGGGTTTAGGAGATTAAATATACGGCTCTATTCATAACACAGTGCAACATTTTGTATCTCATTGATTTGG
This sequence comes from Muscina levida, assembly GCA_964034835.1. Classification (NCBI taxonomy): domain Eukaryota; kingdom Metazoa; phylum Arthropoda; class Insecta; order Diptera; family Muscidae; genus Muscina; species Muscina levida. The sequence continues at coordinate 24,897,122 of OZ035883.1, read as the reverse complement.
GACTCAACTCTAAGAACTGCACGTGAAAGTAGCCCCCAAAAGAAGAAGATCTGCATCATTAGTTTAGTCAAGTTACAAGCCATAATAATTTAATATCGATTCGAAGTTAGTAATTATCGTATATTGGAATTTGTCACGTATTAGGCTCTTTTGTTTGACATAACTAGAGAACTACTAGTCCGATTTAGCTGAAACAAATTAAAAAATAAAAAAGAAATACAATTCCTTTAATCTGTTCATATAACGTTTCCATATATAGGCAACAGTTTCACTTTTCCATTCATCAAATGAATTTGAACTGCGTTTATTTTCTAGCAATTACAATAAAATTGTTGTATTAAGTGGAATATTACTTATGATAATCATACGCCAACATATAACAATATAACAAAAGAGCGTACAACGGGACAAATTCCCCTAAACGATACTTACTAACTACAAAACAATATTAAATTGTTATGGCGTGTAACTTGACAAAACGAATGATGCAAAACTTCTTCTTTTTGGGGCTACTTTCAAGTGCAGTTCTCAGAATTAAGTCCCAAAACCACGAGACCTAAAGTTTAAAGATTAATACGAACATCAGTTATTTTCAAAGATTTTACTAGAAATGCCGATTAACTCGATGGTGGCATGTCATTAGGTCCATGGACCTTATTTTTAGACGACTGTTTCGTTGGGGTACTGGGGAATTGTTGGGGAAGTACCATGACGTCCATGGACGTTATGACGCAAGGAAAAGAAACATAAGGTCCATGGACTTTGTGACACTTGTTTAGTCCATGGACTTTATGACATTATGACACGCCACCTGACTAGACTGCTTAAAAGTTTCTGTCGTTAAAAAAAATGTAGTTGCCTATCGAAAATTCCCCTATACGATACTTTCTAACTTCAAATCGATATTAAATTCATATGGCATGTAACTTGACACAACGAATGATGCAGAACCTTTTCTTCTTGCGGCTACTTTTACGTGCAGTTCTCAGAATGCAGTCCCAAAATCATGTATTGTACTATGTGATCGTACCTTATTAGTTACTCATTATACCATCACCCTTAGGGATGAAGGTATATATCATTTGATACGACCCAAAAGTGTAACACATAGAAGGAGTGACTTTAGACCCTAGGTTTCTTTGAACCAAATTCGATTCATGACTTTTTAAGTCGTTTGAGCCATGTCCATCTGTCTGTCTGTCTGCTGTCCGGCTGGTTCGCACGATAACTTTCGAAAGACGCAACCAAATGTTTTGAAATACTGCACGAGTTAATATTTCCCCAAAACTACTTACGGTATTGAAAATGGGCTACATGGCCCCGCCCCTTCTGGTACCACCCATACAAATACATCATTCCGCCCACTTTAGAAATCGAGTAATAATATCAATACACCCTACGGGATCGTCCCCAAATTCTGTATTTAGTAAAGCTATAACAGGATAAAGTTTTGGAAAAAATTTTGAAAGCCTAGCCACGCCCCTTCTGGTACCTCCCATACAAATCTACCTTTCCGCCCACTATAGAGATGGAGAAATAATATTAATAAAACAAACGTGATCATACCCATATTCTATTTTTAGTAAAGCTATAACAAGATAAAGTTTTGGAGAACAAAATTGGAAGTCTATCCACGCCCCATCTGGTACCTCCCATACAAATCTGGTACCGCCCACTTTAGAAATTGATTAATATTATTAAAAGACGTAACGCGATCGTGCCCAAATTCTGTATTTGGTATTGTAGAAAAAAATCTGGAAGCCTAAACACACCCCTTCTCGTACCTCCCATACAAATCTACCACTCCGCCCACTTTCGAAATCGAGTAATAATATCAATATAATAGAAAATTATTTGTTTTACTGAGGGTAAGGGTAAATGTAAGTAGGGTTGCCCGACTGAAACTTTCTAACTGGTTTTAATTACAAATCGGTTAATTTCAATAACTCAAGACTTAAACAATATCTTATATTGGGTGATGGTATTTATCAGTCAGTTTAACTGACTGAAATTTCTGTACTGGTTTTCCCTTTGCATCCCATGAATGACGTATGCAAGAGATTCTCGCATTTGGGTATTTCTTTGGTGTAACTGTTATTAAATGTGCCGATTGACTCCACCGAACGCCTTTAAATGCATTTACTTATTCTTAACTTTTCTCTCTGGACTCTGAAGCTGAAACCTTATGCTGGCACCCCTCGTTGCCATCAGCCAAAGTCCACCACCATGCAGCCTTTTTTTGCAACAATAATGCACCTCCAATAGTTATAATACCAACAACATATTATGCACATTTTTTCTAACGGTTAACTAAACAGGTATTCAGTTAACCAAACCCTGCCAACCTCCCACCGACCGATCGAACCAATGAACGGTGGTGCTGCTGCTGCTGGTGGTGGTGGTCGGACCCAACATAGTTCCATAACAGAAATACCACAACCGTAACCACTCTCAGTTGTAGGTAAGCTCAAAGCTTGAGCTCTGTTTAATGGTCATTTAAGTTTTTCTTTTAGTAACGTTTTTCAGTTGTAGTTATATTGTTGTTGTTGGTTTTTCCTTACCATGTTTTTATTAACGTTTTCGCAGCAGCAGCAATAGCAGCGGTGAGGAAAAAAAACCTGTTTAAGTCGTGTTCAATTTCTCACTTGTATGCCAAACAAGTACTTGAAGTTTTGTTGGCCATAGGTACACATGCATAAACCTCCCACACTGCTCCTTGGCCCCCTCTCCCCACCAACTGTCCTGCTTATATAAATGTAAGAAAATAAGAAAAAAAAATGTTTAATTTAAAAGAAAAACACTATGGACAGCTAAAGGTAATAGAGCTGGCAGTGGTTTTATGTGAATGTCTGTTTGTTTAACTTTTGTTGTTGTTGTTGGTGGTTTGTTTAACTAAACTTTTACTTTAATGCAAAGAAAGTTAATATTTTATATGTTTATGTTGTCGTCGTCATTGCCGTTGTTGTTAGTGTTGGTGTAGCTGTTGCTTTGTGGTGTAAATGTTATGTGTACAGAAGAAAGTCGTTAGTAGACATGAAAAAGGAGGAGGAGGAGGAGTCACCAATGAACGCAAATAGCAAATATGATAAAAAGCAATGCCGGAAATTGTGAATTTGTTGCGAAAAGGTTTAAATTCGTGTTCGATTCGAATCCTTAACATTGGTTTCCGGCATTTAAAATCTGTCGTATTTTAATACAAATTTTTGGGAGAGATGGCAGTTGGATATGTCAAGTGGCAGCATGTTGCGGTTGTGTTTTTAAAGTTTGCCACGAAGTTTTTTAGGAATCGATCGTGGCATGGTCGGATATGGTGGTAAACTGTGATGTATGTGACATACATTTGCGACGTACGTAACAAACGTAACCAACGTAGTGAACCTACCATCACAAAATTTACCTTTTGATATGGAAGACAGCAATTTTGGGAATGGTTGGGTCAATAGGCAATTGTTTAATGAAAGCTTCTAAAAAAAGCTTACGTTCGGAATCGTCGATAAACTGTAGGTTATGTTGGTAAATCTATAAATAGAAAAGTGAAAACTCACTTAAATGTGTGAAGCTCTACCATTTCTCATAAGTGGGAAGCAAAGGAACTTAATTTAGTTCTTCTCCTTGCTATTCGGCAGCAGCAACAGAAATTTATCCATATGTATCCGGCCGTGGAAAAGTGGTTAGAACACGCGACTACCATGCAAGAGATCGCGGGTTAGATTCCCGCCTCCAGTCATCTAAATTTTGTTTCATTGCCGGCCCCCTCGATGTTGTCGACAGCAACGTCGCAGTATAAGTGTCGAGATAATCGGCATGTCTAGTAAAAGCTTCTCAAACAGTGACGTTCGCATTCATCAATAAACAAGTAGGTGCCGTTAGTTGTGAATCTAAAAATAGAAAGCGTGTTAATTCACAACAACGCGAGAAGCTATCCCATACCTCATTCATGGGGTTTAAAGGGAAACTAAGTTTTTTTTAAGTTAAGCCGCACGTAGAAAAGAATTCCAATCGCTTCGGTCTTTTGCACTCCGTAGATAGTTCGTCTATGCCCTGCTTCGCCCATCGAGTTTATTGACGTAGACTTTTCCAGCTGAAACAATTTTATCCGTTTGTACAACGTATTGGTTTATTTCATCATAGTTCATTCGATGACGTTACCCGCCGTTAATGATATTTATATCATTGGCATATGCGAGCAGTATGTGAGCCTGCAGCATGATATTCTCCATTACGCAGTACAACACATGGTTATGGGATTCAATTCTGAGAACTTCAAAAAAGCATGATCCCGCATACACGTGGTTCGCCTTCTTTAAGCAGAGGACATAGAACACTCAGATTCCAATCATCGGAAATGCATTCCTTTAAGCTTTATCTTGTTTATGAGCCGCTGCAAGCACATTGCCAACTCATCGCTGCCGGAGTTAAAATGCTCTGTCATCAGTCCGTCGGTTCCAGCAAACCTTATAGCTTTAAAACCGTACAATTGCAGTGCTGATCTCGTTATGGTTCGGTGGTAAACAAAATACTCCGTCATCGATGATTGACACTTATGCTGCCTTCGGGAGTACGCAAGTCTTTCCTTCATATTTGCAGCACACTCCGCTTGTCCGGGAGCAGATTTTCAACTCTGTCCTTACAGGTGGGAATCCTTGTTCCAAAACATCTGCTTTTCAGCGTTTGGTAGGGCTTTTGGACTTCATTACAATTCCTGAATCTCTCTCTCTATGTTTCCTTCTTAGACGCTATTTCCGTCTGAAGAGACGTTTCATATTCCTGCTCTTGTTAATACATCGTGCCATCACAGCACTCGTTGCTATTGGCTGCAGCTTTGCCTTGTATGCAGCATCCATTTCTTTAGATATTACGCGACCTTGCTCATCGTACCAGGGCTTGATTGAGTGTGGTTTTTCATAACCCAATACGATCGTTGCGGCAGTGGTCATAGAATTCGCAATATGCTGCCACTGGGTTTCGGCAACATCATAATTAGAGGAGTTTGTGTGAAGTTTATTTTTAATATTTTTAAAAATTTTATTATTTTAATATTTTTTTTATTTTTCATATTTTTATTTTTTTTTCTAAAATTTCTAATATTTTTAAAATTTTTAATATTTTTAATATTTTTAATATTTTTAATATTTTTAAATTTTTTAATATTTTTAATATTTTTAATATTTTTAATATATTTAATATTTTTAATATTTTTAATATTTTTAATTAGAGGAGTTTGTGTGAAGTTTATTTTTAATATTTTTAAAATTTTTATTATTTTTAATATTTTCAATATTTTCATTATTTTTCATATTTTTATTTTTTTTCTAAAATTTCTAATATTTTTAATATTTTTAATATTTTTAATATTTTTAATATTTTTTATATTTTTAATATTTTTAATATTTTTAATATTTTTAATATTTTTAATATTTTTAATATTTTTAATATTTTTAATATTTTTAATATTTTTAATATTTTTGATATTTTTAATATTTTTAATATTTTTAATATTTTTAATCTTTTTAATATTTTTAATATTTTTAATATTTTTAATATTTTTAATATTTTTAATATTTTTAATACGATATTGTCGTAGTTCGGTTTAAGATCTTTACTTTACTCTTTATTAAATAATTGCCAATAGGTTTTTATTTAAGAGTTGTGAAATGTATTATATGACAGAAGGTAAGGCGTATGACGTCATATTGATATTAATACTTTTTAAGTTTTTATTTAGGCCACCGCTCCCGATTCTTGGGGCTGCCAATGCCACTAAGAGAGCCAATGTGTTGGAAATTTTGTTACCTACTCCCTGAGACTCATCGCTGGTAGCATGCCATTTAGGTTGCTTAACATTGTGCCTTCTTATATTTGCTGGCATAGGAAGGATGCCAGGGGGCATGGCCCGGGTAACCCTTGATTCACTTTAAATTTAATTTTTATCAGGGAAGTTAGTTAGGGCTATAAGAAAAATTTGTTAACCTTTTAGAACCTTGACCAGTTTGTGTATTATTTTCACTCCTTTCATCAAATCGAAAACAACTTCACGCCCTAATAAATACGCTCTATAATGAATGAATGTATAAGCAACTATTCATCTTATACATCATGCACAAAGCATTTATGTAAATTTGGCAATATTTAAATTCTTACTAAACAATAATATCATTAACCTTAGAAAACCTTAGAAATGAATTAATATTTTGCATTTGCACTGTGGCTCAAAACATTTCGCCATAATTGCCTTGATTTATGAATACATTGTCCCCCACCTCTGCTTCTCTATTAACCCACCGTCACAATGAATGATGGCGAATTATTTAAACGCCATTAAAACCCTATGTGTCTAACGGCTGACTGAGCTGACATTTCAATTCAGGAAGCTCCAAAATTTATGAGCTTTTATGGATTCGCTCATACGCATACGTCTTCAGAAATGTTTCGTATGCATCACACACATTGGACATGTGTGTACGCACATGGCTTACGATATGATCTATTCGTTGGGTTCATTTACGTTCATATGTAGCTATAGGGAGGTGTTTTTTTTTTGTTGATTTGATTTGATTCATAAAAACTGTTAGACAAGGTTATCGTACACATTACATATTCATAAATATATGTGCCAACCAACAATGCGCATAGCAAATTACTGTGTTGTTGTGCCGTTGTGCCTATTGGTTGTTGTTTGTATTACCGGTATTCTGTTGGTGTTGGTGGTGGTTTATTACTTACAGTGAAATGGAATCTCTAGTGTTTAGGTAATAAACTGTAGAGACACACTGTAAAGCTTAATGAGGGGAGAATCGGAACAAGTTGACATGTGTTTCGGCTTATATTACGGGCAGCGTGGTTGTACAATTATTGGAAATAGTTAAGTATTATCGAGAACAATTTGTCGTTTCAATAGAAAATTTGTTTTAGTAAAATAAATCAAAACAACCGGTATATATAATTTATTGAGTTGAGATGAATCATTTAATATTTATCGGCATTTAACTGGTGCAACAATCTAGATCATATGAGAGAGCTCAGTAGCGACCTACTTCAATGAATTTAATGAATTTAATGAATTTTATGAATTTAATGAACTTAATAATTTTAATTCATTTAATGAATTTAATGAATTTAATGAATTTAATAAATTTAATAAATTTAATGAATTTAATGAATCTAATGAATTTAATGAATTTAATGAATTTAATGAATTTAATGAATTTAATGAATTTAATAAATTTAGTGAATTTAATGAATTTAATCAATTTATTGAATTTAATGGATTTAATAAATTTAGTGAATTTAATGGATTTAATGAATTTAATGAATTTAAAGAGTTTAATGAATTTAATGAATTTAATGAATTTACTGAATTTAATGAATTTTATGAATTTAATGAATTTAATGAATTTAATGAATTTAATGAATTTAATAAATTTAATAAATTTAATGAATTTAATGAATCTAATGGATTTAATGAATTTAACGAATTTAATGAATTTAATGAATTTAATGAATTTAATAAATTTAATGAATTTAATAAATTTGATGAATTTAATGAATTTAATGAATTTAATGAATTTTATGAATTTAATGAATTTAATGAATTCAATGAATTTAATAAATTTGATGAATTTAATGAATTTAATGAATTTAATGAATTTAATGAATTTAATAAATTTAATAAATTTAATGAACTTAATAAATTTAATAAATTTAATGAATTTAATGAATCTAATGGATTTAATGAATTTAACGAATTTAAAGAGTTTAATGAATTTAATGAATTTACTGAATTTAATGAATTTAATGAATTTTTATCAATTTTATGAATTTTATGAATTTAATGAATTTAATGAATTTTATCAATTTTATGAATTTAATGAATTTAATGAATTTAATGAATTTAATGAATTTAATGAATTTAATGAATTTAATAATTTTAATTCATTTAATGAATTTAAGGAATTTAAGGAATTTAATGAATTTGATAATTTTAATTCATTTAATGAATTTAATAAATTTAATGAATTTAATAAATTTTATGGATTTAATGAATTTGAGAGAAATATTAAAAACAATTATTGTTGGTAAAAACCGATTTACCTGGACAAACACAAAGCAAACAATTTTTTGTATCCTTTACTTTACAAATAGATCTAACAATAGAATCAAATAGAATAACGAGCTGTTACCTACTTTTCGAGATACTGTATTTGAAAGCGGACCAAATCACAAAAAAATTACTGTGGGTCGAGTCATTCAACATGTGTAGTAAAAGATTTGGAAATAGCTGATGTTCGGATTTATCGTTAATCTTTAGATCTCGTTGAGTGAATCTAATAATAGAAGCTTGTGCATTTATACATATGCGAAAAGAAGCATCCTTTATGAACATATACAGACTCTTTATAAACGTAGCGAAACACATTCTCGTTCATTATACAAAAAGTGTACCTTTACACAATTTTAGCGATTTTTTCACCTTAGTGCCATAACTGTCTGAATCTTAACTGCCTCACCAAGCTCACTGTACAAAAATACAATTGCTATTCTACTTAATTATAGAAATCACACTGTCACCGCGCTGCATCACTATCCTTACAAAATTCCCGGCATAGCAAACACGACACCTGTCAACTTATTGCCTACCCAATGAGCCGTCGTCCCTAGTTTTCTATCATACGAAACACATGTATTCCAGTAATAAAAATTAGTCGATAATATTTCGCAGAATACATTAATGTCTCTTTATGTCGCCTAAGCTGTGGCAGTTAGACAGATATCTGTCTGTCTGTCTTTCTGTTGTATCCCCAACGGTTCCTCTCTATCTGCCGGCCGGGGTATACATTTCAATATGTACGTGCTTGTTATTAAACATTTAAAGTAAATAATATTTAATTAACATATAAAATATCAACAAAAAAAAAAAAAATACGCTAAACCTTAACCGAGTGTTGTCATTAGCCTACGTTACCTAGCTGGTTCGTATACAATTTACGGCCGTTAATCCAATATGCCCCAACTAACAACGGCGTAAAGCCACAACCCAAAAACGACCAACAGCCACGCCATACCAATAACTAAACACATTTCAGCCGTGAAGGTTTTTTGTTTGGCTTTAAATAAACAAAGCCAATGTTAAGCAAAAACAAAACGAAATTTGTTTAATAGTATAACGTAAATTTAAAATATCTTGTTGAGGATTTAAGTTTATGGTCGTATAGATTCACCTGTTCGTGTCACAAAGAATATTGTACATTTAGTTGTTGTTTTTGCGTTGAATAAGTTTGACATAATTTGATGGGTAGCTAGGAGGGGTACGAGAGTGTATGAAGTAGACACATCTGTTTTCCATGATTTCAATTACTTCCGCTTTTTGGCTGTTGTTGTTGTGATAGTAGAGAGTGAGGTCTTTGACTGCTATTGCGAATTATGCCATAAGAAAAATGTTTTTGTACTTTAAAAGTTCAATGAATTACGCAATAAAGTAAAATTAATACGAAAGAGTTCTGTAGAGAGCTTAAAACGTTGTTGTGGCATCGAGATACAATGGAGTGGGGAAGAAAAGAAATATAAAAACTGACGAATGATGACAGTTTATGGACTCGGTACATAATATTAAAGAAAAAAAAATGTTGTTTCCCATTGGAATCCACAAATTCGATATGGAAACACGCTTAAACTTTTGACACACATAACCAGATCTACAGTATAACGTCGATACCGTACGGCAACTTGTAAAGCTTGTGCTAGGCAAATGCTGATTGATGGCTCTTACCACAAATTAATCGCATTATTTTATTATTTTGGAAATTTTTGTTACTTTACACACTTTTTAATATTTTAAATATTTTATATATTTTTAATATTTTTATTTTTTTTAAAATTTTTAAAATTTTTAATATATTTAATATTTTCAATATTTTTAATATTTTTAATATTTTTAATATTTTTAATATTTTTAATATTTTTAATATTTTTAATATTTTTAATATTTTTAATATTTTTAATATTTTTAATATTTTTAATATTTTTAATATTTTTAATATTTTTAATATTTTTAATATTTTTAATATTTTTAATATTTTTAATATTTTTAATATTTTTAATATTTTTAATATTTTTAATATTTTTAATATTTTTAATATTTTTAATATTTTTAATATTTTTAATATTTTTAATATTTTTAATATTTTTAATATTTTTAATATTTTTAATATTTTTAATATTTTTAATATTTTTAAATGTTTTAGTTTCTATTAATTTTAATATTATTGAAATTTTTGATTATTTTTAATATTTTGAAATATTTTTAATATATGGAAATATTGTTAATATTTTTATTTTTTTTTAATATTTTTAATACTTTTAATATTTTTAATATTTTTGATATTTTTAATATTTTTAATATTTTTAATATTTTTAATATTTTTAATATTTTTAATATTTTTAATATTTTTAATATTTTTAATATTTTTGATATTATATTAATTTACGTTAGTGTATCGAAATGATACAACAAATTCGTGTAACACCCACAAAGAGGTGGGTTAGGTACGATCAACGTCGAATTTTGAGTCGATTTAAAGATGTCCGACTGTCTGTCGAGAGAGAAAGGGAGAGATATTGAGCTGAAATTTTCTATGTAATCTTCAATCCTTTAATCGGAGGTTATGTTGTTAGATACATATATATAAATACAGACTTCCGCTTCTGTGGATACGATTACAGCCGTAGTTAAGGGAATGTCGAGCTTAATTTTGTTGTTTAAGCTTCTATCCTCTAAGCAGAGGTTAAGTTCTAAGATGGCAATATCGGGCAACAATTACTTCCACCTCCCATACAAAACTCCTCCTCTTTGGCGGTGTCCGTCTGACTGTCCCAGGGCCGGCCTTGCATAGTGGTTAGAACACGCGACTACCATGCGGGGTATCCGTGGTTCGATACCCGGCTTCTGTCATCAACATTTTCCTTTCATTGCCGGTCCCGTCGATGTTGTCGACAGCATCTTCGCAGTATAGTGTTGTTGTAACAGCTGGTGGTGGCTGGGATGATAATTCTTTATACCGATTTGCAATTTATCGGCACTCGATCGGGCATAAAACCGATTATCATACGATCAGTATAGTGTCGAATCAATCGGCATGTTTAGTAAAAGCTTCTCAAACAGTGACGTTCGCATTCGTCGATAAACAAGTATATGCCGTTTGTTGTAAATCCTAAATAAAACAACGCGAGAAGCTATTCCATACCTCATTCATGGGGTGTAAAGGGTAGTTAAGTTTTTTTTCTAGTCTGTCTGTCCCCGCGATTAGGGCAGTAGCTTAAGAGCTGTCAAGTTAAAATGTGACATGGAATCTTCTGTTCTATAAGCAAATGTTATGTTTTAAGATAAGCAAGTTCGGATAAAAACTTTTCCCACCCCTATTGAAACTCCCTCTTTTTTGGGTTGTCCGTCTGTTTTTCCACTCGATTACAGCCCTAGTTTTTAAAAATGCGAGATGAAATTTGGTATGCAAGCTTCTAACCTCTAATCAGAGGATTTATTCTTAGATAAGCAAGATCAGTCAAAAACTTTTCACACCTCTCATATAAAGTGCCCCTTTTAAGGGGCACGATTACAGTCGTAGTTCAAGAGCTATTGAGCTGAAGTTTGGTATGCGTTTATATGAAATTTGATATGCTTCTATTCTCTAAGCGAAGATGGTGTTGTAAGATGAGCAAAAGCGGTCAAAAACTACTCCCATACAACTCTCCCCTTTTTGGCGTTGTCCGTCTGTGTGTCCCCGCGATTACAGCACTAGTTTAAGTGCTATCGAACTGAAATTTTGTATACAAGCTCATATCCTCTAGAAGGAAGTTATGTGTTAAGATGAGCAAGATCGGACAAAAACTACTCCCATCTCTCATACGAGGGTTGCTATATATATTTCGGGCCCAGTAATAAAAAAACTATCAATTACCATTGGAAATGGTTCCATTGTTTTCAAAATATTCTCCTATTTTCGAAGCACTGTTTTCCACTCCGATTGAGACAACTCCAAAAACTGGATTTTGAACAGCTAATTCGGGCGTCGAAAAACGTTGACCACACAGTTTTTTCTTAAGGTGGGGAAATGAAATGAAGTTATTGGGTGCCAAATCAGGGCTGTACGACGTATGACCCACCTATTCAACATGTCGAGTGCTCAAATAGCCCATTGTTTTAGGTGATGTGTGAGAGCTCGCAGTGTCGTGATGCAAAATGATCCGTCTTCTCTTGTTGTTTTTCCCTGATTTCTTCGAACACTATTGGCAAACAGATGGTGGTACACCAGTATTATCCTATGTTCCATTAAAGGCTCTGTGTTGGATTTGGCTGATCTTGAAAGACCCATACGATCGATTGCTGTTTTGTTTCGGGCTTATATGCATAGATCCATAATTAGTCAAGATTCGTCACAGCGAATTTATGTTACCGCGGTTGTATTTTTTTTCCTATATTTCTTTGTTCCAAGCTACACGAGCCTCTTATTCTTATGTCATTAATTTATTCTGGAATGAACGATTTCTGAGACTGAACTATTGGTATTAGCGTAAAAAATCATCGGTCAAATATGTTCTCGAGTTAATTCCATTGTTTTACCGTGATGCATTTTCCAACACACTATAAATAGAAATAATATTGATCGCAAGAGAAAACGTTCTATGTATGTTTATGCTAAAAATGGAAGTTCCAGTTTGCATTGTCTATATTTCATCATGTTTAGACATTGGTCCCATACAAATGGGGTTTAGAAAGGGTACTACTACACTCAGAAGCTATGACCTATATTGAGCTTATACTTTTTTTTTAGGTTTAAGGTCCATATTGGAATTTAAATTTCATAAAATTTTACTTTCTATCAAATTAGTAGAACAATTAAATTAGTCCAAACCTTTTTAATACACAAACTGTCAACTGACACCACCTGTTAGATCAGTGAAACTTTGTACACATCGATCGAGGAATTTCCATCCAGTGTGACCGCATAATATAGTTCCCATACCCAAACAGAACAAACGTCCCACTCAGCTTTAAAATCGAAAGTGTTTGCGTGTTATCCTTAACACCATCATCACACGATTATTTATTTGGCCAGCACCCAAATCCACAGCCACCACGCACTCCAACAATGTGTCATGGTCAACGACCACAGAGACGTAAAAATTCTTCAATTCCCATGGAAACTGAATTGAAGTCAAAGCTGCGTGGACATATGTACGGTTATGTTATTAACCAAATTTTATTATAGTCTTTAAAAAAACACACACACACATTCAAAAAGTTCAAAAATCACAGCAATATGAAACAAAATTATATATGTATGTACACCATAATTAACAAATTGAACTCAGTAAAAGAACAAATATATACGCTAGTCAATAAAATAACAAACATAAACTATGGACATTTGCTACAAAGTGAATGTTGAACTTTGTGAAAAGAGTTATAAAAACCAACTGCAGCTATACAGTACAATACCATTCAATTCAATTTGGGAACGAAAATAAAAAATACAATTTCATAAAATACTCAATCGCAATCATTGAATACATTGTCGATATGGTATGGCTGCTGATACGTTGCATGACTGTCCGTACGTCCGTCCTTCCATGTGTGTTGCTGTTTCTGCTGCTGACTACATCTCGGTGGCGATTTTTTGGCTAAGCAATATCTTGTGGCTTATACGTTGCGGTTTCTCAAGCAAAAGTGTGTGAAAATCTAAATCACATTCAAATCGAGCAAATGTCGTTTCATTATTTATTGTCTCGTATCATGGGGCCATAACTCGCTGTAATATTTGTATTTTATGACCGCCAGTGTTAATGTGCCCCGGTGCAAGACCATCGTTCTGTTTTCTAAGCGTTGTTGTTTTCAGTCATACATATATTCCCCTAGATTCCGTGAGCACTTGCCGATGTCGATTTATTGATGTGAGCGAGCCGGTGTGCTGTGCTGTGGTTTACCTGAGATTATTGCTAATGATTTGATTATTTGTTAAGCTTAATGTTGTTGTTTTTTTGCTGTTGTGTTTTTATAACTGTTAAATTATGTTGTTTTCATTTATGATTGTTGATTGTATTAAATTTGCATTATGGTTCAATATTTGTTTGTAAGATAGCATGTCTAGGATGTTAGTGGCGATCCGTTTCGATCGTGGCGATCGATCGCAAGATCTCAAGATGTTTCATCGGCTGCCGTGTGAGAGAGATATTCTCATTCAATTTCGCATAAATTAAGTTTGTGTTTTTTTTGTTGCTGTTAGTTGGTTTTGCCAACATTTTATTTTATGCTTAAAGTAAAAGTTGTTTTTTGATTTTTGATTCTGTAATCATCGCAATCATCTCACAGTGGGATTGTAGCCAATTAGCCGGATGTCTTAAATGCAATTTGTTATCGTGTTGAAAGTTAACCCTTTGTGGGAGGGGTTGTTTTAATAGCATCCATCAAACAATGGGCGGGTATAGTGAGAGAGTGGCAAGCAACATACGAAAACAATCGTTTGACATGTCATTAAAGTGAAAATCAATGTTTTCAAATACAACTTTGGTCTGAAGAAACTTTTTAAACTTATAAACTCTGATAATATCATAGTAACTATAACTATAAAATTTGTTTCTTTACTATTGAATTATAATTTAAACCAGGGAAAATAATTTTACTGATTATATTCATTAACCGAAAGCAAAATTTATAATTTATTCAAACACGCACCTCAATTACACAAATAAACAAAACAAAACAATAAAAACATGTAAAACAACAAACAAATGCACAAAATTAAATGCATACAATAGCAAAATAGCAATTGTTTAAATAAATTGAAAGCTATTTTTACTTTTGCATCACAAAGCAGTTTAAAGGTTTGCGAAAAAAGCAAACAATATTAAAACGCGAAAAGCTTCCCAGGCTCATAGTTTCATAGAATATATATGAAAAATGTATAATAGAACTAAGAAAAGTGGGAGAGAGTGAAAATTTTAATGTTTTTGTCAATCAAAGAAAACCGTAGCATTTGCTACACCCCTTCTAGTACCTTCTACACAATTGACCGAATTCACCTTCACAGTTTTACTTAAAGACCTTTTTTGTAAGTATAATGAAGTCAGTCATATTTTGCGAAAAATGCAAGCTTATGAAAATTTGAGTCAGGAATTAACATGAAATATGGATATCGGTCGACCTTTTAGGGTACCTACCATATAAACTTTACCTATTTTTTTGAAAATTATTATTTTTTTCAGCTCGAAAGCTCTTAAACTACTGTTATAACTGCGGGGACGGACAGACTGATGGGGATCCCCAAAAAGAGGGATGTTGTATGGGAGGTGCGAGTAGTTTTTGTCTAATCTGGCTTATCTACGAACTTAACCTCGGTTTAAGGGAAAGAAGCTTGCATATTTAATTTAAGCTCGATTTCTCTTAAACTAAGGCTGTAATAGTGAAGATAGATAGGCATGCCCAAGAAGGGGGGGTGTATGGGAGGTGGAGGAAGCTATTGTCCGATCTTGATTATCTTGATATAAACTTCGATATTTAATTGCAGCTCAACATTTCTTAAACAACGGTTGTATTCTCGGGTACAGATAGACGGATACCCCAAAAAGGGGAGTTTGTCATCTTAGAACTTAACATCCGCTTAGAGAAAAGAAGCTTGCATACCAAATCAGTTCGTTATCTCTTAAACTCAGACTGTAATCGAAGGGACAAACCCCTGAAAAGGGGCAATTTGTATGAAAGGTGGAAGTAGGTTTTGACCGGTCTTGCTCATATTAGAAATCAATCTCCAGTAAGGGGCTAAAAGCTTGCATACCAAATTTCAGCTCGATAGGTACTTAATTACAGCTGTTATCGCGGGACTAAAAAAGGGGGAAGTTTGTATAGGGAGTGGGAGTAGTTTTTGACCGATCTGGCTCATTTTAGAACCGCTTTAAGGATATAAGTTTGTATTCCAAATTCAAGCTCGATATCTCTTATCTTATGACCGGCCGTGGCATAGTGGTTAGAACACGCCATTACCATGCGGGAGATCCCGGGTTCGATTCCCGCCTCCAGTCATCTATATTTTTCTTTCGTTGCCGGCCCCCTCGATGTTGTCGACAGCAACGTCGCAGTATAAGTGTCGAGATAATCGGCATGTCTAGTAAAAGCTTCTCAAACAGTGACGTTCGCATTCGGCGATAAAAAAGTGGGTGCCGTATGTTGTGAATCTAAATAGAAAGCGTGTTAATTCGCAACAACGCGAGAAGCTATCCCATACCTCATTCATGGGGTGTTAAGGGAAAGTAAGTAAAAATTAAGATGAATTCATTAACATTTGTACACTGCATCATTTTCAATAGTTGTAATACATATCTTCGGCCATACGACCAAAATTCATATCTTCTACCGTTTACGCTCCACAAGCAGGCAAATAACACAGTACAATACATGACCTTGGGACTCAATTCTGAGAACGGCACCTACTTGTTTATCGGCGATTGCGAACGTCACTGTTTGAGAATCTTTTTACTAGACATGCCGATTGACTCGGCACTTATACTGCGAAGTTGCTGTCGACAACATCGAGCGGGCCGGCAATGAAAGAAAAATTTAGATGACTGGAGACAGTAGTCGTAAATGGGATCTCTCGCATGGTAATCGCGTGTTCTAACCATTATGACATGACCGGTACCGGTTTATAATATTCTAATATTCGATCTTAAAGATGGAAATATTGTGATATTAAAGTTTGGTAAATTCTTCATGAACTTAATAGGGTACAATATAGATGGAAATATTGTGATATTAAAGTTTTGCTAGACCAATATAATTTTTTTCATAAACATTGACATCATGTTTGCTCGTCTAAAGAAATTGCTTTGTTTCAGCAGTTTACCTCTAAGTAAGCAAATCCATATATTTTCTAATTTCTTCACCATGTTTAACACCTCAAACTATACAAGACCTCACCTATTGCACAAAATTGCTATCGGCTGCAGTAGTACTGCTGACACTCAGTATTAGTAACACATTTGCAACTCAAGCAATAAATAGCCAACAAAATTCTGACAAATTCTTTCAAAAAATACAAAATTCTAAACACACACCCAAATAATAAAAACAACTTTTGAATTCTTAGAATTTTTGCCTTCACAAATATTATTATTTTGCAGCAGTCAAGCAGTCACAAACAACAAATTCCAAAGGTAAAATCAAAATCAAATTTATAATACTAAAATCGTAAATAAAAAAAGTGCATGAACCCCCCTCAAAAAAGGAATGAATCTTATTTGCGTCATACCTACATACAAAAATTCTCGTATATCATGGCGAAAACAATAACAATCAAAAAAAAAATACAAAAAACATTAATACAAAAATATATGTTTACTCGTATATTGTTTAAACTTTGTAGCGCAACGTATTGACTTGTCCAGCTCACTGGGTTCACTTGGCCCCTGTTGTTGTTTGTTTTTTCCCTCTCTGTCTCTCTCTCTCCCTATATATATATCTCTTGATATGGTCTGGCTTGACCTGATTGCTTTTTTCGTTTAAAATTGGTTGTTATTACTTTTGCATTTATAAATTTTTACTCATTTACGCCTTTACTTATTATTATAATTTGTATTGATTTTTAATTTTATTACATTATGTTGTTGTTTAAATGCATTTCGTTTAGTGATCAGAGAGTCGAAAAAATTACTAAATACTAAATAACTCTTGTTTTTTCATCTCATTCTCTTGTTAAATTAGCATTTAAAAACAAGTTTTATGTAAAGCAAAAAAAAAAATAAAAACAAACAGCAGCCATAACAACAACAAAAACCAAAGTATTATTATTAGTTTTTGTTTTGCGTATTTTTTATACGAAATATAAAACTGAAACCGAAAGCCTGCGCATAACAAAAACAAAAACAACAACTACAATAAATAGCCTGCACTTGTTGTATTGAAAGTTTCAGTTTCGGAGGCTGTTTCAACAACAAAGTCCTTGAAATATTTTGGTGATTTTATTTATTTTCTGTTTACATTGACCGACAGCAAAGAAGGCACATTTACGTTTACATTACGATAGCCAGTTAAACCACCAGGAGATTGTTTTGTTTAAAATTTACTAGGTTTTGCAAAATAAAACACACAGATAAAGTGACCTACCTATTTTGCATTTCCTGTTTCGGCTATAAATAATGTAAAGTGTGATTAAAAATTTCGAAATTAAATTGATATAAGCTGGATTTTGTGCAAATTTATCAAAGTTACCTTAAAAAAGAAACTTTTCAATTTTCAATTGAAATTTAAGTTAAGACAGTACGTACTTACTTACTTACTTACTTAAGTGACCCATTACAACTTACGAACGTGGTTCATAAATTTGAGGTCTGAAGTATTAAAGAATTCCACACGCTTCTGTCTTCTGCGTGCGTTCTCCAGTTAGTCCTACCAGATGGTGGCATTTACATCCATCATGGCAACATGTCCCAGTCATCGTAGTCGTTGCATTCTGATTCTTTCAGCTACATCGATGTCGTGGTAAAGCTCATACAGCTCATGGTTCATCCGACACAGATAGGTCCATATATTTTTTCGGAGTACTTTTCTCTCGAATACTCCCAGGTTTTGTATGTCCGTTGTCGTAAGCACCCACTATTCGGCAGCATACAACAAAACGGGTAAAATTAGCACATGGTATAGCTATTTCTTAGTTGCCCAAGATAAGGTGGTGTTACTAAAGTGCTGCCGAAGTCCGTAAAAACATCTATTGGCTAGAACTATTCTCCGCTTGATTTCTTGGCTGAACACTATTTTTGTTATTTCATTATTCTTATTTTCTTTTTGCTGACTCCTTTTCTAGCGATGAGAAAACTGCAGTAACATTTCGGCCAATTATGTTGTTATCATCGGCATAGGCTAGTGGCATGTGGATCTCGTTGAATACGGTGCCAGAAATGTTGACACCAGCTTTTCTCAACATCTTCTCATAACTATATTAAATAGTGTGCAGGACAAGCTATCACCCTGCCAGAGACCTCTTTCCGTGTTGAATGGTTCAGAGTGATCCTTACCGATTATTTTGTGTGTTTCAAGGTACATCTGTATATAGCCTATTCCTTATCGGAGAGTCGAAGGCAGCTTTGTAGTCGACAAAGAGGTAGTAGGTGTCGATCTGCTTTTCATGAGTATTTTCCAGGATTTGTCGTAAGGTGAATTTTTGATCAGTCGTAGATTTTCTAGGTCTAAAGCCGCACTGATAAGGTCCAATTAGTCCAATTGGTTCAATTGGCTTCAGTCGTTCACACAATATGCTCGAAAGGTAGTTCTTACATTCAGTAGCCATATGTTCTCAATGAGCTGATGCATGCTCCTAATCAGCTCCTCCCCGTCTGCCTTAAACAATTCAGCAGGGAGACCATCGGCTCCAGCCGCTTTGTTGTTTTTAAGGCGGGATATAGCCACACGTATCTCGCTCTGGCTCGGAGATGGACAGTTAATACCATCGTCATGGATTGGAGCGGGGTCTTCTGGAGTGGTGTCCGCATCCAGTAAATTTCGGAAATGATCTCTCCATATCTTTAGAACGTTATCCGGGTCACTAGCTGGCCTTTGCTATCCTTTCAGGAGGGCAACCCCGTTCCGCGCATTCTCACCTTAACTCTCTGGTAGAATTTTCTGGCTTCCCCTCTTGTTCGGAGCAACTATGTGCACTCATCCTGTATCTTCTTCAGCTCCTTCTTTTAACGTCTAAAGAGGCGAGTTGCCTCTCGTCTCTTCTCCCTTTGCCGTTTACGAACAGCTCACGTTACCATTGGCTGCAGTTTCGCCCTATATGCAGTATACGTCTCTCTCGTGGCATTGCGACATTCATCATTGTACCAGGCATCATCTTGAGACGGCTTGGAGTACTCAAGTATGCTTCTTGCAGTCCTTTCTTTGGAGTCGGCTAATATTATCAGTGGTTGAAGCATTCCGTAGCAGTTGGGTAGGTGGTTCGAGTAGGCGTCCGCTACCTCTGTGGTTCGCAGATTACCGATGTCCAGCTTTCGTTATGCATTTTTCGCCATGCTTAGCCATGTGCGCACCTTAAGTGCGGTAAGGCAGTGATCGGATTCAATGTCCGCAGCCCTGATGACTCGTACGTCCAGAACACTCGATGCGTGCCTTCCATCGTCTATTGATCTGGAGATAACCATGTTGCCTTATGAATATATTTATGGTCAAATCTAGTGCTGCCATTGTTCGACGTTTCGGTATGCAGTCTGTGTCATGGCTCGGGCTACGGTCATATACATTTTCTAGAACTCGTCTTTGTCCTCATCGATTTTCTCTTCTGTCGGAACATGGGCACATGTAATACTTTGTTTTGACCTTTATGGTGGCTGTATGTTCACACACCGGGTTGAACCTTGAGACTAGGTGTCGCAGTCGCAGGGCTTCGGAGCTTACTATACAATTTCTGAATACGCTAGTTCTCTCTCATGCTGCATCTACGAAGAGAGGAATTGGTGTTCCTACAATTCCAGAATATCCTACCTCTCGACTATGTGAGAAGCTGCGTTGCTTAGTCATCCTTTGAGATGAAAGGCACTGTCAGAGATGTAGCAAAAATTGCTTCCAGGGATTAAATAGCAACCTGGCTGTTTGTGTAAATGCATATTCTTCGAAGGGTATCTACACTATTTTTCAGTAGTTCAGCAACCTAAAGTTTAGTAGTGTTTTCTGCCTGAGACATGCCGCAATAGTCTGGCAGTCTGTAGGGAGTGTAAGTGTCGCAGTGAATGGATGTCATAGTCAACAATCTCGTGTATTGAAAATTTGTAAGTTAATTTATTTTTTAATAGGACGCAAAACCCAAGAAAAAATAACTATTTGACACACCCCTTCTGGTACCTCCCACACAAATGACCGAATTCACCCTCATAGTCTAACATACATATCTTTTTTGTAAGTACACCGAATTCAGTCAAATTTTGCGTAAGTTGTACGGTTATTAAAATTTAAATCAGGAATGAATATAGACTATATCGATTCACCCCTTCTGGTACCTACCATCCAAAATGACTTATTTTTAGAAAATTTATATTTCTCCCATAACATCCAAATTAATTTATCTCGTAATAGGCGACAAAAACTCAGAAAACCTAACTATTTGACACACCCCTTCTGGTACCTCCCATCCCGATATTGCCCCTTTTACTTTCGTATCATTTTTGTATGTACAATGAATTCAGTTAAATTTTGCCAAGATAAGCGTTTATTGAACGTTGTTTTACGAAAAAAAAAATTCAGAAACATTGTGCTGCCCCTAATTGTACCTCCTACACAAATAAGTCAAATTTTTTACGGTTTTGCTCCGCAAACAGGCAAAAAATAATTTTAATGTAAATAAAAATTGATTAATTTCAATAACCAAAGGCTTAAACTATATCTTATATTAGGTGATGGTATTTATTGGTCAGTTTACCTAACTGAAATTTCTGTACTGCTTCTTGTTGCTTAATCTCTTGTGTATATTGGCTGCAGCTATGTGGTGATCGAAGTCTACATTAGCACCACTGCACCGTGCTTTTCCGCATGGCGGGTATGGCAGATGTCGCGATCATCCTCGTCCTGTCTACCTCATCTCCTGGATGGTGGCGATGTCGACCTTGTATTTGTCGAGGACATCCGTCAGTCGAATAGTGGCACCTTCTCTAGAAACAATCTGGATATTCCACGTGAATATCCTTAAATCATGGTCCTAATAACATTAAGGGGTTGCCTTCATTACATTTTATTCTTTGTGATTTCTTAGGCAGTAAAGGACCTAAAGCGGGTGGCTAGACCAACCATCAGAGTTTACGAAACAGTTTTGTTAAAAATATTCTTTTTACATCGGTATTTTTTAGAATCTCCATAAGAATCATAATTCAAATAAATCTCTGTTACCACATTTATAGTTTTTTGTTCTACTATAAGGAACTATTAAGTAATACTTTGCATGTGGCAGATTGTTACCATCTCGCAAAGATATGCAGTAATAAGTTTGTGTCTTAAGTCTTTTGTTTAACGATATTTCAAAAGAGGTTATGTCTTTATTTGTATGCATTAAAAAAAATCTAATATAAATTTCCCTTAATTTGTATATAATGCATGTTCCTTTTTTGGAAATGATAAACATTCTTGTTAAAATCTTTTAATTAAACAATTTCAAGTAATCCAAAAACAAAAGCAACATTTGAATATCGATACATATTTTATGACTTGATTTCCTTTTTTCAAACCTAAATCATCAGAGACAAAAATTTTCGGTTATGATAAACATTCCTCTTGCTATCATTTCAACGGCCAATTTAGTCCATTTAATGAAAATTGTTTAAGAGAAGGGGAAAAAAAGTAAATATCGATATATATATAACTTGATTTTCGAACTACCACTCCAAATTATGCAAATAAAAAAATTGTATCATCTTATAAAGTTACAGCCATTTCTCTAGTCTTATTAATGCCCATTAAACATTACATTGTATTTTTCGCACCAAAAATTTGCCATATTTTTTATAAATTTTTCTACCACAATTGTTGGCTGCCTAAAAACTTTCATAATTTATTTTCATTTTTGGCCATATCATTGCAGATACCAATGTTGCAACAAGATTTCAACCAACAACAAGTCAAAATAAGTCTACAACAAGACTTAAATTATCGAAAACAGCAACAGCAACAGCAGCAGCCGCAACAGCAACAACAACAGAGACCACAACAACTGCCAAAACAACCAGATTTTGAAACCGGCATTTTATGCGGCGTCGATTGTGATACAAAAGGCAATTACCTTAAATGTGGCCTTAAAGAAAACGAGAAAATTCTGCATAATTACAATAACAGCAACAATTACGAATCGAGATAAAAGTGAAGCGAACACTAAAGAGACACTGTGAAAAAAAAGAGAGCAGTGTTGCTCGAAGATTTTTCACAAAAGAGCACTACCATTAGGAGAAACTTTACCGGACGGACGGACGAATGAAAAGTGTTTTTGGGACGAAAATCGAGATAACACAAGAAAAATTAGACAAACAGACAAACGACGAAGGTGCTTATGATGGTGCATTCGCTGATGATGAATACACAGCTAAAACGCCAACAGCAACAAAGACGACGTAGTAAATGTGGAACTAAAACTAATGCAGCAAGAGTATTAACGACAGCAAAAGCGGCAGCAGCAGCAGCTATCATCGATAACAGTGCAGGAGTGGGAGGTGCACCGGGAGGAGCACAAAAACAACAACAACAACAACAGCGACAGCGACACTATAAAGCTGCCACATGTGGTGGTGGTATAGCTGACAGCACTAGCAATAGCAATAGCAGTCATAGCCATAATGGCGTTGGTGGCATTTGTTTATGGCTGTTGTTGTTGGTATTTATGTTGATACTATGTGGCAACACAGCAGTTTCTCAGCAACAGCAACAGCAACAACCCCAACAACGCCACATCAACCAAAGCCTTAATCATAATAACAATGGCAATCAAAACAATAGTACCAACGGCAGCAACAACAACAACAACAACCTCAACAACCGCAGCGGCAACATATTGTTGCAAATTTCCACGCCAAATAACAACAATGGGGCTGCTGCTGCTGCTGCCAGTGGTGGTAGCTCCAATAGTGCTAAAGTTGGTACTAGCAGCAATGAAGAGGTGCCAGTGGATGGAGTCGAGCAACAACGACAAATGTCATTAGCTGCCACATCGAAAACGTTGTCATCATCATCATCCGCCACAAATGGTAACTCTGGCAAAGCGAATGCATCTTTAATAAAAGATGGCGAAAGTGTCAGCAACTCTACCACCAATGCATCACCATTGGGAGCTGCTGCTAATAACAAAAATAAAAACAACAACAACGACGATGACAACAACGCTGATGATGATGATGATCTTAGCGCCGAAGACGATTTAGACAATTCATCTGAATTGTTAAATGATTCAGAAGGTAAGTGTTATTCATTTTGTTTACATTCAAAGACAAAATTTCTTTTGTACAAAAAAAAAAAGTGAGAGAAACGCAAAAAATTGCAATTAAAAAATTTGAAATATTTTTGGTTGGCGCGCTAACGATTTGTTGAAGTATCTGATGTGTGAGTGTGTTCATAACTTTAGCTGAATTACATCACAATTTTATTATATTGTTTGGCTGATGGCATTATTATTTTTGAGTAATTTTTTTGTCTTGCTTATGTTTTATTATCATGTAGTTGTGAATGTTGTTGTTTATTTTTTTCTTGAAAAATTACTTTACATTATAACAAACGTTTATTTAGTAATTTCTTTGGGTAATGTGCTTTAGGGCGAAATTTTGTTGTTGTTATATTTGGGTAGTTAAGGCGAACCTAGTGAAATTTTGAGATTAAGCTTTCCAAAACATAACTTAGGAAAAAACTTAAAAATCCAGTCAACAGGTACAAATTTCATAATAGTGTAGTAATTTGTTATACAGGGGACTGCTATAGGGATACCGGTTTCTTGATAACCAACTATGTCATTACAAAAAATCCGAAATTCAAATAGTAAAATTTGTTATTTAATTAGTAAGGTTATTGTGCGAAGAAAAATTACTCATACTTAATCTTAAACCTTTGGCGAAAATTTCAATAGTTTTTGTTGAATAATTATTTTAAGATAAGTGCGATCTCTTACCTAACACAGTACAACACATGATTTTGGGACTCAATTCTGAGAACTGCACGTGAAAGTAGTCCCACAAAGAAGAAGTTCTGCATCATTCGTTTTGTTAAGTTACATGCCATAATAATTTAATATCGATTTGAAGTTAGTAGGTATCGTATAGGGGAATTTGTCACATTTTAGACTCTTTTGTTATATTGTTATATGTATGGTGGCGTATGATTATCATAAGTAATATTACACTTAAATCATACGCCATGGAGTACAATAGTTTAATTGTAACTGCTACAAAATAAACCCATTTAAAAAACATTTAATGAATGGAAAAGTGAAACTGTTGCTTATGTAGGGAAACGTTATATGAACAGATTAAAGAAATTGTAATTCTTAGTTTTTTTATTTTTTTGTTTGAGCCAAATCTACTAGTGGTTCTCGAGTTATGTCAAAAAAAAGACCCTAAAACGTGACAAATTCTTCTATATGATATTTTCTAACTTCAAATCGATATTAAAATCTTATGGCATGTAACTTGACAAAACGAATGATAGAGAACATTTTCTTTTTGGGGCTACTTTCACGTGCAGTTCTCAGAATTAAGTCCCAAATTAATGGGCTGAAAAATCTTGTACTGTGTAATTAATAAGAAGACTAATATTAAATACACACATAATTAAAACACGCATAAAAACTTGTTGCATAAGTTTAAGGAGTGACTAAACCATTTGTCAATACACAATGAGACATAATGTTACAAATATATACGGCGTAAACTTAGAAGCATTTCCATTCGAACAATTTGAACGCCCTTAACTACGTCGATGTTGTTATAATGCTCATGGTTAATACGTAGGCGGAACACGCCTTTGACGATGTTGAGTCCAAATATTTTTCGAAGTAATTTTCTCTCGACAACTTCCAGAATAGATTGATGCACTTGTGGCATTACCTAGGATACTGTGCTGTAAAGCCAGACAGTTAGGATTAGTAGCGGTTCGAGTTGGATCTTTGTTATTAAACCACTTGCGCATAGTAGCAGCGGTTTGCGATCAATCCTCGTCTATTGATTTTCAGGTTGACATTATTATTTTTGTTTTTTTGGGCGATGCCAAGGTATACAAATTCTTTTACCACTTCAAAGTTATAGTTGCCAACGTTCACGCAGCCTCTCTAACGAGTAGAACGTTGACGTAGGCTCCTCAAAAGAGTAGACGGTTTGCTCGTTGAAACAAATAATTGAGGTTTGTTATCATTTATCACCAGACACATTTCTGTCGAATGCTTCTCAATGTTTAAAATGACTGCAGTAACATTTCGCAGTCCTCAGCCAACGATATCTATATCATCAGCATACGCGAACAGCATGTGGCTATTGCTTAAGATGGTGCCAGTCGTGTTTACTGCTGCCTTCCCCATAATCATCTACATTACGATGTTGAAGAGATCGCATGACAGACTGTCGCCTTGTCTAAAGTCTCGCTTGGTAGAAAATGATTCAGCCAGATTTTTGCCTATTTTCACTGAAGACTTCGTGTCAGTCAGTGTCATCCCGCAGAGTCGAATTAGTTTTGCGGGGATACCAAACTCAGCCAAAGCATCTAATAACATCTGTCGTATCTGACTGTCGTAAGCAGCTTTGTAGTCGATAAACATATGGTAGATGTCGATCTGCGTTTCTTGGGTCTTCTCCAGGATTTGTCGTAGTGTGAATATCTGGTCGGTCGTGTATTTACCAGGTCTTAAGCCATATTGATAAGGTCCATTGAGGTCGCTAAAATGGTATTTAGTCTTTCACACATAAATCATCAGAAAGGACCTTGTATGGGATAGGTAAAAGGCTGATCAAGCGAAATTTGGTACACACACTTGAATTGCCTTTCTTAAGCACGGGACATAGGACACCCAGATTCGAATCATCGGGCATGCACTCCCTGAGCCAAATCGTGCTTATGAGCTGATGCATGCACGTTGCCAGCTCATCGCCGCCGGTTTTTAAAATCACTGCCGGTAGTCCATTGGTTCCCGCAGCTTTATTGTTTTTTAAGCCGTGCAATTGTCGTTTTTATCTCGTTTTGGCTAGGCGGTGGGCAGTCTACTCCATCGTCGATGATTGGTGTGATTTCGCCATTTATGCTGCCTTCGGGAACGAGTAGAGATCGAAAGTGTTCCCTCCATATTTGCAGTACGCTCTGAATGTCAGTGACCAGATTTCCGTCTCCGTCCTTACAAGAGGGGATCCCTGATCCAAAACCTGTACTTTTTACCTTTTAGTAGAACTTTCGGGCTCCACCTCTATAGCTGTAATTTTTGATATCCTGGCTCTCCCTTTTCTTCCATAGACGCTGTTTCCACTTGAAGAGGCGTGTCATCTCCCTCCTCTTCTCATTATAACGCTGTCGCAAGATTTCACTAGTTTAAATTTACTCCGCTAACATGCTTACCACAAAATGTATGTTGGGTTATCTGATACCTTTTAAACATGTTAGGTTTTTGGTAAGTACTTCATATGAAAGTACATGAGTTGATTGCTTTTCAACTCTGCCTTAAGGTGCTTTACCAAATTTTATAAAATTACTTTAGTTAATGTAATCGTTTGTGGTTTTGCAAAATATTAAAGGAAAAGAAAATATAATTCAAATTTGATGATATCTTTAATATGTAAACGAATTCAAATGTGGAGTCAAAATTTAAGGTAATTTTTTGTTATTTTACTTCGTCAGACAAATTACATTTATATCTAATACATAGTCGACTGCTGTCAACATGTTGTATAACCAAAAAGTTATGAATACTAAATGTACAATTTAGGTCGGAAATTTATTACATTAGTTTGTGGTTATATTAACATATTGTATGTTGTGCTCTCCTATGGGAGATTACTACCGGGTGGCAAAGAAATTAAAATACATAATATGTTATTAAAATTGTAATACAAAAAAACTTGTTTTATGGCTTAAATCTTTTAATGAGCAATCATTGTGTAGGGCAAATGTCTTTATTTATAGGGATTATAAAATCGTTTTGAAATTTATATATTATCAACAAGAGTATAGAGTTTTCTTTTGATTTTGTGAAAATTGAATCATTATACAAAAGTGTGTGTCTTAAGTCTTTTGTTAGGAGATTATTGCATGGGAGTAATGATGGTGTTATATGCTTTGAATAACCAAATAAAAGTGATTTTCTTATGACACTGCTTATTACTAAGATCTATTACACTAGATTACAAAATATGTATTACAAATAGTATGTCCTTTTTAAATAAAAACTTGTAATGTAATTATTTTCGGCTATGGCGAAGTTCACATACTCTTCACCATTTGTAAAGATTACGGTAAAACTGTTTATTTGATCTACAACTATATTTTATTTTAAATTTTGTACTGTAAAAAAGAGGAGTTTGTATAAGAGTCGGAAGTTACATTTAGCCTCTCGCATCCATTTTTTGTCAATTATTATTCACTGAAATGTTAAATATTGATCTTGATTTGTTTAAATAAGCTAAGAATATTGTTATGAGTTGTTTAACCCACCAAAAAGGATGAGTTTTGTATGACAGGTGGGAATAGTTTTTGTCCGAATTTGCTCATTCTATAACATACCTTCCGCTTAGAGGATAGAAGCTTGTATACCAAACATAACTTAAATTTACGTTGTAATCGCAGGGATAGAGTTGGAAGTAGTTTTTGTCCGATTTTACTCAATTCAGAACATAACCTCCGCTTAGAATATAGAAGATTAAAAGCCCAATTTCAGTTCGATAACCACTGCTGTAATTGCTGGAACAGACAGACGGACACTCCCAAAAAGGGGTGTATGTATGGAAGGTGGGAGCTGTTTTTGTCCGAATTTTCTGATCTTATAACTTAACTTCCGCTTAGAGGATAGAAGTTTAAATACCAAACTTTAGCTCGATTTCACTTAAATTTGGGTGGAAATCGCAGGACGGACACCCCAAAAAAAAGGGGGTGAGTGTATGGGAGGCGGGAGGAGATTTTTTTTCCGAAACTACTCTTTTCAGAATATAACCTACGCATAGAAAAGAGAAGTTTGCATACCAAATTTCAATTAGATAGCTCGTAAACCACTGCTGCAATTGCAGGAACAGACAGACGGACATCCTCAAAAAGGAGGTGCTTGTATTGGAGGTTGGAATAGTTTTTGTCCGTTATTGCTCATCTTATATCTTAACCTCTGTTTCAAGGATATAAGCTTGTATACCAAATTTCATTTCTATAGCTCTAAACTACTGTTCCAATCGTTGTGACAGACGGACGGAGACCCTCAAAAAGGAGGTGGGAATAGTTTTTGTCCGATTTTGCTCATCTTATAACTTAAGCTCCTCTTAGAGGATAAAAGCTGAATTACCAAACTTCAGCTCGATTTCACTTAAATTTAGTTGGAAATCGCAGGACGGACACCCCAATATGGGGGTGTTTGTATGGGAGAAGGACTTTTTTTCCGAATTTACTCAATTCAGAATGAAACATTCATTTAGAAAATTGAAGCTTGCATACCAAATTTCAGTTCGATAGTTCTTAAACCACTGCTGTAATTGCAGGAACAGACAAATGGACATCCTCAAAAGAGGTGTTCGTATTGGAGGTGGGAGTAGTTTTCGCCCAATCTTGCTCATCTTATATCTTAACCTCCGTTCAAAGGATAGAAGCTTGCATACCAAATTTCGTTCGATAGCTCTTAAACCACTGCTGTAATTGCAGAAACATATAGACGGACATAACACAGTAGAACATTTTGTCACCTCATTGATTTGGGACTCAATTCTAAGAGCTGCACGTGAAAGTAGCCCCAAAAAGAAGAAGTTCTGCATCATTCGTTTTGTCAAGTTACATGCCATAATAATTTAATATCGATTTGAAGTTAGTAAGTATCGTATAGGGGAATTTGTCACGTTTTAGGCTATTTTGTCAGACGTAGCTCGACAACCACTGGTCCTATTAAGCAGAAAAAAATTATAAATCAGTTCATATAAAGTTTCCCTACATAAGCAACAGTTTCACTTTGTCATTTATTAAATGATTTTGAATTGGGTTTATTTGTAGCAGTTACAATAAAACTGTTGTACTCCTTGGCGTATGATTTACGTGGAATACTATTTATGATAATCATACGCCACCATATAGTATTTATGTTATGTCAAACAAAAGAGCCTAAAACGTGACAAATTCCTTTATACGATACTTACAAACTTCAAATCGATATTAAATTATAATGGCATGTAACTTGACAAAACGAATGATGCAGAACTTCTTCTTTTTGGTGCTACTTTCACGTGCGGTTCTCAGAATTGATTCCCAAAATTATGTGTTGTACAGTGTAATTTTTAATAAATACTGCCTTTAAATTTAATTTATTTAAATTTCAGTTAAAGAATTTAATAGAGAGGGTTTATAGTTTTGGAGGTGCATTTTGTTTTTATATGTGAAATTGTTTTTTTCAATCAATAGATGTTCTAAAATACCAAGCGAAGGACATATTGACATATATGAATTGATTTACATTTTCTGGTGCTCAGGAATAATTACACGTTTTGGAGCTAAGACACAGCATTTCTAGTTGTTACCAAGGGAATGACAAAGTCAGTATACATTTGTTTTGTATTGAGGGTAACACTGAAATGCCCACGACTTAATTCATTAGTAGATGTTTGTTTCTTAAGTCTTTTGTTTGACTGTGTTTGTGCACAAGCAGCGTTTGAAATTTGGATGTAAAAGCCAAACATATTTTTCATAATAATATGCTTTTCATTTACTCTTTTAGTGCGAAGCTTGATACTAAGTAAATATGTAAATTTTACGGAAGCTTTACCAAATTATTTAAATCGCATTTTTAAGCAGCAATTCAAACTAGAGTCATCCAATTAATGAATGGTTTGTTATCAATGTTTGAATGGTTTCTATTCAATCTATGGAAAACATTGCCCAAATTGATTAAAACAAAAGTTCACTTTAATGTATCTAAGGGTCATCTTAATACTAATACAAAGTTTGTTGCTTAAGTCTTTTGTTCCCGAAGGCTTGTTGAGGAACAATTCCACACAAAGTGGAGAGACAAATGATTATAGTTATAAATATTATTGTTATAAATGTTTTAATTTCTTAGTATTGTTGTGAATTTAATTTGTACATATTACATATTTGTAATTTGGAACAAGTTTGTGTCTTAAGTCTTTTGTTTCAGCATTGTGGAGGAGCTATATTTTGTGTTACATTAGTGAGATAAAATAAACTTAAAATTTTTATAGTCATAAGTGTTTTAATTTACCTGTATTGTGTGGCTTTTAATGTTGAACGATTTTGTAAATTGTATACCTATGTGCAAGTTCGTGTCTTAAGTCTTTTGTTTATTTGATATAGAAATTCATATGAAGACACTATTTACCCTCAATTTCAAGTGCAACGGCATCATAGTTCAATGTTACTTTTAATCTTGATGCAGACCACATTTCATAACAATGAGAGCTTAAAATACCTAAAAATCAGCTTAAATTACAATAAATTATCACTAACTCAAAATGTTAAAAATATGAAACTGCTTTCGGAAAACAATAATACTATATTTGTATACGAGCATGCCTTAAGCTCTTTGAGATATTTAATGCTAAAATAAACAGCAATTGTTTTGCCTTAACTAAATTCCCTCTACTATAATAGGCGATAAGAATCTCCTTCACCCCATTTGTAAGGTATTCATTCACATATAGAAAAATTGTTTCGTGTAATCATACATCTCACAATGATTCCTTAACTATGCATTGAAAGCATTGAAAACGATTTGTGTAATCACCTACAAATTGTGCATAGCCAAACAAAATGCCATTGACTTGTAGTGTTTGTGTGAGTGTGTGTAAGACAGCAATAGAGCGCATAAATTCATGAAATATTAAACGAGCTATGAAAATAATGTGAACATACATATATTTGCTGTATGCGTTACAAAATTGCGTAATCAATGCGAATGTACAAACACACACACACACACTTACTTACACAAGACAGACATGCGGACAGACCTATATGGAGGTGCTTAAACAATTTGTGAAAAATAAATACACTAAACAGTTGGCGAAGAACACCAGTGCAACATTATTTTGGTTATGGGTGTTGTTTTTAATGCCAAACCTGGCCAGGGACGGTTTAACATTATTTTGTTGTTGTTATTGTTGTTGTTATGCTCCCAGACATTCGTTTTAAAACGACAACAACAGCAGAAATACAAAAAAATACACCGAAATTCACCCAACTTGAAGTGCATACTTGAGATAGCTTATAAGCATCAACATATGGCTGGAGAGACCATATACAGCTAGCTGGTGGAGTAATATAGAAAAAAAAAACACAAAAAAATACAAAAAAAAACCAACTCAACAATAGCATCCCGAAAAGGCAGGCACATACAAAAGACATAGCTCACAAAAACTGTTGATTAAGACGCAGACGCATGTTTGCCGTAGACCCCATGTCATGGCGTAAAATAAATAGACATACATACAAAATAATATTTAGATATACAGTTAATAAATATGTAAATTATGTAAAAATAATATTAAATGAACCCCCTCCCCCTCTCTTTGTGAGGTAGTTTAATATTATTTTGGGTAGTTGGGGTAATTGAATACCTAGTAGTAGTGGAATTTTTTTTTTGTCTATGAAATAATATTATTTTGTGGCAGCACGATTTTGGCATACGTAATTTAATATACACATAGGTGAAATATTACTTTGAAGCTTACTTTAAGGTTGACTATAAATCTCTTGGATTATGACAACATATCATGAAGTACTTCAAGGGTTTTGATTTAGAGGGGTTTAATAAAATTAGTTAAATTACGATGATATGGCTGTTAATATAGGTTCTTCCGATCTGATTTTGTGATTACTGGTTATGTGTACTAAATTATTTTCCTAGATTCTCATAAACCACTCAATAGCTTTTTAGTTTTAATGCATTAGTGTCCACTTTTTATTTGTATTTATCATTTCAAAGATCTTTAGTAAATGTTCTAAAAAATGTTTTTAATCATACATAAGTATTTTAATTTACCTTACATGTACAAGTTCGTGTCTTAAGTCTTTTGTTTATTATAACACAAATTAATATGAAGACACTATTTACCCTCAATTACAAGTGCAACAGCATAGTTCAATGTAACTTCATATCTTGATGCAGAAAACATTTCATAATAATAGCGAAAATCAACTTAAATTACAATAAACTACACAGTACAACATTTATCAGCTCATTGATTTGGGACCTTATTCTGAGAACTGCACGTGAAAGCAGCCCCAAAAAGAAGAAGTTTTGCATCATTCGTTTTGTCACGTTACATGCCATCTGGAGTTATTTGAAACAAAAGAACCTAAAACGTGACAAATTCCCCTATACGATATTTACTAACTTCAAATTGATATTAAATTATTATGACATGTAACGTGACAAAATGAATGATGCAGAACTTCTTCTTTTTGGGGCTACTTTCAAGTGCAGTTCTCAGAATTGAGTCCCAAAATTCCCCTATACGATAATTACTAACTTTAAATCGATATTAAATTATTATGACATGTTACTTGATAAAATGGATGATGCAGAACTTTTTCTTTTTGGGGTTACTTTCACGTGCAGTTCTCAGAATTGTGTCCCAAAATTACTAACTAACTTCAAATTGATATTAAATTATTATGACATGTAACTTGACAAAATGAATGATGCAAAACTTCTTCTTTTTGGTTCTACTTTTAAGTGCAGTTCTCAGAATTGAGTCCCAAAATACCCCTATACAGACTTACTAACTTCAAATTGATATTTAATTATTATGACATGTAACTTGACAAAATGAATAATGCAGAACTTCTTCTTTTTGGGCCTACTTTCAAGTGCAGTTCTCAGAATAGAGTCCCAAAATTCCCCTATACGATACTTACTAACTTCAAATCGATATTAAATTATTGTGACATGTAACTTGATAAAATGAATGATGCAGAACTTCTTCTTTTTGGGACTACTTTCTCGTGCAGTTTTTAGAATAGAGTCCCAAACTGATGTGTTATACTGTGTTATTATCACGCGGAATAACACTGACTGACACGAACTCCTTAGTGAAGATTGACAAGGGCCTTACTAAGCCATTTTATACCAGACGAGGCCTAATACAAGGCGACAGCCTATCGTATGACCTCTTCAACATAAGGATGGAGATGATATTGAGGAAAGCTGCAGTAAACACGAGTTGCGCGATATTCAACATGCTGCTGACATATAGACATCATTGACGTGAACGTTGACAACCACAATTTCGAAGAGATAGATGATAGGTAGCTCCGCCACCAATAATACAAATAACGTCAGCTTTGAAATCCGGAGAAGAAGGCTGCTTGCTAATAGATGCTATTATGGACGTAGCAGGCAATTTCATGACAGAGCCCCCTCGCGATGATTAAAAATCCAGCCATACTAGGTACTAGTTCTACCTGTCTTGATGCATCGTTAACGGAGACTATCGATGTCGTATGAATTATGAGTTGTACGACCTATATACGGAAATTGACGTGGTCAAACGCATTATGGTCCAGTGGTTGCGTTGGCTAGTTCATGTCGGCAAAAAATATGGTTGTGAGTGGAACCAGATTTCCGCATAAAGATATCCACAAGGCAACCTGGATATCTCGCGATCAAAATACAAGAAATCTGATTGTTCACGTGGTAATTGATGGAAGGCATGTCTCAAGCGTTATGGACGTGCGTGTGATGAGCGGTGTAAATAATGACTCGGATCACCACCTAGTTCAAGCCAAGGTACGCCAATGGCTACTCCAACCAACTCTCTCAATTACTTCAAACAAATCCCTCTAGTTCTAATGTTCCCGACACACAGTGTCAACACATATCGAATTTTATGACCACTGCCGCAACGATCGTACTGGGTTATGAAAAGTCACGCTCAGATATGCTGCGGTACGATGATTAATGTCGCGAAATGTCTGAGGAAATAGATGCTGCATACAAGGCAAAACTGCAGCCAATGGCAACGCGTTTAGTGACGGAGCGTTTTAATGAGGAGAAAGATGAAATGTCTCTTCAGACGGCAATAGCGTCTAAGGAAGTAAACAGAGAGAGAGTCAGGATATCGAAAACTACAGGGAAAGAGGTGAAGCCTGAAAGTTCTACCAAAAGTAAAAAGCAAAGGTTTTGAAACAGGTATCCCCACCTGTAAGGACAGAGACGGAAATCTGGCCATTGACACTCAGAGTGTGCTGCAAATATGGAGGAAACACTTGATCTCTACTCGTTTCCGAAGGCAGCATAAGTGACGAAATCACACCAATCATAGATAACGGAGTACATTGTTCACTACCGAGCCAAAACGAGATCAGCACGGCGATCGAGGCTTAAAAATAATAAAGTTGTTGGACTGCCGGCGGGACCGGCCGTGGCATAATGGTTAGAACACGCGACTACGATGCGGGAGATCACAGGTTCAACTCCTGGCTCCAGTCATCTTAAAAAAAGTGAAAAAAAATGTTCTTTCATTGTCGGATCCCCTTGAATGTTGTCGACAGCAACTTCGCAGTATTAGTGTCGAATCAATCGGCATGTCTAGTAAGAGCTTCTCAAACAGTGACGTTCACATTCGTTCATAAACAAGTAGGTGCCGTTAGTTGTGAATCTTAAATTAGAAAGCGTGTTAATTCACAACAACGCAAGAACTATCCCATACCTCATTCATGGGTTTTAAAGGGATATTAAATTTTCATCGCATCCTGTCTAGTGTGTTATGTGAAAGACTAAAGCCCATTTTGGAGAACCTGATTGCACCTTATTAGTGTGGCTTTAGACCTGGTATATCCACGACCGACCAGATATTCACACGAAGACAAATCTTGGAGAAGACCCTAGATATCTGTTTATAGACTACAAAGCTGCACTCGACAGTCCGATACGACAGAAATTGTTAGATGCTATGGCTGAGTTTGGTATCCCTGCGAAGACATCATAAATTCAATTCAATGGCCGTGGATTGCGGGATGTTACTGCGGCCTTTTCAAGCATTGATAAGCAGTCGGCCGAAGTGAGTCTGGGGATAAATGAGGACAAAATCAAGTTATTTGTTTCAACGAACAAAGAGTCAACTGTTGTTGTTGTTGTAACAGCTGGTGGATATAGCTGGGATTATTATAATTCTATTATACTTTATATCGATTATCAATTTATCGGCACTCGTTTGGGCATATAATTCGATTATCATACGATCATTGTTGGCAACTCTGTTTAGTTCCTTTGTAGATAACAAGGTTTGTGTCAAGGATTGTTAGGTGTTTTTGTTAAGAGTTTTAATCGCCAAATTCCACCAAAGATGGCGCCAGCTGGTTGTGTTGATTTATTTGCGATGTTGATAAATCATTTTCCTTGGTCCTTGCGTAAGCTGGATTTTTGTAGTGGCAGCATCTAAGGATGAGTTTTGTTGGCTGGAGAACTTAAAAGGGCAAAAGTGCAGAATATGGGGAGGGAGCCCAAAAAAAAAATTACACCCCCCCCAAAATACGCCTCAAAACACGAAAATTGAGGTCAAAGTTGGCGCTAAGGCCCGGGGGCCCCTTGGGTTCTATGATGACCCCCATGTGTGGGTCCCCAAATGAAAGATATTTTCGAAACGAATCCAACGATGTTACTTTTAGGTTCCTACGGGACCGAGTTAGAGCCATTTAAATTTCCGGGATATACCAAAAAAAAAAGTTATTTTTAAAAAAAATCGGAGACCCGTAGGAACTTAAAAATAACATCGTTGGATTCGTTTCGAAAATATCTTTCATGTGAGGACCCACACATCATAGAGCCCAAGGGGCCCCTTGGGCCTTAGCACCAACTTTGACCTCGATTTTCGTGTATTGGGGCGAATTTGGGGGGGGGCGGGGGGTGTCATTTTTTTTGGGCTCTCGCACCATTTTAGGCACTTTTGTCCCTTCAAGTTCTCCAGCCAACAAAACTCATCCTTAGATGCTTCCACTACAAAAATCGAGATTGCTCAAGGTCCAAGAAAAATGATTTATCAACATCGCAAATAAATCAACATAACCAGCTGGCGCCATCTTTGGTGGAATTTGGCGATTAAAACTCACAACAACAACACCTAACAATCCTTGACCTTGTTATCTACAAAGGAACGAAACAGAGTTGCCAGCAATGATCGTATGATAATCGGATTATATGCCCGATCGAGTGCCGATATATACCGGAAATTTAAATGGCTCTAACTCGGTCCCGTAGGAACCTAAAAGTAACATCGTTGGATTCATCTCGAAAATATCTTTCATTTGAGTACCTGCACCTGGGGGGTCATCATAGAACCGAAAGAGGCCCCTTTTTTGACCCCCCTGGGCCCATGGGCCTAAGCGCCAACTTTTACCTACCATTCCGATGTTTGGGGACCAAGACGAAGACAGTGGAATTTTTTTTTTTTAATCGGGCTCCCGCCCCATATTCTGCACTTCAGCCCTTAAAAGTATTTGAAAAGTAATTTTTCATAGATGTTGAGTTTGCCAGTGCTCCGGCCGGGAATCGAACCCGGCGCCTTCGAATTGTTAGTCTACGTCGCTTCCACTGAGCTATCGAAGGCCACAAAGAGTCGTTGTCAACTATAACTTTAAAGTGGTAGATGACTTTGTCTACCTTGGATCCGCCATATGCAAAGATAATAATGTCAGCCTGGAAATCAAGAGTATTGATTGCAAACCGCTGCTACTATGCGCTAAGCAAGCGAATTAATGACAAAACGCTCTCTCGAAGAACAGAGATCCAACTCAACCAGACTCTGATCCTAGCTGTCTTGCACAAAATCTTAGGTAATGATACAAGCGGATTAATATATTCTGGGAGTCTTCGAGAGAAAAATACTTCGCAAAAATGTGTTTAAGAATAAACGATTTTTGTTTGTATTTCTCTTCAATAATGTGCGATAGTTTAATTATGTTTTGTAATAGTGATTAAAGTTCATTCCTTTTATGAGCTTTTTATTAGATTGTTAGTATTGTTCATATTAAGCAACCTACACTCTATTTTCAACACACAAAATTGTTAACAATTTGTATAATGAATCATTTCACTATATTTATATATAAATTCATGAAGATTTTATTTATATTGGATTACAATTAGATGCCAATAAACAAATATGATTTAATGAGTCAATTCATAATAAGTTGTTTTGTACATATCAAGACCAATAATGTATAACAATAAAATATTAGCAACCAATCATCTTGTTACTCATATACGAGATCATACTTTGTTTGACACGATTATATGTTATGTGTATTGTTACTGTAAACTAAAGACTTTAATGATTGTGTGTAATTTAGTTGCTTTCATTTGATTTATTTAATTTTATATACATACATGCATAGTCTTAACGATATAACGATGTCATTTACCCGATGCCTGACCGTATTTAGCAGACATCAAAAGACTTAAGACACAAGCGCTTATATGTATATTGTATACCTTAAATGTTTTGCATACAATTTTTGTACAATTCGATATTAAATTCGAAACAAATTAATTATATATATTATCATACAAATTAAGGTCATTGCTTCAATTATTACTAATAATTTTATTAATTGAATAATGGCGGCATTTATGTATTTTCATATGTTAGATCAAACAAAAGACTTAAGACACAAACTTGAAAATTTTATGAATTATTTCAAGAAATTGGAAGTTTAACATCGCATAATTAACAGTTAAACAAACATTATAGACAAATGACAGACAATTATGGCAACAAACAGATTCTTTCTATCCAGAAAATTCACAATGTCCATCTGAAATTTTTAAAGAGAAAGGCAGTATCTGATATAATGATGGCATGGAGAAATGTGATTGCTAGTAAGGCGTTTTTCATCATTAATATATTTTCGTAACCCATCAATTTTAAATTACAGTAAACACCTCCCCTCAATACTTAATTGTAGTCTAATAACTCCACAAGTTTTTTTTTGTTTATTTAAGCAGCCAAAGATGATCAACACCTTTCCACCTTACCCCATGCAGTCAGCATGTGGTAGCAAGCTTGACCATGGTTGGCCTATGCCTATTGTTGAGCGTGTTGTCTTCACTTCTGTTTACTTTTCCTTCACACTTTAAGTGTTAACAATAATGAAAATAGTTTCTTTCGCTTCCAGTCATTCCATCTGCGTCACACTGATCGTCATCGTTCTCAACAAAGAAACTCCTCTTGATCAATCTATTCGTCCATCCATTAAGCCATTCATTCATTCATTCACTCATCCAACCATCTATCAATCCAATTCCATTTCATGCTGAAATAAATAAACGTAATTTCCAAAAAGTCGTGAATGTTACAACACTTGAATTTTATGGGTTTCGTCGTAGCTGTCTGGTTTCGTTTCATTGTGTCCACTATGGCAGAAGCTCTTCAAAACCAATTAACGTCATTGAATAGAGGAAAAAAATAAATACTACTTCAATATAAGTAGTAGTAGGGGCTATAACAGACCCCTACTACCCGCACCGCCACTAACTACGTTCATGCTAAAGCCAAAAAAGAAGAACCATCATCTATAAACTTGCAACATATACTTTGTACAATGCTAAGTTGTTGGTGTGTCTGTGTGATGATACTTGAATATGACTGTGTGCTTGCACACATACACACTCGCTACGTCTATTGACTTGAAAACAATTTTCAGTGTTTGTGGCGGCGTTGGTGGTGTTGTTGGTGGTTGTGCTGTTATTGTCTATGGGCTTTGTAAGCTACTTGTGGCTTGTGGTTGTTGTTCTTGCTTTTGCTTTTGTTAGCTTTTAATAGCAACAACAAGGTGACGAGTGTAATGTTGCGTTACATTACTAACGACTCATGGTGTTGTTGTCTTCGTCTATATATGTTCATATGATAGTTGTTGCTGGGTTTTTTTTGTGTTGTCTTGTGGTCTTTGCTTTGATGTTTCTGTTGTTGTAGTAAAGAAAACCAGACATTATATTGAAATAATTGGTGTATTTTTGGGTTAAGTGAAGTGATGGAAAATATTAGCAATGTGCGTTTTTATTTGAAAATTACTAAATGGGATTCACTGTTTAACTATAGACTTTGAAATGTCTCCATAAGGGATATTTTATTGATCTCGCTACATTTATATCTTTTTTCAAAATAAAAAAAAATAATTTGAGTTTTCTGATCAATATTCCCTGGGGAATAATCAGAATCTCTCTAAGGAGACCCGCAAGCAGCTCAAAACGTTCAATAGATCACGTGTTCCCCGGGCAATGCCACTGAACATCCGTGAAGCGGTAGCAAATGTGAGAAGGTGCAATGTCGAGCAGCCTACACGGCATGCCATCATCAATAAGTCTTAGGGAGTACTTAACAGAAGTTATTAAGGCTCAACACAGAGACTCTCTTAGTGGCAGCCTCAAGAAACTAGAAACGGGCTCAGTGGACTAATAAGCCACTCTCCTTAAATAACAGCTATTATGAAAAAAATCAAACGCAAAGGAAGCTTGACATCGCAAAGCTACATACCACCGAAATATCCAATACCTACTCCAAACAACTATATCAATTACTTCAAACAAACCCCCCTAACTCTGATGTTCCCGACAGCCAGTGGCAACATATTGCACAATCTGACTATTCAGAAGGAAAAAGCGTCTACGGAAGGAGAGAGCCAGGATATGAGAAAAGAACAGAGATAGAGATGTAGCCCGAAAGTTATACCAAAAAGTATAAGGCAAAAGTTTTGCTACAGGCATCTCCACCTTTAAGGACAGAGTAGAAAATCTGGTCACAGACACTCAGAGTGTGCCGCAAATATGAAGGGATCATTTCAGTAGTCTTCTCGTTCCCGAATTGAAGAAATTGCGCTAATCATAGACGACGGAGTAGATTGGCCACCACCGAGGCAAAACAAGATAAGTACGGCTCAAAAACAATAAAGCTGCAGGTGCCAATGGACTGCCGGCAGAGCTTTTTGCATGCCCGATAATTGCAATTTGAGTGTTCTATGTTCTGTGCTTAAGAAAGGTGATGCAAGTGTGTGCATCAGAGAACTGCAAACTCAGTAATTTTTGATACTTACTGTACACACATAGAAATTTCTATGTCGATCACTTGACACACAGTATTATTTTCAATTCATCTAGAGCACACAGTGTTGCTGCCACACCCCGTCTCGTGAGTGCATCATCATTCAAAACCACACAGTTTGCGGTGACATCGACATAGTATGAGTTGATGTTGCGGTGGTACCGACATAGTATGTATAACATGTGTACTGCTGGAGGTAAAAGTACTAAATTGTTGTTATTGATCAAACACAACAACAACATTGTGAAACTACAAACTTACTTAATTTCCCTTTACACCCCATGAATGAGGTATGGGATAGCTTCTCGCGTTGTTGTGAATTAACACGCTTTCAATTTTTAGATTCACAACTAACGGCACCTACTTCTTTAACGACGAATGCGAACGTCACTGTTTGAGAAGCTGTTACTGACTCGACACTAATACTGCGAAGTTGCTGTCGACAACATTCGAGGGGAGCCGACTATGAAAGAAAAATTTAAGAAAAAATTTTTAGAAAAAAATTACAAACACTGAGAAAAAAAATTTTAGAAAAAAACTACAAACACTGAGAGTATTAATACACTTTGTGTACTGTGTTTGATCCCATCATATGTTTGCAGTCACTTCTCGCACACTGTGTGATAAATACTAGGCAGTGTTAGTTGATGTGTCACAGACACAGTGGTCCACGATATACTGTGTGTGTTAGACACTGTGAATGTTGAGTTAAACACACACAGCACAGTCTTCAGAGACACAGTTGTGCACGATAGACTGTATGTCTAGACAGTGGATCTGCCACACCTCGTCTCGTGAGTGCATCAGTATTTGTTTATCACAATTCAAAACTCCATAGTTTGCGGTTCCTATTGCGGTGGCATCGACACAGTATGAGTTGATGTTGCGGTGGCACCGACATAGTATGTGTAACAAGTGGTGAAATTACTAAATTGTTGTTTTTGTTCAAACACAACAACAAACTAAACGTAAAGAAGAGAATCAATTGCGAAACTACAAAAACTGAGAACGTTAATACTCTTTGTGTGCTGTGTTTGTTCCCTTCCCATATGTTTGCAATCGCTGCCCGCACAAGGCAGTTTTCGTTGACGTGTCACAGATACAGTTGTGTACGATGTGTGTGTGGCACACTATGCCAGCGACGCAGATGTTTCACGATATACTGTGTGTGTTAGACACTGAATGTTAAACTAAACACACACAGCACAGTCTTCCTGTGTCAGAGACACAGTTGTGAACGATAGACAGTGTGTCTGAACTGTGTATTGTGGCGGTGTATCGTTGCTGCTCTCTGGTGTGCAAGCAACACCGCGGAATTAACCTTTAACCCATGGCAGGCAAGGTCCAGTTTAGTGTTTTAAATACTAAAGCGATACTATTGGAGCCGGCCGTGGCATGATGGTAAAAATAATGGAGATGATCAAGTGGAAGGCTGTATGTTTAAATTAAAGCATATGCTGCTTGCGTATGCCGATGATATAGATATTATTGATAGAAGACTGCTAAATGTTATTGAGACTTTTTCGAGCATTAAAAAGCAGTATGCAGAAGTGGGTCTGGTGATAAATGAGGACAAAACGAAGTAATTTGTTTCAACGAACAAATAGTCTACTCGTTTGGGACGCTGCGTGAACTTTGACAGCTATAACTTTAAAGTGGTAGATTATTTTGTTTACCTTGGCTTCGCCGTAAACATAAAAAATGTCAGTCGAGAAATCAATAGATTTCGATTGCTCTCTGGTGCTCAGCAAGCGATTTAAAGACAAAGCCCTCTATCGACGAAAAAATCTTACTATACCAGACACTAGAGGTTCAATATATTCTTCGAGTTTTCGAACACAAAAATAGTTCACAAAATTGTCGTTAACGGCGAGTACCGTCGCTGAATGGAACATGAGCTGTATTGAGCAACATCGACATAGTCAAGTGCATTAAAAAGACTGGAATCGATCCATGGAACTCCCGCATGGTAGTCGCGTGTTGTAACCGCTACCGAAGCTTGTCATACGAATGCATATAAATGCTTCAACTCAAAAATGCTAGTTTTTTTAATTTATCGCAAAATTCTCTAAAAAAACGAAACGAAAAAAATTAAAAAATCTGTTATGATGTCTTTAAAAGTTTTTATATATTAAGTAAAATAAAAGTAAAGTATATGTGCCACAACAAACCATCAACCAGACTTGGAGAGGGTAACTGTTCTGCAATGTGAGAGAAATTATAACAAGATACTAACATTAGAAATGCTCCACATTCTCAACACTAACACTTGCATGAACTACAAAAGCGATGTGGATCAGTCAGCGAGTAGTTACAAGCATCTCATTAGAAAAACCATACAAAGCAAAACAAGACAAACAAGATATGAATATTAATTTAGTGTTAGAGAACATCTCAACGGTGACGGACGGTGAAGATGATCTATCGCTCATCTTTTATGTTTTATGTACTTATATTTTGTAAGTTATAATACGTAAAATTGTTAGTATGTATGTTACATTGTATCGTATCATTAATGTGTTACAGGATTCCTGAAGATGATCCTCGAAGAGGATCGAAATATCGAATAAAAATAATATAATATATGAAAAAAACATGACCTCGAGCTTGATTATTTGAAAATATTATCAATTTGTAAAAAAGGTCGAATAAAAAATAAAAACAAAAGTAAAGTATTATAGCTATTTTTAGTGTTAGCCATGTACTTATATATTGCTTCTTACTATATATTACTCTTTACTGCTTCTAGTGTCTGTTAAATTCTTATATTTTAATTATTATTATTAATAATATTTTCTTGCTTTAATAGTTAAATAACTTTTCGGGGCTGCTGAATAGCAATGTATAGCAATATATTTCAACATGTTCGTGTCTTAAGTCTTTTGATTTTATGAAGAATTGTCTAAGCAACCACACAAATATTCGGTTTTATCTTTATTTGCATCACATTTATTAAGTTTTTAAATGACACCGACATATATCAATAGTCGATTATACTAATTCGTCTCAAATATTCATGACTAATTAGCGCCTGATTAAAAACAAGAAAATCAGATGTTCTAAGATTTCCGCAACAAATTGATTAGCAATGCGCAAATATATCTATCAATATATTTTCGCAAACTACAAACAAAGTGTAACGAAATAAATCATTTTCAATTTATGTTTAACTTGTTAACATAAATTTTATGCCGAAATCAAAAAAGTAACACAAAAAATAACAGACATATCCAATTTTCCACACATGTTCATGTGTTGTGCAGACTAAACTCATAAATATTTTTTTTGTCTAAACTTTATGCGTTTTATCTTCAGTAAATTGTGGCCAATTTATAAGTCATCATTATTATCATCAACAACAGCAACAACAACAACAACGATAGCATCATCATTACGATCACGATGATTTTCTTCAGCATCTGCATCATCATCACTATCATCATCTTCATTATCATGTTCTTCACTATCATACTGACCAATTTATTTGCAGTTCAAGTCAAACCAACCAAACCATCATCTCTGTACCATGAGATGAGACATTATTGCCGAACGTTTGGAATGGAAACCGGTCATAGTTTATTTCGTGTGCTGTTGTGTCTGTCTATGCTATATTTTTCTGCACTATTGACCAATTTAAGTGTTGAATTGTGTTTCTATTATTGCAACAATTGCGGTTGTGTTTTTTTGTTGTTGCTGTTGTGATGTTTCGTCTTCTTCAGCTTCCTTTGCTGCTAAAACTTGGCCATAGCAAACAGTTTATATTTACAATTGCAATAATACATGGAAGCGAACAAAAAATTATACATACTACCAAAAAAATGTTGAAGAAACATTTTGAAGTAAAAAAAAAAAACTGCCACA
Organism: Muscina levida; assembly: GCA_964034835.1. Classification (NCBI taxonomy): domain Eukaryota; kingdom Metazoa; phylum Arthropoda; class Insecta; order Diptera; family Muscidae; genus Muscina; species Muscina levida. Next base: position 24,852,488 of record OZ035883.1, on the reverse strand, counting down.
AAACATACATAGCAGCCAAAAAAGAGCACAGTGTGTAATAAACAACAATTATTTTTGTTTATTATTGCATTTTTTGCAGTTATTTTAGCAGTTGTTAAATTTTGTGAAGATGGGCCCGGTGTGATGATGACAATGGTCTCAGAGGTCTTAATTTTACATGCGATAGCAATATAGTCTCATTTATTTACTTTAAAGATGAGAAAAACGCCGAAAATTATATTCTTAAAGCTACATGCCAATATGAAATATATTTCAAAAATCCAATTTTTTTTTTAAAATTTGAGCACATCGCATTTTCATTTTCTACATATTTTTCTTGTGGGAGTTGTAAATATCCTGTCAATTCTAATATTATACAAAAAATACTCTTAACAAAAGGCGTCAACAACAAGAAAACCTGTAAACAGTTTCAATGATTGCACTTTTGAACAATATTAGTATTTTCGCGTATGTGTCTTAAGTCTTTTGTTTAAGGTGCTAAGCATGGAAAAGGTAAATTGTATTGCTGATTAATGTCTCTGATGTCTCAAGCACACCACAAATTACTTTATTTGCATATAAAAATAACTTAATACAATTCACACTTAATTGACTCATTAGGAGAATTCCCGTCTCAAATTGATTCGCAATCGAAAAAAGTAATCAACAAATTATAGAGTATAAATTAAATTATACTGACATGGTTAATGTCGGAAATTGTTATCATTCCATCTTAAATTAACGGTAATTTAGATGGAAATTTATATATTGTATATTTGTAATATATACAAAACAAAAGTTAATCAACTTGGGGTAATATAAATGAAAGTTTTAAAAAATACAAACGATCATATAATCACATAAGTGTTAAATAATTATCGTGTTGTATGACCAAAGCATCCGTTTGCAAAAAAGGCGAAGACATTAAAAACAGATTTTATAGTATTCGAATATTGTAGACAATTTTCAAATCCTTAACAACAGAATACAAGATATAACTAGACATCTGGGAAAAAAGGAACGCGTTAACTTGAAATGGACAGGGAGACAGGGCTTGCTTAGCGCTTAGTAACAGTGGTTTGTGTTCAATTCTCATCTCTTACTTTTCAAGCTTACATAACTATTTTTGTTTACTGGGGAGCTAAGGTGGTCAAAATCATCTACCACTTTAATGTTATAGTTGTCAACGTTGACGCAGCATCCCAAACGAGAGCTTTTTGTATGTTGAAGCAAAATTACTTGGCTTTGTCCTCATCTATCACCAGACCCACTTCTGCCGACTGCTTCTCAATAATTGAAAAGGCCGAAGTAACATTTAGCAGTCTTCTGCTGAATATCCAAAAGTCTCGCTTTAGTATTTAACATAACACACTAAACTGGACCTTGTCTGCCATGGGTTAAAGGTTAATCCCGCGGTGTTGGGTGCCCACCAGAGAACAGCAACGATACACCGCCACAATACACAGTTCAGACGCACTGTCTATCGTGCACAACTGTGTCTCTGACACATCAAGGAAGACTGTGTTGTGTGTGTTTAACTCAACTTTCACAGTGTCTATCACACACTCTGTATATCGTGGACTAAAAAAAAAAACTTAATTTCCCTTTGCACCCCATGAATATGGAATGGGATAGCTTCTCGCGTTGTTGTGAGTTAACACGCTATCTATTTTTTAGATTCACAACTAACGGCACCTACTTGTTTATCGACGAATGCGAACGTCACTGTTTGAGAAGCTCTTATTAGAGTATATCGTGGACACATCAAGGAAAACTACCTTGTATTTATCACATAGTGTGCGAGCAGCGATTGCAAACATAGGTAAAAGGCTAATCCCGCGGTAGCTGGTGCACACAGTTGGATTACCTTTCTTAAGCACTGGACATAGAGCAATCATCGTTCATGCATCACTTTAACAAAATCAAGTTCATGAGCTGGTGCATGCACGTTGCCAGTCCATAGCCAATCGCAGCTTTATTGTTTTTAAGCTGCGCAATTGCCGTGCTGTTCTCGGTTTGGCTCGTTGAAGGTGATTGGCATGATTTAGTCACTTGTGCTGCCTTGGGAAACGAATTCTTCATCTTCGTCTTTAATGGCAGCAACAACAGACATTTATCCATCAGTAGCCGCACGTAGAAAATTATTCCAAGCGCTTCGGTCCATCCCTCGGAGTTTTGGTCGCCCCTTCTGCGTGGACCATCGAGTTTATTGCCGAAGACTTTTCGAGCCGGAGCGTTTTCGTCCATTCGTACAACGTGTCCAAGCCAGCGCATTCGGTATATTTGAACGCGCTTGACTACGTCGATGTCGTTATACAGCTCATGCAAATCAAGATTAATTTGACGACGGTACTCGCCGTTAACGATAATGGGTCCAAATATTTTGCGTAGTATTTTTCTCTCGAAGACTCCCCAGAATTCTGCGCTGTAGAGCAAGACAGGTAGGATCAGAGTCTGGTAGAGCTGGATCTTTGTTTTTCGAGAGAGCGCTTTGTCGTTAAATCGCTTGCTAAGCGCATAGGGGGAACGTACATGAAGCACAATCTGCGTGTCCATGGTGAGATTTCCTTCTCTGCCGTTACAGGTGGGGATCCCTGTTCGAAAATTACTATGGCATGTAACTAGACAAAACTAATGATGCAGAACTTCTTCTTTTTTGGTGCTACTTTCACGAGAAGTTCTCAGAATTGAGTCCCAAATCAATGAGATGAAAAATATAGTATTGTGAAATTAGCGTGGTGCAAACATATTTCGCCTTGATGCGGATAGTGGCTATCCGGTCACTTACAATTCGTGTCTTTCTGAATGGCAGCTGTAAAATATGCCACAGTTCTTTTTTCATGTGCATCCCAGTCCAGTCCATCACAATTCCTGTAAGACTGTGATGCCTTGTATTTGTGGGGAGAAAGAGGCATCATCCCTGTAGAGAGTTCGAACATGCCAGGTGTATATGCTTATAGCATTTGCGGAGGTCGTAAACATTTGTTCCTGTTTTTCCTTTCCTTTGTGTTTTCATAACAGTTTTTTATTTAAGTTGAGTGACGTAATAGGCCACCGCAACCGATCCTAGTTTCTTGGGGCTGTCAAAGCCACTAACAGGGCATTTGTGTTGATCTGTAATAACTCTTGCTGGCTACTTCCTAAGACGAATCAGTGGTATCATGCCATTTACAACATTACGCCTTCTAACATGCTACGGACTTTTAGTGACATTTCTCGGAGAACACATGGTCTATCGGACGGTGCCAGCTGCTTGGGGACCTCCAAAGAGAGATTCAGGTTATTTCCAAGTGAATAACGACCAGGAACCTCACCTTTATATGAGAATAAAATATAACGCTCTGCAGTTATCTTGTCCTGAATTATAATATTTTTACTGCTTAGAAAACCAAATCAAAAAATCTTCCCACTCCCTATGTGAGTTGCATAGAAATTTCAATCTCATCAATGCTTTTCCAGCAGCACCTCTTAGCTCTAGTTTCCTGTTTATAATTATGTTGGTCACTAAAGTGCGTTGTTTTACTTGGCCAAACATTTACCATGAGTTGCCATAAAGCGGAAATCCTCTGTAATTACATATTGTACATACATACTTCGGACATACGGGCAATGCGTAGCCTCATATAAAACAAATATTATTTTCCTTATGGTGAAAAACCATGAACGGGGATGGTCGCTGCTGGGAACATTATGTATTTGTACGTCGGCTAAAGTTTAGGTATGACTTAGTGTCTTAAGCGTGGAAATAATGGAAAAGTGCTTAGCATTTACAATTGCTCACAATTGTGTGTGTGTGTGTGTGTGTTCAAGCAAAAGGAAAACAGACATTTTTCTTTGTATTACATTGCTTAAGTTTAATTAGTTATGAGGTTATTGTTCAATGAACAACACATAAGTTGTTTTACATTATGGACGTTTAGAAATTGCAAGTATTCAGGAAATCGGTTTAAAAAAAAACAACTGTTTTGTGGTGGCTATTACAAGAAATGTTGCGTAGAGAATACAAATAAATTGTATGTTTATTTTATTGAATTATTTCCTAGTGTCGGTGGTAGGGTGGTAGGTGATTAAGGAAATTATATAGAAGAAGTTTTTTTATATTCGAATTTTGAATAGGTTTTAGTTTAAATTCTAGCAATAATAAATTCGATGCGGAAGACTGCGATTTATTGTGAACAACTAAGTAATTTTTTATTAGTTAGTATCAAAGTAAGATTTGGATTATAATTGAGTAACACTTTGTTGTGTGTTTCTGTACCATTGGCTTGTTTTATGGAAAATTTTGTGGAAATCATAATATTTATAGCCAATTTTAACAGTTATCTGAGTTTGCAGTTACAAAGAAAATAACTTTACATTTAAGTTTATCATTACTTTAACTTGGACGCCCTACGCTCCAATGGGAGTTAGAGGAACACATATATATTACTTTAACTCGACAGCTCTGATTAATGTAGTTTAAGTTTGTGTCTTATGTCTTTCGTTGTACTAATAACACTGTGGCACAGTTTTTGGGTCATTGTCTATGGGGTGAGCATTTTTTTTCAAGGACCTTTTATAACTCAAGATCCATTGATGATTTCTTATTCAGCAGAATGGTATAGAAGGCAAAACCTTTTGGGGGTGTTACTATACTGACCTAGTACCTTCACCCTGACTTGGAAGTTCTCACTCCCTAGATTGGCTGTTGCACTATGTTATTAAACCATAAATTGACAACATTAGAACGATTTGCGTATGATTAATATAAAATATGCATAAAATTAATATTACTCATACGCTATACATACATAAATACATACATACATACATATGTCTACATCACTGTTTTGTTTTAAGCCAATTTTGTGAAAATCATAATCTGTACAGTAGGGTGGGTCGATAAAAAAGTTATGCCGGTCACCCTCTAAAATGAAAGATAATTTAAAAATGAATTCAAAAAATTTTTTGATTTTTTTTTGCCACGCCCCTTGACCCCGCGCATTGTGTTTTTTGTTTCCTGTGTCTTCATTTATAGTCCGATCGTAACGTGTGACATATTAATGTTCTCAGAATGACAACAGCTACAATTTCTTCTCTGATCACTTTTGACTCTGACTTCAAGTTCTAGAAGTTTCTTCCGGAATCTCGGTTTTTACCCACCTAAGTAAGATTTTTTTCGTAACGATAAAAAAGTTTTTTAAATTCCATGATATTTTTTCTTTTACCGTATATATTTTTATTCATAAACAAAAAGTTGCGTATGATTAATATAAAATCTGCTCAATTAACATTACTCATACGTCATACATACATATGTGGCGAGTACCATATGCAAAATCGCTACATATGTATGTGTAGTACAGTACTTGGGTCAAAATCGTCAGCAATGGCCAGTTTTCTAGTTATCACAGATGGGATAACCTATATTTATCCAGAAAATTTGAGTTGCTGGAAACAAATTAATGAAAAAAAATGGGATAAATCTACTTTTTGATAAAATAAAATTACTATTTGATACAAAAAAAAATAATTATTGGCACCATTAAAATGTTGTTTGGTTATAAAGTAGTACTTTTGTGGTGTACAATAAAAGTACTTATTACTACATTAATAGTACTTTTTGGTACAACAAAGGTATTTGCTTGTACAATTAATTGTTCTTTCTTGTATAATAATAGTACTTTTTGATACAATAAAATGTACTTTTTGTATATAATAAATTTACTTTTTGGTACAAAGAATGAACTTTTTTGTACAACAATAGTAATTTTCGGTACAATAAATTGTACTTTGTGGTACAATAAATGTACTATTGGATTAATTAAATTGTAGCGAGTATTATCTGTGTATCAAATATTATCGTTCTAGGTTCTACAAATTGCCATGCCCCCTTCTCCTGCAGTTTGAGAATAACAATTTCGTCTGAAAATTTGAAACTGAAGTGACGAGTACTATCTGCGTACCAAATTTTAGCTAAAATACAGTTTGGTCACACCCCCTCCGCTCACTGATCCCAAATTTATGTTTAGTCTGCATATTTATATCGGTGTTGCCGTGTACTAATTGGTTATCAAATTGTATCTCTCTAGGGCTAAAATACAGTTTTGCCAGACCCGCTCCGCCCACTGATCTAATATTTAAATTTCGTTTACATATTCATATTCGTGTTGCCGTGTACTATCTGGGTATCAAATATAATCTCTCTAGGGCTTAAATACAGTTTTGCCACGCCCATTTCGCCCACTGATCCACAATTTTATTTTCGTCTGCATATTCACATTCATGTTGCCCACACTATCTGTGTAACAAATTGTATCTCTCTATGGCTAAAATACAGTTTGGTCACGCCCACTCCGCCCATTGATACACAATTAAAATTCGTCAGTATGTTTATATTCGTGTAGCCTTGTACTATCTGCGTACCAAATTTTATACCCCTGGCTCTAAAAATATGTTTTGCCACGCCCACTCCGCCCACTGCGCCCACTGATCCAAAATTTAAGTATTGTCTGCATATTCATATTCGTGTAGCCGAGTACTATCTGCGTATCAAATTTTATCCCTTTAGAACTAAAACACAGTCTTGGCATGCCCATTTCGCCCCCATAATCCAATATTAAAATTTCGTGTGCATATTTACATTCATGTTGTCGAGTACTATCTGCGTACCAAATTTTAGCTCTCAGGGGCTAAAATACAGTTTGGTCACGCCTTTTCAGCCCACTGATCGAAAATTAAAATTTCTTCCACATATTCACATTCTTGTTGTCGAGTATTATCTGTGTACCAAATTGTATCTCTCTAGATCTAAAAAAGTTTTTCCACGCCCACTACGCCCATTGGGTCAAAAATTAAATTTCGTCTGCATATAGGTATTTCTAATGCCGAGTATTATCTGGGTATCAAATTTCATATATCCAGCGGCAAAAAAAAAAAAGTTTTGCTACGCCCCAAAATTAAAATTTCGTCTGCATTTTCATATTTCTGCTGTCGAGTACTACCTGGATATCAATTTTCATCTTTCTAGCTCTAAAAATAGTTTTGAGCCCACTGATCCAAAATTAAAATACCGTCTGCATATTCATATTCATGTTGCCGAGCACTATCTGTCTAACTAATTTTATCTCCCTAGATCTAAAAAAACTTAGAAAGTATTCACTTAAGTCTTAGCTACAATTCTGCTGTAGAATGAAATGAGAAATCATAAATATTCTTAAGTTACAGATAAAAAACTAAGCGAACAAATATCAAGAGTGAGGAAGGTGGGGGTAGTTTTTATCCGATCTTACTCATCTTGGAACTTAATCTCCGCTTAGAGTATATAAACTCGATAGCCCTCAATCTACGGCTGTAATCGCTGTGGCAGACAGACGGATGGACGGACATCGTTAAGTTGCCGAAGAATTTGACGCTGATTATCATGTATTATCAAAGCTACCACGTCTCCCTATTGGCATTACAAATTGGAAGAACAAACTAAATATACCCTGGTGAAGGCTATAAAAATAGTTAATTTCATTTGTCGCCTAGTTTAATCGCTAACTCTCCTTTATATTTACCATGTTTAAGTAGGAAAAATCTTCCCAAGCAAATGTAAAATTTGCCAATATTTCCTGGTAATGACATTAAAAGATTATCTATTTTTCAACAAAACATGTTGCCTCCCCCCCTGTTTTATTTTGAAATTCACTCTGTCAAAGGAAATTTAAAACTCAAAAGATTATAAAATCAAGTTTTTTTAAGGATCAGTTTACTACTGCAGTTAAACACATAACCGACAGCAACGCCATTGCCATTCATATACCCAATATTACTCAACAATTACCACAGACAACATTTTTGGCTCATACACACAGTTGATAATGCAATGCCCGCAATATTAAATAATAATCGAAACGCCAAGAAAGGAAATTAATTTTGTGTTTTTGGTTTTGTTTTTTTTTTCGCAAGAAAATTTATAACACATAAAATGTTAAATCGTTTTAAAATAAAAACAAAAGGCAGCAAATTTTAAATTTCGAAAAAAAAACGGCACAGTGCCAACCACAACTAAATGAAATGTAGTGAAATGAAAATTTTAATATGTATACATATGTTATATATACATATCTATAGGTATAACTGATCGAAACTCAAAACTGTACAACAACAACTGTACACAATAAATCGCTAATGAAACACATAAAAAGGTAATAAATAAATTCAAAACAAAAAGTTCACTGAACCTTTTCCAGTGATTCCATTTCGATTTCGATTATATGTATGCGTGTTGATGCTGCTGCTCCGGTTGCTGCTGTTGTTGTTGCTTTAATTTGTTATAAATCGCCGCATTTTGTAACAAATACCTGTTGTTTCCGTTGTATTATGTTCCGTAGTTGGGGTGGTTCGATTAATGTTTTTACAAAATAAAACATTACATAACATTTGAACCTTTTGAGTGACACCTACGTTTTATGGTCGACAACAACGATAAGATCACAACGATAATTATACATAGTACACGCAGTTTTAAATAATAATTATATCAAAAGAGTCTTAAATGTTGGCGTCGTAAACTTAAATGACTTGTGATATTTGTTAATCAGATACATATTATGATTATTGAGATTACTGGTACAGGCAGGTGTGTGTGTGAGTGCGTGTGTGTGTGTAAACAAATCATAAAGCTAAAGGGTGTTTATGTGTGTTGTGACGGAACTTTGTATTGAAATAAGGTAATTAAAATAAAAATTTAGTAGTAAAATTTAGTTAATCGACCATATATAGATAAACACTTTCGACCGATCAGTCTCCCATGTCATGAAAACATTTATTCGAAGTTATCTTTCACAGAATTTACTATTCAAATCGCAGCATGCCCACCCTATACTCAGTACAATCGAGTACACCCTCTAAAATAAAATCTACGCTCTGGGGACAGTCATAGACATCAAAGGAGGCTTCAATAACACAGACAACACATGATTTTGGGACTCATTTCTGAGAACTGCACGTGAAGGTAGCCCCAAAAAGAAGTAGTTCTGCATCATTTGTTTTGTCAAGTAGCATGCCATAATAATTTTATATCGATTTGAAGTTAGAAGGTGTCATATAGGGGAATTGAATTGAATTGAATTGAATTGAATTGAATTGAATTGAATTGAATTGAATTGAATTGAATAGAATAGAATTGAATTGAATTGAATTGAATTGAATTGAATTGAATTGAATTGAATTGAATTGAATTGAATTGAATTGAATTGAATTGAATTGAATTGAACATAGAATGATTGCAGTCTCCTTGGCCTTGAACCAGGGCACCTTGCATCTAGAGTGTTCAAATACCTCCTTTTTTTTAGAAACCCGGTTTCCGGGTTATTCGAAAAATTGATTTTTTAGAAAAATCGGATTTCGAATACAGCATTTGAAAGAAAACCGGTTTAACCGGTTTTTTCCTAAAAAGTTAAAAATATTTATAAAAAAAATAATTTGGTAAAAAAAATGCATTTATTTAGTATGTAATATCAATACACCCAATGCGATCGTGCCCAAATCCTACATTTAGTAAAACTGTAGCAGGACAAAGTTTTGGAGAAAAAACTGGAAGTCTATCTACGCCCCATGTGGTACCTCCCATACCCATCAGGTACCACCCACTTTAGAAATCGATTAATATTATTAATATATCCAACGTGATCGTGATCAAATTCTGTTTTTAGTAGGGCTCAAACAGGATAAATTTTTGGAGAACCAATTTGGAAGCATATCCACATACCTGCTGGTTCCTCCCATACAAATGCACCATTCCGCCCACTTCAGAGATGGAGTAGTAATATCAATACACCCAACGTGGTCGGGCCCAAATTCTGTATTTATTAAAGCAAAATCAGGATAAAGTTTTGAAGAAAAAAACTTTAAGTCTATCCACACCCCTTCTGGTACCTCCCATACAAATGTAAGTCGGCTTACCAGACTGAAACTTTCTTACTAGTTAAAATAGTATTTGATACAGAAAACACGAGCTCACTTATTGTGGAAGTAGGATTTATTGACAAAACAGCGTTTAGAACGATGTTAAGCTTTTCTGTCCTTTTATAAAATCTATCGATATAGATGAAATCATCATATAGGCTTGTGTCATTGCAATTTGTTTTCACTGGTGGACTTTGGATGTTATTTATTGTCCTGTTTAAATCGTTACAAAGACTACCATAAGGAGATTCCCCAATCTCACAATCTGAACTGTTACTAACATAGACTCAGCCGTTGTTGGGGAAATTGCAGGATAAAGTTATTTAAAAGCTCGTTAGCAAATTCCATCGTTTCCGCCTTTTTAGACTACTTTACATAGGATTAGCTTGTAGGACATTTTCCGGTCCTAATACATCTAATTAGGGTATTCAATGTTTGTAAACGAGAATGTTTGTAGAAGCTTTTTAAAGTTTTAAAATTCAATTTCAAATTAATTTAGAAAAACCTTTATACATTTTATAGACAAGAATGTTTTTAGAAGCTTTGCAAAATTTTAAAATTCAATTTCAAACTAATTTAAAAAAAAACCGAGTACCCGAAGGAAAAAACTCGGTTAAACCGGTTATTCGAAAATGGCATTTTTGCACAACCCGGCATACGGTTTTAAATAAAAAAACCGGTTTACGGTTTTTCGGTTTCGGTTTTGAACACCCTACTTGCATCTGAAGATTGCTGGTAGATCCAATTTTGAAAATTCCCTGCTCTCTGTAGACGTCTGTGGTGGCCACATAGACATATCCCCCGCCGTTATCGCCAAAAATTTCTTTGGGTATTTGTGATGCTCTCCAGTATAAAAATTCACTCAGCATATCTGAACCATTTTCTGCTGCGATTTCCGTATGGCGGGCAACACTTCACTAGTCACCCATTTCTTGAATGCCTTGGCTTCGGGCTTCTTGTACCGCAGCATTAACGAATACAGGCCAGATTCGTTGATGAAAATCGTCTGTGGTTTCCAATTTGTAGGCAATTGCAAGTTGGTCTGTTTTTTTGACTCCACACTCAAAAAAAACCCCCATTTGTTGCTCGCTTGCTGCAAAAAAAGTTGTTTTGTTTCGAAAATTCAACGTTTACCACAACCATTGAAGTATTCGACGCAAAATGAAACAGTTGCCATCAACATTGCTTTTTTTACAGTACACGAACATTTGTTTACTCCTCGTTTAATTTTTCGTTTGGGACAAGGAAGGAGTACGTTCGTGCAAAATATAAAACCTTTATATTTTGGAGAGTTGAGTGAACAAAGAGCGTTACTTATTTCTAACAGCAAGCGAACATTCGTTTGGGACAACCGTAGAAGATTTTTGGGGATAATTTAAATCTTTTATGTTTAGAATAGTTGAGAGAACATGCTTTTTGTTCTCTTAACTCTCCTAAACAAAAGTTTTACATTTTGCACAAACGTCTTCCACTTTAGTCCCGAACGAATGTTCGTTCGCTGTGACAAATGAGTGAGTGAAGTGTATCAATCATTGAGATGTTCCAGAATGATCGGAACATCTTTTTAATTTTTGGTAAAGCAAAAATCCCGATTGGGCCAATGGAGTTTACCGTTTGCAACAAACGAGTTTGTATGTTTGCAGCAAACGAGGATTTATTTTGTGGTAAAATTGGGTTATTTTGCGGCAAATACAATTGTTTTTGCGACAAACGAAATAAACGTTTGTTTCTACCTGTTTTTCATTTGTGGCAAACGTGGATTTATTTTGCGGCAAACACAATTGTTTTTGCTACAAACGAGTTTTCCATTTGCGGCTAACCAAATAAAAGTTTGTGTCTACGTTATTTTCCTTTGTGGCAAAAGAAATTTTATTTTGCCTCAAAAGAGTTTTTCGTTTACGACTAACGAAATTATAGTTTGCCGTAGTCGTTCTTCGTTTGTTACAAACGTATATTGAGTTTGCGATAAACGATTATTTCATTCCCACAATAGACACAACTACTTGTGGTAAACAAGTTTGCTTTTGCGGCAAATGAAAACTTCAAACGAAGTTCATTTGTCTAATTTTTCGTTTGGGAGCAACGAATTTTTTCCTTCAGTGTAGCTCACACCATGTCGTTTTGTCATCTTCTTCCAGGGATTATTTTGAGCATCGAGGTAGATGTATATCTGATAATCGACATTAATTACAACATAGTTTTGTTTGGTGAGAGACATAATGGTACAAAGATGGCTTCTTGGACCGCAGCATCAACGAATACACGCCCGAAGAGGATAAAAAAATATTCTTTATTCTTTACATCGAGTATATTTATATTTACTACAGTAATTTTAGAAATATGTGGTTTTGTAAAAATTTTTCAAGTGATTGACAAATTCACTTTGAGCTATATTGAATTTTAATCGAAAAGAATTTTCCCTTCTTTCTACATAGTCGATTTTTTTCAAATATTTAATTGAACAAATTTATGGCATTTGGTGTTAAGAGGGTCCATAGCATGCCGCAGTTGGGGAATTCTGCTTCCAATCTGGCCAGAGTCACACCGTATTGGGCCATTTGAATGCGAGCTGCGTAGTATGGATATTTTGTGTTTTCTTCATTCTTCTTGACAATCAAAAGCACCTCTTGTTTTGCAGAGTTTTCATTCTCGGGAACAAATTGTGATTTGAGGGTGAACAATTTTTGAGTATTAATCGCGTTTGAATCGATTAACTGAGATATTTGTTTATCTCTTGTCTTCAGCTCCTCTTTCACTTCAGCCAGCTGTTGTTTCAAAAAATCATGCATTTCCTTGTATGGATTGTCTTCCGCTCTGTCCACCTCGAATTTGCCAGTCTTGCGAATCGAAGGCAAGACTTGTCCACACACCCATTCAGTGAATGCCTCCGCTTTGGGCATTCTCGAGCGGATAACGAACAAATTCATGCCCGCCTCACTGACAAACGTCGTGGTAGGTTGAGCTCCGGGAATGTCACGGTATATAATTAAATTCGTAGATAGTGACTGGTATGTTTTTGCATATTTCTCATCGATGTTTTGGTAGACAGAATCGTTTGGATCCTCCATTTCTAATGCTCTGGCGATATCTACACCTTTGAGCCAAATATTTTGTTCATTGTCAATAATCACTGACACGTCTACCTCACCAAACATGAACGGTGTATCAAATTTCTTTGATTTGCGCTGAGGATCTCTAGCATTCCGCTGACGCTGTAGACGTTTGCGCTCAGAATTGGTCATGGCCTTTCCAGACATTTTTTTTGTGATTGGGTATGGTTTCTCAAATAAAATGTTACAAATCTGGTAAAAATTATCTACCTTATTTTGTACGAAAAAAAACTTGCACTAGTTTAAAAAATTCACCTCTCACGCGAACAGCACTGAACATTTTGCGTAGCATCTTTTCCATTTGACGGGCATTGTCAGATGGGAATGTTAGACGAATGTCCAAGAGTCTCTTCACGGGCTGCTTGGTGTATCCAATTTTGTAAAGATTGTGTCTGATGTACTGTGGACAGGTGGCCAAATAGATGTATCCTCGTTCACGCTCTCGTCTCAGCTCTTCAATTTTTTCAAGGCTTAATTTTACTTGAATAGCTCTGGTTTTTCGATACATTCCCAGACATGAACGAGAATTTTTCGACACAGTTTTTATTGCATACTTTACTATCCGAGTGTCGATATTCATACGCTCATCGTAAATACACAATCCCTCAGGGCCCATCAACACCAAATCCTCACATTCCAACTCTGGATTCTCCTTACGGGCTGTTGCGATGAAAATCTCTAGCATTTTGCGTAGCATCTTTTCCATTTGACGGCCATTGTCAGATGGAAAAGATGCTACAAAACGGTAAAAATATCTACCTTATTTTGTATGAAAAAACCCAATACAAATTGAAGCTACTGCGCCCAAATATGTTAAAGAAAAAAATAGTTGCTAAATTTCATTTATTGCAAAAAAAAATTATACAATTAAAAAAAAATATCATTTTCGTTGTTTCCATGGACAAACGTAGATGTGAGGCATATTTCCACGGATATCGGTGAAAGGAACCACTTCTTCATGATGTTTGACTGAACTTTCAACGTCACAATAGTGGATGTAGAAAGCATCCTTTCGATGAGATCTCCAAATCACATCAGTGCTTGGATTAAACAATGGAGCTTGTGTCATTATCTTTTGAAACAAGTGTTTGGAAAGATTCTGCGGATTCAGCATTGCCAAAAAATCAGACAAGCCTATTTTGACGGTGATAGTTTCAGCCATGATATCATACCATTCCTCCACCGTGAAACCATCCACAAGAATTCGAGTCTCACCGCTTCTCCAGGTAGATTTGATAATCGACTCTCCAACGCTACAATACATTTGAGTCTTGATCAAGTACAAATCCAAAACGCCACGTTCCTCTACTGGTTTGCCACATTTTACTTTTTGCGTTGTAGTTTTGCCTCTGTTGTAGGAACACGAATACGAGCCACCCACAGAAGCTTCGCCTCCAATATCCAAAAAGTTGCCAATTACGTTGAATTTAGGTGACACTTTGACGCCCCAATTGTATCCTTCCATTGCGGTATACGTGTCCACCGTTGCTACAGTATATTCCACATCGCACGATTGATTCTCCTGACAAATGACCGAAGTCAATTTTTCCGATTCCACCTCGAATGAACAATCGATTGGACCATGGATTTTTACCTTAACTCCCGAATTATCATCCAGACCGCTAGCTTTCACAATAGTTTTGGTGAACTTGTAATCTTTGTAGTCGTCCATCAGCGATTCCTTTACAAAATAAATGGTTGCTGCATGAATAGCACTACTACTTGCTGCACTGCGTCGAACTCTATGTGATTCGAGTTGACAACGCTCTGGTTGCAACCATGCCATACAACATGAAAAGAGAAACGTTGTCAGCGCTAGTATTGAAACTTGTCGAATAGCCATTTGAAAGCAAACTAATACCAAAATTAAATTTTTTTCCAGTGATATACCTTTTTCAAAGATAACGAAAAGATTTGCTATTGGTGAAAAAATCAGCAGACAACAAATTTCAAAAAACAAATTCAAGATAAGACACCAAAATCGCTATGAGATCATTGATGGTATGTTTTGTTTCGAATGGGTCTAAACAGCAATGAAAACAAGGTTTATAAAAAAAAATTGTAACAAAGTTCAATTAAATCTTATTTTATACGTTTTATTTTTTTTTCTCCTTTCCCCCATTCTCTTTACGACAATCAGCAAATCTTGAGAAGATTGTTGTCTGTTCTGAATGCAAACTTCTCGAGAGAACACTCTTCTCGATAATGTTGAAATGGTATTGTCAGTAACTAGGCAGTACACGAAATCATACCATTCACTGAACACGTCATCCAATTGTTATATTCAATATGGCTTAGGCGACGGTTTTTATCGATGAATGACTTTCAGCTAACCTCGAGAAGAGTGTTGTCTCATGTCAATTCAATTCAATTCAATTCAATTCAATTCAATTCAATTCAATTCAATTCAATTCAATTCAATTCAATTCAATTCAATTCAATTCAATTCAATTCAATTCAATTCAATTCAATCAAACAATCAATTCAACAAACCAATTCAATCAACCAATCAATTCAATCCAACCAAACAATTCAACTCAATTCAAACCATTCAATCAATTCAAACAACAATTCAATTCAATTCAATTCATTCAATTCAATTCAATTCAATTCAATTCAATCAATTCAACAATCAAAATCAATTCAATTCAATTCAATCAATTCAATCAATTCAATTCAACAATTCAATTCAATTCAATTCAATTCAATTCAATTCAATTCAATTCAATTCAATTCAATTCAATTCAATTCAATTCAATTCAATTCAATTCAATTCAATTCAATTCAATTCAATTCAATTCAATTCAATTCAATTCAATTCAATTCAATTCAATTCAATTCAATTCAATTCAATTCAATTCAATTCAATTCAATTCAATTCAATTCAATTCAATTCAATTCAATTCAATTCAATTCAATTCAATTCAATTCAATTCAATTCAATTCAATTCAATTCAATTCAATTCAATTCAATTCAATTCAATTCAATTCAATTCAATTCAATTCAATTCAATTCAATTCAATTCAATTCAATTCAATTCAATTCAATTCAATTCAATTCAATTCAATTCAATTCAATTCAATTCAATTCAATTCAATTCAATTCAATTCAATTCAATTCAATTCAATTCAATTCAATTCAATTCAATTCAATTCAATTCAATTCAATTCAATTCAATTCAATTCAATTCAATTCAATTCAATTCAATTCAATTCAATTCAATTCAATTCAATTCAATTCAATTCAATTCAATTCAATTCAATTCAATTCAATTCAATTCAATTCAATTCAATTCAATTCAATTCAATTCAATTCAATTCAATTCAATTCAATTCAATTCAATTCAATTCAATTCAATTCAATTCAATTCAATTCAATTCAATTCAATTCAATTCAATTCAATTCAATTCAATTCAATTCAATTCAATTCAATTCAATTCAATTCAATTCAATTCAATTCAATTCAATTCAATTCAATTCAATTCAATTCAATTCAATTCAATTCAATTCAATTCAATTCAATTCAATTCAATTCAATTCAATTCAATTCAATTCAATTCAATTCAATTCAATTCAATTCAATTCAATTCAATTCAATTCAATTCAATTCAATTCAATTCAATTCAATTCAATTCAATTCAATTCAATTCAATTCAATTCAATTCAATTCAATTCAATTCAATTCAATTCAATTCAATTCAATTCAATTCAATTCAATTCAATTCAATTCAATTCAATTCAATTCAATTCAATTCAATTCAATTCAATTCAATTCAATTCAATTCAATTCAATTCAATTCAATTCAATTCAATTCAATTCAATTCAATTCAATTCAATTCAATTCAATTCAATTCAATTCAATTCAATTCAATTCAATTCAATTCAATTCAATTCAATTCAATTCAATTCAATTCAATTCAATTCAATTCAATTCAATTCAATTCAATTCAATTCAATTCAATTCAATTCAATTCAATTCAATTCAATTCAATTCAATTCAATTCAATTCAATTCAATTCAATTCAATTCAATTCAATTCAATTCAATTCAATTCAATTCAATTCAATTCAATTCAATTCAATTCAATTCAATTCAATTCAATTCAATTCAATTCAATTCAATTCAATTCAATTCAATTCAATTCAATTCAATTCAATTCAATTCAATTCAATTCAATTCAATTCAATTCAATTCAATTCAATTCAATTCAATTCAATTCAATTCAATTCAATTCAATTCAATTCAATTCAATTCAATTCAATTCAATTCAATTCAATTCAAGTTGACAACGCTCTGGTTGCATCCATGCCATACAACATGAAAGGAGAAACGTTGTTAGCGCTAGTATTAAAACTTGTCTAATAGCCATTTGAAAGCGAACTAATACCAAATTTCCACTTTTCACCAGTTATATACCTTTTTCGAAGATAACGAAAAGATTTGCTATTGGCAGAAAAAAATCAGCAGACATGAAATTGCGAAAAACAAATTCAAGATAAGGCACCAAAAACGCAGTGAGATCATTGATATTGTGTTTCGAATGGGTCTGAATGGCAATGAACACAAGGTTTCTAAAAAAATTGTAACAAAGTTAAATAAAATCTTATTTTTTACGTTTCATTTTTTGTTTCTTCTTTCCCCCATTCTCTTTATGACATTCAGCAAACCTTGAGAAGAGTGTTGTCTGTTCTGAATGCAAACTCCTCGAGACAACACTCTTCTCGATAAAGTTGAAATGGTATTGTCAGTTTATGACAATATGCCGCGGTGTAGCAATACAAAAGGCATTCTCCTTAAAATCCCTCTCGTTTGAAGATTCAGGTGATAGCATTAGCGTTTCGTACGCACATTGCGTTTTTCGCCACCTATTCTCTAAATCTTCAAGCTTAACTTCCAACAACGAGTTTGTGTGATCCTCTAAGTCCGTTTTCTCAAAGTTCGTGCAGAACATAATGAGATGGTCACATTCATAGAGAAAACGGTCTTGAGTACTGCAAAACTGAGAAGCTTGGCTGTTAGTGACAGGTGGTACATTATTATTATAAATTCGACCAAAAGATGAGAAAAAGAGATGAGGATTTGCCGAATTTACGGTATAATTTATAAATTCGACCAAAAGATGACAATAAGAGATGAGAATTTGCCGAATTTACGGTATAATTTATAATTGTATGTTATAAGTGATCGATTTGATCAACCAATAGAGGATGCGAGAAAATTGTTTAATTGATATTATTTTTGGGTTGTGAAGGTTAATTGTAAACCTTTAAGAGAAAATCTCAACAAATGTTCGAAATTAACTGTGATGTAGTTAATCGAAATTGAGAAAGTGATACGTTGATGAATAAATATATTCTATTCTGGTTAATTCTAAACCGAATGATGTTTTTGTTTGTTTAGGATTGGTATATAGCGATGTACCGACTGGGAATCAATTCGCATATGCAGCAAATTTCACTCTATCAAACCTTTATTATTCAAGACAACAAATTTACTATATGTAGTAAATGTTGCTGAATTTTTTGTTATATTTGGCCAGAATTTAATTTTAAATTGAAAATCTTTTAAAATATTTCATTAATATTGCAAAGGTTTTAAAATGTGTACTATGTGTAATTTTCAGTAAAACTAGAGTTAATATATCCAAAAAAAAAATTGTTAACTTGCATGTAATTTTTTGTGAAAATGTCCAGAAAATTGGCTTAACCTTTTCTTTAGCACATATGTGTTAATCAGTGTAATCTTATTTAAAAAATTTCCAATTTAAATTTTATTTCCAGATTAAGATTTCAGTGAAAGATTATGTTCCAGTGTAAGCTTATGTTTCGGTTTTGTAATCACCAGAGTGAATTTCTAATGCTGTACTAAATAAGTTCTGAGCTTATTTGAACAGACTTATGACCAGCTATGGGCAAATTCAAAATCAAAGTTCAAAAAGAGCGAACGATGTGTACATACCAGTGTGGCCATTTTAGCATTTTTGCAGCTAAATTTAGCATTTTTTTTTTTGCATTTAGCCGCAAAATTTTCATTTAGCTTTTAGCATTTTTGATCCGTTAAAAATTTTCATTTAGCTTTTAGCATTTTTGATCCGTTAAATTCGCATTTAGAAGATTTTTTTGTTCCAACACCATACTTTAATTACAACTTTGAATAATTTTTAAAATCAAAGAAAGATGTAATCAATTCTGTAGAAGAAAATGAAATAGGAGTTACTTGCCGAAAGTTTATAGCTCAGTTAATATATCAGCTTAGGCAACGATTCCCAGCAAATTTTCTAAATCTTAAAAACACAATTTTTTTTTTCTGTAAAAAACAGTTTAAAAACTAAAAACTTTAAATTACATGAACATTTTGAACAACAAATGGAAGATTTCACAGTGAACAAAATTACTATTTTAGAAAAGCAATGGCAAAAGCTAAATACATATAAATGGGCAAACAAACACTCAACAATAGATTTCTGGATAAGTGTAAGTGATTTAAAACTGCTTAAATGAAACCCCGTTCAAGGTATTGTCTTCTTTTGTTATGAAGTTTCTAGTTTTTAGTAACGCAAAAAAACAAGTAACACAAAGTAAAAACAAAAATTAGAAATAGTGATATTGAACACTATGAATTTACTTCTTTACAATAGATGCGGATTGAAAAGGTAAAATAAATGTTGCGAAAGTTTTAAAATTACTAACGATCTCATCAAAAAATGTGGTAAAAACATGTATGATAATGATATTTTGACCGATTCTTCCGAAGTTGAGGAATAATATTCATTTGATAAGTTATTTAGTTTATAATCAAAATTTATCATTTGTAAATAAATGATATTTAAAAATGTACTGAAATGCTATTAAAAAGCGATTTTGTATGTACAAACCATTGTGGTATTGAATTGAGATGTCACTTTTTTATGTATGTAAATATGTGGATGCCAAGTATGCCATGGCTCTACAATACATGGTTGAATTATTACATGATATTGTTTTATTTTAATGAAATATATTTCTAACGCAACATTGAATACAAAATTTTAAAAAATAAACGCTTATAGTAATAATTTTATTTAAAAAAAACGTTTTTAAATTTAGCATTATTTTTTGGCATTTTTTTAGCAATATTTTAATGCTGATTTAGCTGCAACACTTTTTTAGATCTGGTCACACTGGTACATACACAAAATTGATGAGCGAAGCAGAGAAAAGAAATTGTGCTTAGTCTAGCAGAATATTTCGAACGAAGCAGAGGTGCGTCGCATGTCATGAAATGAGAAAAAAAACAAAGCGTACAAATGTACATGGTAAAAAATTTATTCTAGCAACAAAATTGTTAAGCAATTTATTTCGTCGAAAATAGGTAGTGTTTTTTAACACGTTCGTTTTATACGCCACTCAATTGGGTGCACTTTCATCAAAAATACACTTCAAACACTTTAACAGTAGCACCTCGTCAAGCGCGTAAATATTAATTATATTCTTTAAATTTTATTCTTAAAAATGAATAAATGCGGAAATACTGTGATAAGTGAGAGTGAACTGAATCAATATCAAACGATAGCACTTGACCTCAGTAACAAAACCTTAAACTCAGATTTGCTCCACTACGTCACAATTTTTTTACAGTGGTATTAACTTTGATGATTCTGGTCAAAAGTTGAATATGAAAAATCTTGTGACAAAGTACATTTGGGATAGTTCATATCTTCGAAGACCTATATTAAAATTGTCATGGGAATATTTCCTCGGAACATTGTAACCCTATAGCTCCCACCCTATGGAACATCCCTTAAAAGTTGACCCTTCCTATACGGAAGGGAGCTAGAGGGTTAATTTGTTCCGAGAAAATATTCCTCGGAAAATTATCATATAGGTCTCCGAAGACTTGAATTATCCCAAATGTATTTTAACATATGATTTTTCATATTTATTGTTTCCACTTTTAACCACAAATTTTAAATTTCAAACCACTATAAATGTAGTGGAGCAAAATGGAGTTTAAGGTTTTGTTACTGAAGTCAAATGCTATCGTTTGTGTTATAAATGAACTAATTTACTTCTCACAATATTTTTTCATTTATTCATTTTGAAAAATATAATTTTAAGGTTTTTATTAATATTAACGTGTTTAACGAGGTGCTACTGTTCAAGTGTTTGAAGTGTATTTTTTATGAAAGTGTACCCAATTGAGTGGTGGTTTCAGATATATTATTTTCTCTCAAATGGCAGAGTTATTAATCAAACACTGAAAAAAGTCGATGAGAAATTTACAATTTTAAATTTGATAGATAATATCTAAATAACGGTAAAAGATGCCTTACATAGAAGATTCTTAAAAGTTAAACATCTTTGTAATCGGCCGATAATTCTAAAAGTATCAGGCTTTGAATGTTTCATCAGCACCAATGTGGTCAACTTTGACACCCTGTATTGTAAACTGTGGCGACACAGGGTGCCTCTAAAAGCCAGACTCCTCCTCTACAAATGTCTAGAACATTTCAAAATGATCAAAACAATATCTTAACAGTTGTGACATTATTACCGTGATTTTTCCAACATTTTCTTTGTGCTACAGTAGACCCTTTAGGTCACCAGCTGACGATCATTCCACCAACGTAGACCAGCTGACTTTTATTTTTATTTAATAATAACGTATAAACTATCATCTGACAAAGTTTCAGCCGGGAGAAAATGACTGAATTTTTTATTTTTTTTACATGTTGGACGAGGTCCCACTGTTCAACCCACCAAGGAAGTGCCAGCTGGCTGTCATTAATCTTCATTATACAACTTAAATAAGCATTTAACGAGTTTTCGTCCGGGAGGCGATTGGTCATGAAAATCTGTTCCTGGCTCGCGGACTATAAGAAGTGGTCACAAGGCACTAGTGCATAGGCAGTTTCGGGCATTTCTGAAAGAACTGAAAGCCGAACACAGTGATCTGCTTTTGTATACTGAAGTACGCTGGTTAAGTAAGGGGAAGTGTATTGAGAGATTTTTTTTAACCTAAGAAAAGAAATAATTGAATTCTTTAAGAAGTACCCGACAGATGCAAATGAAAGTTTAGCAATTAAATTGCAAGACAGTACATTTGTATTGAACTTATCAGTTTTCTGTGATATCTTATTTCATTTGTGTCAGCTTAATTTAAGCTTGCAATGAAAGAAAAAGTTAATATTTGACCTTATTGCATCTGTCGACGAGTTTAAAAGTCGTCGGTCAAATCTTTTTACTCAATTTAAAGCAAATGATTTATTTTTCTTTCCTAAAACTAAAGCAACCTGCTTCGAAATTGATATGTGGACCAATTTACCAGAATTTAATGAATTTTTCAACGATCTAATTGCAAAAATACAGTATTCCTTCCTCGATTTTGGTAAAATTCGATATTTAATTGAGCTATATTGCAATCCTCTTCTGTGTTCTTTGAATTTCAATGACGAAAAAGCTCAATTTGAACTCGAAAAGCTTCAGAAAGATGCATTCCTTCCGATAGAGCGCGGAATTAAATTTTGGCGTCAAATCGAAAGCGGCAAATACCCCGTTCTGAAAAACAAAATTTACAACTTATTTTCAATATTTGGAACAACATATGGCTGTGAGTCTGCATTTTCCGAAATGGTTTTTATTAAAAGCAAAAACAGGCACCTATTTACTGATACAAATTTAGAAAATCTTCTTCGTATAAAAACTTCAAACATTGACATAGATTTTGCTAAACTTATTGCATTTATTCAGCCTTAAACAAAATATTTTCTACATGTATACACTCCATTTTTCATTTTTGCAAAGTTTTTAAATAAAAAAAATGAATTATTGTATTTGATTTTGTTTTTAACTGAAGCGTGGGAATTTTCGAATTTTTACGATATGCAAATGATTTTTTTTTTTTAATACAATAACAAGAAACAAAACAAATAATCAGGATTTCCCAAAAATTTAATCATCTTTTATTCTGCTTTTTCAATTTGTCATTAAATTTCTTTCAGTGCAATATTTTTTTCAATCCAAAGAGCAAAAAAACATAAAACCAACAAATGCAAACATAAACAAACCAATACAATGCCACACATGCAAAGCTTTCAATGTAGTGGTGCCCATAGCTGGTCATAAGGTCATAAGCAGAATAAAAGATGATTAAATTTGTTCGGAGAGACTACCCGCTTGTTCTGGTAAGCATTACGTATGTAATGATACCATCGATTACCAGGAATGACACAGTACTTCCTAGTCAATATACTTGCCATACGTTTGATTGACGAATTTAACATGGGGATGCCATAGGAAGTATACAATCGCCACCCTCTCGCTTACCATCCATTGACGAAAATA
Organism: Muscina levida; assembly: GCA_964034835.1. Lineage (NCBI taxonomy): Eukaryota > Metazoa > Arthropoda > Insecta > Diptera > Muscidae > Muscina > Muscina levida. Next base: position 24,829,142 of record OZ035883.1, on the reverse strand, counting down.
CTAATGGTATTTCGTAATAACTTTCGTCGATACCAATTATATGATGAAATAGATAATGAAGTGGAGTGAACTAGTTCGTTAATAATATACTACTACAGAATGGAAAAATTTGAAGGAACTTGGGAAGTGACATAGTGTATGGTGTAGGTCTGGTCGAGTACAATATGAATATGTATACAAAATTTCCCTAACACCTCCAAAATCTTGACTTACGGTTAAAATATCGGCGTTTCAGGTTTTTTGGTTTGATTTGTTGACGGTTTTAGGAAAAAGAATCTTAGAAATTCCCAACGAAATATATTTATATATAGATATCTTCCTATAACTGTCTTGTTTAGTGTCAATAATTTATACATTTCGTATCTTTTCACTACTTTCTAAGTTTGAAGATGTTTTTAGCCACAATTTTATTAGAATACCCTAATGTTGGTTTTGTTATTTAGAAAGAGTTTGCTTTTACGACTAAAGCACGTATTTGTTTGTAAAAATCGGTTAACAAGTGGTTAAGTTATTTAAGTTAGCTAAATCGGACTAGTGGTTCTCGAGTTATGAGTTAAGAGCCTAAAACGTGACAAATTCCCCTATATGATACTTACTAACTTCAAATCGATATTAAATTATTATGGCATGTAACTTGCCAAAACGAATGATGCAGAACTTCTTCCTTTGGGGCTACTTTCATGTGCAATTCTCAAAATTGAGTCCCAAAATCATATGTTGTACTGTGTAATGGAACAATTACCATATCTACGTCTGTGCTGCCTGATTGCGTCGCTAGTTGTCGATTGGAAATCTGGAGTTTTGATGCAATTCGTCCAGTTGATGATGTTGATCCCTCCGATATTCAAGGATGCCAGTTCCTGTATACCACTTAAGAAGGGTTTTCCAGGTTGTCCAGCCTCTTACTGTATTGGACTGGGCAGTCGCATATAATATGGTCGGTTGATGGTTCACTGCTGTTATTCCTTTGTACCGAGTTATTTTCACTAAAACAGTGAATCACACGTTTGTATCATTATACTTACTATAATACACTAAATAATAATAACATAAGTAATTCTTCAACAAGTAGATATTAATATGTTTCCAAGTCATGAAAACGATTATATGCAACTCCTTTCAGTTGACTATTAATCTTAATGTTAACTATGTAATGTACAATAGCACCTCTTGGAGTAGTTAACTTTGCCTATCATGATAATAAAATTCCCCCTGCCCAAAATTTGTATCATTCCAAAACCAATTACTCTCTCTCTCTCTGTACCCTTGCAAGATTTAATCTTATGGGCTCACACGATATTATTACGTATTTTATCGTTTTCCCGTTGACAAACTGACACTAATGACCATAATTTTCTCCGATGTCAATGTACGTAAAGGCATATAAGCTAAACGAGGAGTTGACGGAAGGGGCCCTGCAATACCCGTCAATGGGTATCAATACGAGCAGCAGCAGCAGCAGCAGCAACGACAGCAATGCTAGCGAGTACTAACAATAACTCAAGTTATACGTGAATATGACAAATCGAGTTTCCACCCACTTTTGTTTAATGCTTCAACGAGTATTTCATTATTATTTGAAGTGATTTTGTTACAAAAGCAACAACAAAGCACTATAGAGATACCTCGGTACAAAGATAGGCTGGCAGTGGTAGCGCGGTAAAGATGTACGAACTAAACATTATTTAAACAGCCATTGAAAATTGTTGTGATATTTATTATAAAAAAATATCAGCGGAAGCATTGCAAATAGAAAAACACACGGGCAATGTAATTTTCATGTCTTTTGTTAGGTTCGTTTTTCTTATTTTCTGTTTTTTTTTTGTATCTGTATTGTTATATAGTTTTAGTATTTGTACGAGCTAGAAACAAAAAAAAAATGGTGCCATTTGATATGAAAACAGACACACAGCGTTTAGACCTTTGGCGAACATCACATCAGCCACAAGTCTGTCTGTCTGTCTGTTGCAGTATATTGTGGCAGCGGTGTAAAACAAAATGCGAAAATCAACCAACCATTGAGGCAGTGAAAAAAATGTTGTAGAGTAAACGATACAAATGCGTCATGGAAACTAACGATTGTTTGTTTTTAAGGTTTGTTTGTATAGAGCAAAAAAAAAAACAAAAAAAAATAGACAACAACAAGATGTATATTTTCTATTTTCTGCGTTTGTACATGATAGATATTTTTCGCAAATGTGGTTTGTAGACAACGGGAAAAGTTTTAAGTGGATATTGTGTGTGTATATTTTCTTAAAGATAAAGCTTTAGGAAATCGTTTGCAGTTTCGCAGAGGGTGTGACGTCAAGGTATTGTCCTTTTTTGACAATTAATGGAGAGGTAAATCACAGGAGTTATGGACAGCTTGGAAAAGGGACACATACCGCTGGAGTGATTTGCAGGTTCTGCTTCTGCGTCTTTTGAAATTTCAAATATATCATTTTCATAAAGACCCCACATTTCAGAACTTCCTAAGGCCAGTACAGGTTGAAACTTTTTTGCACTCTAATGTTAATATTAAATAATTTACTGAGTAATAAATTGCTAAACATCTGATGGGGTGTAAAAATCGGCCTACTGCTCTAGGTAGTGGTCCTAACAACCGCGGACATTTTTCTTTTTTCATATTATATCTTTTTTAAGGAGGTTTTGTGGGTATCCATAGAGAATAATGGGATAGCGACAAGTACGGAGATTGTTGTTGGTTTTGTCGATGAAGCCGAAAATTCTACCAAAAGATAACAATTACAGGTTGTGGAACAGGGATCCCACTTGTAAAGACAGAGATGCAAATTTGGTAATTACTCGAGCGACTAAAGCTGTTCTGGGAGTCTTCGGGCGGTGGAGATGCATTAAAAAGCTTCAGCTCGAAAAGTCTTAGGAAAAAAACTTGAAAGGCGGTGTAGGTCATAGTGACCAACATTTCGTTGAATATACCGAATATCTATGAATATCTGTTGTTTTGCCAATTAAAAAGAACCGAAAGAAAAACAAAAGACTTAAGACACATACTTGGTAGAGGAACTATTGAAATATAGTATATAATATATATCGGCTGGATAAATATTAAGGACCGATGTTGATTTTGAATAAATTATTTACGAAATTATTGTCATTTCATTTTATTATGATAATATTGGTATGGTTCAATTATGTATGGAACAGAATATCGGCCAAATGGCCGCCGCGACCTCGGCGGCACACCTTCATTCGCTGGTCCAAATTTTCGATGACGCAGAGGCATAATTGAGGTTCTATGACGTTAATGTGTCGAATTATCTCATCCTTTAGCTCTTGAATTGTTGTTGGTTTACCGACGTACACATTTTCTTTTAAATAATCCCAAAGAAAGAAGCCCAACGCAATCACATGATCTTGGCTTCTAATTGTCATCGCCACCACGCGAGATAACACGGCCGTTGAATTTGTCGCGCACAGATCGTCTACTGATGGGCTGGTGTTATCCGTAGGAAGCAAATGACCAAACTTCTTATATTTTAGGTAACCATAAGCAGGGCAGTGACATAGAAGATAATCCGTGGAATCCTTTTCTTCCTCATCGTAATAGCTTCTACAAGTTTGAAGGGTAGTTGTAACCTTTAAGGGTGTTTGCTAGGAGCCCAGTTACCAGTTTTTACAACTATATTGTTAATAAAATTTAGACAGGTTTAAATCAAATCGTTTTCCTTGTGTATCTATGGTAGATCAAATCTGTTTGATCGATATGCAAGTGGTTTCTTTCTCCCATCTTTGCAATAATGTTGAGTTTCGTCGCAATTAGCCTACCCTCACGGATACCCGTCGAAAGTCTTACGATCTCCTCTAGAGATGCTAGGCATTATTGAATAATTCTTGAAGTGGTTGGGGGTCGTTCATACATTTGATTCCTCCGGGGGCACCTTTGGAGAAGTTAGAGCGGTGGCAGCAAACACCTAAGGGGTTAAAGATAGGGGTAGGTATGTTTAGGAAATACGTTAGAAGGGACAAATAAGTGGGAGCCGGTCATACATTTTACCCCATTAGGAAGCACCATGGGAGCGACAGAAGCTGATTTCATAAAAAAATATTTAAAATACAAACATTTGCATGGAGATCGTTTTAAAGATTGAAGCCATAGGATAGATCAGTTCTAAGATATTCTTAGAGTTGGAAAAATATTGGGGATCGGTTTGACTCTTCTAGGGACACCTTAGGGGCAGTTAGAGCGGTGGGAGCAAATTTTTATCAAAATTTGATTTTTGTATGGCAGCCCCCTTTGGGGATGAAGTTAAGGTTAGGTATGTGTGGAAATAATGTTAGGAGAAAAACATTGGAGGGGGTCGGTCTTACTTTTTATCCCTGTAGAAGAGACTACGGAGGAGTTACTGGGCTTTTTCCCCTTCCCTACCACCTTTGACCACGATGCGCAGCCAATTGCCCCCCCCATACTCACTCCACCTACCACATTTATGGGCTTTTTTGGAATTTTTAACCAACCTTACAAATCCTGCAACTAATATCCAAATCCTGCTACTAAGGATCTCCATTAGGATGGCAGCCAAAGACCAAAGAGGTCAGAGGTCAGGTTTTTAGTAAATTTCATATTTTTTACCAATGTTCGATTAAGTAATTGTATTTTTCACGTAAATATGTAAAGGTTAAACATTGACGGCCCTTTTTGCCAACTTGGTTTCAAATAGCATGGTTACTGGTACTGTGAAATTTTTAGGACGATCAAACTATTGTTAGGGCTGTAATAATGGTGACTTTTAAATGAGGTGTGGCACAGCCTACACAGCCCTGATTTAAATTCATACTGTATCAACAACACATTAAATATCAGCTTTATACCTCCTATAGTTCAAGAGATACATTCTTTTAAAGTTTTATGCCACGCCCACTGATCTGAACCCGCCCATGTTGGATCACGAACTTTGGTGCTAAATGTATCCATACAAATTTTAAAGACGATTGGAGAAACTGTCCTGCAGATATTGCGGTTTCAAAAATAAGGTCCAAAGGGCGGGGCCACGCCCACTAGATATATCAAAAAGTGGTAAAAAACGCCATATTTTAATGGATTTGTGGATGATTCACAACAGGCAAAACTTCCTCAAAGTATTTGATATTTCTGTTCTTAAATGAGGAAAAACTTACTTGGTGATAATGCAAAATAGTTTGTTGAAATATTTTGCTTGATTAATTTTTTTGATAGACTCTCCCCAATCTATTTAAAATAAATGGAGAAATTTACTTAAAAGACTTAATTTCGCTTTTCAACCCATAAATGAGGTATGGGATAGCTTCTAGCGTTGTTGTGCATTAACACGATTTCTATTTTTAGATTTACAACTAACGGCACCTACTTGTTTATCGACGAATGCGAACGTCACTGTTTGAGAAGCCTTTTACTAGACATGTCGATTGACTCGACACTTATACTGCGAAGTTGCTGTCGACAACATCGAGGGGGCCCGCAATGAAAGAAATATGTAGATGACTGGAGCCAGGATCCGAACATGGGATCTCCCGTATGGTAGTCGCGTGTTCTAACCAATGTGCCACTGCCGGTCCCGAGAGGAGAAAGACCCTCTATAAATATCTGAACATCATAAAAAATACCTAACAGCCACTTACTGCAAGATAAATTATTTGCTCCTTTAAAGTACACGCTCTATTTTCCTTCTCCATTACTTCTACTATCAAAATCCCCCATTTCTCTACGCTGCAATGTCATTTTCCCATTAATCTGCAGCAATATCTAAAACCCGTTTTGAAGCTTTAAATCTTATATTATCTAAACCCTCACTCATAATTGTCTTAGTCACTACTGCAAACTTACCTATGCCCCCCCCCCCCCCCATCCCACCATTCATATTAATACCTGTACTCGTACTTTAGTTTCCAACAGCTCATATCGGCAAGAAAGAAAAAAACCCAAAACATAAGTCAACAATTGTTTATTTTTTTTTTGGTTTTAAAAATTGAGTTCATCGTTAACAAGATTTTGCGTAAGTCTGTTTTTTTTTTGCTTCAGTGTATTTATTTAACCAAAAAAAGAAATACAAATCACTACGACATCTACTACACAGTGTATGTATGACAACTGCGAAAATGCGAATTGTAATTTCCTGGTTGTGATATCTAGTGTTGTGTTTTATCTAGTATAGCTGTTTTCGTCGCACTCTCTTGGTGACTGGGTAAATTAATATTAAATTTTTATGTGGGTTTCATTTTTTTATTTTTTTTCGTTTCGTGTGGAAAAAGAAAATACTCACATATGAAAAATTGCATTTATGTTTGGTATGTTGTTATTAATTCATGGGGGAAGCTATGGACAATTTTATGTAACCTCTCAGTGGTGTCTCCTCAGATTACTTACTGTCTACGACATTAGCCGATATCAACTTTGAGCCGGTTACGTTGACAATTGTTGTGGGTAGCAGGAAGACACAGATAGTTATAGAAGTCAAATGTTTAATGATATATCATAAAATAATATAATAAATGTTTTGTGATATTTTATACACTGTGTTTTTGTTATTCAATTAGTGAACAGAGTGGACGTTAGATGTTGTATAGTTTTTTTATCTATCGGATTGGAACTAACAAGCTATCAAGAAAACTGATGTTATAAATTGGCATATCGACAATTTTTGAAACTGATAAACATAAAATTATTTAAACTAGTCATAACTTTTAAATACACTTAATGCAATACTTTCCTGAAAGTTAAGCAGCAGCGGGATAACTGGAAAAGAATGTAATTGATTTGTAATTGATTGTAATTGATTACTAGGCAGCAGAGACAGAAATTCATCCATCTACAGCCGCACATTGAAAGTAATTCCAAGCGCCTCGGTGTTTTGCGTGTAGATAGTTTTTCACACCAAGAAGAGATAACAGCTTTTTCGCCTGGTCCATCCAACAAAGTCTTGGTCGCGCCCTCCTGCGCTGCCCTTCCAGTTTATTGCCGAAGACTTTTCGAGCTATAGCATTTTCATCTATTCGTACAACGTTTCTAAGCCAACTAATTTGGTCTATTTGAACGTGCTTGACTATGTCGATGTCGTTATACAGCTCATTGTTTATTCTCCGACGTTACTCGCCATTACTAAAGACATATTTTGTAAAGTATTTTTCTCTCGAAGAGTCCCGAAGACTAGTGGACTTTTTGTTTATCGAAACAAATAACTTGGTTTTGTTGTCATTTATCACCAGATCCACCTTTGGCAACTGCTTCTCAATACTTGAAAAATGCGTAGTAGTAGTAACATTCTCGATCAATTATATCTATATCACCGACTTTGATGAAAGATAATACCAGTGATAGTTATTGCAGCCTTTCTTCTCCATAATGATGTTAAAGACATCGCATGTCAGACCATCGCCTTGTCCAAAACTCGCTCGGAACAAAATGACTCTGTTAGATTTGTGCCTATTTTCACTGAAGATTGCGTGTCAGTCAGTGTCATCCCGCAAAGTCGTATCAGCTTCGCGGGATACCAAACTTAGCCATAGCATCTAGTAGTTTCTGACTTATCGGACAGTCAAATGCAGCTTTGTAGTAATAAACAGATGGTAGGTGTCGATCTGCATTTTTTGGATCTTCTCCAGGATTTGTCTTAGTGTGAATATCTAGTCGGTCGTGGATTTACCAGGTCTAAAACCACACTGATTAGGTCCAATCAAGTTCGCCAAAATGGACTTTTGTCTTTCACATAACACACTAGACAGGACTTTGTATGCGATAGGTAAAATGCCGATCCCGCTATAATTGTTAAACACACTTGGATCGCCTTTTTTAAGCACAGGATATAAAACACTCAGATTCCAATCATCGGTCATGTATTTATTGAGCCAAATCGTGTTTAAGAGCTGGTGCATGCACGTTGGCAGCTCATTGGTAGTCCTGCCGGTGATCCATCGGCTCCCGCAGCTTTATTGTTTTTAAGCCGTGCAATTGCCGTGTTGATTTCGTTTTGGCTCGGTGGTTGGTTGGATGATTGGTGTGATTTCGTCACTTATGCTTCCTTCGGGAACGAGTAAAGATCAAATTTGTCTTCCGTCGGGGAGTGTAAAACCTTTCGCCTTGATGCGGATAGTGGCTATTCGGTCAGTTACAGGGTTAAACCGCGAGACCAGATGGCGAAGACTCTTGACATCCAAATTCGTGTCTTTCTGCATGGCATCTGCAAAAGATGTCACAGTTCTTACGTATTGTTCATCTCTATCCAATCCATTGCATTTAATGTATGGCGGTGATGTCAGGCTTGTTTTTATCGAGGACATCCGCCAATTGAATAGAGGCACTATCTTTGAATTGTGTGCGGACATTCCAGTTGAATATCTTAGCAAAACATGGTCCTTATAAAGTTAGCCGGGGCCGTTGACATTTAGGGGGTTTCTTGTTTTATCTTTTCGTCGGTTCTTCATAATAGTTTTTGTTTTATATAAGGAGATTGCCTTATTAAAGCACCTCGCCTAATCCTACCTTCTTGGGGCTGCCAAAGCCACGAAGAGAGCCATTCTGTTGGGCTCCAGTAACTTCTTTTATGATGAAGGGGTGGTAGCATGCCATTTAGGTTGCTCAACATTGCGACTTTTCACATTTACTACCTTTGAATATCTGCCCGAAGAACACGTTATTTATCGGACGTTATAAGCTGCTTGGGTATCTCTAAAAAGAGATTGTGTTTTTCCAAAGAGAAAAACGATAAAAAAAAACAAATTAGAAAATCCCCCATCCCACTGCTTAACTAATGGTATATGATATGTCGCCCTAGGTAGTCGCCTTCACTTAATTTTCATCAGTAACATCAGAAGATTAGAAAATAGATGTAAAGGGTCGTTAAATTTTAAGAGCCGATGTTGATTTTGAATATAAAACAAATTATTTAGGAAATTATTGTCATTTCTTTTTATTATGATAATATTGGTAAGGTTCAATTCTGTATGGAACAAAATATCGGGCAAATGGCCGCCGCGTCCATCCGATGGTCAAAATTTTCGATGACGCTGAAGCATAATTAATGTTCTTTGCCGTTAATGTGCCGAATTATCTCATACTTTAGCTCTTGAATTGTTGCTGACTTATCTACGTACACCTTTTATTTAAAATAACCCCAAAGAAAGAAGTCCAACGGTGTCAAATAACATGATCTTGATGGCCATTGAATTTGTCGTGCAAAAGAGCCACTGTTTCGTTAGCTGTGTGGCAAGTGGCACCGTCCTGTTGATACCACATATCGTCCACATCCATATCTTCCAATTCGGGCCATAAAAAGTTCGTTGTCATCTCCCGATAGCGAACGCCATTCACAGTAACTGCCTGACCGGCCTCATTTTGGAAAAATATGGCCCGATGATGCCGCCAGCCCATAAACAGCACTAAACAGTCACTCTTTGTCGGTGCATTGGTTTTTCGACAATCTTGGATTATCATTCGCCCAAATGCGGCAATTCTGCTTTTTGAAGAATCCTTACTTACTTACATAATTTCCGTTTACACCCCATGAAAGAGGTATTGGATAGCTTCTCGCGTTGTTGTGAATTAACACGCTTTCTATTTTTAGATTCACAACCAACGGCACCTACTTGTTTATGGACGAATGCGAACGTCACTGTTTGAGAAGCTTTTACTAGACATGCCGTTTGACTCGGCACTTGTACTGCGAAGTTGCTGTCGACAACATCGCGGGGCCGGCAATAAAAGAAAACTTTAGATGACTGGGGCCAAGAGTCGAACCTGGGATCTCCGTCATGGTAGTAGCATGTTCTAACCACTATGCCACGATCGGTTATTGACGAATCCACTGAGGTGAAAATGTGCCTTATTACTGAAGACGATTTTCTTCGAAAATTGATCATCCACTGTTACCATTTCTTGCCACTATTCTGGCCATTGACGACGTTTGGAATGGTCAAGAGGCTTTAGTTCTTGAGTCAATTGCACCTTTTAAGCTTATAAATGCAAGTCTTTATGCATAATGTTCATCAACGACGAGCGTGAGAGCTGCAATTGCTGGGCACGACGAACACGAGTTGAAGTGGACGGCTCTTCAGTCATACTATCGCGAACAGCAGCAATATTTTCTCCAGTACGAGCTGTACGTGCATCCACTGGTGTTTTTACATGTCCTACAGACCCGGTTTGCTCAAATTTTTGCTCAATTTTTCCGATTGTACGCACATTTTGACGATTAAATTGCCCGAAAAACCACGAAGTGCACGGTATGCATTTTGATTTGAACGACCATTTTCACAATAAGCCTGAATAACTTTAACGCGTTCCTCGATTGTGTATCTTTCCATGGTTCAAATTGAGTTAGTCTGAAATTGAGAAATGTCAAATGAAATGCAGAAAAGAACTTGAAGTTTAGGTGTAGTTCACTTTTAAAATCGGCCCTTACAATTTAACCACCTGTTACCAATTATTAAGCTGAATTTTTCCATATTATTGACCATAGCTCTTAAACGGTAAGGAACACATGATTTCTGCAAATGTTGTATTATAGTATGAGATTCGACTCAGCTAACGGTATATGTAATTTGCCACCCTAGGTAGTCGCCTTTACATATTTTTCTCCGGTAACATTTGAACTTTAGAAAACACATATAAGTAATATTGCCTAAATGTATGTCTTTGTAGTCCTTCATTCATGGCGTAGTGGCGCAGAGGAACGATTTTCTAACAATGCTTGTCTAATAATACTTGAAATAGAATATACCGCGGGAAGATGTATGCTAATTGAAAGCTTGGCCCTGACTAAATACATCAATTCTTACCCTCATATAGCAAATGAAAAATTTAAGTAATACATTTTAAGTACAGAATTGTCATTGAGAGTTAATGAATTCAGTTCCGTTCACTAAGTCTAAAAATAAAATGTAATTGTATGCTAAGGGCTATGCCATGACTCTAATGATGTCTCCATTTTTAACATTGCTTTTGTTTAGTTAGTAATTAAATTTGTTACTAAGAAAAAAACTATTTGTGTTAATTAACTTTTTTACAAAAACTATTTGTGGTATTTACATAGCTACTAAAAAAACTATTTCAAACATCGCCTGCAAGAATTTATAACAAAAAAAACGCAGCTAAGGTCACATACAGTAATTTTAAATGAAATGACCAACCACCTTTCCCAAATGCTGCAAATATCAGTTTGACAGTAAAACAAAAAACCTGGACACAAGATAATTGAGCTACCCCTTAAGCACAACAGTTGATTATGTTATATGCAGCAGCGTGTGCTCTTTTCTTTCGTTAATAAAGATCTGGGTTTTATCTCCACTGTGTGTGCGTGTGTGTGTGAGTGTGTGTTATCGTATAACCATAATCGCCACTTAAAGCGAGATTAATCATTAATGTTTTCATCCAAAAACATTAAAAGATTTTTGATTGATTGCATTTGGCGTTGACATAATTATGTGTATTTATCAATTCGTTCGCACATCAGTGTGGATGGATACAAAACAGCAACAACAACAACAACAAAATAAAACCACAAAGTGGAGATAATTTGAAAATTGTAAGAAAACATAACGAATGGAAACAATACAATGGTGGCAGCGACAGCAGTTTACCCAACTCTGACCCAAAAAAAAAAAACAAAACCAACAATAATAATAGCAAAGTCAAAACGCTTATTATAAATGCTATAAAATACTACTATGAAATGTTATAAATGTTTGTTAATAATACTTGTAGTTGTTGTTCGCACAGTCACACGTAGTCATACATATCTTTGAAGGCAGTCAAATGAATGAAATATTTAACAACTTAGCAGTGAGCTACTGGTGGTTATGAAGATGATGATAATAACTATGATGGCGGTGGTGGTGGTGCTGGTGGTGGTCATGGTGTTGGTGGCGTCTTTCAGCATGTTGTGCGTCTGCGCCTTTAATAAAGTTGCCAATGTTGTCGTTGTTGCTGTTGTTCATTAATAAATGTAATGCATTAAACATCAAACCACATAATCATTGACTAATGATAGAAATTACCGCCAAAGTGCAGAGAGCTCTAAACACCATCGCCACTGGAAGCCTTTAATGTAGCCAACGTAGTCCACAAAACAGCCAACCTCCATTGCCATCGTGTTCAAAGTGTTCAAATTCATTTGAGTGTGTTGTGGGGAGAAAGTTTTTGTACACTGCCGCTACTTTTTCTGTGTTTATTTCTCGCTTAAATCGTCTGAAATGCTCTTAAGCTCACATAAATTTCATTAAATGTTAAAAATATATTTTTATTTATTTTTTAAATTTTTTGCTTGCAGTTCGTTTTTTGTTTTGCTTCCCCATTTTATTTTCATTCTCCGTTTTCTTGGTGTTGTATAGCATTTGGTATTTTATTACAAGCGGCGCGTTTACATTGAAACGCCAAAGTGTTGTGTGGCTTGTAGCAAAATTATGTTACGATTTCGTGCAGTGAAAACGATCTACACCCAGAAATTCAAAAAAAAAGAGAGAGTGAAATGGTGATTTTGATTTCAGTCTCGATAGGTTCTTTTATTGCATGTGGCCTGCGTTTTAAGAATGTTTCTTTTATTGTGGTTTAAGTTGTTGTGACGTTGTTGTTATGTTTCATTTCGTTTCGCTTTTTGTTTATTTATTGGAGATAAATTTATATGTCCAGTCCAGCGTTAACACACCGCATAGTAGCCAGAAATTTGCATTTTCGCTTAATTTTGTATTGATAATAAATTTTGAGCTTTAAATAGATTTAAACCTGAAATAAAAGGTTTAAATTGTTGTCACGTTTCTACACTGCTTTACGGAGTGGAAAACAATGCAAATTATGTTGATAGTTCACTGATGACTATATTAATAAGACTAGGAGTACTTCGACTAAGATGAAAGGTTGAGTATGGGGAGAAGATGTAGCTAGAGTAAATAAGAACTATTGAAATTAAAACAAACCAGTTTCAGTCGGGCAACCCGACCTACATATACCCTCACCCTCAGTAAACCATAAAATTTTCTATTATATTGATATTATTACTCTATTTCTAAAGTGGTCGGAGTGGTACATTTGTATGGGAGGTACCATAAGGGGCGTCGCTAGACTTCCAGATTTCTTCTACAAAACTTAAGCCAATTATCTTACTTACTTACTTACTTAGCTGGTACTTCTATGCAATACCAGTGGATTATATACTGCACGTAGAAAAATATTATAAGCGCCTCGATCTTCTGCGCTTCTTCTCCAGTTAGTCACATCGAGTTCTGTAAGGTTCTCAGTAACCTGGTCTTTCCAAAGGAGTTTTGGTCACCCTCTTCTGCGCCGTCCATTGAGTTAATTGTCGAAGACTTTTCGAGCTGGAGCACTTTCTTCCATGCGTTGCACCTTAATGCGTTTGACCACGTCAATGTTGGTGTACAGCTCGTACAGCTTATGATTCATACGACGCCGATACTCTCCGTTAACGATGAGTATTTTTCTCTCGAATACCGCCAGAACCGATTGTGTCAATACCCAGGATTCTGAGCCATACATTAAGATAGGTAGAACCAGTATCTGGTATTGCTGGAGTTTTGTTCGTCGAGAGAGGGCTCTGTCATTGAATCGCTTGCTTAGTCTGTAGTAGCATTTATTGGCAAGCAGGATTCTTCTCCGGATTTCTAGGCTGACATTATTTGCTTTGTTGATGGCGGAGCCAAGATAGACAAAATTATCTACCACCTCGAAATTATAGTTGTCAACGTTCACGCAGTTTCCCAAACGAGTAGTTGTTCGTTGAAACAAATAACTTCGTTTTGTCCTCGTTCACCGTTAGGCCCATTTTCGCTGATTTCTTCTGTATACCTGAGAAGGCTGCAGTCACATGCCGCAGTTTTCGACCGATGATGTCTACGTCATCAGCGTACGCGAGTAGCATGCAGCTTTTATTGAATATAGTGCCACTCGTGTTTACTGCAGCTTTTCTCATTATCATTTCCATCTCAATGTTGAAGAGATTGCACGATAGGCCATCGCCTTGTTTTAGGCCTCGTCTGGTATAGAATGAATTCAGAATTCACTGAAGACTTCGTGTCAGTCAGCGTCATTCCGCAAAGACGTATCAGCTTCGCTGGAATACCAAACTCAGCCATGGTTTCAAGTAATTTCTGCCGTATTGAGCTGTCGAAGGCAGCTTTATAGTCGACAAAAAGATGGTACGTGTCGATCTGTTTCTCTTGGGTCTTTTCCAGGATTTGCCGAAGTGTGAAAGTCTGGTCAGTTGTTGGTTTTCCAGGTCTAAAGCCACACTGATAAGGCCCGATCAGGTTGGATAACACTGGCTATAGTCTTTCACATAACACACTCGACAGGACCTTATATGCGATGGGTAAAAGGCTGATCCCGCGGTAGTTGGAGCACACACTTGGATTACCTTTTTTCAGCACAGGACATAATATGCTTAAATTCCAATCGTCGGGCATGCACTCTTTAAGCCAAACCGTGCGCAGGAGCTGGTGCATGCTCGTTATCAGCTCCTCGCCACCGGACTTGAAGAGCTCTGCGGGCAGACCGTCGGCACCGGCTGCTTTGTTGTTTTTCAGCCGCGAAATTGCTCTTCTTACCTCGACTTGACTTGGTGGTGGGCAATCTAAGCCGTCGTCGATAATTGGCGTGATAACTTCACGTGCGCTGCCTTATGGAATCAGCAGTTGATGTAAGTGTTCTATCCATATGTGCAGCAGACTCTGCGTATCCGTGACCAGATTTCCATCCTTGTCCTTACAGGTGGGGAGGCCATTACCGTATCCATTTGCTTTTACTTTCTGGTAAAATTTTCGGGCCTCACCTCTATCCCTGTATCGCTCTATATCCTCGTTCTCCCGTTCCTTCATCTGACGTTTTTTTCGCCTAAATAGCTGTCTCGCCCGTTTTGCTTTCTCCTTATGCCGTTCCCTAACAGCACGGGTTACAATTGGCTGTAGCGTTGCCCTATAAGCAGCATCCTGTTCCTCAGACGCTATGCGACATTCTTCATCGTACCAGGATTCGTCTGAGCGCCGCCTTTTATATCCTAGCACGGTTGTTGCGTCGGTTGCCATGGAATGCGCAATATGCTGCCACTGTGTATCGGGAACGTCAGAAGTAGAGGCGTTGTGTCGTAAAAGTTGGGAGAGCTGGTTGGAGTAGGCAGTAGCTACCTCTAGGGTTTGCAGCTTCGCGATGTCCAGTTTTCTTTGTGTTTGGTTACGTGCGTTTTTCGCTCTGCTCAATCTTGTGCGCACCTTGGCTGCAACCAGGTAATGATCCGAGCCAATATTAGCACCACGGATCACACGCACGTCCATGACACTAGATGCATGCCTGCCATTAATTACCATATGATCAATTTGATTATTTGTGTTTTGATCGGGGGATAGCCAAGTTGCCTTGTGAATATCTTTGTGCTGGAATCTGGTTCCACTCACTACCATGTTCCTTCCCGCTGCGAAGCTAACCAACCTAAACCCGTTGTCTGACGGGTCGGTATGCAGGCTGAATTTACCGATCGATGGACCAAGAGCATCATCCCTTCCTATTTCAGCATTAAATTCTCCCAGAACAATTTTAATGTCATGTGCAGGGCAGCGATCATATATCTCCTCCAGACGCTCATAGAATTAATCATTAATGTCATCGTATTTGTCTTCCGTCGGGGCGTGTACACAAATCAGCGTGATGTAAAAATATTTCGCCCGGATGCGTATAGTGGCTATTCGGTCACTTACAGGGTTAAACCGCGAGACCAAATGTCGAAGTCTTTTACCGACTATGATTCCACATTTAAATTCGTGTCTTTCTCCATGGTAGCTGTGAAAGATGTCACAGTTCTTTCGTCGTGTGCATTCCTGTCCCGTCCATCTCATTTCCTGTTTTGCGGTGATATCAGCATTGTATTTGTCGAGGCACCATCTCTGTAAAGAGTTCGGACATTTCAGGTGCATTTCCTTGCAGCATGGTCCTTATAACGTGTGCGGGGGTCGTCAACATTTGGGGGTGTTCTTGTTTTGTATTTTCTTCGTGTTTTCATAATAATTGTTTTCTTTAAGGAAAGCGGTTTATTAGGCCATCCCGCCCGCTCCTAGTTTCTACCACTAAGAGAGCCTGTGTTGAGCTTAAGTAACTTCTGTTACCTACTTCCTAAGACGCATCGGTGGAATTAGGTTAGGTTGATGATTAGGTTACTCAACATTTCGCCTTCTCACATTTGCTACCACTAAACGAATGTTCAGTGGCATTGCCTGGGGAATACGTAAGAGCTGCTTGGGAACCTTCAAAGAGTGCTTCAGGTTATTCCCAAATGAATAACAATCAGAAAGACTCAAATTAGAAAATTCCCCATTCCCCCCTCCGAAACTAAACTACAATATTTTAATACACGTGTAACTTTTTATTTTGGCTGATACTTGATATATTAACTTGAAACTTAATATGTATATTTAACTTAATAAATCAACTTAATGTGTAATTGAACCAGCTTTTGCCATTAAATGTTAAATGTTCTAGTTCTTAGGCAGCTACTTAACAGGTTACATTCAGTGTAACATGCGCTAAAATTAACCATGTATTTTCCACTAAGAGCAGTAGTGCTCTTCATAAGTTTATTACATAATGTGTTCACAACGTTGGAAATTACAAAAAACGATGAATTTATCAACGGAAATGACTACGAAGAACTTTTGGTTAACATTAGTAGGGAACGACATGTTGATAGCATCCTTATAGTGCAAAGACAACATTTCATGCAATTAGAAGAAATTTATAAAATTCCCACGCCCAAAATTATAATTACACCACCGCAGATTCTCAACTATAGCAGAAACTACAATAGCGAAATTTTGTCAATTCTAATAGTCAAAGATGAGTGGGATGAAGAATTACTGGAATCATTGGCATTTACATTGAATTACATGCGCCAGTCTAGGATATTGGTGATAGCAGTGAATATCAGCAACAACAACAACAGCAACAGCACATTCTCTGCAAACCTATTACAATCTTGTAAGAAATATAAGATGACAAATGTATTACTTTCGACATGGGATACCGCAAAACGCATCAAGTATTGGCTATTGATGCCATATCCAACATATCACTTGCAACACATTAATGAAATTTATCGCTCACCAACTCTCTACCAACAACATTGGCGGAATATGCAAAATACCACAATTTGGACAATATTTCACGTATATGTGGAACCCTCGTTGGTTACTATGGACGGTAAGCAATACAGTGGTATCTCCCCCAGATTAGTTTTTCTGTTTGCTAAAAAGTTTAATGCCACGCTGCAAATGTTTTATAACCCAGAGCCAAGTGAATATGTTGATATGGAAACCATGATAAATTTTACTAATCTGGGGCTTGCTGATGTATTTATAGGATTTAAATCGGATTTTCAGTTAGACACCTATACCCGGAATTCATATCCGTTGGTAATTGATAAACTACTGATCATTGTGCCGTATTCCAAACAATTGCCCATCAAAGAAGTTTTCGCTGTAATAATGCCACGAAATGTTTTTGGCATTATTATTATTTTTATCGCACTGTTCTCACTTTTGTATTCTGCCATCGATTATATGTTAAAAGGATATGTCGGATGGCTAAATGTAATTTGGAATGATAAAGTTATAACCGGTGTTATGGGTCAATCTTTCGGATTGCCTGCCACACCATCAGTTACTTGGAAAATTATATATTTTTCAGTGGTTTTGCTTGGCCTTAATATCGCCACAGGCTTTTCAGCTTACCTGCAGACTTTTGTAACAGCTGCTCCGTTTTATCGTCAAGTAAACACTTTGCAAGATTTAATTCAATCCGATTTAAAAATAATTGTTGACTCTGAATGTCTGTCGGCACTGAGCCTAGAAATACTGGACATATTGAACGGTTCGTTATTGTACCATCCAGACATTAACGATTTGTATGTATATAATCATTTCTTTTCGTTAAATTCTACATATGCCCTCGTTTCTACCGAGCTCATTTGGCGAGTTTTGGCAGAATATCAACTTTACTTTGGTCACAAGGTATTTCGCGATCCTAACATACAATTAACTGACATTATTCCATCAGTAATTCTACTGGAAGAGAATTCACCGTACAAAGAAGCAATGGACTATGTGATTCATCGTGTCCTTGACGTTGGCCTAGTTGAACATTGGTGCCTTTATACAGTATTTGATCAAGTAAAGCAGAAGAGAATATCTTCAAAGTATTTTCCACCATTACATATTTACAAGGACCTGAGTGTGGATGACCTGTCAATTACTTGGACGATAATGTTCATTGGCTTGACGAGCGCACTGGTGATATTCATAGCTGAAATATTGGTGTTCAATATCATAGAAAGGTGGAACAAGTATCAGAATGCGTGTTAAAATCTTGTTGTTTCTTGAATGGATTAATAAATTGAAATTATATTAGAATATTCTGTGTGGTGTGTGAGGTGCAGAAAGAAGTATTGGAAAGAAATCGAAAAACTATTTAATTTAATGTTATTTATTGTTAAGATAATCAGTGTTGTCATTTCATTTAAAATAAATACATATAAAACATATTATTTTTGAGAATACTTCTTTTTAGACTTTAAAAATTTTAAATTTTAAATTTTTAAAATTTAAAATTTAAAATTTTAAATATGACAATAATTTTGTAAAAAATTTAATTTTGTAAAAAATTTAAATAAAATTTCGCAGTGTGGGGGTTGCAATGATAATTTAAACTTCTCGGCTTCCTAATTTGTGTGGAGGTTTCTTCGTAGCCCTCAAAAGTAGGTCACCTTAAAAGGGTTATATTATTAAAGACCATCAAAACCAGTAAGAAAGTTGCAGCTGGGAAATATATAGTATGTTGATATTATTACTCGATTTCCAAAGTGGGCGGAATGGTATATTTGTATGGGAGGTACCAGAAGGGGCGTGGCTATAACTCCATTTTTTCTGTCCAAACCTTTATCCTGCTATAGTTTAACCAAATTGCGTTGGTTGCATTGACATAATTACTCGATTTCTAAAGTACCATTTCACATTTGTATGTGAGGTACCAATGCGGCCGTGGCTAGACCTACAGATTTTTTCTCCAATATTTAAGTGGGCGGAGTGGTACATACAACGGACATACAAAACCTGGGAGTATTCGAGAGAAAAGTACTCCGAAAAATATATGGACCTATCTGTGTCGAAGGCGAGTTTCGCCATCGGATGAACCATGAGCTGTATAAGCTTTACCACGACATCGACGTAGTTAAAAGAGTCAGAATCCAACGACTTCGATGGCTGGGACATGTTGCCAGGATGGATGTAAATGCTCCAGCGAGGAAGGTGTTTGAAAGCGACCTGAAGGATGGCGCAGAGCAGGGAGACCCAAACTCCGTTGGAAGGACCAAGTGGAAGGCGATGTGCATCATCTGGTAGGACTAACTGGAGAACATACGTAGAAGACCGAAGCGTGTGGAATTCTTTATTACTTCAGGCCCAAAATTTATGAACTACGTTTCGTAAATTGTAATTGGCCACTTAAGTGAGTAAGTAGAGTGGTACATTAGTGTGACAGGTACCAGAAGAGGTGTGGCTAGACCTTCAGATACTTTCTCAAAACTTTATCCTGCTTGAGCTTTACTAAATATAGAATTTGGGCATGATCGCGCTGTTTCTATTAATTGATGTCTAAAGTGGTCGGTGCCAGAGGCGTATTTGAGGTACCCTATGGGGCGTGGCTGGACTTCCAGTAACGTTCTCTCCAAAACGTTATTCTGCTATAGCTTTACTAAATATAGAATTTGGGCACGATTGCATTGGATGTATTGATATTAATACTCTATTTCTAAAGTTGGCGGAGTTGTACATTTGTATGGGAGGTAACAGAAGGGGCGTGGTTGGACTACCAGTTTTTCACCAGAACTTTATACTGGCATAGCTTCACTAAATACAATATTTAAGCACGATCGCGTTGGATGTATTAATGTTATTGTTCGATTTCTAAAGTGGGCGGAATGATGCATTTTTATTGTAGGTACCAAAAGGGGCGTGGCTAGACTTCCAGTTTGTATTGATGTTATTACTCGAATGGAATGGTACAGTTACCAAAAGGGGCGTGGCCATGTAGCCCAGTTGCTATACAGTAAGTTGTTTTGGTGAGGCATTATGTTGTTCAAAGTTACAAACATTGGGTTGTGTCTTTCGAAAGTTATAGTGCGTACCAGCCGGACAGACAGTTAGACAAAATTGGATCCCTATGAGATACTTACTAACTTCAAATCAATATTAAATTATTATGGCATGTAACTTGACAAAACGGGTAATGCAGAACTTCTTCTTTTTGTGGCTACTTTCACGATCAATTCTCAGAATTGAGTCCCAAATCAATGAGTTGAAAAAAGTTGTACTGTGCTAATAAATTATTGCCTAGAACTATACAACAGCTTATACAAAAACCTAAGTGTAACAACTCTAGAATATCAAAAACTAATTTTTCAATCAACAATATTTCTAAATAATAATTTCTTATTTCAATGATGACTTTATTTAACGACTTCATTGAGTTATCTCCACTCACCACACTAATAACCTTGGTTACGACATCCGAAATGACTTATTCTTAAAATTTTACAATGTGTAATTAATAAAATTACAGTGCAGTTCTAGACATTGTCTATAGCACAACAACAAAAAAATTTAGCTTCCCTCATAACCAAGTGACCTCAAAACCTCGCAAATAGATGGACATTGTTTTTCAAGGTAAATTACACAAGAATTATTGTCATAAAATGTGACAAACAGTAAATTACACAAGAATTGTTTACAAATTTTCATGATGTCTAAGCGAAAACAAAAACTTAATTACAAAACCAAATTTTTGTCATAAAATATGAAATTATCAAAAAACAAAAAAAAAAACTCTATTAAAACTATGGCGTAATCCCACTATTAAAGTTCTAACCAAAACACTAATCATATTTTCAATAACGTCTAAGTTAAGACAAAAAATAATAAAAAATAATAATAACAGCAAAGACAAAAAAAAACTTAAAAATCATGAAACCGTGATGAGACCTCCCCGAAAAAATAACGAAAACTGAAATTAATTGAAAACTTACAGTAACAAAACAGCCAACAAACACAATTGGTTGGTTTCGTTTGTTTTTTTGTGTGACAGAGAGGGAGAAAAAAATCAGCATTATAATGACATACAACAGCCACAACTGACTAAGTAATTACACAACAACAATGGCGGGTTCACAACTAAAAAAACGACAAAAAAAGTGTGCCGGCTTAAAAATATTGTTGGCTAAAAAAAATATCGACAGAAAAAAATCTAATGAATTTCGTTAGAACTCAGAAAATTAAGGGGAATTTTTGGGTTTTACTCAAATATGACAACAGATTGTGTCAGGCAAATGGCAAATATGTAAAAAAAATTGTATATAATATAATAATAATATAAACATTTTGGAGAAGACATGCAATATTTTGGAGAATTATTATAGACTCAGAAAAAAATGTCAGAAAATATTAAAGAATAGAGTATTTTTTTGAACAAAATGGTTTTATGTCAAGCTCTATATAATTCAGGCTGTTTTTAGACGATTTCAACCCTACCCAAATCATTACAATATGAGATTCGGGCCAAACTCTTTAATTTTCTATCATAAAATTTGATATGTCCGGCAGTAAGTCAAGAACAATTCAAGAGCTTAAGGATGATATAATTCGGCACATAGACGACATTGAACTTCAATTTTGTCTCAGAACTTAAAATTTGGCGAAGCCGTGGACAGCATATTTGCCATAGATCCCCAGTCATAATAAAAAATATTAAGATAATTCTGTGAAAACGTTTTGACCACCCTTTACATGACACAGTTTAATTCATTCATATTGTGAGTAGTTAAGTAAAGTTCACACTTTTATTTAAACTCATGGTACACTCGAAGTTCATCTTGAGTTGCAGACAAATTTCAAAAGGACACTGACAGAGGTCAGCCGCTGTGAAATAGAAAAAAATCAGTTTGAAACACTTACAAATTTAAAATGTTTTGTTAAAGTTTTTCGAAAATGTTAATAATCTAAAAATTATGTAATAATTTCAAGGACACTGAAAGGACCTTAACGAACCTTTGTAATGTGGCTTTCTCGTCGGCTGAGGTAAGTCAAGCCGTCACCGGGGTCGCCATAAGGACCCACAAAACCTTACGGAACAGGAACTCAGTAGATTTTTCCTGACTAGAACAAAAGTATAGTATTGTTTATTGATAGTGCAATTTAAACTTATAAACTACTGGACAATGTATTTAGATACGAAAACAACTCAGTTTCGGATTCAGTGATAGCGATGTTGTCTTGTCCGTTAATTTGTAACCAGGCCGATTTTAGATGATCGACAACTTTTAGTATACGCTTGACGAGTATCGATTTAGCCTATGTCTGCAATGACAGGTTTTGGGACTCGGGTCAATTTAAGATAGTCGGAAACTTTACGAAACAGTCGATTTGAGGTGATTGGGAACTTTTAACTATACTCTCAAAACTGTAGAGGTCAGATAGGTCAGGATCGTTTCGGTATTTAGGAACGTGGTAATTCGGTTACATTCGATAACACAGGCTCGTACCAGCAACACGGCAGCGTTCTTATGATTCGGGTTCGTCGGTGGTTACGATTAATATCAACAGTATGTGGTCAGCTTGGTGAATCGGGTCTTGTGGCGGTTTCAGGTTAATGTCAACAATTCAGAAGGGTATTGGTGATTCGGGACTCGTAGATGATTCAGCAATACTGGGTCATCTTGCGGATTCGGGTTTGTCGGTGGTTCCGGAAATATATCTGCAATTCTTGAATATATTGATAAATCTTGGTTGTTGGTAATGTAATGGGACCGAGGGGGTGACTCGTTGCAAATCAATTTCTGCAGCTCGTGGTAGAATCGATGATTCGGCTATTGTCGTAAATCAGTTTGGTATACGCATCTAAAGATCGTGTTGTTGACTCGTGTTCTTCAACAAATCGACTTTTGCAACTCGTGCTGGTATCAATGATTCGGCTTTCGTCGTAAAACAGTTTGGTATCCACAACTCAGGATCGTTTTGATGACTTGTGTTCTTCAGTATATCGACTTTTGTAACTGGTAGTTGTATCGATTCCGAATTCGCGACCGAACTAATAATCGCACCAGACGGAGTGTTTCTTTCAAGATGCTACGGTGCTACTTCCTATAACAATGCTACAGGAACGAAGAGTATCTTCGTGTACCAGACCGATATCTGTGCAACCGACGAGTCGGTATAACCAACAGGAGTTGGATTTAACATACCGAGAACCGATTTAACAGACCGAACACCGATTCAACAGACCGAAGTCCGATTCAACAGACCAAAGTCCGATTTATCAGACCGAGAATCGATTCAACAGACCGCAGTCCGATTCAACAGACCGAGAATCGATTCAACGGACCGAAGTCCGATTCAACAGACCGAAGTCCGATTTAACAGACCGAAGGACGATTCAACAAACCGAAGTACGATTTAAGAAACCGAAGTCCGATTTAACAGACCGAAGTCCAATTCAACCGACCGAAGTCCGATTTAACAGAGAGAAGTCCGATTCAAAAGACCGAAGTCCGATTTAACAGACCGAAGACCGATTTTACAGGCCGAAGTCCGATTCAACAGACCGAAATCCGATTCAAACGACCGAAGTCGGATTCAACAGACCGAAGTACGATTCAACAGAGCGAAGTCCGATTTAACAGACCGAATACGGGTTAAATCAATGGAATTTGGTTTAAACCAACAAAAGTTGGTTCAACAGGCCGAAGTCCGATTAAACAAAAGAACATTTCTTCTGAAAAATTATTGCCCTAAGAAGAGCAATAAAGATCGGGTACAGATCAACATAGCAATAAACTTCGTTGCGGTAGCAACCGACGAATTTACCAAGCAAAATGCTCGATCATTTAAGTAAGTGAAGCTTTCGATGTAATGAGAATTGTATCGCAACACACTGCATCGATTGACACTTACCCTTGTGATGTCGTTTCCTGAATCTGTTTGGTTGGATGTTGGTCGTCGCGCTCATTAGTCGTTCATGGCGATTGCCGAATGTGTCGTTGGTAGCAGTCGCGTGCATTGCCGAACGCGTTGTTTGCAGCGTTCGTGTGATCGGTGGTATTGTTGTATGTGCTTTAAGTGAATGAAATAGTGTATGCAGATTGGGTATATTATTGGTGGTTAGAGGTTAAAAGGTAATTAGTGAATAGTTAGAGCTGTATATGTAGGAGGCACGCGACTTTCGTCACGTTACAATAGTCCTTAAATTAGCAAAAGTGTCAAGAATTAAATTATGAAAAATGACTCAAGGGATAGCAATAATAATCTGAAAATATTTAAATTAGAGACAATTGTACCAAAAAGTGCAATTTATGGTACCTATTCAATATGTACAACTTTGTTTCGAACTAAAAGGAGATATTCCGTACGGTATACCGAGATACAACCGTGTTAAAATATAGAAAAGGCGCTTAAAATCCACCATGAGCAAAAAGCTTGTAGGGCCATAAAATTATAAATGCAGCCAACTTGACAAAACGAATGATGCAGAAGTTCTTATTTTTAGGGCTACTATCACATGCAATTCTCAAAATTGAGTCCCGAATTAATGAGCTAAAAAATATTGTACTTTGTTATTTTTTGCATATATGCTCTTTTTTTTGTGTCTTCTATATAATTGCAGATTGTCGTCTATGGTAACATATTTTCATATGAAAGTGTAAACTATTGCAGCCACTGTAGGCTATCTTCACTTTAATATTTGTTCAATGCACTCTATTTCCCTGAGTGTATAATGTATTTACTTTGTTTTATAATATTTGTTGTTTTTCAAAACACCACATCAACAGTGGCATCACGGTACTACTAAGTACATAGTAGTACGAAGCACCTACCCGCTGGGAGTGTTGTTCGTGTGTTGACCATTATTAAAAAGGTTTATTTTTATATCAGAATAATAAAAAGCTGTAGTTTTCAGTAAATATAATTAATAAACACTAAAACAAAGAAACACAACACAAGGAAAACAGCAAACAAGAAAGAAAACAAAATGAAAACAAAAAAATTGCATCACGATTTCTGAAAATTAAAAGAAGTTACACAAACATCAACACACACACACAAAAATATGATAATATGATGAAATTTTGTAGTTTATTTAGCTGGGGGCCAAGAACTTAGAAGAAGTTTCTTATGTACAACAATATGAATATTACAAGTAATTGCAGTGATAGTGTAGGCATAAATTGGGATGTACAATTGCAGTAAAAATTTTATTGCTAGAATACACAATTTTGAAAACCTTTGCATTTAAACTATATATGCACAATAGACTATCCCAACAAAATTATATATTGACAAATTGTATAATGGATATATTGTGAAAACA
This sequence comes from Muscina levida, assembly GCA_964034835.1. Taxonomy (NCBI): domain Eukaryota; kingdom Metazoa; phylum Arthropoda; class Insecta; order Diptera; family Muscidae; genus Muscina; species Muscina levida. The sequence continues at coordinate 24,803,749 of OZ035883.1, read as the reverse complement.
ACTTTCTTTTTATGTTATCTTTTTAGTTAATACACGCACACATCATTTCCCTTCTACTTGACGGCATTACATTAAAACACATAAATGCACTTTATATATATGTACGACCAAACACATCATTGCACTTAATGTTTACTATTTCACTACTTTAACTCATAACAATCTCGTTTCCCTGCAAACTTTCCTTGGGCTGCATTACATTTCGACTATTGCTTTTCTAGTGTAAAATTCCATTTCTCAAACATGACACACAAACGCCTTAGAGTGGGATTATTTTTAGCAGTGACAGGAAAAAAACTGCACAAAAAGCATGAGTTGATGTCTTACATTAAAAAAAAAAACATAAAAATGATAGTTGTAAAAACTCATGTCCACTTGTACTTGGCAAACTGCCTTTTTGGCTTAATACGAAAAGAAAAATTAAAAAAAAATTGCAATATGTTGTTTAATATAATGTTATAAAAAAATTGTTTTTTTTTTCGTGAAACTTTTGGTAAACATGAAAATGAATTTGACATGAAAGTTTATGTATCTGTATCTGTTTGGCTATAACACAAATCAGCGAAAAACCAACGAGGGTGACCTAAATGATGAAGAGAAAGGGAAAATGTGTCTCACATACTTTCCAAACTAGTTGTGTAGTATTGAAATTTATGATTCCTGTGAAAAAGTTGTGCAAAATATACGTCAACATTTGATATGCAAAGTAGATAATAAGGACATTTGTGATAGAAATGTAGGAAAATGAGATACAACGAGATATACAAAATGCAGAAACTTAAATGATTTTGGGAACGTATAATTAAAGACTTGAATACATTAAAAAAAACTCAATTCCCTTTGCACCCCATGAATGAGTTATGGGATAGCTTATCGCGTTGTTGCGAATTAACACTCTATATTAGATACACAAGAAATGACACCTTCATGTTTATCGACCAATGCGAACGTCACTGTTTGAGAAGCTTTTACTAGACATACCGTCGCTGTCGACAACATAATAGGCGGCCGGCAATGACATATTTTTTTTTGTTAAGATGAGTGGAGCCCGTGTTTAAAACTGGGATCTCCCGCATGGTAGTCGCGTTTTCTTACCATTATGCCACGGCCGGTCCCCACTTGAATACATTAAGGCCTTCTATAAAGGCGATAAAAGTAAGAATCCTCACTCTGCTGGAGTAACACAAAGAGTCCTTTAGGACCTATCTGATCCTTTTCATTACGGAAAGGATGCGTACAAAACGAACCAACAAGTCAACAGTTGCCACATAGTAAATATTTTCTTTGGAAATGTGCAGTGGAGGTGGTCCATCTTAGAACTTAACCTCCGCTTTGAGGATATAAGCTTTCATATATATATAAGCTCTATATCTCTTAAACAACGGCATTAATAGCGGGAACAGACATACAGACGGTCACCTTTTAACGACTCAGATTTCGATGCTGATCATTTCTATATATATTTTTATACCTTACCTACCATGCCTCCTTATGGGCGTTACAAATGGGAGAGCCAAATAAATATACCCTTCACCCTTTCACAGAATGTACCTGTGTGATCGGTGGTGAAAATAGGCTACTTTAATGTTTGATATATTAAGTGGGTGTGGCCCCGCCCATTGGTCCCATTTTTTGAAAACGCAGTATTTGGAGGACTGTTCCACCAATTGCCTCGACAATTTGTGGGAATGCATTTGGCACCAAAATTTTGTGATGCAACAAAATATGGGCGGGATCGGTCTAGTGGGCGTGGCTTACATCTTGAAACTTTAAACATCTGTATCTCAGGAACTATCAGAGGCATGAAGATGATATTTGGTATATATGTTGTTTGTACAATAAGAATTACTTACAGGGTGGAAGAGGGCGGCGCCACGCCTCTTTTCAAAAAATTGCTCTAACCAGTATTCTAAAAGTCCGATTGACAGACAGACCGACGGTCACCTTTAAATCGACTCAGATTTCGATGTTGATCATTTCTATATATGTAGTTTGTCATACCTGCCACGCCTCCTCGTAGGCGTGACAAATAGAAGAACAAAATGGTGGTGAAGGACATATGGCATAATGAATCCATCTTTTTGAAATGTTCACAGAATGTACCTGTGTGGTCGATGGTGAAAAAAGGCTACTTTAATTTTTGGTATATCAAGTGGGCGTGGCCCCGCCCATTGGACCCAATTTTTGAAAACGCAATATCTGGAGAACTGTTCCACCAATAGCCTTGACAATTTGTGTGGATGCATTTGGCACCAAAATTCGCGATCCAACAAAATATGGGCGGAATCGGTTCGTTGGGCGTGGCTTAGATCTTGAAACTTCTGTCTGTATCTCAGGAACTATAAGAGGCATAAATATGATATTTGGTATATATGTTGTTTGTACAGTTATAATTACATACAGGGAGGAAGAGGGCGGCGCCACGCCCCTTTTCAAAAATCACTCTAACGGCTTTACTAATAGACCGATTGATACGAAAATTTTACAAAGTGGTACTAATGATAGTCCCTGGCTATACTTGAGTGTGATTGGATAAAGAGGAGTGGCATCGCCATATATCTTGAAAATTAAAAACGCTATATCTCATGAACTATCAGAGATATGACGATGAGCAAGTGGCTGGTGCCAAACCCCCACTAACATATTCTACACAAATGGGTCTGACGGCTTCTCTAATAGACCGATTGCTATGAAAATTTCACAAAGTAATACTGATGACCTGGTTGTGATTGAATAAAAGGGCGTGGCACCGCCCATAGATTTTGAAAATGCTATATCTCATGAACTATCAGAGATATGACGATGAGCTTTGGTATATATGTTGTTGGTGCAGTGTGAATTACAGCCAGGGAGGAAGTGGGCGGTGCCACACCCCCACTAACATATTCTACAAAAATCGGTCTGGCGGCCTCTCTAATAAACCGATTGCTATAAAAATTTCACAATGTAATACTGATAACCTGTTAATAGTCATTGGCTTTACTTGGTTGTGATTGGAAAAAGAGGCGTGGCACCGCCCATAGATTTTGAAAATGTAAAATGATATATCTCATGAACTATCAGAGGTATGAAGATGAGATTTGGTGTATATGGTGTTGGTACAGTACGAGTTACAGCCAGGGTGGAAGTGTGCGGTGACATGCCCCTTTAAAAGAAACTGATATAACAACCATAATAATAGTTTGATCTCCTGATAAGATCCACATTAAAAATTATTTTAACAACGGTCCTTATATGCGTAAATGTCGTGCCTAGTACTTACCATCTGCGGATCAGATTAAATTTAAAATTTTTTTGGCATACTCGATCTGTCCACTAACACAGTACATCATTTTTCAGCTCATTGATTTGGGACTCAATTCTGAGAACTGCACGTGAAAGTACCTCCAAAAAGAAGAAGTTCTACATCATTCGTTTTGTCAAGTTACATGCCATAATAATTTAATATCGATTTGAAGTTAGTAAATATCGTATAGGGGAATTTGTCAAGTATTAGGCTCTTTTGTTTGACATAACTCGAGAACCACTAGTCAGATTTAGCTGAAACAATTTTTAAAAAATTAAGAATTACAATTCCTTTAATCTGTTTATATGACGTTGCCCTACATAAGCAACAGTTTCACTTTTCCATTTATCAAATGATTTTGAACTGGGGTTTATATTGTAGCAGTTACAATAAAACTGTTGTACTCCGTGGCGTATGATTTTCGTGGAATATTACTTATGACAATCATACCGCACCGTATTTTATTTATGTTATGTCAAACATAACACCGGCCGTGGCATAGTGGTTAGAACACGCGACTACCATGCGGGAGATCGCAGGTTCAAACCTGGCTCCCCTCGAATGTTGTTGACAGCAACTTCGCTGTATTAAGCGCCGATTCAATCGTCGTGTCTAGTAAGAGCTTCTCAAACAGTGACGTTCGCATTCGTCGATAAACAAGTAGGTGCCGTTAGTTGTGAATATAAAAATAGAAAGCGTGTTAATTTACAACAACGCGAGAAGCTATCCCATACCTCATTCATGGGGTGCAAAGGGAAATTAAGTTTTAAGTTATGTCAAACAAAAGGCCATAAAACGTGACAAATTCCCCTATATGATACTTACTAACTTCAAATCGATATTAAATTATTATGGCATGTAACTTGACAAAACAAAAGATGCACAACTTCTTCTTTTTGGGGCTACTTCAACGTGCTGTTCTTAGAATTGAGTCCCAAAATCATGTTTTGTACTGTGTAATGGGACAATTATCATATCTGTTATGATTTTGATGAAAATTTATGGAGAATTCCCCATCTAATATTTGATGCCAAATCTTGTTGCCAATAATCTCATTAAACTATTTGAAAAAATATTTCTTTGGGATTATCTCGATCACTTACGTCGATAATTACCGTTAACGGTGATGGGTTCACATATTATTCCGAATTGGTTGGTTGGTATACAGGCATCTCCTCCGTAGAGGAGATCACCTAGGTCCCAATGGACCTATTGTGACACCCGTTGGACATTTGGGCCATCCCTTCAATCTATGCTATCAGTGTCTGTCCTTTTTGGGGCTACTTTCACGTGCAGTTCTCAGAATAGAGTCCCAAAATCATGTGTTGTGCTGTGTAATATTAATAGCTATCACTCAAGATATCACACAAGCAGGTGCTCTAGCAGTTCTTAAAAGTCTCATTAATACTTCAATGGCGCGTCAATAATTCATTTCTACCTCCCTCGCTCCTCCCTACATGGAACATCAACCTCTGTTAGCATTTTTTATACTACCTCCCCCACAGCAGCTTTCTCGCACATTCTACCCTACCTACATTCAAAAAAATTTCATTCAGAAATATTCGAACTCCCAACTCAGATTGTTCTCCCACACCGTCTGCAATCACGTTTTTATTTCTTTCTTTCTTTTTGTTGACTTTTGTGTTTTTTCTTTCAGTTTCAGCTTAAAACGTGTAGTAAATTTCTTTTTTTATGATCAACTCGTTTTTTGGCAAAATGGCCAAACCACAAAATGAAACTGAAACTGATAAAAAAAAATACAACTATCAAGAGCGAAAGTTTTTCGCTTAGTGCTGGAAATTGAATTTTTGTTTTAAACTTTAATATTTGCAAATGTTATAGCCACAAATGTTAGCCCCAAATGAAAGGGAAAAAGGTCAGTGGAAGTTTGATGCTATAACATTTTGTTGTAAAAATTGTTGGTTTCACTAGAAAACATCTCAGTAAAAACAAAAAAAAAATCTACCAAAACCAAAGCAAAACAATTTACTTCCTTTTATTTACATAATAAGACCATTAAATACTGTTGGTCTGTCAGTCGGTCGGGGGAAAAACAACAAGAAAGCAAATCGATTATTTGTAAACAGAGAGCAAAGCAAACAGAAACACAGAAACAAAAACAGCTACACCAACAACATCGCTGAACATGAACCATAATGAACTTTATGATAAATTGATTAATCATTTGTTGTTTTTGTCGATTTTTTTGCTATGGTCTTACTAACCCAGTTTTCAACAAATATGGTTCGAAATCTTGTCAGCGAGGTGGTGCTTTGAAAACTCTTCATGCTGGCAGGTAATTGGCAGCTATGGGTATTAGTGTTTTTGTTGATGCAAAACTCAACTGATGACAAATGATGATGATGGTGATTAAGTCTTTAAGATAAGCGTGATTTCCTGGGTTAACCGGGCGACATTCTGTGCACAAGAGAGAGAGAAAGTCCACAAGAAATTATGTGATTGAATAACAAAAGAAATTTAATGTGAATACCGTAATGTGAATACGTTGATAAAAAAAATTAAAGCTCATTAAAATAATGTATATGTAAATAAATACTAATGGTAATGTTGTGTAGCAAAAGATTTAAATGGTCTTTAATTTATGAAGTCAACTTGAATATATTAATATTTATTAAAATTAAAACATGTTAACATTTTATACAAAACTTTTTTAAACGATGGCTTCTGAGTTGGCTCTCGTTTTATGAAGTTTGTAATATAACATTCAAAAACACTTACATTACATGATTTTGGGACTCAATTCAGAGAACTGCACGCGAAAGTAGCCCCAAAAAGAAGAAGTTCTGCATCCTTCGTTTTGTCAAGTTACATGCCATATATATTTAATATCGATTTGAAGTTAGTAAGTATAGGGGAATTTGTCACGTTTTAGGCTCTTTTGTTTGACATTACATAAATAATATATGGTGGCGTATGATTACCATAAGTAATACTCTATTAAGGTCATACGCCCCGGAGTACAACAGTTTTATTGTAACTGCTACAAAAAAAAACCCAGTTCAAAATCATTTGATGAATGGAAAAGTGAAACTGTTGCTTATGTAGGGAAACGTTACATGAACAGATTAATTTTTTTTTTAAATTTTTTCAACTAAATCGGACTAGCGGTTCTCGAGTTATGTTAAACAAAAGATCCTAAAACGTGACAAATTCCCCCAAAAGATACTTCTTCTTCTTCTTCAACGGCAGCAACAACAGAAATTTATCCATCAGTATCCGCACGTAGAAAAGTATTCCTAGCGCTTCGGTTTTTTCCGCTCCGTAGATAGTTCGTCTCATCTTAGTTAACCTGGTCCATCCATTGGAGTTTTGGTCAACCCCTCCTGCGCCGCCCATTGAGTATGTTGCCAAAGACTTTTCTCGAGTCGGGGCGTTTTCGTTCATTCGTACAACGTGTCCAAGCCTGCGCATTCGGTCTATTTCAACGCGCTTGACTACGTCGATGTCGTTGTACAGCTCATACAGCTCATGATTCATTCGACGACGGTACTCGCCGTTAACAATGATGGGTCCAAATATTTTGCGTAGTATTTTTCTCTTTTGAAGATTCCCGGAATAGATTGATCCGCTTGTGTCATTACCCAGGATTCTGCGCTGTAGAGCAAGACAGGTAGGATAAGAGTCTGGTAGATTTGGATTTTTGTTCTTCGAGAGAGCGCTTTGTCGTTAAATAGCTTGCTTAGCGCATAGTAGCAGCGGTTTGGGATCAATACTCGTCTTTTGATTTCTAGGCTGACATTATCAGTTAGGTTTATGGCGGAGCCAAGGTAGACAATATTATCTACCACTTCAAAGTTATAGTTGTCAACGTTCAGGCAGCGTCCCAGACGAGTGGACTATTTGTTCGTGGAGACAAATAACTTGGTTTTGACCTCGTTTATCACCAGACCCACTTCAGCCGAAGGCTTTTCAATGCTCGAAAAAGCTGCAGTAACATCTCGCAATCCATGTCCAATGATATCTATATCATCAGCATACGAGAGCAACATGCGACTTTTGTTGATGACGGTACCATTCCTGTTTACTGCAGCCTTCCGCATGATCATCTCCATCACAATGTTAAAAAGATCGCAAAACAAACAAGGCGAGTGGACTATTTGTTAGTGGAGACAAATAACTTGGTTTTGACCTCGTTTATCACCAGACCCACTTCAGCCGAAGGCTTTTCAATGCTCGAAAAAGCCGCAGTAACATCTCCCAATCCACGTCCAATGATATCTATATCATCAGCATACGCGAGCAACATGTAACTTTTGTTGAAGATGGTACCATTCCTGTTTACTGCAGCCTTCCGCATGATCGTCTCCATCACGATTTTAAAGAGATCGCTGAACGGACTATCGCCTTGTCTAAAGCCTCGCTTGGTAGAAAATGGGTATGACAGATTTTTGTCAATTTTCACTGAAGACTTCGTCAGTGTCATTCCGCAAAGCCGAATTAGCTTCGCGGGGATAAAAAACTCAGCCATAGCTTCCAACAATTTCTGTCATATCAGACTGTCGAATGCAGCTTTGTAATCGATGAACAGATGGTAGGTGTCGATCTGCATTTCTTGGGTCTTCTCCAGGATTTGTCGTAGTGGGAATATCTGGTTGGGCGTGGATTTACTAGGTCTTAAGCCACACTGATAAGGTCCAATCTGGTTGGTCGGAATGGGCTTTAGTCTTTCACATAATACACTAGACAGGACCTTGTATGCGGTGGGTAAAAGGCTAATGCCGCGATAATTGGTACACACACTTGGATCATCTTTCTTAAGCACGGGACATAGGACACTCAGATTTCAATCATCGGGCATGCACTCCCTGAGCCAAATCGTGTTTATTATCTGGAGCATGCATGTTGCCATCCAGTCCATCGGCTCTCGCAGCTTTATTATTTTTATATTTATATGATACTTACTAACTTCAAATCGATATTAAATTATTATGTTGCAGAACTTCTTCTTTTTGGGGCTACTTTCACGTGCAGTTTTCAGAATTCAGTCCCAAATCAATGAGCTTGAAAATGGTGTACTGTGTTATATTTATTTCAAAAAATTCCACGCAATACTACACCAAAGTATGATGCATTTTTATATAAAATCATCACTATAATCTAGGAACTTTCCTTTAAAAAAAAAAAATCATTAATCAAATTTTTTCTCTACATTCATTTTTTTTCTAGCTAAATTTTAGCACACCAATATCATTTATATGTTAATACTATAGTTATCTTAAAATATCATCATATTAAATCAGTGTTAATGACATTTTACGTATACTAACAATTGGGACTCGTAACTTGAAACCATTTATATAAGTTGCTTATTAGAAGTAATTAAATGGGGACGAGCGAGAGAGAGAGAGAGAGACACCGCACAAAAAGCTAACCATACATATACAGGTAATTACATATATGACAACTTGTAAACAAATAAATCACCACCAACAATAACAAAAACAAAATTTAAGTAGATATAAATCTTTATCAAGCTGTGCTTAGAAACCCCCAGTAAGATTAGACAAAATTCCCAACCCAGCTCTAAATGACTTTGAGAGTTAATTGTGAGCGATGATGATGACGATGTTAGACATCGACAATCGACATTTTGCGTAGACAAATTGCTGCGAGTGCAAGATTTAAGGTAACAATTCAACACAATCTAAATAAGGAAATGAGTTTGAAAAATTATTGAAAAAAATTAGTGTTGAAATGGTATTAAGTCGTATGTAGTATACATATATTGACAACGGACAGTAATGTATCGCTGTGGGTCAAGTTAATAACCCAAAAGTTAAATATTGAATTTGATACTAAGATTGATATTTTGAATAATGATGTACATGCATTAATGCAATTAGTTTTTTTTTTTTTTTGTTGGTGGCGGCAAAACATTGCGGCACATTATAGAAATCTATAATTGCAAAGGTGTGATTGCAGTGGTTTATGTCTAAATTGTGTAATTGAAGATATTATTCAAGGGTGTGCAAACCAAGGGCGCCGAGGAAATATAGGGGTTTATATAATTACCATATGGATAAATTTAAAAAAACTATAACAATTGATTGCTGTGTTGAACTAAACATTAGGTAAGAAAATCTTTATTTATAGAAATTTAAATTGAATTCTATCTGTCAATGTGGTTAGAAGCAACTTTGAATACTAAATAAGATAATTTCAAGCATTGCTTCCATACAACCAAAAATAGGAAAATTTGAGCCGAATACCACAAATTAAATAATATCTCCTTAGACTTTGGGTTAACTTTTGTGTGTTCACAAACTTTGTTAAAATTTTCAACATGATTTTAATCGGCTTTCTGGCTATAATGCGTTTTCGTATCCAGAACCATAGCATTAGCCCAACGGAAGACCGGTGATCCATTAAATGTTTAAAAATACCTATTAACCCAATAGTGACGACTGTTACCATATGGTAACGCTGGCAGCATTAGATATTGCACACAATAAAATAATATAAGAATAAATTTCAACAATTTTCTTTTTTTGATCTTTCTTGATTTACTGCTATGCGATCGGACGTCAATAGCGAGCGTGGTGGATCTTTGAAAAAATGTGTTTTTTACATGTGGGCAAAACAGCAATATGGAGGGATGTAAAAAGTCTCTCCATATTAAGAAAAGTTTTTAGTTATTGAGAGACTAATATATTGAAGACTTTTAGGTTTTGTTATTTGTGAAGAATATTAAATATCATAAAAGCGTATAACATGAATTATATTGTATCTGGTTCTTTTTATTTACCTGTTTTAAAGCTGTTACCATATGGTCACAGTTGACATAACAGCAGTGAAAATGGATATTTTTCTGAAATTTTTCTTCTAACTTTTTTATGTAAAATTCGATTCTTAACTAATTTATATGAAGTACTGACAAAATCTTTGAAAAATTCCCAATATATCGCGCTCGGGCATTGAATATGGTATTGATCATTAAAATCCTTCAAATGGATTCACAATTTGAAATTTGCACTGTTAGGGATAAAAAAATGGCTACAAAGGGATTTAACTGGTCCCATAATCCAGACCTAATGGCTAAAGGTGAAAATCTATACAAGAATTCTCCCCATAGTATTAGAGAGATGTACAAAGTGACTTTTTTCCCGAAATTTATAATAAAAAAAATCTCTCAAAGCGATAAAACTTCTACCATCACCCAGACATAACTGCTAAAGCTATAATCGCGAAAATCTCTATGGGCCTGCTTCCTATAGAATTAGAGAACGATGCGAAGGAATATTTCGAAACTCGTACCTTAGGCGGTAAAAAAACTGAAACATGGATAAAACTGGTAAAATAAACCGAGTTCAAACAGCCAAAGTTAGAATCACAAAAATGTGGGTGAGTATTAATTTTATAGAGTAGTTGAGCGATGGCGCAGGTCATGGCATGATGGTTAGGACACGCGACTACCATGCTGGAGATCTATGGTTCCAGGTGGCGCGAGGGTGGATTTATATTGAAAATTTGAATGAATGTTTCAATTCGACTGAAATTATTATTTATTATTAGTATGTTTGCTTGATCCTGAGAAACAGTTGTATGTAGAAATAGATCCGGTAGATGGCTCTGGGGTGTATTTATAATCAAAATTTGAACGAATAGACCAATTTAACTGAATTTCAGAATGTATGTTTGTTTGATAATGAGAAACAATGGTATGTACAAATGGACCTGGCTCTGGGGTGTATTTATATCGAAAATTTTAAGGGATAGACCAATTTTACTGAAATTCAGAATGTATAATCACCAGAATAATTTTAAGTACAAATGGACCCGGTAGGTGGCGTTTGGGTGGTTTTTTTTTATCAAAATTTGAACTAATGGACCAATTTAACTGAAAGTCAATTCGTATATTAGCCTGATCATTAGAACAAAGTTTTTGTATAAGCCGGTAGGTGCCGCTGTGGAATTATTTAAAATTTTAACGAATTAAAAAACTTGATTAAAATTTAGAATGTATATTTGTCTTATTATGAGATTTTTTTTTATAATTGGACCCGCTGTTGAGGTAGCTGCAGCTAAATTATTTCGAAAATTTATATCGATTGTCCGATTTTACTCAAACTTAAAATGTATGAATTTTTTGACATGAGAAAATTTTGGATGTATGTTTGGAAAAATTATTGAAAACTCTATATATAGAATAATAGATATCCATTTTGATGACACCACTAATTGCGGAATCGGTTAAACCAATATTGACCAAAATTGCAGTGAAATACGGTTGTTGAGCCAAATGAAGGGATTTTTGAAAATTCGTATTCCTTGGGTTAAAAGGGGCAAAGTGTTATCATTATTCCCACGGAGAATGTGATATGTCAGTCAATCGGCTTAAAAATTTTGTATTCGAATTTTTGCCTAACAATCAATAAGTTTTCATCATATCATGAATCATGATGATCTATTTTAGCAATTCTTACAATAATATTTAATAATCTTTTAACTTTTAACTTGAGATATTTCAGAGGCCAATGTACTAAATCAATCGGAATTAGATTTCAACTGCACACTAAAACTTTTTTTACTGGTTTTGCTTTTCGCCAGCCCCCTCGATGTTGTCGACAGCAACTTCGCAGTATAGTGTTGACTCTATCTTTATGTCGTGTAAAAACTTCTTAAAACGTGACGTTCGCATTCGCATTAGTTGCGAATCTAAAAATAGAAAGCGTGTTAATTCACAACAACGCGAGAAGCTATTCCATACCTCATTCATGGGGTGCAACGGGAAATTAAGTTAAGTAAGTTTAGCGATACAAAGGAATTCTTTGACACCGAATATTTATCTTACATAGTATTTGTGCGGCACAAAGGAAATTTTGGAAATTCGTACCAGTAAGCCATTGTTCGGACCAAATGGTGAATATTTATCTTATGGAGTAGTGGTTCGTTTTCTAAATTTGCACATTTAAGATATACACATAAATTAGAGAAGATGTAACTGGCCTCGCCAAGCAATGTAAGCAGGCAACGTAAAGCTGCATTCGACACATCGATGTGACAAAAAAATTATTTGATGTCATGGCTGAGTTTATTATCCCTGGAAAGCTGATACAATCCTTGCAGGGTGACACTGACCGATATAAGGCATTGATTACAAATCGATGCAACTAATAATATTCTCCTAATGCTGAGCAGTCTGTATAGCTTTTTCAGATCCAGCCAAAAATCCCCATGAGCAGTCATGGTACAATGATTGTAAAAAGTTTATCAAGTCTAGTGCTATAGACAGCCATAACAGGATGAGAATTCTTGCTTAAGTTTATATACTCTAAAAACTGTACAAGCATTCACTTGTGAGGAATTATTCGCTAAAAATGTCTTTCTTTAATTTGGCGATTTAATGTACTTATTTAACATTTTATTTTATTTTTAAAATCATACAAGATATATTTAGTCCTTGCAAAGATTCAAATCGCTTAATATTTGCAAGGGCTCATTACATGTTTTTCTAAATAAATTGATAAATAACAAAGAATTTGAAACTTGAGTGTGTGCAACATTACGCTATGCTAAGTTTGTCATCATAGCTATTATTTACATTAGATTTAGGTGATGGTTAGTTATAAAATAATTTTGGTAATAAAATATTTATAAATCACACAAAATATTTTATTCATATATACAATTACACACAAAGAAAACAATCATGCACGTCATTGTACATCGCTTTAAATGTGATCGGATATCATGAAGAGATTACATAACTCCTGTATTTATTACAACATCCCAACCAGCTGCAAACTATGTATTGTTCCTCAAAGCGTCAAGAATTTACTTATGTTTTTGGTTTTAAGTGTATTTGCATAACTTTACTGGCATTTTTTTGTGTCAGTCTTTCAATGATTTGTCTGATTAGCCTGAAGCTTAAAACATTTATTGCCATTTAACTGTAAGCGCGTATTTACCGGCCACAGTAGTCGGACGTCGCTGTCTCTCTCTCTCTCTCTCTCTCTCTCTCTCTCTCTCTTTGTCTCAAGACTTTATGTTATCCTCAGGTCATCGACTATTAACGCAAATCCTAAGTTCATAACAACAAAACATACATAGAATGGCCGCAGCTACAGCTGCTGTTACGAGTATGGCTATGACTTATAAATGGTGGCCACTGATGGTGTTACTTCAATATCACAATTTACGGCACGAATATTCACAGTAAGTTTCTCACTTCATTCATCATTTGACTGCTGTGTGGCTATGGGTAACAAAACTGTTAACTGGCTGTGTAACGAAACAGAAAAACTGTCAGTCAAGAGGAATTTTTTCTCCTTAGTCATAGTGTATTCTAGCTTAAAGCATCTTAACTGTGCCGTTGCCGTTTCAGTTTGACATCACAGCCTTGGCCTAAACTCTAAGCCAACGAACTTAAAATTAAAGAAATTATAAAGTTATGCTATTGTTGTTGCTGTTGTTACTGTTGCTTCTTAGCGTTATTGTCTTGTCTAATTCGTCTTAGTCATCGTTTTTATTATATAGCTGGTAATTGGTTAATTACGTACCGTTAGAATGATTAGCAAAGAAAGACAGAGAGAGACACCAAGATGATGATGATAATGATGATGATGACGATGATGAATTATTATTTTGACCAAAGGGGGTAGAAATAAGAAAACACACAATTTAATGCTTATAAGGCGTTAAAAAAATTATAAATTCAATGAACTTTGAAGTAAGACAATTAAAATATTTTATGTTTCTTCAAAGGCATTAAGTGGCCAAAGATTTAATCAAATAAAATGTAATACAATAATTTTTTTTTTACAATATCTTTAAAGCTTCTGTGTATTATTGGTAGCCTTTTATTTTCTGTGTGTTGAAAGTTCGTAACAAGATTACGGCAATAAAATTCGTAAAGTTTTCTTTTATTCATGTTGAAATAAGTAAGGAATTATTTGAATACAAAATTTCATAACTAAAAAAATTCTCAATAAATTCTCTATTTAAAATCCATTAAATAACTTATAGCGTGCTATTCTTTGTTATTCGATTTTGCAGAAGTTTTTTGTTATTGTGTTCCCTGCTGCTGACACTATTTGGGCGTCTTGTCACGTTGCCAGAGTTTCAATGATAAATTATACGAACAGTGCAGTGCGCAAGTGTATGAGTCTTGCCTTCTACAATTGTAAATATTTATATCTACTAGACAGTGCACAGATAGATATGAGTATATGTATATGTATCTATAGTCAAACATATGTATTTATGCATCGTGTACATATTAAACAATTGTATACATTAACCACCATCAACCAACAGCAACGACGACGGCGGCGGCAACAACAACAACTTATTGTGGAATTTATTTAATAAAATTAACATAACTTGTATGTACAGCCGCGTGGTCGCTGTAGTGGTAATCAGTGTCGGCTTTAAGCCTTTTCTAAGCAAGTACTTACTTGGTACATACCACCTCCTCTATCATTAACAGCACTGGCACCAGCACCAGCACCAGCAACACCATCAACAAAAGCTTAATGTCTTTGCTGAGCGTGGCCAACCCACCATATGTCTAGTACGAATACATCATTGAAGCAAACTTCTACTCTACACTGGTGTGGTTGTTGTTGGCTTTATAAGCTTTGTTGGGGTTTGTTGTCTTTGGCATACAAGTTGGTTGGAATTTTAATTCTTTTTCTCGTGATTTTTTTCTTCTTTGAAAATTAAAAAACAAAATATTTTTTTGTGGTCAGGGGAAGGGAGGTATATTCACTACATGAGTTTAGGCACAAATAATTACATTGCAGGCAACAAAAAATATCTGTGTACTCAAAACCAATATTTTGTCCTACTCTTGTACTAAAAAGTGATTCATTTAGAGCATTTTAAAAAATTAATTGATTGAATCGTTGATTTGGACCGAACGAAAGACCTCCGACATTTAATATTGAAATATAAATTTATTTAAATATGAGACACCAGAGAGGAAAGTAATTTTATTGTACAATAAAAGCAAATCGTACAATTTGGTATAATAAAAGTACTTTTGCTACGATAAATTGTAATATTTTTTTTTCAATAAAAGTACTTTTAAGCAGAGTACGTACTTTTCTACCAGAGTACTTTTATTGGGCCAAAAGCACTTTTCTGTTTTACAAAGTACTTTTTTGTATCAGAGTACTTTTTTGTACTAAAAAGGACTTTTAATGTACTTTTCGGCACAAGGCACTTTTTTTATGCCAAAAAGTACTTTTGTTGGCCCAAAAGCACTTTTCTGTTGCACAAAGTACTTTTTTGTACCAGAATACTTTTATTGGCCCAAAAGCACTTTTCTGTCTCACAAAGTACTTTTTTGTATCAGAGTACTTTTTTGTACCAAAAAATACTTTTGATGTACTTTTCGGCACAAAGCTCTTTTTAATGCCAACTAGTACTTTTTTGTGCCAGAGTACTTTTTTGTACCAAAAATTACTTTTATTTACCCAAAAGCACTTTTCTGTTTCACAAAGTACTTTTTGTTGTACCAGAGTACTTTTTTGTTCCATAAAGTACTTTTGATATACTTTTCGGTATAAAGTACTTTTTTGTATTATACTACTTTTGTGTACCAAAAAGTATTTTATTAAACAGAAAAATGATTTTAGGCCAATAAAACTACTTTTTGGCATAGAAAAGTACATTGGAACAAAAAAGTACTTTCTACCAAAAAGTACTATGAACCAAAATATATAATAACCGTACTTTTAAGTACAATAAATTGGCTCAATGAATTTTATAAATTTACATTTAAAATACTATTTGTTACAATAAATTGTACTTTTTGGTACAACCAAAGCACTTTTTGATACAATAAATTGGTTTTAAGTGCAATTAATTAAAGTATTTAGTACAATAAATGTACTTTTTGGCACCATAAATCTAATGAATTTACATTTAAAGTATATTTTCTTACAATAAATTGTGGTACAAAGAAAGTACTTTAGATGAAATGAATGGTACCATTTGTTACAATAAAAGAACAAAAAATTACTTTTTAATACAATAACAGTACTTTTAGTCCAATAAAAGTACTTTTTTGCATAGTTCAATTTGTTGTACGAAAAAGTGTTTTTATTGTACAAAAAAAGGAAATTTATTGCATTAAATAGTACAAATTATTGTACAAGGAGTAAATTTGTTGTACCAAAAAGTATATTATTTTGCGAAAAAGTACATTTATCGTACAAAATAATAAGTAATTACCAAAAATGTCAATTTATTGTACAAATAAGTATAACTCATTGTACCAAAAAGTAAATTTATTTTGCCAAAAAAATACAATTTATTGCACCAACACGTACAATTTATTGTACTTAAAAACACTTTTCTTTTACCAAATTGAATAATTCATTGTAGCAAAAGTATTTTTACTGTACCAAAAGTACTTTTATTGTACCAAATTGTACAATTTATAGTACGAAAAAATATTTTTATTGACCAAATTGTACAAATTAGTTTCTCAAGAAGTACATTTATTTTACTACAAAGTACATTTATTGTACTAAAAGGTACAATTTATTGTACTGAAAGTACTTTTATTGTACCAAATTGTACAATTTATTGTACTAAATATACTTTTATTGAACGAAATTGTAAAATTTATTGTACGACAAAATTTTTTGTCGACCCAAACTGTACAAATTATTGTGCCTAGAAGTATGTTTATTGTACCAAAGAGTACATTTATTTTACCAAAAAGTACAATTAATTTAACCAAAAAGTAAAATTTATTGTCACTAAACGTGCAATTCATTGTACTTAAAACTACTTTTGTTGTATTTAACAGTACAATTTATTGTACCAAAAAAGAAATACTTTTATTGTACTAAAAAGTACAATTAATTGTACCAAGATTTAATTTATTGTACAAAGAAGTATAATTTATTGCACCAAAAAATACCGCTCGTTGCTCTAATAAATTAAATAGTACAATTTATTGTACCCAAAAGTACTTTTATTTATTTTTATTCACAACAACGCGAGAAGCTATCCCATACCTCATTCATGGGGTGCAAAGGGAAATTAAGTTTAAGTTTAAAAAGTACTTTTATTGTATCAAATAGTACAATTTATTTTATGCAACATTATTTTTATGGCACCTATAGAATAAATAAGAATTATAAATTGCATTAGTGAAAAGTACTTTTATTGTACCAAGTTGTACAATTTAATGTTTAAGAAAAAATTACTTTTACTGTACCAAAAATTTATTGTATCAATTAGTACTTTTTTATTGTACCAAAAAGAACATTTTTTTCCAAAAATTTAAATTTGTTGTAGCTTAAAGTACTATGTTGTACCAGAATGTAAATAAATTGGACTAAAAAGTACTTTAATTGTACCAAATGTAAAATTTATTGTACTAAAGAGCAAGAACCACATTTTTCTTCTTCCCCACATACAAAAACGACAGCCCGTATTGGATGCTTTACTTGCCAAACCGATTAACTCCACTCTAAGATTTTTTAAAAGTTTAATTTCAAATTATCGACAGATCCCTTAATCGTAGTTTATGCACTCTAAAAAAAATCCCCTGTTTATTTAAAGTAGTTTTATAGTTATTGTGTTAAAACATAGGCGGCCATAAACTTTAAATCATCAATAACATAGAAACACAAAAAGTGGATTTAAGAACGTTTTTGCTTAAGTCTCCCAAAAGTCATAGTCAATGATCTGTAGAAAAATTTAATTAATTAATTTTAATTCAATTAAGTTGCCCAAAGGCATAGTTTATGCCCCCTAAACAGAAATCTCATATATATTTAAACTAATTTTGTAGTTAATAAACTTTAAATAATTAATAACTATAAAATACAAAAATTGGACTTGAGACATTTTTGGATTATAGCGGCGACATTCTTGTAGTTAAAAAAATGTTCTCCTGCAGTAAAAATATATCTTACATCGTTAAATTTTGTACACCATTTATTCGGCATTATAATTTATGATCAGTTTTTAAAACCAACATCAGCTTTATGTTAAATGGAGTTAATCGATTTTGCAAGTGCAGCATTAAATTGTCCCACTATTCTAGCAAAATAAGAAATGACAGTCTTAACAACATTCAAATAATTTACGGCATTCATTGATATAATAGGCAGTTATTATAGTTTTCTTTTTGAAAGGAAAGATCTTAAAAAAGCTTATCGTGAGCAAGAAGTGTTAGTGTTGAAAATACAAAACATAAATAATGTGCGTTTTGTTCCTCTTCACATGAGTATAAAACAGTTATTTTGGTCGCTAACAACTTCCATGCACTGCTCAAGCAGTATGTCATTTGTGGTCTTAGTGAAGCAAACTCATTTGTGTAGGGCTCAAGAACAAACCTCTTACTACCATGTCAGTTACAGCACCTAGAAGCAAATCAATTGCATTATGTAGTAAAATATTAAATTTTTTTGTTTTAAATTGCTGTGAGTACTTCTGTAACATTCTTCAATTCTTGATCCGCAACCGCATTAAGTTATACTTCAAAAAACCTATTACTACCATGTCATCTGTAGCACCTAGAAGCAATTCAATTTCATGCATTTTAAACAACAGTTAAGTGAATTACATCCTTTTGTAGTCACAAGTTCTCCTTAAGTTTAAAACCATTACTAAATAATAAACCTTAATTCGCGACATAAAGTCACTTGTCACATCATGTTTATCTTAAAAGCAAAACAAAAGACTTAAGCAACAAGCGCGTTTATTTAGCATATACATATATAGCTATATAGCAAAATAGTTGTCAGTTTCTTAACCAAACAAATTCGTCTTCCTCATCATGGCCCAGCAATGAATAGGTTTAACCAGTCACGTTATCACATCAAGGTTCTGATTGCACCAATGATAATTTTAACCTGTTCCAGCGATTTACGTCAAAAAAAAGAGAAGCCAAACCAATAAAACACAAATATCGTTGTCTCCAAGAATTCTCAAAGATATTGAAAAAAACAACGTTGACGCAAAATTACCATAAAAAATGCACTAAAACTTGGAAATCAAAACAAAAACTGAAAAAAAAACTAGTTTTTTGTTTTGTTTCGCTACGAGTATTGTCTTGATTTGTGTGTGAGTGTGTGTGAAGGCACATATCTAGCTATCACAGAGTAATGACGGCGTTATGAATTAAGCCAAATTTGTTAAAGACATCATCAAATGACGGCTACTCTGTGCCGCTCGCTGCTATCTGACAACTGCTGCTTTAGCGAGCTTAAAATGAAACAATGTTTATGACAAAATCAAATAAAGCCACAAATCTTAAACAATGACAACGAGAGTCGGCTGTACAAACCGTAATAAAACGTATACAATAAAAATAGCAAAAGCCTTTGCTAAAGATTGCAGATCAAACGTCAGTCAGTTTCGTTTGTTTGTGTTTTATTTTTTTCTGGGGTTTTTGTTGTTTCTCTGCTTAAAGATAAAGAGACGACGCTATTGTTGATTGATTGATGTTTAGTTTTTATTTTATGTTTTATGGTTTTCGGTTGTTGTTGTTGTTATTGGTGTTGGTGGCGATTTTTGTTGTTTTTTTTGTTGCGGTTGATTATTAATATTTTGCAGTGTCGTCATTTTAAGTAGAGGGAAGTATTTGATGTTAGCAGAATAGGGTGTTTTGCAGAGAGGAGTGATAGTAAGTTGTGGCGTTTTTAAAGGAGATCCAGTGGTCGTTTGGAACATTGGTTTCATTCAGTCAGTTAGATTAACTGCTACAGGCAAACATTTATAATTTTTTTTTGCATAATTGATTTCTTAACTTCTGTAACTAAAGGGTGGGCCAAATACATGTTTTTTTTTAAAGTGCAATAAAACGAGTAAAATTTTGATTAGTTTTCCATTTAATATGACGATTTTGTTGTTGGTTTGGTCTGTAGCTCACGTATTTCTTGGATGATATTGGCCATGAGTACTTCAATCGTTTCTGGATTGTCGGCATAACATCGATCCTTTACGGTTCTTCACAAAAAAATGTCAAATGGTGTCAAATCACAGCTCCGATATGGCCAAGTGACATCGCCAAGACAGGTGATAAGATCGATTGTAGCATGGGTTGTGTGACATGGCACGCCATCCTGCTTGAACCAGGTGTGGTCAAATTTCATGACTTCAATTTTGATTAAAAAGGGCAGATAACACCCAATTGCTCTGTAACACCCAATTTTGACCCTAACGTTGCTCTCAGCCTCATTTACGAAGAAAAATGGTCCAATGATGCCATCACTCCACAATCCGCCCCAAACTGTCAAAGAAAAACTGAATTTTATTGATTTATTTTATTGATTTCTCGAAATTTTGTTTTTGAGTCATAAGCCACCTTTTCATAGACCGGGTCACATATCACGAAGTTAAGATATAAGTGAGAAAATAAAAACATAAAATTTGCTTAAAAAATACAGAATTTGGGTTGAATGTGGAATGGTACATTTAAATGGGAGGTACCAGAAGGGGCGTGGCTAGACTTCCAGTTTTCTCTCCAAAACATTATCCTGTAATAGCTTTACATAATACAGAATTTGGGCACGATCGCGTTGGGCGTATTGACACTATTACACGATTTTAAATGTAGGGTTCATTTGTATGGGAGGTACCAAATGGGGTGTGGCTGTACTTCCAATTTTTCCTCCGAATATTTATCCTATTATAACTTAACAAAATACTGATTTCGTACACGATCGCGTTGGGTGCATTGATATTATTACTCAATTTCTAAAGTGGGCGGAGTGGTACATTTGTATGGGAGGTACCAAATGGGGTGTGGCTGTACTTCCAATTTTTCCTCCGGATATTTATCCTATTATAACTTAACAAAATAGTGACTTCGTACACGATCGCGTTGGGTGTATTGATATTATTACTTGATTTATAAAGTGGGTGGGATGGTACATTTGTATGGGAGGTACCGGAAGGGGCGTGGTCAAGTAGCCCATTTCCAATACCGTTAGTAGTTTTGGTGTAATATTAACCTATGCAAAGTTTAAAACAATTGTTTACGTATTTCGAAAGTTATCTTGAGTACCACCCGAACATTCATTCATTTCATTGAAAGTAAATTTTATGTTTTTGTGTCAAATAAATTGTACTCTTTGTGTAAAATTAAATAAGTTTTTGGTACAATAAAAGTACTTGTCGACACAATAAAGGTACTTTTTTGTACAATCAATGTATTTTTGGTACAATAGATTGTACCTTTCGGTACAATAATTTCACTTTTGGGTACAATAAATGTATTTTTTTTTAAGATACTCTTTGGTACAATAGAGGTACTCTTTGGTATAACGAATTGTACTTTCTGTGTTCAAAATAAGTTACTAATTTTTTTTAACAATAAAAGTACTTTTGGTACAATAAGTTGTACTTTTAGGTAAGACAATTTGTACTTCGGAACATTAAATGTACTTTTAAGTAGAATAAATATACTTTTTGATGATATTAATGTACTTTTTGCTACAAAAAATTATCTTTTTGGTACAATAATCTGTACTTTTTAGTACAAGCAATGTTCTTTTTGGTACTGTAACTTGTACTTTTTAGTACTATAAATGTCCTTTTTGGTACAATATATTTAGCTCTCTGGTACAATAAATGTACTTTTTAGTGCCACGCTACCAGTTTTGCCACGCCCCCTTCGCGCACTGATTGAAAATAACAATTTCGTTTGCAAATTTGAACCGAGGACTATCTGTGTACCAAATTGTATCTTTCTGGAGCTAAAATACAGTCCAAAATTGAAATGTCGTTGCATATTTATTTTCGTGTTGCCGCTTACTATCTGGGTTTCAAATTGTATTTCATTAGGGCTAAAGTTTAAGTTTTACCATGCCCACGCCGCCCACTGATCCAAAAACAAAATTTCGTTCACATATTCATATTCTTGTTAGCGAGTACTATCTGTGTACCAAAGTTTATATCTCTAGGTCTAAAATACAGTTTCGCCACGCCCACTCCGCCCACTTATCTAAAATTTAAATTTCTTCTTTATTTTCAAAATCGTGTTGTTGAGTACTATCTGTGTACTAAATTTTATTTCTCTAGGGCTACAATACAGTTTTGCCATGCCCCCTCCGCCCACTGTTTGAAAAGAACTATCTTTGTAGCAAATTTTCTATCTCTAGAGCTAAAATACAGTTAAGCCACTCCGACTCCGCCAATTGCGTCCAAATTTAAAATTTCGCTTGCTTATTCATAAACGTGTTGTCAAGTACTATCTGTGTACCAAATTTTATCTCTCTGGGACTAAAATACAGTTATGCCAAGCCCACTTCGCCTATTGGTTCCAAAACTAAAATTTCGTCTGCATATTTATATTCGGTTTATCAAATACTATCTGGGTATCAAATTGTATCTCTCAAGCTCTAAAAAAAAGTTTTGCCACGCCCACTACGCCCATTGGGTCCAAAATTAATATTTCGTCTACATATTCATATTTGTGTAGCCGAGTACTATCTGTGTACCAAATTTTATCTCTCTGGGGCTAAAATAAAGTTTGTCCACGCCCTTTCGCCTACTGATCGAAAATAAATTTTTCGAATGAAAATTTAATGCGGATGTGTTATGTACTATCTGTGTACCAAATTGTATATCTTTAGGGCTAAAATACAGTTATGCCACGCCCACTACGCCCATTGGGTCCAAAATAAAAATATCGTCTGCATATTCATATTCTCGTTGTCGAGTACTATATGCGTATCCAATTTTATCTCTCAAGCTCAAAAGAAGACTTGCCACGCCCACTACGCCTATAGAGTCCAAAATCAAAATTTCTTCTGCTTATTCATAATCGATTTGTCCCTGTTAAAAATTAGAGAAATTTTGATACATTTTAATATTCCATCATGCTAAGAAAGTTTAATTTTTCTTATGTACTTACAATGTTATTGAAGCTTTGTCATAAAGTAAGCAAATAATATGACGCCCCCCGTTGCGACTCAATCATATTTTGCAACTACACAATGCTATTAACGTCATCGTCATATCCCCCGGTCATAATCGTCCGGCATCCGGCAGTCAGTCATTTATTTGCCACTGCTGTCTGTGTCAGACACTTGTGTGCACTTGTGTGTGACGTACAAAATATTTGCAAATATACAAGCATTTGTTAAGCACTTGTTATATACCGAGATGTTAAATGTGTATATACTAAAACAAAAATATAATAATGTATATAACAAATTTAAATTATTTAAATACAAATTTGACCAAAACAAAGCATAATCAATACCAATTCACAAAACCAACACACAATTATCAACCACTATACTTGTATATTAGTTTAAATATTCCATTGATCTAGTTTCGTCGTTTTTTTTTGCTATTGTTGTTGTTATTTGTTCATGAAATTATAACGCGACTTGTGAAACGAATCAATTACTCTGTGAAAACATTTATAAGGTTTCATTATGTTTTGTAGTAATGCCAAAAGCAAAAACTGCTACATTTAACGGTCATTACTGGGTGGAATAAGAGACTTTGGAAACAAATACAAACAACGAGTGAAATATGATAAAGCGTGTAATGCTAATTTTTCCTCAATATTATATAGTTTACATGCACGTATGACAAGACAACGATGCGTTATCTATTGAGCCATGTAAAATTTGTTACAGTCTTTTAAACTTGTAAGGTTTAAGGTATTTTTAAGTTTCGCTTGGTTGACAAGATTGATTCGATTGATTGATTAATGGTTTAATAATACGGTGATTGAAATTTTAAGCACTCAAGTGTAAATTTTGCAAATAAAACTAATAGTAACAAAGTTTGATAATTAAAATTATCTTAGAAGCGGCTAAATATTATACAATGTGTTAGTAGGAAAAGTTTTAGGTATAAGATGACCTACTTGCTTAAGAGATTATTAAAAGGCTATACTGTGTTTGAGGTTATTACTCAAATTCAAATATTTACATAATATAGTATTTGCATATAATTTTTGCTATTTCTTGAGGACGTTTTCTAAACTTTGTTGTCGGTAAAATACTGTAAAGCATTCTTCTGACATTATTATTATATTTATTTTTAATTTTTTAATTTTTAATTTTTAATTTTTAATTTCTAATTTTTAATTTTTAATTTTTAATTTTTAATTTTTAATTTTTAATTTTTAATTTTTAATTTTTAATTTTTAATTTTTAATTTTTAATTTTTAATTTTTAATTTTTAATTTTTAATTTTTAATTTTTAATTTTTAATTTTTAATTTTTAATTTTTAATTTTTAATTTTTAATTTTTAATTTTTAATTTTTAATTTTTAATTTTTAATTTTTAATTTTTAATTTTTAATTTTTAATTTTTAATTTTTAATTTTTAATTTTTAATTTTTAATTTTTAATTTTTAATTTTTAATTTTTAATTTTTAATTTTTAATTTTTAATTTTTAATTTTTAATTTTTAATTTTTAATTTTTAATTTTTAATTTTTAATTTTTAATTTTTAATTTTTAATTTTTAATTTTTAATTTTTAATTTTTAATTTTTAATTTTTAATTTTTAATTTTTAATTTTTAATTTTTAATTTTTAATTTTTAATTTTTAATTTTTAATTTTTAATTTTTAATTTTTAATTTTTAATTTTTAATTTTTAATTTTTAATTTTTAATTTTTAATTTTTAATTTTTAATTTTTAATTTTTAATTTTTATTTTTTAATTTTTAATTTTTAATTTTTAATTTTTAATTTTTAATTTTTAATTTTTAATTTTTAATTTTTAATTTTTAATTTTTAATTTTTAATTTTTAATTTTTAATTTTTAATTTTTAATTTTTAATTTTTAATTTTTAATTTTTAATTTTTAATTTTTAATTTTTAATTTTTAATTTTTAATTTTTAATTTTTAATTTTTAATTTTTAATTTTTGGTTGGTTGGTTGGTGTGCGGGCATCTCCATCTTCGAGGAGAACACTTAGGTCCTTATGGACCCATTGTGACACCCGTTGGGCATTTACGCCGTCCCTTCAACCTATGCTATCAGCGCGTGTGCTGCATGATTGCGTTGCCAGTTGTCGATTGGGTATCCGGAGTTTCGATCCAATCCGTCCAGTTTATAATTTTACAAAAGTTGTTAATCCTTCCGATATCCAACGATGCAAGTTCCTCTGCACCATTTAGGAAGGGTTTCCCCAGGGTTTCCAGTCTCCTTCTGTATAGCGCTGGGCAATCACATATAATGTGGTCGGTGGATGGTTCAATGCTGCCGCAGTAGATGCATTCGCTTTTTGTTGCGAATCCCATTCTGCTCGCATGACTGCCTATGGGTCCATGTCCCGTCAGGAATGTAATAATTTTCCTTATCTGGTCCCTCTCTAGGCTTACCAGGTACGATGTGCGTTTCGCGTTGTATTCTGGCCAAGTCTTTTTGGCCTTTCTACAGGTTTCTTCATTCTTCCATCTGTCGTTTGCAATTTCAAACGTTAGATTTCCAATGGTACTTTTACAGGTGGATATAGGGCGAAGTGCTACGTGTTCAACGTCGCATTCCTGCAGGGCTGAGCCCTGTCTGGCCTCTTCGTCCGCTCTGCAGTTGCCCTCGATTCCGCTGTGTCCGGGTATCCACGTAACCAGAACTCTGTTATTCCTGGATATCTCGTTAAGAGATTTCCGACAGGCACTGACCACTTTCGATTTGATGTCACTGGACTTCAATGAGTTTACCGCCGCTAGACTATCCGTGAACAGGAGAATATCCTCCTGTGATATCTTCCTCACGTTGATCGTGTCCGCGGCTCGTTTAATAGCAAGTACTTCCGCTTGGAAAACGCTGCAGTAGTCTGGAATTCTCGATCTTATACTTAGGCCTAGGTCCGCGGAGTAGATACCATAGCCGACCTTGTCATCCAGTTTGGACCCATCGGTAAAGATGTTTATTGGTCCATACATTGCGTTCTCGTTCTCTGCCCACTCCTTTCTAGTGGGCGTTTTGATTTCGTAGAGAATGTTTGATTTCCGTGTATTGAGCACGTAGTCAGTTTCAAGTGAGATGTTGATATGGTTCAGGATCCTTGAATGTCCTATGGAAGGATCCCAATGTTCAATCTCGTTTAGTCGAATAGCTGATTTGAGAGCGGAGCATTTGCAGCTCAGATCAGGTGGTAGTAGATTGAGTATCGTGTAGAGAGCCTTAGAGGGGGTCGATCTCATACATCCGGTTATCAGGAGACAAGAGGATCGTTGAACACGATCTAATTGTCTAAATTTGCTCTTCTTGTCGAGCGCGTACCACCACACTATAGAGCCATATTGTAATATTGGCTTCACTATAGCATTGTAAATCCAAAGTGTTACCTTGGGTTTAAACCCCCAGGTTTTCCCGATAGCTTTACGGCATGTATATAAAGCTATGAGTGCCTTGGAGGATCTGCTTTCAATGTTCCGTCTCCAATTAAGCTTCCTGTCTAATATAAGGCCCAGGTAGTTCGCCGTATCGGAGAAGTTGAGTTGTTTGTTGCCCAGATAGATGTTGGATGTAGCGGGCGATTTCTGTTTCCGACTGAAAAGGACTAGTTCTGTTTTGTCGGGGTTCGCATTAAGTTCTCTACTGGCACACCAGTTTGCCAGGATGTTGATATAGTCCTGCATCCTTTGTTCGAGACAAGATAAACTTCCTCCAGAGACGCAGAGTGCTATATCATCTGCATACGCTACTACTGTGCATCCTTCCGACTCCAACCGTTTGAGAACGTCGTTGACGGCAAAATTCCACAATAGCGGCGATAATACTCCCCCTTGAGGGGTGCCTCTAGTCACCCTTCTAGTGAGGGTGTAATTTCCCAGCTTTGAGGTGATAGTTCTCTTTATTAGCATGTTGCGAATCAGCTTGCTAATATGTGAGTTGATATGTAGGCTGTTGAGCTCTGTCATGATGCAGAGGGGTTCGATGTTGTTGAAAGCTCCCTCTATGTCCATAAAGGCGACTAGAGAAAATTCTTTCTTATCTAGCGATTTCTCTATGGGATACAATAGTGCATGAAGTGCGGTTTCTGTCGATTTCCCCTTTGTGTAGGCATGCTGAGCATTCGAAAGGAGATTCGGGCCAATTGTATTTTTGATAATGTCGTCCATGATTCTCTCAAGGGTTTTCAAAAGGAATGAAGTAAGACTTATAGGTCTAAAGTCCTTCGCTTTGGTGTGTGATGGCTTTCCCGCCTTTGGGATGAAGACCACTTTAGCCGTTCTCCATCGTATTGGCAGGTAGGATAATTTCACACAGCCGTTAAAAATAGCCTCCAGCCATGGCAGTAGTATTTCCATAGACTGTTGAAGTTCGGCGGGTATAATGTCGTCCGGACCGGGTGATTTGTAAGGATCAAAGTCGCTGATGGCGTCCTTGATCATGTTTTTTTCAATTACCGGTATTCTATCGCAGAAGTCGGTAGGTTCGACGGTTATAGAGTTGGACCCTCCCCTAGGGAAATGGGTATCCGTTAGGATTTCCAAGGTTTCCTTTGAGGATTCAGTCCAGGTACCATCATTTTTCATTATGTATGCCGGGGCGCTGGCTGTCGAGGATAATACTTTCCTATGTCTACTTACCTCTGCGGTTTTTTCGACATCGTTGGTATATTTCCTCCATGAGGATCTTTTTGCCTTCTTCAGTAGTTTCTTGAAGAGTCTTAAATTCTCCTTGTACTCCTCCCATTGGCCCGTTCTCTTGGCCTTGTTGAAGGATTTTCTGGTGGAAGCACGGGATCTGGAAATCTCATCGTTCCACCATGGAGGCTTCTGCTTTTTCCCATCTTTCCGTCTTGGGCAGGATTTCCTGGTGCTTAAGGCCAGGGCTTTTGTAACTTTTCCTACCATGCTGTCCAACTTTTGTGGGTTGTCAATGGTGAGGTCAGTTGTATTCGGTAGGAGTCTTGCAAGGTGTTCTCTGTAGACGTCCCATTTCATCCGTCTCTTGTTGAAGGTTTCTATCGGCTTCGTTATTTGAGCAGATATTTCAAAGGAAATGTATTGGTGGTCGGAGAAGGAGTGAACATCTTCAACCCGCCAGTTTGATATCAAGTCGTTTTCGGCATTGGAAATTGTCAGGTCTATGACCTGCTCAGTGATCGAGTTAATAAAGGTGGGCGTATCTCCCTGGTTATGCACTACTAAGTTTCTACTTAGAATATAATCAAATAGTAACTCACCTCGTTTGTTGATCGTTTTACCTCCCCACAGCGTGTGGTGTGCGTTTGCATCCATTCCGACAATGAGGGTGGTCTTGTTGTGTTCCGCCGTTAGTACTGCTTTCCTCAGTTCCTCCGATGGGGGGTTTTGGTCTTCGTATGGTAGATATGCCGAGGCTATCCATAGGGTTGACTGTTTCAGTTCTAAACCTATAATTGTAAGATCTTCGTTACCGAAAGTATTTAGCAGGAATGCGTAGAGCTGTTTCCGTACTAGGATGCACGCTCGTATTTTAGCATTTACCTTACCTTGATAGAGTCTGTAGTTTCTGTGGTTCAATCCACAGACTCTGTTTTGATTTATCCAGGGCTCCTGGATGAGAAGTACGTCCTCCTGGAGCTCGGAAAGACGTACCTGAAGTGCTGCTGAAGCACTCTTAGAGTGGTGCAGGTTTATCTGTACCACCCGAAGACTGCTCAATGACGGTGTTGTTGGCGTCGTCGTCATCGCTCATCAGTAGGTCATTCTCATCGGCCTCCTGGAAAAGCCCTCCTAAGCTGACCATGGTAGATGCCATGGATTCAGCATCTGAGCAGTGCTCTTCATATGCCGGATTGTTGCTCGGCGCTGCGAGGTTGACCTCAGCGGGAGTTGCAGTTACTGCTGTCGGAGCGACGGATGGTGCTGTAGCTGCGGGAGTTGCAGTGTTTGGTGTCGGAGCAACGGGTGGTGCTGCAGCTGTAGGTGGCACGTTTGCGGTTACCGTCTGTGTGGCATTTTTAGTTTTATATATCCACATCATTGTTTCGGTGAAGCCGCAGTATATTAAATTGTTCATTTTCTTTATTAGGTCACTGCTTTCATCGGTGATGAGGAGGGTGACGTGAACGAAGGTGTTCCGTGATTCCGAAACCTTCAAGATTTTCCAGTTTCTCACATCGAGGCTGGGGTTGGATATTTGCAGAAGCTCCAGGATAGCCTTTTGGTTACTAGCCATTATATCTGGGATTTTTATGCGACCCCTAGGCCTGTTGGGAATGTCGCATTGCTCTACCAGACAGAGTTTAGCTCCTGGCCATACTTCGCCAATGACCGTTAGAGCCTTTTCGAATAACTCTAACGAGCGTTGGTCGTGGAATGCCATGAGCTTTACTCTGTTCTGATGCCAACCTGCATCGGTACATCTTGCTGGAGTGCCAGGATTGTCCCTTATTACACTAGCGTACGCAACAAGCAGCCTAGCGTTAGCTTTCCTCCAGTTATCAAAGGAGATGCTACCGCTAGGATGTGAGTTGTCTACGACGGCGCGCAAGAGACTGTTCCTGGCTATGTCGCTATACCGGACTCCTTCTTGGATCTTTGATCTCTTTTGTGATCTGGCAATGCCAGGTTCATCGTCAGCAGATCGCTGACGTTTTATGTTATCAGTCCCTTGTGGGGTCTGTGATTGGTTCAGTTGGTTTTTGGTCTTTTGAACCAATTGGTTTTGCTCCGTGGATCTTTGAGCCTCAGGGATTTTGCCAACGGTTGAAAGGATGTAGTTGGCCCTTCGACGGTCACGGTATCGTCGATCATGAGGTCGTACCCGTTTAGCTGGCTTACCAGCGCGAGGTGGGGAGGCATTGCCTGGCGTTGGCTTGCTGGTTCCCGAAGTAGATGCTGCCGTGTCCCCGTTAGGGGGGGCTTCTTCTGCCGCGTTCTTCTTAAAGAAGGAAGATAAGGTACTAATATTGTGCCTCTTGGCTTCTTGCGACAATTTAGTCGAGCCGAAAGGTCTGCCTCTTTTCGAGGGAGTAGAAATGGAGGGTCCGTTACCAGACTTCTCCGAAGTTGTTGTTTGTTGTTGTTTAGTTTGTTTGGTTTGTGTATTCATATTTATGGTTCGGTCCTTAGGCCGCCGTAGAAGCCGTCGGGACCTAATGAGATGAGGAGGGACAAAACGGTCACTTACGCCAGAGCCCTTTAGCGCAAGAAGGCATTGGATTGAAACAGGTGTGCGCCCTCACCTGAGTTTGACATAGTAACGACTAATATGTAACCCCTATAGCCATACATCCCTCGGCCTATGCAGCCCACCTTGGATTGGGAGGTTTTGTTTAAAGAGAGTCTCCTTCTCTCCCACAGAAACACACTTTCACTGTCCCAAAATTGAGGCTAATGCCAGAGACATGACCGTAACATTAACCCCTCATTCAGGCCGGTATTCAGTTCCTACACTGGGAAATCCTGGGGTAGGAGGCGATCTGCGTGCTTCTCAGTTCCGGCTTATCTACTCGACTTACCTTCCCCGATTGGGGGAATTTTTAATTTTTAATTTTTAATTTTAAATTTTTAATTTTTAATTGTTAATTTTTAATTTTTAATTTTTAATTTTTAATTTTTAATTTTTAATTTTTAATTTTTAATTTTTAATTTTTAATTTTTAATTTTAAATTTTTAATTTTTAATTTTTAATTTTTAATTTTTAATTTTTAATTTTTAATTTTTAATTTTAAATTTTTAATTTTTAATTTTTAATTTTTAATTTTAAATTTTAAATTTTTAATTTTTAATTTTTAATTTTTAATTTTTAATTTTTAATATTTAATTTTTAATTTTTAATTTTTAATTTTTAATTGTTAATTTTTAATTTTTAATTTTTAATTGTTAATTTTTAATTTTTAATTTTTAATTTTTAATTTTTAATTTTTAATTTTTAATTTTTAATTTTTAATTTTTAATTTTTAATTTTTAATTTTTAATTTTTAATTTTTAATTTTTAATTTTTAATTTTTAATTTTTAATTTTTAATTTTTAATTTTTAATTTTTAATTTTTAATTTTTAATTTTTAATTTTTAATTTTTAATTTTTAATTTTTAATTTTTAATTTTTAATTTTTAATTTTTAATTTTTAATTTTTAATTTTTAATTTTTAATTTTTAATTTTTAATTTTTAATTTTTAATTTTTAATTTTTAATTTTTAATTTTTAATTTTTAATTTTTAATTTTTAATTTTTAATTTTTAATTTTTAATTTTTAATTTTTAATTTTTAATTTTTAATTTTTAATTTTTAATTTTTAATTTTTAATTTTTAATTTTTAATTTTTAATTTTTAATTTTTAATTTTTAATTTTTAATTTTTAATTTTTAATTTTTAATTTTTAATTTTTAATTTTTAATTTTTAATTTTTAATTTTTAATTTTTAATTTTAATATTATTTTTTTTTTTATTTTAAAATTTTTAATTTTATTATTATTTATATTTCTATTTACATTTTTATTGTAGTTTTATTTTTATTTTTTTCTCCATATTTAATCTAAAACCCTCCCCCGTTTCTTCTTCTATTCCAGATGGCTACGAGCACTCCAGTATGTCACCAACAACCTATCGTCCCACTCGATCTACTACATCCCCCCAACTAACTGCCGCGCAAGAGAGAGAACGACGCCTAATGAATGTATTGGCTGCCCGTCGTAGCGCTCTACATCGACCCGGTTTTCGCAATCGCATTGGAACGACAGGACGTACAGCGACGGCCGTGGAGACTACGTCGAAATCACCCACCGATCCTAGATCAATTTGTATACGAAATTGTACAAAAAATTTTACTAGACGAACAACGGCCAGTTGCATGCGACAATGTGCCAATTTCTCGCGTGCTGCCAATCAATCGAATGCCGGAGTTCCCGGTAGTACTAGTGGCAACATTGTAATGGTTAAAAATTCTTCGAAAACTGGCACGGGTACAGCTCAGGCGGGGGAAAAGGATACCAACGAGATCCTTTTCACCGATGAGTCGTCACATGGTTTACTAGTAATTGCCAAAGAACAGAATGATACTGTCAATCACATAACCGATGAGAATAAGGGAAATGCAATAGCCAACAAGCTAAGAGGTAGACGTAAGCCTGGAACGGCTACAGTGACCGTAGCCACTACTTCCATAGAAGATGATGAGATACAGCCCTATTTGTATTTTGGCCAAAAACTGCCGCCTCTGAAACCAAATGCCTTAACCATTACCTCAGTAAGTGATGATCATCCAAAATTGCTTGAGGTCTCGGTGGCAGATGAATCCACTACATCGACTACACCTGTAAGTACAACGGCCAGCTCCACTTTGTCGGCGGTGGAGAGAAGCAGATCCAGATTCAAATACAATATGCGAGGTGGAGTAAGTTTCAATCGTCGCTATACCACATTGCATAGGGGCACCACAACACCTGAAGTGCCCACCGAAGTGAGAACAACCACATTGAGGATTGTGACCGATAAACCGAAATTGAGAGAGATAAAAATCAAAGTGGAAGAAATGCCAGAAATTGCCGTGAGGAAGCTAGAAATACCTTTGCAGAGTCTGCCTAAAGAGGCTCTAAGGGAAGAACCGATATTGACGGCAACTCCTTTGATAATCACGGTCTTAAGTGATGAAGAGATGATGTCACAGGGTGGAAATGCTCCCCGAGCAGAACCAAAAGCTGTTGCTACCACTACTACCAGTACGACGTCGACAACAACGACGTCTACCACCACTGAGAGAATGACCACGACGACGACGTCAACAACAACCCCAACCACGACAACAACCACGGCTGGGGCCATCACTACTACCACTATGGCAGCTCCCACAACCACTACCTCGACGACAACAAGTACTACCACTCCGGCAACCACACCCACAACAACCACTACGACCACCGCCAGTCCTACCACGACGACTACAATGTCGACGACCACCACAGCCACCACAACGACCACCACTCGCAAATCCAATATAACCGAGGAGGACAAAGAACTTTTACGTGCCTTGGGTCCCAGTCTAACCGAACACATCAACACCGAGGATGGCTCCAATCTTATCATATTTGTTAACCACACCTCCTACACGCATCGTGAACCTTCCACCACTACCTTGAATCCTCTGCTGCAAAGACCAGCGCAAGATGTAAATACCGATGAGGAAAGCACACTAAGTTCCACTGTATTGACACCTATACAGTCCCATGATAACCCCAAAACCAAAGACAGCTATAGTACCACAATTCAACCGCCCTATAAGCACCCGACTCAGAGGTCTACGGTTTCTAATGCAACGCCACTCATCTCAACCACCAGCCAGCCTCAGGTCACGGGCGAAATTAGTTCCACTGTGGTAACAGACGATCAGGAAATCTCTCTGGAAATGCATCGCATGAACATAGTTACTATGGTCCTAGCGGGTATAGGCATCATTCCCCTTTTAGCTATTATATTGTACCTTCTGAGAAGCTATCTCCTCAAGCGTCCCATTAAGGACGATGAAGACTTTGATGTTTGCATCACTGATCAGCAGCCTATAAGTCCGGTTAAAAAGCTGGAGGGTAAATACAAAGAAGAAGATGAAGACGAAGTGGATCATCACAAGAAACCGCCTCAGAGACAACATAGCCTGCACAACAAGTTGATAGCTCCCCCTCTAGCTAGAGATAACAACCACAATCATCAGGTCAATCAAAAACGTTACGACGACAAAAGTTCCATAACAAGTGATCAAGAATTCGAACGTTCTAATATACGTTTGAAAAGTCTACTGGGTGAGGGTAACTTTGGCCAAGTTTGGAAAGCAGAAGCCGATGATCTAAGTGGTCATTTTGGAGCCACACGCATTGTGGCTGTGAAAACCATAAAGGCCTGCAGTACTCAGTTGAGTTTAAAGGATGAGGGTAATATAATGAGAAAATTGGGTTCTCATCAAAATGTAGTGACACTTTTGGGCGCTTGTGTGGAAACGGGTAAGTGCAATCAGCTAAAAAAATAATTTATATTTAAATAATGGTAATTTTTTTTTTGACAGAACCCCACATGCTTATTATGGAATATGCTATGCGTGGCCGTTTGCTGTCCTTGCTGAGGGCGGCCAGAAATGCTACCAATATTTTGCCCGCTTCAGTACCTGGTGGTCGTAGTTTAACCCCATTGTCTCCGCGCACTTTAGCTGGATTTTGTTTGGACATTGCACGTGGCATGGAGTATATATCCGAGAAAAGGGTATGTGTGAAAAGTTGTTAATTTTTAAGGAAATTAAAGGATGGTGAAATTGTTACACACTTGAATGTTCTGCAAATAGGGGAGGTTAAGACCACTCACAGCTTCGTAGATGAATTTCGAGTTCTTTATATTGATTTTATTAATTTTGTTTAAAAGTTGGAATATTTAGAGTATGCATTGCAGACGCATTTCATAACGATTTCCTTGTCTTAAAAAGTTGGCATAATGGATTTCAAATTCACGGATTCAAAATATGATATAGCTTTCTAATTTACATTAGTCATTTGTCAGGACCTAAAAAATCGTCCATGTCATGATGATCGCAACACCCCAGCGGCGGAAATCATGAGAAGGAAGGCCTTCGTTCATGAGTTTGAAGGCCTTCTTTTGGATCCGGTATGCCTTCCTTGGCCTTCTTTCTTCCTTTCTTTTTTAACATTGCGTGACATTGGAAAATAAGGCCTTCCGTCGCCGGTTTCCATAAGAAGGCCTTATGGATGCTTTCTATAAGAAGGCCTCATGGAAACCTTCCATAAAGGCGCCCTATGGAAGCTTTCTATAAGAAGGCATTATGGAAGGCCTGCATAAACATGAAAAAATAATGACTTGATAATAAAACAAAAACTATACAGTGCACCCTCAAATTATTTAGTTTTTTTGATAGCGCACCGGTTATTTTTAGATATTTCTCACTTATATATATTTTTCTCTATACTT
Source organism: Muscina levida (assembly GCA_964034835.1). Lineage (NCBI taxonomy): Eukaryota > Metazoa > Arthropoda > Insecta > Diptera > Muscidae > Muscina > Muscina levida. The sequence continues at coordinate 24,768,654 of OZ035883.1, read as the reverse complement.
ACATTTTTTTCCAACGACAGTAAACTTTGCTGGAATTTGAACCCACTACCTCGTGATTGTTAGTCAGCCATGCTACTGTCTAGCCTATGAAGATGCATTCGAATGCATTCGAACTAATGATACACTGTTTGAAAAAAACCCCTTCCACGGAAATTAAAAATTTTTTCCATTTGGAAGACATCCAATACCCCTTATATTTGGAAGCGAGAGGGTATGTGTATGAAATCCCTCTGCCTTCTTTTCAAAGCCCTCTGGCAGGCCTTCATACAAGTTGAAAAAAAACGTATTAACAATTCTTTCCATTTAGAAGGCATGCAATACCCCTGTTATTTGGAAGCGCGAGGGGATGTGTATGAAATCCCTCTGCCTTCTTTTTACATGTCTTTGGCAGGTCAGTCCATAAAATGCCTAAATCTGATGAAAAATCATGCGTTCTGTATTCCTTATTTAAAATGTTATTCCCAAATAATGACTACTGCATGCATTATGTGAGGAAGGCCTCTCAAATTCTGCCGCTGGGACGCGGATAACATGCTGATGACCAACACAATCATGTACATTAGGACGGCAGCGTAATATGTAGACGGTTTTTTTTGCGGAAATATAAAAATGCCAACCGGAATATTGTGCCACTTGATGTAGAAAATATATAACAGTTAAATATTGGCCAACAACGGTCCTTTTTGACAACTTGGTTAGCTTGGTTTTATTATGGCTGTTATAACTTTTACTTTATAAATAGGGCGTGATACAGCCCACTTCCATCCTGGCTGTAAATCATACTGTACCAACAGCACACACCAACAGCACACACCAACTATCATCTTTATTACTCTTATAGCCGTTTAAAGTTTCAAGTTTTGCACCACGCCCACACATTCGATACCGCCCATTTTTTATTGGTCATACTCTTCGATTAAAACAAACACCCCCTTTTTTGGGGGTGTCCGTCTAGTTTAAGAAATATCGAGCTGAAATTTAATATGCTAGCTTATATTCTCGAAGGGGAGGTATAGTTCACAGAAGACAAAGATAAAGCCATAGTTTAAGGTTATCGAGCTGAAATTTGATATAAGGGGAAGTACAAAAACGACACCAACCTCCTTTTTGGGGTGTCCGTCTGTCTGTCCTGTGACTACAGCCATAGTTTAGGAGTTATCGAAGTGAAATTTGATATGAAAGCTTTATATCCTCTAAGAAGAGATAAAATTCTAAGATGGGCAAGATCGAACAAAAACTACTTCCACCTTTCATACAAACACCCCTCTTTTTGGGGTGTCCGTCTGTCTGTCCTCGTGACTTCAGCCTTAGTAAAAGAGATATCGAGCTTAATTTTGTTAGACAAGCATCGATCCTCCGAACGAAGGTTATGTTCTTAGATGAGCAAGATCGGACAAAACCTACTCCCACCTTCCATACAAACTCACCATTTTTGGGGGTGTCCGTCTGGCAGTCCCCCCAATTTAAGCCATAGTTTAAGGATATCGAGTTGAAATTTGATACGAGCTTAAATCCTCTAAGGGGAGGTTAGGTTCCAAGATGTGCGAGATCGTACACAAACTACTCCAACCTCCCATACAAACACCTCCTTTTTGGGGGTGTCCGTCTGCATGTCCTGTGACTACAGCCATAGTTTAGGAGTTATCGAGGTGAAATTTGATATGAAAGCTTTATATCCTCTTAGAAGAGATAAAGTTCTAAGATGGGCAAGATTGAACAAAAACTACTTCCACCTTTCATACAAACACCCCTCTTTTTGGGGTAATCTAAACCGATTTCTCTAAATTTTAGTGCAGATTGTCTCTGGCCTAAAATACGAAGATGTGCCAAATTCATGAGGATCGGAAGCTAAATGCGGCTTTTAACGCTGTCTGAATGTAAATCGGTTGAATCATATATAAATAAAGGCTATACATTAATCAAACCCGATGTGGCTGGCTTTTATGTACTTCTGGGCCAATTAGAATGCCATGTGCCACATTTCGTAGAGATCAATCGAAAAATATGACTTCTAGAGGAGTAATTAGTCAAATCGGGGAACATATATATGGGGACTATATCTAAATCTTAACCGATTTCTCTCAATTTCAGTATAGATTATCTCTGGCCCAAAAGACGAAGATGTGGGAAATTTCATTGCGATTGAAGCAAAATTTCGATCTGTACTTCGTGAACAAAAGCACAAAAAACAAAAGTCTGTAATCTACCATTTATCCTGACCTTTTCTTTTAGGTGTGGCACTCCCATTTTTATAGCACATAATCTTTGAAATCTCAAGATTTATCAGTAAAAGTTTCAGATCGATATCTGCTGTAGTTCAAAAGTTATGTTTTTTGGAACGTGTTTTCCCAAATGGGCCATTGTGCGTTGGCCTTAACAATCGTTGCCGTTAGTTCATCGGCTCACGCAACTTTAGTGTTCTTAAGGCGTGCAATTACCGTTCTGATCTCGTTTAGGCTCGGTGGTGGACAATCTACTAAATTGTCGATGATTGGCGTGATCTCGTCACTTATGCTGCCTTCGGGAACGAGTAGAGACCGAAAGTGTTCCCTCCATATTTGCAGCACACTCTGAGATTCCGTGATCATATTTCCATCTCTGTTCTTACAGGTGGGATTCCCTGTTCCAAAACCTTTGCTTTTTACCTCTTGGTACAACTTTCGGGCTCGATCTAGCTTTCACTTTTCTTCTATAGACGCTTTTTCCGCCTGAAGAGGTGTATCATCTCCCTCCTCATTTCGCTATATCGTTCCGTCACCACTCGCGTCACTATTGGCTGCGGTTTTGCCCTTTTGCAGAATCCTTTTCCTCAAACATTGCGCGACATTCAGCATCGTACCATGGCTTGTCGGAGGGTGGTTTTTCATAACCTAGTAAGGTAGTGGTCATAAATTTCGCAATATGATGTCACTGTGTGTCGGGAATATTTGCATTTAGGAGGTTTGTTCGAAGTAATTGAGTTGGTCATTAAATTATTAATGCAGCCAACTTGAAAAATGATGTAATGTGTTGTTAATGAGAGGTAAGCTGTGACTTTGAGATGTCCCGAAGCATTAAGTAGTCATTTGTTAACCATACGAGTATTTTTTGAACTTATGGATACTATTGAAATATGTCCTCGGGTTAAGATGCCACTGAATTAGGCAGAAAACACTTATAAAAATTATTCTCTGTATGTTAGCTAACACTTTCCCCCTTATGTATGTCGTAGTCACGTCGAATCTTTGTCGTTTTTCAAATATGGCATCACTGATGTCGTTTGTACGACTAGTACGACTTGTCCTAGCTTCTTTCATGTTCTTCTTCATCAGATAATGAAAAATTCTTAACTAACGCTTAACATTTCTGGGACCGGCCTTGGCATAGTGGTTAGAACACGCGACTACCATGCGGAAGATCGCAGGGTTCAAACCTGGCTCCAGTAATCTTAAAAAAAATTGTTTCTTTCATTGTCGCCTCCCCTCGAATGTTGTTGACAGCAACTTCGCAGTATTAAGTGTCGAGTCAATCGGCGTGCCTAGTAAGAGCTTCTCAAACAGTGACGTTCGCATTCGTCCATAAACAAGTAGGTGCCGTTAGTTGTGAATCTAAAAATAGAAAGCGTGTTAATTCATAACAACGCTAGAAGCTATCCCTAAGCTATCATTCATGTGGTGCAACGGGAAATTAGTTTTTTTTTTATTTTTGTAAGTTATTACTAATTTTATTCAAATAAAGAAAAACAATCGATTGTTGTCGAAAATCGACTACGACATACGTAATAAGGGCGATTAATTTTTTTTGGAGAGCTTCACTTTCAATTTTAAACTGTAATAATTGTTTATTTTTAATTTCTAATTTCTAATTTCTAATTTCTGCAACGGGAAATTAGTTTTTTTTTTATTTTTGTAAGTTATTACTAATTTTATTCAAATAAAGAAAAACAATCGATTGTTGTCGAAAATCGACTACGACATACGTAATAAGGGCGATTAATTTTTTTTGGGGAGCTTCACTTTCAATTTTAAACTGTAATAATTGTTTATTTTTAATTTCTAATCTATTTTTTTATCTTCCAGATTGTTCATCGCGATTTGGCAGCCCGTAATGTTCTACTCGATCATAACGGCGTCTGTAAAATCTGTGATTTTGGCATGTCCATCGATTTGGATGCCGAACGCAAACGCAAAGAGCAAGAGAAAAATTGTGCAAATGAAATTATGCGCAGTAATTTCAATAAATTCAAATTTGATTTTGGTGGTAAATTCATAATGAACCACTGGTCGACGGGCAGTCCGCAAAAAGATGGCTGCAGTGAAAAGAAATCACATGGTCAAGATACGATAGGTAAAAGGCCGGCACTGCCCATAAGATGGATGGCACCGGAGTCATTGCAGTACAATATATTTAGTACAGAAACGGATATATGGGCATTTGGTATAGTGTTGTGGGAAATTGCAACATTAGGTGAGATATAATATACCTAACATATAAAGAACATATGAACATATGTAATGATGTGTGTATCTTTTGTTTTTTTTTTGCCAGGTTCCACACCCTACTCCCAATTGACGGGACGTGAAGTCATCCGCCGTGTACCACAAGGCCTTAGGCCCGATTTGCCCAAAGAAGGTCGCCATGAATTCTATAATCTAATGTCCCGCTGCTGGCACAAGGATCCCAATATGCGTCCCATTTTCAATCAGTGTCGTCTGGAGATCTCTCGTTCTCTACACAAATGGGTCGATGATGATTCGGCGGCCTCTGATTACATGGATGTCAGTGGCTTTAGTGAAGATCTCGAACAGGGCATGGTCTATTTTAATCATCGTATATCGGAATTTGAATGTGAAATTTGACATTAGGTTTCGGTCGTTCCGCTTTATTTCCGCTCATATTCATTTTCATGACACCCCACCCACTATGTCCCATCACCCTTTCTGTACATGTTTATCTGTGTGTATTCCTCATCAAGTGCTCGTAGCAGTATTATGTATTATTATTTTTTTTTTTATTTGAGTGTCTTTAAAATTTCTCAAGTGCTAAGAAAGGTGCTCGCATGACCGGCCGCCCGATAGAAAAATGCCGTTGAGATTTGCGCGTTTCCAACAATAAGAATATCTAAAATGGAATTGTTCAATATTTTGTGTAAATATTAGTAATATTTTTGAATTTTAGTTTTAGGTACTTTAGTGTTATAGTATTGTATATCCACAGAGATACAATATATTATTATTGTTCTATTTTGTTTTTCTATCACTTTTCTCTGTTCTGTCTAATTTCTCTGTCTTAGTTTTCTAGTCTATGTAGAAAGAAATTTTGAAAAAAATATTTGTAAATTATTGCAATAAAACAAAAGATAAAGGAATGTGAGGAGTTGCGTTTTAGACTGTAAAAGGATGATTAATGTTGAGGTTATTTCACCCAGGACATTTCGGAAGAAAAGTTTTGATGGCTCCCCCACTTCATAAATGATAGTGTGTATTACGGTTACTGCTGAATTTCAATAATTGCGCCTTAAAACTGGCTGGCAGTGTTAGTGTAGTGACATCCCAATTGTCTGTTTGATAGCCACTAACGCTTTTGTACGAATATATCCTTGCTCTGATAGTAAAGTACCGTCTATATTCGCGATCTTCAACTCCTTGTATTCTATTTCCAAAAATTATTTGTATGTATTTTGTTATACTATTATCACTTTCGTTTGTAATTAAAGATATTAAAATTTTCATTTTATTATTATTATTTTTTTAGCTAAGTATTAGTTTTTCTCGTTTCTTTTGCACATTTCACAAAAAATAAAAACAATCGCATCACTATTGTTCGCATTAGAATGTATGTAAATAGCTATAAAATTGTACATGTATTGTATCATATATACTTATATCTATATATAAATATACCACATAAATACAAAGTATTTAAAAGACAAACAAAAACAATATTGGTTTAAAATCACTTTGTTTCTTTATTATCGTTTTGTTAGATTTAATGCAAATTGAATTTATTTATAAAAATGTTAAATATAAATTAAAATTTTTGTGCAAATAAAGCCAATAAAATTGTATACGTACTGAATTAAATAAAAGCTGTTTTTATTAATTATACATAGGTATTAGTAGGACAGGCAATGCTTTGCTATCGCATATGATATATATTATAATATTTTTTAAAAAATTTTCTTTTATACTTTTCTCAATGCTCTATAAATGCTAATTTATATAGTATTTTTAGGTCTGCAAAGTACTTTGAATATGATGATAACACAGTACGATATTTTTAAGCTCATTGATTTGGGACTCAAATCTGAGAATCGCTCGTGAAAGTTGCCCCAAAGATAAGAACTTCTGCATCATTCGTTTTGCCAACTTGGCTGCAGTAACAATTAAATGGCCATACGAATTTTTTTGATCAAGATTGATTATTTGCATTATTCTTATATTCAATATATACAACATTGCTTCATACCTAAAAAAAATTATTTTATGCGGTATACCGAGATATAACTGTGTTAAAATATAGAAAAAGTGCTAAAAATTCACCTTAGCAAAAAATGTTTATAATGCAACCAACTAAACAAATAGAATGATGCATAAGTTCTTATTTTTGGGGCTACTTTCACGTGCATTTCTCTGAATTGAGTCCCAAGATCTTGCGTTGTACTGTGTATGTTAAGAATCCTGAAATCGGTTCGTATTCAACCACGTGACTGTCTTATAAGTTCGTAAAAGTATGAAAATCCGGGTTTCGACCCCCTCAAACTCAAAATTTTCTAGGTGTTTGGGAAATTTTAATATAAGATTCTTGTTGTACTCCGCATCACCACTCAGCAGAAAATATTAGCATTTACGCACTACGTTATTCATAAATATTTACTGCCCGCTTTTCTTTCGCTTTCTTCTCGAATAGTATTACAGTCAGTCAGTTTGGGAACATACCACTATCAACGTACCAACTGAAAGGAATTTGAACTATGTGGCCTTAAGGTAACAACAATGTCCTCAAGCGGCCTAAAAAACTGGTCGAATTTTATTTAAATTTTTTTATGATATTTTTGTATTAGAAATAAATAGTGAACTTTTGAATTTCGGTAATACCCAAGCGGAATATTGTGTCAGTTGTTATAAAACGTCATTAACCAAATTTGACCAAAATCAAACAACTTTAAGCCATGCTCAAAAGAGGTCGAAGGTCAAAACTATATATATGAATATGAGTTTGTGTTTGTTTATTTGAATTTTTCTGTACCGAATAGACTCGAAAACGGCATGAACGATCTTTTTTGAAATTTTCATAGAATAAAAAATAGGGTACTTGCATTTTTGATATATCAAGTGCAAGTGATATATCAAATTTAAAATTTTAACACGTATCTCATAAACTGTAAGAGGTATTAAGCTGCTATATGGAATGTGTTTTTTTTGGTACAGTATCAATTACAGCCAGGGTGGATGTGGGCTGTGTCACGCCCCATTTAAAATAGACCGTATATTTGCGAGAAAAAAATACCAATTCTTAAACGAACATATGTAAATAACATATTCTGATCCTACATAGCAATGAACCTTAAACTCATATCAAATTATGAAATTTTTAAGCTCTATCTGTGTAATTCACAGAAAAATATATTTGCGCAGAAAAACAGTATAGGTTAAGCCCTTGCCAAAATTTGGATTATTGATAAAACAATTTTATTTTTTTAAATGGCATAGAATGCTAAGACAAAGTCGTCGGTGTGTTATAAAGTGACTTATTTATCGTTATTGTCAAGAAATCAGAATATTAAAGACATTCAAAAACTGGTCGAAATTTCGCATTATTCAATTTATACCACTACAGGTGGACCTACGATAAAAATTTTCTTTTCTTTTAAATGACATAGACTGCTTAAATATTACCATTTGAGTGTTATAAAGTAATTAATTTTTCGTTTTTGTCAAAAAATCAGCATGAAAATGGTGTTGAAAAGTCAAAGTAAACTAGTCGAATTTACGCTTTATTCAATTTATACCAAAACAGGTGGGCCCATAAGAGGAAAATGTCATGCATAATTATTACATTTTTAAAGCACTAGTTAAAAAGCAAATATTTGTGAGCAAAAAAATTTGTACCAAAATTAGAATTTTTGATCAAAATTTTTTTTTCTTATATATGGCTTAGACTGCTAACGCATAGTCGTTTGAGTGTTACTAAGTAATTTTTTTGTATACTTTTTGTCAAGAAATCAACATAAGACATTTCACTTTATTCAATTTATACCAAAACCGCTGGGCCCACTATAGGTAAAAGTCACACCAATTTATTAAATTGTTGATGCTTTATCTAAAAACATTGCCAATGCGCCGAAATTCAAAGAAAAATATTTTTGTGCAAAAAAATATATAGGTTAACCCCTTGCCAAAATTTGGTTATTTGATAAAAATTTTCTTTTGTTTTAAATGGCATAAGCTGCTTAAATATGATTGTTTAAGTATTAAAAAGTAGTTAATTTTTCGTTTTTGTAACGAAATCAGCACAATAAAGACTTCCAAAAGTCAATGAAAACTAGTCGAATTTTCGCTGTTCCATTATCATTGTTTGCGGTAGAGGAATTTCATTCGTTCCATCATCTGATAGAACAACCAACACATACTAGCTTCGTATACACTCCAAGTTGACAGTATAAGAAAAGTATATTCGCTTTTCTCAAATTTTACTATAACTGGTTGACTAACCAGAAGCAAACATATACCAACTGAAAGCTGGTTTAAAAGTCGATAGGAGTTTAAATCAAATGATTAACAGTCTTAGTTTATTTTGTATTTAAATGGTTACAATTGGTCTAAAAAATTAAAAAAACCTGATATTCTTTCGATCCTAAATAGCAATGAACCTTAAACCCATATCAAATTATTACATTTTTGAAGCACTATCCAAAAACAAAGTCGCTGCGGCGAAATTGGGAGAAAAATATTTTTGTGCAAAAAAAAGTATAGGTTAACCCCTTGATAAAATTTGAAATTTTTGATAAAAGTTTTCTTTTGTTTTAAATGACATAGACTACTTAAATATGATCGTTTAAATATTAAAACGTAGTTCATTTTACGTTTTAGTGAAGAAATCAGCATAAAAAAGACGTTAAAAAGTCTAAGCAAACTGGTCGAATTTTCGCATTGTTCAATTTATACGAAAACAGGTGGGCCCATGATAGGCAAAGTTCATACCAAATTATTGAATTTTGTAGCACTATCTAAAAACATAGCTGTTGCGTCGAAATTCGGAGAAAACTTTTTTGTGCAAAAAAATATATTGCTAACCCCTTGTCAAAATTTGAATTTTTGATAACATTTTATTGCTTTTAAATTGCATAGATTTCATAAAAATATGCTCGTATGAGTATAATAAATCGGTTTATTTTTGGTTTTTGTCAATAAATCAGCATAAAAAATATGTTTAAAAGGTAATGAAAACTGATCGAATTTTTGCTTATCCTAAATTATAAATAAATGGCATAGAATGCGTAAATATGAGTATAAGCGCTAACATTTGATTACTTGATTGGTATTATCTACAGTTTTCTAACACAGCTTAACTTCGATAAATTTGAGTACTAAGTAGTGATTAGTTTTTGTTTCTCCAAAGGAATCACAATGGAATAGATGTTAAAAATCTAAGAAAACTGGTCGATATTTGATTATTGGTTGTTAACATTTTCATAAAATTGTTGATGCTTGTAGAATGTAAGGTTACAGTACACACTATTATTACTAACTACGTTGGATAATCACTGATCATTCTTATATAATTTATCTTAATATTACTTTAGATGATTTCATATAACAAACTGGTCAAACTAATTTTATACAATACTAAATGTCTTCGTTTTCCATGTTGGCTGCTGAACCACATCCCATATTATAGTGATGTCGACAATAAACTTTTCCTATTTAACAATAAACATATAAATTCTCCAATGGAAAAATAAACGGCTCTCGCTTTGATTAAACTTACCAGAAAATTTGAAAAAAATCATCCACATTAAATACACCAAGTCAAGTGATCAATGATCTTCACACTGGCTAATGCTGATTCCTTACTAAATAAAAACAGTTGAAATAATTACTTATTTTTGATTTAATTTTTTTATTAATATTAAGATTTTAGTTTTCTTGTTTCCATTTTTCATCGTAATAATTACAGTTTATTTATACATTTTGTATTGCCGTTTGTTTAGTTAACTAAATACATATCGACAAAATTGCATCTCTTTCTTAAATGTAAATAAAGTATAGACATTTTAGCGTGCTATAATAGTCACCGGACAGCGTTTCACACATTGTCGGGTATCCGTGACCAAGTAGACCGGGCATTTGATGCAGCCTTGTCCATCCACTGAAAAGAAAACAAAAACCGAAAAATTAGTCAAATTTCTTTAAACTATTTATACTAAAAACAAAAAACAATAATAAACAATATTAATAAAAATCGGATTCCTCACAAGTTTGTTTTCGTTAATACAAACAAGGAACATTTGCTCTCTCACAACGAACGAAAATACAACTGTACGAGGCACTGGTCCTACCTTTCTTGCTCTATAAGGGCAGAATCCTTCTGGATGTGTTCCATAGATTACCGTCACCGTTGTCATATGACATCGACGATGTTCAGCGGGTCCAAATAAAACAAATGCGCTGACCTCAGTCATGTTAGTATAGAGCAAAGTACTATCTGTATACTAGGTAAGTCAATCTTTTCTATGCCCACTGAAAAAAATTTAAATTTCGTCGGCATATTTTTATTTGAATTGCCAAGCACTATGTGTGGATATGTTTGTGATCACCATACAATAGTTTAAAAATTATTATGATATTGTTGGTATCTCACCTTGAAATGAATGGAAAATTCGTCGATTTTTATACGAAACTAAAGTAATGTTGGGCTCTGACTTTGAAATGGGTGGTAGTTTTAAGTGCGTTTATCTCCTAAACTAAGCATAATTGTTGTATATTATATAATTTTATAAAAAATTAAGTGCTTTTGATGTCCTAAACTAAGAGCGTAATTGCAAAAAGGAGCTTAATATGCGACACCCACAAATGTTGTGTTCACAAATTTTCAATTTTTGTTTTCACACTTAATGAAGACCATATATACGTGAAACTAGAGACCTTATGTAGTAAAACTGTATTCTCAGTTTAGCGCCAGAACGTCAGGATTTTTTTTAAAAGGATTTCAAAGTTTCAAAGGATTCACCACTTTCAAAAAATGAAATGAAACATTTCCACGAACCATATGATAACGATATGGGTATCAAATGAAAGGTAAAAATCTCAGCAATGCAAACAAATAACAGAGTTTAATGGATCTGGACACAAAATTTCAAAAAAGATTAATTTTCTAGACAGCCATCTTGCCTTTTTCCCGAAAATTTGGGAAATTTCAGTGATGAGCATGGTGGACGCTTTCACCAAGAAATCGCGAAGATTGAAAATCGATTTGGAGGAAAAAGTGCATGCTATATGATGGAAGAATATTGTTGGACAATATGTCTTGCACAGACGATCAGCATAAGCGGCAAAGTCAACGTTTACATTTTATTTAGTTTTTTTTTATATACATACAATATTTTGAAACAGGATTAACATTTTTGTTCTTTTTTACTAAACTAGTAAAGCTAGATTAATAAAATGTACATATAACTTCTTCCACATATATTTTTTCAGAAAAAATTATTTAAATGATAATAAGCTTTTAAACTTTAAAAGGACATATTTGACATTTTTGGTCCAGATCCATTTAAATCTGTTATTTTTTTGCATTGCTGAGATTCTTACCTTTCATTTGATACCCATATCGTTATCATATGGTTCGTGGAAATATTTGATTTAATTTTTTAAAAGTGGTGAATCCTTTGAAACTTTGAAATCCTTTTTAAAAAAATCCTGACGTTCTGACGCTAAACTGCGAATGCAGTTTTACTACATAAGGTCTCTAGTTTCACGTATATATGGTCTTTATCTAGTGTGAAAACCACTGTTGCACGGTGTTATCGAAAGCATCGCATTTTGTACTAAACATTGTTTATATTTATTTTAGCTAAGTCTAAGTTGGTATATAAAGTATGGGAAAAGACAAATTTTACCTCCTTAACTTATCTTAAGGCGAGTCCTAATATCATTAATCAATGTGCACCGCGGTCCAAGAATCTAGACATTGTAAATTTCTGATCTACAGCTCGGGCAAAACTTGCAAATACGTGGCAACATGGAAACATATAAGGACAGCCTAAATGTATGCAATGAAAACACCATGTTTTATATGTTTTACCTGCTGCACATTGCCACACTGCTGAAATTTACACTACTACGTACAAAAATGTTATGTTTATGCAATAGTAAAACTGCAATCAGCCATATAACTAACGTCATTCGACCCAACACGATGCTGCTTGTGCAATTTGACATTAAATAGTTCACACATGAAGAGATACCCACAAAGAAATGACATCATGCATTAAAAAAAAAAAGGTAACAAAGAATCTGACTGTTAACATTACAATTCCCACAATGGGGGCAGAAAAAAGAAACTGATAGATTGCATTAGCTACAAGACATAAAAGAAAAAGCTCGACTGACAAATGATTGATATTCGGAAATATACAAGACAAAACAGTTAAGTATATTACTTAATACAGTAAGTGACGATGTAATTTCCAAAATAGGGAATTACAATTATAATGAAATGAATTGGCGATGAAAATATCATATGTCTGGGAAGATTTTGTTTATATACACTTGATTATGTGGCTTAAATATATAAGTATATTACTTTTAATTAAAACACAATAGGGTCTTCCAACATTGAATGTTATTCAAATGCTAATCATTTACGACAACATTTCCTTTATTTCCTTTCGCATTTGCTCTTGAGACACATTTGCAGCAAAGAAATTAAACCACATACATGGCAAAAAATGCTGTGTAATGCACAACTTTGTTTTGTTGCTCCCCTTTGAGGCGCTTTTGAATGATTTTTAATGTAATAAACTGTTAATGCCACAATAAGAAAGTTCAAGACTAAGCGATTGCAAGTCGTTGGGTAATTGTAACATCGTAGACGGCACTACGTAATAGAAAATGTGATGTGTAATTATTGTTATTATCTATTAAATAATAGTAATAAATATAATTTTTATGCTTTGTGAATAAGCGTAAAATTTTTTATTGCTATTGTAGTTGTGGTTTTTAAGTACTGGAAATTGATGAAAAACTAAGAAAATAGCCTTTGATATGCTACAATTGTGCATAATAGAGTTTTGTTAAGGGGTGCATTGTGTTTGATTCTTACAATATTTGGTTGTTCATCCATTACATTTCTAAAATACTTTTATAACGTTAAGACATTGCGCCCATAAACTGAAAAACTGCTCACCCAAAGTTTAATTTATTTCCCTTACATCACACGGACTCTACGGGTTTACCCTTATTCGGACACGAGGAATAATTTTTTGAGTTACACTGACGGTTTCATAACAATTTTTTTTTCGTTGTTACTGATACAGTTATATTTTTGAAATTTTTCAATTTCGACTAACAGCAGCCACTAACATCTATTTGCTTGGTTGTACCTATAAACTTTTTTCAACAAAGTAGTTCCAAACGTTTTGTGCTTCAACTTTTGGGAACAACCCCTAACTCTAAAACCAGGTTTGATTCAGTAAATCAGTAAAATGAAATTTTTGTAATTGGAATCTTATACCAAATACCAAGCTCGTGACAGCTTGCGACACCATTTATGACCCATAAACTAAACTATAAACAAGAGATAGTAGTGACCATGTATGTTAAGGTATATTATGGCTACAAAAAATTTTTGACTTAGGGGGTAAAAACCGAGATTCCGGAAGAAACTTCTAGATCATAACGTCGGAGTCAAAAGTTATCAAAGAAGAAAATGTAGCTGTTGTCATTCAAAGAACACGTTCCGGTCGGACTATAAATGGAGACACAGGAAACAGAAAACCCAATTAGGGGGATCAAGGGACGCGGCAAAAAAAAAAAAATAAAAAAAAATTTTAAGTTCGTTTTTAAATTATCTTTTATTCTAGGGGGTGACCGGTACAACATTTTTTATCGACCCACCCTAATGCATATTAACACTGCATACTCACTTTTTTTTTTATCAGTTTCGTGTTCTTCAAATGGGACTTTTAATTTTGTAATGGATATGCCAAATCTTAAAAATTTATTTCTATATGTTTCTTAGTTGTACAATGCTGATGTGGATATCAAATTAAATAAAACAGCACTTTATAAAAAACTTCCATTAAAGTTAATATAGGCTTCTTCACATATAAATATTGTATCTTTATTAGTTTAGTGTAAACAATGATTTAAAATTGTCTCTTAAAAACAGACCCAAGGACCCACATAAAGTTACCATTACCATTTCTCGATTTATCGGTAGTAACCAAAACTTACTCATTATTGATATTTACTCAAACATTTGAGACGGGGCTCTTTTTTTCTCTATTACAAAACAGTCATTGCACTGAGGAGCCTATAATTAACATTTTGCCCTCGGCAGATTGTTTTTTCTACTTTAACAATCATATTTAAATTATTCGATTTGCTGGCCGCTGGTTATTTACCATTTCTCTTTTCTTCCGATATGTCCGCAGTAAGTCAAATAAATGAATTTACAAAAAAAACTAACATTTCATTTATGTGATTGATTCTGTCATTAATCTTATTTTACATATTCGGTTAAAATGTCATCATTTATTTTAAATTGTACGAACCTTTCAGCATCTGTCTGTCCGTCTGTCTGTTTATCCCCACGATTACAGCCGTAGAGAAATTGAGCTTAAATTTTATACGCAAGCCGAGGTTGAGTTCGAAGATGAGCAAGATCGGACTAAAATTACCTCCACCTTCCATAAAAAAAATCCCTTTTTTAGGGGATGTCCGTCTGTCTGCCCCCGCGATTACAGTAGTAGTTTAAGAGCTATCGAGCTGAAATTTGCTATGAAAGCTTCTAGTCAAAGTTTAATAAAATGTAGTTACAGTGCAAATAACAAGTTTTATTCTAATTTTACACAGTACAACACATGATTTTGGGACTCAATTCTGAGAACTGCACGTGAAAGTAGCCCCAAAAAGAAGAAGTTCTGCATCATTCGTTTTGTCAAGTTACATGCCACAATAATTTAATATCGATTTAGTTTGTTAGTAAGTAAGTTAGTAAGTATCGAATAGGGGAATTTGTCACGTTTTAGGCTCTTTTGTTTGACAACCAACCAGGCAAACAGAGCTCAATCGTCTTTATGCGTTACACTTTTAATAAGACGACGGGTTAGTATATTAAAGACTACACAATATTAAAGACAAAAACAATGGAAAAGAAATCCAAGGCGGGAACACAACTAAACCTTTAAATAAACATAATAAAGACGCACAAAATATGAATAAATAAATACATTACCTAAAATATTAATTGGGGAATTTTCTAATTTGAGGCTTTCTGATTGTTATTCATTTGGAAATAACCAGAAGCTCTCTATGGAGGTTCCCAAACAGCTCACAACGTCCGAGAGATCACGTATTCCCCGGGCAATGCCACTGAGCATTGGTTCAGTGATAGCAAATGTGAGAAGGCGAAATGTTGAGTAACCTAATCGGCATGCTACCTCCGATGCATGCGTCTTAGGAAGTAGGTAACAGAAGTTACTGAAGCTCAACACAGGCTCCCTTAGTGGCTGTGGTAGCCCCAAGAATCTAGGATCGGGCGCGGTGGCCTAATAGGCCACTCTCCTTAAACAAAACAATTATTATGAAAACACGAAGAAAAGAAAAAAACAAGACGATTTGGCTCAGGGAATGCATGCCCGATAATTGGAATCTAAGTGTCCTATGTCCCGTGCTTAAGAAAGGCAATCCAAGTGTGTGTACCAACTATCGCGGGATTAGCCTTTTACCCATCGCATACAAGGTCCTGTCTAGTGTGTTATGTGAAAGACTAAAGCCCAATTTTTTTGGAATCTCAAAAGAGGTGAGAACCTCGAAAAATGTGTCATCAGTTTTCGTCCAACATCTAATTCACACTACGTGATGGCGCTCAACTATATTCGGTAATAATGTAGCTGAGAGTTCTGCGCATAAATTTTATTAACAATTGACGCCAAAAATTTCACATATTCCTACCATTTCTTTATTTTTTTTAATTTACTTTACTTTACTTTTCACTAATAATGTTCGCCAAAATTGTAGCCACGGTAAAGTTGAACAACTTTTGTGAACATATTAATACAATCTCAATGTGTCTAGGCACCCTTAATAGTTCATAAAAACCACTTTGAGACTGGTTTCCGTAACTGGTGAGCCAGTAACGTGTTTGAAGGTTTAAGTTTCTTAGTCTATTTGAAAAGAAGGGACTGCGGTCTTTCCAGCGATATGTAGTAGTTATATTGATAAATTGCAATATATGTCCGTTTATAACTCGACATCGAATTTTTTTTTTTAGTTTTATACCATCACCCTTAGGGTCTGTCTGTCTGTCTGTCTGTCTGTCTGTCTGTCTGTCTGTCTGTCTGTCTGTCTGTCTGTCTGTCTGTCTGTCTGTCTGTCTGTCTGTCTGTTTGTCTGTCTGTCTGTCTGTCTGTCTGTCTGTCCGGCTGGTTCGCACGATAAGAAAGGCGCAACCAAATTTTTTGAAATTTTGCACGAGTTATTATTTTCTCAAAACTACTTACGGTATTGCAAATGGGCTACGTGGCCCCGCCCCTTCTGGTACCTCTCATACAAATACATCATTCCGCCCACTTTAGAAATCGAGTAATAACATCAATACACCCCACGGGATCATCCCCAAATTCTGTTTTTAGTAAAGCTATAACAGGCTAAAGTTTTGGAAAAAATTTTGAAAGCCTAGCCACGCCCCTTCTGGTACCTCCCATACAAACCTACCTTTCCGCCCATTATGGAGATGGAGAAATAATATCAATAAATCAAACGTGATCGTACCCAAATTCTATTTTTAGTAAAGCAATAACGGGATAAAGTTTTGGAGAAAAAAATTGGAAGTCTTTCCACGCCCCATCTGGTACCTCCCATACACATCTGGTACCGCCCACTTAAGAAATCGATTAATATTATTAAAATAACGCGATCGTGCCCGAATTCTGTATTTGGTAAAGTTCAAGCAGGATAAAGTTTTGGAGAAAAAATCTGGAAGTCTAGACACGCCCTTCTGGTACCTCCCATACAAATGTACCACTCCGCCCACTTTAGAAATAGGGTAATAATATCAATACACTAGACACGATCGTGCCCAAATTCGGTATTTTGTTATGCTATAACAGGACAAAGTTTTGGAGAAAAAATTGGAAGTCTAGCGACGCCCCTTATGGTACCTCCCACACAAATGTACCTTTCCGCCCACTTTAGGGATGTACTAATAATATCAGTACACCCAAGGCAATCGTGCCCAAATTCTGTAATTAGTAAAGCTATAACAGGATAAAGTAATGGATAATAAATCTGGAAGCCTAACCACACCCCTTATCGTACCTCCCATACAAATGTACCACTCCGCCCACTTTAATAATCGAGTAATAATATCAATATAATAGAAAATTATTTGTTTTACTGAGGGTAAGGGTAAATGTAAGTTGGGTTGCCCGACTGAAACTTTCTAACTGGTTTTAATTACAAATCGGTTAATTTCAATATGTCAAGACTTAAACAATATCTTATATTGGGTGATGGTATTTATCAGTCAGTTTAACTGACTGAAATTTCTGTACTGGTTTTGAAAATCTTTTGGGGTCCATAAAAAAAAATTGGATACGAATCTCGCTAAACTGAGTGTAGGGTTTTATTACCTTCGATCGTATAATCGAACCTATACTGTCAAGGTCTTGTTTTTTCATTGTTGCACTGTGTTATGTGCTGTTATATAATACATTTTAAGTTTTAAAAATATAATAGATTAATATGGAAATAAATAAATTAAAGAACTCATGAATACATAGCATCAAAATAAAATATAATAATTTTATTTATTTTATTTTACAAATAAAATTATTCTAAGAATTTTTGTGTAAAAATAAAATTTTTAGCAATATTTTCTTCACTTTAACGACTTTTTTTCTTCTTATATTCTTTCTGACTCAGAAAACACCCTATTCACTTGCAGCCGAACTGCATGGGATAAATGTTTTAAATTTAGTTATGACTTTTGGTTCACACATTTCTTCTGAGCAAATTTTACAAAGTTTTTCGTACCATAAAACGTATTTGCTTATTGTTGGACTTTGAGCAATCTTTGAAAGGATTTGAAAAAGTTAAAATCTATTAAAGCTATCTTAATAGATTAAAAAAAATATTTTCCATTTATTTGGGTATCTGAATTGAGATTCCTATAGTCATTAATATCATGATTTCAAATATGTTATCAGACTTTTTTCATCAGGTTTTTAGTTTTTTAAATTTTTAGTAATTTAAATTTTTTTTAAAGACAATAACGGATACTTGAAGAGTTTAAAACATGTAAAATAAGAAGAACAAATATGTATTTTCTATTAATTAATAATGTTATTTCTTTATTTTATGCAAAATATCCTTGCAGTCTTCTAAAATATACAAGCAGCAGTCAGCGAGCATAGTAGGCATTTATTTTACTTCGTAACTCGTTTCTAAAGTTAGAAAACCTTTGTGGGACCTTTCACTATATTTACCGGCTATGTCGCTGCAGCATTCATGGAAAATATTATTACGAGATAAAGTCAAGATATTGGGGGTGTTATTAAACTTTGGTATATAGGGTCATGTTGTACTCGACCAGACCAACAACATGCACTAGGTCACTCCTCAAGTTCCAAATGACTGTCACATAGTGTTATTATATATATTATTTTTATTATACAAATATTATTAAACATTATATATTGTAATTTTATTATAATAAATTATTATATTTTATTATATATTATTTTATATTATAAATTTACAAAGAATAAAGTCACGATTTCCTAAAACATTCACACAAAAATTTTAATCTTTATCAATGTAATGACAAATGCAAATAACCAGTTCTGTGTTAAGCGCCTTTTTTTTTGCTTTGCGTGATTAGCGTGAGTAGCGTGATTCACGCAAAGTATGCACTCACGCACGCTCATGCACGAAGATATTTTTGATGCTCACGTTCATGCACGCTCACGTGAGCAAATTTCCAATTTACTCACATTCACGCGTGAATCACGCTAATTACGTTCACGCCAATCACGTGCCGAGTGCCCATCTCTACATTTTACCCCTCCAGGAAGCATTCCGGGGCAGTTGCGAGGCCTGTTGTGGAATATCTCCTTTCCCTATTTGTTGTCTCATGAATTATTTTTCCCAACCACACAATATTAAAGGGTGAGCCGTGTCGAACTCAAAAACTCGGGCACTATACCAATCCTATATCATATTAAATTCTCGTTAAAAACTGTTAAAAAACTTGGGCAATATTTCTAAGAATTCATCATAGACTAAGATTTTGCTAACCGCTTGATGAATTTTAATTATTTCATGCAAATTGACCCATTCTAATGTATACACTTGATAAGTATGACAGCTAGTTTTAAAGTTATCCATAAAAAAGCCCATACAGATTAATAGTAGTGTATAAAAAGTGTATCAACTTTCCTCGCCATAACTTCTAAGACTCAAATGTTTCGATATTATCTTTACAAAACATAAATAAAACTTCTATCTTTTCATTATCTCTCCATATCAAGTTATTTAACTTTCGCTTTGAACCAATGGAATGCTCCATCTTATCACTACTGATGCACTCCTACATTGCCTTTTATTAACATCAATTTTATTTATAAACATCAAGTATCATCCATCCAATCGATATAATCAGCTGTGGAGAGCGTATAACAAAGTGTGAAATGATTTTAATAAATTTTGATTCGTTGAAATTTCATAATTAACAGTCCATTAACTTCTTCGAAATAGAATGAAAATGAAAGTGCGAAAGTGTTGTTAATTTCGAGGCTTACTGACGCGGACGCTGTTTTTTATTATTATTATTATATTTGCCGTTTCCTCTGCTCTGTTGCGTATAGACGCTTAAGGAAATTTCAAATAGTAAAACTGAAACAAATAAAAATAAATTTAATGTTTATATTTTGTAACTAGAGGGTATTGTAATGCAATAGATTACGGGTGAATGATTAGCTGATAAACGGGAACACAAAATACTTTGTGTGAGACACAATTCAGTGTGCACCTTCTCTTTCCATCGACGTTTTTTTTTATTGAGAGCTTAACTTTAAGTTCATGTTCATGACAAGAAACTTATAAAAATCATAGTAATGAATAGAAATTATTCACAGAAATTGTTCAAGTGTTGCCAAGAGATTGGGTGGAGGCGAAACACTTGTTTTCATCGTCATTGTTGCATATGGAATGCACAATTTACAGTGCAGTGTATATTAGGAAGTAAACTGTGTGGTAGGCAAATTTGTTATCATGGATATAATCAAAATTATTTACGGAAACGGATTTAAAACATGCAGAAAATTATACGGTAGTAGTAGTGGCCAAATTATGTGATAATTTTGAGAGGTGCTCTTGAAGTTATTAATTATCGAAACATATAATTTTTCGAATAGTTTTAGTGATAACTTTATTATAATTACATAATTTTTTGTAAAGCCGATAAACTTTATGGTTATGAGTTTTTGTTCAAAATATTAATGAGAATTTCCTTTTTTAAATGGTGTCCAACAAGAACGCAATTTTTAAATCTGGCAACATTCGAAGTATCATTGTTTGACATTTGAACAATTGTTATTGTTTGCTAGTAGAAGGTACGAGGTTAGTAAAAATGGAGCGCTACACGAATGAACAACGCATTCTCATTGTGAAATTGTTTTACCAAAATGGTAAAAGTTTGGCGGCTACAGTTCGCAAATTGCGATCAATTTGGGGTCACAATAATGCTCCAAAAGAGTCAACTGTAAAGAGATTAATGGATAAATTTGTCGAAACTGGGTCTGTTAGTGATGTGAAGACAATAACGCGCCATCGACCAGGTCGATCGACCGAAAATGTCGCAGCTGTACGTGATGATGGCGCTCAAATCCACTATGCAGGGAATTTTGACGAAAGATTTGCATCTTCATGCATACAAAGTTCAATTGACTCAGGAACTGAAGCCAGCTGACCATGGACAACGAAGGGAGTTCGTTAATTGGGTATTGGAGAGACAACATGAAAATGCTGATTTTGCCGCTAAAATCATCTTCAGTGACGAGGCCCATTTCCATCTTCATGGCTTCGTCAATAGGCAGAATTGTCGCATTTGGGGTGAGGAAAATCCTCGAGTGATTCACGAGAAGCAAATGCATCCTTAACGTGTCACTGTGTGGTGTGGTTTTTGGGCTGGAGGAATCATTGGACCTTTTTTTATGAAAATGAGGCAGGTCAAGCGCAAACAATCAATGGTGTTGGGTATCGTGAAATGATAACCAGTTTTTTCTTGCCTCAAATTGAAGAAATGAATGTGGCGGGCATGTGGTTCCAACAAGACGGTGCCACACGTCATACAGCCAGAGATACAATTTAATACCTGCATCAGTCATTTCCCGGTCTGTTATTTCGCGTTTTGGAGATCAGAATTGGCCGCCTAGATCGTGCGATTTAACACCATTAGATTTTTTTCTTTGAGGTTTTTTGAAGTCGATGGTTTACGCGAATAAGCCGACGGCGACTCAAGCCTTAAAAGAGGAAATTGGACGCTGCAATAATGAAATACCGCAGCATTTTTGCGAAACGGTCATTGAAAATTTCATTAAAAGATCGCGTGCATGCCAGCAAAGCCGCGGCGGCCATCTGTTCCATACATAACCTCATTCTGTCTACTTTACGATATAATAAAGTTTCACGATTTTTTTTAAAACATCTGTGTTTTATTTAAAATTTAAAAAATGCGCTCTTGTTGGGATACCCTTTATATAGTGCCGCGGTCGATCCTTAGCTGCGCTTTTATATTACAATGCCAACATCTGTAAAACACCATGCGTAGAAAGCTAAGCCAGATGATATGATTTACCAAATTGGTACAACTCCTGCTACAACTGTTGTTTGCATCTTTTCAACCTTAAACTTATTTCCTTTCTAGGTCATTTTATTGGCATTGATTAAAGAAAGAAGAAATTGTAGTTGAACCCAATATAACTTTCTGCGCTAATACTAATAACATGTAAGCCAGCATTTCTAACCGTAATCCACCTTATCTAATACGAAATACTAATAGTAATCCAAATACAATTCATTCATTCATTCACAGCTATTGTATATGCCATTCAATGAAAGTTTGTATATACAAAGCATTGCATGTTCATATCCATAGTCATGCAATCGTATACAGATATTAATTTAAATATAATATTATACTTCCTCTAGAGATCTCAACATCTTCTTTTTTAGCTATTTATAATATTTATGCACATCTGATTAATCAGTTAATCTTACGAGTAAAACATCGCAATTCCATTATGCCAACTAGTCATTGTTTACCGTTTGTAAAAAAAAAACAATATGCCTTCATACATATTTTTTAATTTATTTTCATACTGCACTAGTTTGCGTGATGTTTTACTCTCTCATACTCACAATCAATGAAACTGAAGAAAAAGAAAAACCAATGGAAATCAGAATAATGCCAATCAACTGGAAATTTGCCACTACAGTCACAAAAGGCAACCAGCCATGCTTGCAAGCAAAAACAAAAAAAAAACAAGAAAAACTGAAAATAAACACGAAAAGTCTCAACCTGTTGCGGAATTGTTAGAATTTTACCTAAAAGAATTATGCGAAATGAAGCTAAAAACAACAGAAAACATTGAAACTGAGTAAACATAAAAAAATAACTGAAATTGAGACTTTTTACTCAAAACATGTTAATGCTGATGAGTGAAGGTTATCCAACTGCAGCTGTATGGGTAGTGGCGGTATTACTGCTCAATATTCAATACTCTTTAGAGTTAATAATTGACTCAAGAAGAGACAGAGATATGGAGGAATTAACTAAAACTTATGTGATGATATTAGTATTTGCTTAAATTATATGATATACCATCAATGTCGTTTTTGACAATTTGTTTTATTAGTTTCCTTTTCCTGATTTTGATTAAAAAATCTTAAAGCGGTAAATACAAAAATAATGAAAAAAATCAAATAAATTAACCAAAAAAAAAAACAACATTTATTTAGAAACATATTTACTTTGAGATGATGAGCTTCACATTTTAATATTTATAGAGTTGCAATATATATTAAAGAATATTTGAAACCTTAGGTTTATATCAAAAAGTATATCAACGAGTATATCTTGGGACCGGCCGTGGCATAGTGGTTAGAACACGCGACTACCATGCGGGAGATCGCAGGTTCAAACCTGGCTCCAGTCACCATTAAAGGAAAAAAAATAAATAAAATGTTCTTTCATTGTCGGCTCCCCTCGAATGTTGTTGACAGCAACTTCGCAGTATTAAGCGTCGATTCAATCGTCGTGTCTAGTAAGAGCTTCTCAAACAGTGACGTTCGCATTCGTCGATAAACAAGTAGGTGCCGTTAGTTGTGAATCTAAAAATAGAAAGCGTGTTAATTCACAACAACGCGAGAAGCTATCCCATACCCCATTTATGGGGTGCAAAGGGAAATTAAGTAAGTAAGTTATATCTTGGAAATCGGCAAAACATAGCCCATGGGCGAGAAAGTCACTCATGAATTCGATCAGACATTGGAGGACAACAATAAAATTAATTCAGTCCCGAATGTATGATTGCAATATGTAATATGTAAATGCACGTTGTGACGCGATATAGATATGAAGTCTCTATTTCTGCCTTTGTTTTGTTGGCAGTCAATCTTTCGTTCACTACAATGTGAGAGCGAAGTGACCAACTCAACAATACAAATACATATCATTGTTGTATTCAGCTGCCGAGCACTGTTCTAAATGAACAATCTTTATTGTTTTTTTAAACATAGACCAGAAATTTGATTTACCCCTACAAAAGTAGTCCAAAGGTGTCAAATCACACGAACGTTAAGCGCCATTTTGCTGGTCGCATTTCTTGAGATAATTTAATCACCAAACGTTTGACTAAACAAAACCAACACACGCGCTGTAGGGCATGTTGCGCCCACTTGTTGGAAATATTGCTACTCCAAATGATTTGCAATGACATACTTAAGTACTTACTTAAAAAGGTGGCAAATTATACCTTAAGAATGTGGTTCATAAATTAGAGGCCAGAAGTAGGCCCACACTCTTCGGTTTTCTCTTGCTCAGCGTCGTCCTTCAGGTTCGCCTTTAAACACCTTTTTCGCTACAGCATTTACATCCATCCTGGCAACATGCCCCAGCCATCGTAGTCGTTGGATTCTGACTCTTTTAGCTACGTCGATGTCGTGCTTAAGCTCATGCATCTCATGGTTCATCCGAAGGCGAAACTCGCTGTTGACACAAATAGATCCATATTTTTTTCGGAGTACCATCCTCTTGAATACTCCAGGTGTTGTAAGTCCGTTGTCGTAAGCTCCCGCGATTCGGCAGCATACAATAGAACGGGAATAAAATTAACACCTAGTATAGCTGTTTCTTATTATCCCGAGATAAGGTGGTGCTACTAAAGTCCGTAATAACATCCATTGGCGTGCACTATTCTCCGCTTGTTTTCTTGGCTGATACTATATATGATACTGATACTAAATTCATCTACTACCTCAAAACAATAATTGTCAACGTTTACGGTGCGTTCCCATCGAGAGAACTCTTTGTTTGTCGAAATCATTATTTTTGTATTGTCCTCGTTGATCGCTAAGCCCATTTTTGCTCACTCCTTTCTGAGAAAACTGTAGTAACATCCCGCAGATTTAGGCCAATGATGTCTATGTTATCGGCATAAGCTAGTGGCATGTGGCTCTTGTGGAATATGGAGCCAGACATTTTGACATCAGCCTTTCTCACCACCTTCTCCATAACTTTATTTTTTGATTTGCAAAGTATACCGAAAACAGAATCAGAATACATTTTAATTTTTTATTTTGATATTAAAAATAGACGTGGTATCTTTTATATGGGGTGACCAGAGATCTGTAGCAGCTTTGGAATTTTGTGTATGTTACTTTTTAACTTCTTCTAAAATGGCGTGAAAACACATTTGTCTTTTTGGCTCTGTTACACCAAGTTTAACCTGGTCCATCTAATGAAGTTTGGTCACTCCCTCCTGCTACGACCATCGAGTCTATTGCAGTGCCCATACCAAATCGCTCTTCTCTAAAAGTGGAATGTATGCTCTCTAGGTGTTAAGCGAATGTTTTGTTTTCAACCTCCCTTGTTATACAAATTACAATAACAAAATATACGCAAAATACTTCTTCTTCTTACTCATTTTTGCCCATTCTTCTTAATTGGGAGCAGAATTTTATCTATCAGTAGCCGCACGTAGAAAAAAATTCCAAGCGCTTCGGTCTTATGTACTCTGTAGATAGTTCGCCACAACAAGCTTAGTTAACAGCTGTTTCACCTGGTCCATCCACCGGAGATTTAGTCGCCCCAACCTGCGCCGCCCATCAAGTTTATAGCCGAACACTTTTCGAGACGGAGCGTTTTCGTCCATTCGTACAACGTGTCCAGGCCAGCGCATTCGGTGTATTTGAATGCGCTTGACTAAGTCAATATCGTTGCACAGCTCATACAGCTCAAGATTCATTCGACGACGGTACTCACCTTTAACGATGATGGGTCCAAATATTTTGCGTAGTATTTTTCTCTCGAAGACTCCCAGAATAGATTGAAACGCTTGTGTCATTACCCAGGATTCTGCGCTGTAGAGCAACACATGTAGGATATAAGTCTGTTAGAGTTGAATTTTTGTTCTTCGAGAGAGCGCTTTGTCATTAATGTGCTTGATTATCGCAAAGTAGCAGCGGTTTGCGATCAATACTTTTCTTTTGATTTCCAGGCTGTCATTATGATTTTTATTCATGGTGGAGCCACGGTAGACTTCATAGTTATAGATTTCAACGTTCACGTAGCGTCCCAGACGATTGGACATTGTGATCGGTGAAACAAATAACTTGGTTTTGTCCTCATTTATCTCCAGACCCACTTCTGCCGACTGCTTTTCGATGCTCGAAAAAGCCGCAGTAACATCCCACAATGACATCTATATCATCAGCATACCATTCATTTTTACTGCAGCCTCCGCATGATCATCTCCATTGTGATGTTAAAGATATCGCACGACAGATTCGCCTTGTCGAAAGCCTCGCTAGGTAGAAAATGGCTCTGTTAGATTTGGGCCTATTTTCACGAAAGACTTCGTGTCAGTCAGTGTCGTCCCGCAAAGTCGTATATAGTCGCGAGGATACCAATCTCTGCCATAGCATCAAACAATTTCCAGCGTATCTGACTGTCGAATGCAGCTTTGTAGTCGATAAACAGATGGTAGGTGTCGATCTGCTTTTCTTAGGTCTTCTTCAGGATTTGTCGTAGCGTAAATATCTGGTCAGTCATGGATTTACCAGGTCTAAGGCCACACTGACAAGATCCAATCAGGTTCGCCAGAATGGACTTTAGTCATTCACATAACTCACTACACAGGACCTTGTATGCGATGGGTAAAAGGCTTATCCCGCTATAGTTGGTACACACACCTGGATCGCCTTTCTTAAGTACAGGACATAGAACACTCAGACTCCAATCATCGGGCATGCATTCCTTGAGCCAAACGTAGTTTATGATGGTGCATGCAAGTTGCCAGCTTACCGCCGACCGTAGTCCATCGCCTCCGCAGCTTTTAGTATTCCTTCCGTATTTGCAGCACACTCTGCTTGTCCATGATCAGACTTCCAATTATGTCAGTACAGGTGGGAACCTCTGTTTCTAACCTAGTTACTTTTCGGCTTCACCTCTATTCCTGTACTTTTAGATACCCCTCGCTCTCTCTCTTCTCCTCCATAGATGTTTTTTCAGTTTTCTCTTCTCTTACTTCTACTGGCTGTAACGTTAGCAAGTACGGTCATTGCGACTATGATCATAGAATACTCAATATACTGCCATTGTAAGTCAGGAACATTGGAATTAGTAGGGTTATTTTTGTGATTAAGAGAGTTAGATGAATAGACATTAGCTGTCTCGGTGGTATGCAGCCTTGCAATGTCTAGCTTCCTTTACGTTTTAGATACGAGCGACTTTTGTACTGCATAAACCTCTGTGTACTTTTGCTGTTTAGCAATATTTGCCACACATATTACACGTAAGTCCACAAAGTTCGAGACATGCCTACCATCGATTATTATTATATTTGGTTTCTTGACCTCTGATTAGAGGATATTTAGTTTGTCATGTACATATCTTTGTATGCATGTGTGCATGTGGACCGGCCGTGGCATAGTGGTTAGAATACGCGACTACCATGCGGGAGATCGCAGGTTCAACTCCTGGCTCCAGTAATCTTAAAAAAAAACAAAAAAAACTAATTTCTTTCATCGTCGGGTCCCCTCGAATGTTGTCGACAGCAACTTATTAGTGTCGAGTCAATCGGCATGTCTAGTAAGAGCTTCTCAAACAGTGACTTTCGCATTCATCGATAACGAGTAGGTGCCGTTAGTTGTGAATCTAAAAATAGAAAGCGTGTTAGTTCACAACAAAGCGAGAAGCTATCCCATACCTCATTCATGGGGTGTAAAGGGAAATTAAGTTAAGTTATTGCATGTGTTGATGTGGTAACTAAACTGCTGAAGCAAGTGCATCTTCCCTTTCCGTTAAAGTAAAAAAATCTGGCAGAACAATTTGAATGTCAAGGTCAGGGCAGCTGCCATATATTTCTTCCAGTTACACACCAAATGAGTCTTTTGTATTCTTTTCTTTGGCTTCACAATTCAGCGTGAGGTAAACATATAGAGAGTGAGTCTAAGTTTAGCCCTCACTGAGATCGGTCGTATTGCGGGAGCACAACAACTCTCATCGGTTATTCTCGGAGTTCTATTTATCAGTTCTTGCTCTTAACTTCCATACTTAATTTTTTGTTCAACAAATTTTGTATAACTTCTCATAAGTGAAATTTATAAAAGAAGCTGTAATAAAATCGTGTAAAGTTTGCCATATTATTGGAAAAAATGAATAAACCTCCTGATTTGAGGGGCATCACAGAGATGTATGATAAAACTTTAGAACTTAAAAACAGTACACCAGGTCCAAAGTACCTGATTATGCAAAAGAAAAATGAAGGTGACTTGTTAAAAGTATCACCTTTTCTCCTAAAAAAAGTGATAGACTATACTTGCAATGGTGAAGTAGAAATATGCAAGAAGATACGCAATGGTAGTGTTTTAATTAAAACAAAAAATGAAGTGCAGGCCAGAAAACTGGTACAACTGAAAAAACTTTCTCCTACAATCGACGTTGAAGTTACTGAACACAACTTTTTAAATAACTCAAAAGGTGTCATATATTCATCAGATTTAATAGGAACTGCAGTGGAAGATATAGTGGAAGGTTTCCGAAAATATAATGTTGCAGAAGCCAGAAAAATCACAAAAACAGTCGATTCAAATACACGTGAAACTGGACTTATTATTCTAACATTTACAACAGCTGAACCTCCGGAGAATATATATGCTGGTTATGAAAATCTTACAGTGAAACCATTCATTCCAAACCCTCTACGTTGCTTCAATTGCTTCATGTTTGGTCATCCCACAAAATATTGCAAAAATATCAAAACATGTGGAAACTGTAATAATCCATTTCATCTTGACCTTGAGAAAAATGAGAAATGTGAATTTGATATGCTCTGCGTAAACTGTGACAAAAACAATATTGAGAACAAACATCATAGTTCATTTGATAGAAACTGCCCTATATTTTTGAGAGAAAAAGAAATACAGGCAATTAAAACGGTACAAAAAGTAGACACCAAAACGGCAAAACAAATTCTCCAAAATCGGCTGCAATATAGTTCTGTATTTGCTCCCACAGTAACAATGACAAATCGCAGAGAACCAAGCTCTTCTACCAAAACTACTACTGTAAACAACAACAACAAACTTATCTCATCAACCAGTCTTCCCAACAACTCTACTCAATTTCAAAACAAAACATCACATACAGAAAATAGCACTGGTAGCAACAGCAGCAGAGCCAAAACAATTGCTAAATCTCAAACTAGCAACAACAACAACAACAACCCTACAACATTAAGCTTCTCTCATGGCGAAAATATTATACCAACCACAAACTCTCAGCTTTTAACTCCAACCAACTCTCCATCAGTGAGCAAATCTTCCCCGGAGAAATCTACAACAAATAAAAAGATCCAAATTCTCCCCCGAAAAACGTCCAAACGATTACGAAGACAACTTAAGAATTCACCTAATTCGAAGAGAAACATAAAGCATAACACTGAGGTCCAAATGGACTCCGTCTCTTCTGACTCTTCTGTAAACGAAGCACATATACTATAATTTATTTTTAAGTAATATTAGTACATAAGTTAGTTAATATTTTATTAATATTTTAATTCTCTTATTTTCTCTCATAATGCCTCTTAAAATAATTCAATGGAACATGAACGGATACATAAATAATTATAATGAGCTACTTTTAATTATCAAATCTCATCAACCTCACATAATTGCTTTACAGGAAACTCACCTTAAATCATTTGATAAACCCATTGTACCTATTAACTATGTTATGTATAATGTAAATGGTTCGGATAGCTCTTATGGTGGAGCTGCCTTGATAATAAGCAACAGTATTGAACATAAAATAGATATACCTAATTCTACATTTGATTTAATTATCGCAAGAGTTAAATCTAAGAGAACATTCTCAATTGCATCGACATACATTTCACCTAATAATGACTTTAACTCCAATCAACTACGTAACTCTTTTATGAACATTGACACACCTTGCATCATCACAGGTGATTTTAATGGCTGGAATAGATTATGGGGATCTCCCTCAGGCAATAAAAGGGGTTTCATATTGGCTAAGTTCGTAAATGAATCTAATTGTATAATATTGAATGATGGATCTCCGACTCATTTTTCTACACATGGTACCTTTTCTCATGTGGACATTACTTGTTGTTCTCCCGAACTATCCATAGGTTCTGAATGGATTGTCTTTGATAACTTACATGGAAGTGATCATTATCCAATATCTACTACTTTATTCCCTGAGAAATATGCGGAACATTCTAGTGCTAAACCGAAATATAATACTGATAAAGCTGATTGGGATAAATATCAAACACGATTAATTCACTTTAATGCACATCGTCCAGTTAGTTATGACGTAAACAAGGAATCGGCGAACATTAATAAAATTATTCATCAGGCAGCTAATGATTCTATACCACAAATGGGAATAGCAAAATCTCTTTATACTGTTCCTTGGTGGAATCGTGAATTACAGATACTGAAAAGGGATCGAAATGCTAAGTGGAATACTTTTAAAAGGAACATGACAACAGATAATTTAATAGAATACAAGAAGGCAAACGCAAAATTTAGAAGAAAGTTAAAATTATCTAAACAATCGAGTATGCAGAAATTCACTAGTGAGATTAGCCCACAAACTTCAACTGAAATTGTTTGGTCAAAAATTAGGAGATTTTGCGGACTTGGTACTAAACAGGGTATACATTGTATAGAGGACCAACTGAGTGGAAAACGTATAACGGATAAGGTTCAGATCGCAGATGCATTTGGAAGGTACTGGTCTGGAGAGTCTCATGATTCTAATTTTCCTTCTACTTTTATTGAGCTGAAAAATCTGACGACAACATCGATTGACTATACACCAACTCCATCAGCGAAATTAATTGAGGAACCTATTACTATGATGGAACTCGACACAGTGCTAAGGTCACTTAAGGGGAAAACGCCAGGTGAGGACAGAATTAATTATACTATGATCGCAAAAATGCCAACGACCCTTAAGGAAAGGCTTTTGAATCTTTATGAGAATATACTAAATAGCAACATCCCCCAATCCTATAAACGTAGTATAGTTGTGCCAGTTGTGAAACCCAAATCTGATAGAACATTGTTAAAGTCATATCGCCCCATTTCTCTTAACCCCTGTTGCTCCAAAATATTGGACAAGATAGTATCCAACAGACTCAAATGGTTTACCGATACGAATAAATTGTTATGCAGTCACCAGATTGCTTTCTGTAAAGGCAAGTCTGTATCTGATAATCTATTATATGTAGATAATCTTATTACAGACTCTTTATCAAGACGAAGCCATGTTTCACTTATATCATTGGACTTTGCTAAGGCATTTGACAGAATAGGCGTACACGCTATTATTGACCAGCTAAAGTTTTGGAAACTTGGCAATAGGATTATTAATTATGTATATAATTTTATGAGAAACAGACAGATGAAAGTAAGAGTGGGATGCTGCAATTCTGAGTATTACCCTACATTCAATGGCATTCCTCAAGGCTCTCCAATTTCGGTTATGTTATTTTTGATAGCATATAATAGTTTAAACTTTAGATTGAAAGGCCTCAGGAATTTGAAATTTTGTGCTTACGCGGATGATTTTCTTGTTGTAAAACAATTTTCTAGGAACACTTATCATTATGATATAGATCCTCTAGTTGACACGATACATGGTTGGTGTGATTACTCTGGTGCTGTTTTATCTGTCACAAAATGTAAACATCTTCATGTTTGTAGAAGGCGCGACTGCAGATTCTCTTTAAATTCTGGGAAAAATAATAATATAGAAACAACGAATTCGCAAAAAATACTAGGAGTAGTTTTTAACAGTAGATATAATTGGAAAGCACACATTGAATATCTGTCAGTATCACTTTCTAAGAGACTTGATGTTATCAAGTGTCTTAGCTCTTCAAAATTCCGGACCAACATTTGTACCCTTATTTCAGTGGTTAAGGCACTGATAATAAGTAAAATTGACTATGGTTTGTTTTTATATGGGAATAGTTCTGGGAATATATTGAGTAAAATCCGTTCCATCTATAATACTGCTATTCGATCATCCTTAGGTGCATTTCGCACTACACCTATAAGTAATCTACTTTTTGAATCAAATTTACCGAATATTGCAAATTTGAAGGAATATGCGTCTAATAGATTACAAATTGGGGCAACATTCAATACGGATACACCTAATTTTAGATTAGCACGTCAATCTCTTAAGAGGAAAAGGAGAAAGAGAATTCAATCGGTGAACGGTACGGTTATGGGAAAACTTGGAACTTTTAATTTACCTATTAACCCTCCCAAAATACCCTTATCTAAAATTCCACCTTGGAAAGTAAAAGGTTACATCATAGACGATTTAAGTGCATGGGATAGAAAGTTTACGCCCACAATTGTGTATCGAAAAATGTTTCAGGAAATTAGGAACAAATATAAAGATTATAACTTTGTTTATACTGATGGTTCGAAAAATGATAGTGTGACGTCTTTTTGTATAACTACTAAAGATACGGTCCTATTAACTGGAATTTTGCCAGAAAGTTTATCGACCATATTTTCAGCTGAGATCATTGCTATTTACTTAGCCGTGCGGAACATTTATGCGCTAAAACAGAAATCCATTATCTGCACAGACTCACTGTCCTCTATCAGAGCTATTGAGAACTATGAGAATAACTCCTTTTACCCAAAATATATCCGAAATGTACTTCTGACTTCTCGTCATTATATCAGATTAATGTGGGTTCCGGGGCACTCGGGAATTTTGGGAAACGAATTTGCAGATAGAACAGCTAAATTAAGCTTGAAATCACCACAGATTACCCAATACAATTACAATTCACATGATTGGAAAACCCTTTTTAGACAACAATATGTCCAACACTTACAGGACGAATTTCAGTATACCTCCGATTGGTATAGGAAAGTTAACAAGGACAAATTCACAATGAACAATTACTTAAAACAAAACGTATTTAATGAAATGAATAAATTACACATTACCAAAATTGTACGACTTAGACTTGGACATACCAAACTAACACACAGCTTCTACATGGACAAATCTTTGTCATCGATATGTTCATTCTGTAATCAAGAGCAGCTTACTATAGAGCATATTTTGAATAATTGCCTTAATTTTCAGAGCAAAAGGTATGAGATTTTTAAAAACGTAAAACCTTCAGAGCTACTTACTTCCCTTGATCAGTTAAACATTGATAAATTAATAAAATTTCTAACGGAAACGAAATTATTGTTAATGCTATAGAATATAAAATGTACATAATACTTTTTTTAATGTATATAATGCTTTAATATATAACATATATTCATCGTTCATGTTCCTTTTTGGCTTAGGACCATAGTTGTCATAGCCTCTATTATTATAAGTTAGCATATAATTTTTTATTGTTTGCTAATTTCTGTAAATAAAATAAATAAAAAAATAAATAAATAAAAACATATAGAGACTATTTGGTAGAGACTTTTTGGTCACCACATCTCGAGATCTCCCACGAACTATGAATCCACATTCAATTTCCGGACTTGCATCTGCTATATGGCGCTAATATCAGTCTTATATTTGATGAGGACATTCGTCACATAGATAGAGGCAGGTGCATAAACTTAAATCATGATAATTATAACGTTCGTGTAGAAAATTTCAAATTTTTTAATAATGGGTAGACAGCTTAAAAAAAAAAATTGGCGTAACTGAATTCTTAGGCGTGGCACTTCCCATACACAGGAGTGATACTACAGTGAGATGTTCGTGTATGTTCGTGATCGCTAAAGTCAAAAACTACTGCACCGATTTTGACCAAATTTTGTATGCATGCTCTATGGTGAGTAGTGTTTCTGTGCCACTAATGTGAGTATTTGTTGAAAAAAAATGGGTATAATCGGAATGGTGGGCGTGGCACCTAATTTTTATGAGTAGAAATTCAGAAATATTTATGAATAGGTTCCTGTATTAAATGTATATAGTCAAGCAGAGAATGAGCGTGGTAGAAATTTTTATTTTTGTATTTCAAACATAACGCCTAAATTTACTAAGCCATCTTCAGCCGACCCAAAACCAAACACAAGTAATAATATTAAATACTTCACAAACGTTCCAATGAGTTTTACACAATTTTTCCCACTCTTCTTAACTTCTCTTAAGAGTTAAACTACACTCAAAGAGTACCAATTTATGACCACACTACATTTTCAAGTTTAAACTTCCACTCAAGTTGCCTGCACAGTCATGGCTAAGATACCGCCAAGAAGACCCATTTGTTGCCATTGAAAACTTTAGTTAGCGGTGAGAGTTTGTCTTGACATGACGTGAGTTTTTCTACGAACGGTTAAAGAAACACACACACAAGCGCCGTAAAAGAAAGACGGAAAGAAAGAAATTTCTACAATCTCAAACGAAGGAAAAAAGCAAAAACAAAAATAACAATTAAAGAAAAAAGATGATAAATATAAAATAGAAAATTTATACATATACGGCAAAGAAGCGAAACGAAAACATAAAGAGTATTTTGTTAAAGTAAATAATTATAGGTTTCAAAAAAACCAACGAAAGAAACATCCAAATATCCAAACGACGACCACACGTAGAAATTCCACAGAAAAAAGTGAAGTTGTATATTTGTTGTTGTTGTTGTTCATTTCAAATGTGTGTGAAATGTAATTAATATTGAAATTAATAATTAAGAAACCAAAAAAAAAAATCCAACGAAAAGAAGTAAGATAACAAAAAATTAAATAAGAAAGTGAAATTTCTTGCAAAACAATTTCTTGCTGAAGCAGGAAACCAAAATCATCAGAATCATTTCGTGCAATATTGAGGATTAATACAAAACCTAAGCAGAACTGTTATTTGACACCATCACCGCCAACAAGGTAACTTTCTACACAAATTCAAAGAATTAGTGAATATTTAAACTTAAATTTCCAATTGAAAAAAATACATAGACATCCATAAACAGACCACAAAAGTATTGTTGTTATTGTAAAAGTATTTTGAATATCGAATGTCATTTCGTATATTTGTTTTTTTTTGGTTTTGTCTTAATCGGGTCACCCGTTTTGTTGGTTACGCATAAATTAATCATTTGACAAAAGCAGTAAAAGCCACTAGAGAAATAAGAAATAAAAGAACTTTACGAGAAGTAAAGAATGTGTAAAATATGAGCGTGTGTGTGCGCTCAACTCTTTTACTTTCATTGGCGGCGCGAGCTATTTGACGCTTCTCGCTTAAGTCTTTTGTTTTAGGTGTATGGCTGTATATACTGGTGTACCTTACAGTAGGCATGGAAAGTTGTGGGTATTATTCTAGACACATGCACAATAGCACAATACAATAATATAAAATATAATGCAAAAATTTATTTTAGCAAAATTATGAAAATCTGCGAAAGTTGTAGACATTGATGTCTGTGGTTGACACTATTCATCATTTTGTGGAGCTATTTGCCGGACACTCTATTATGTTGTGTTTGTAAAAGAAGAAGATTTGCTGATATTTAAACAATAAAGCTCATTCTTGGTCTGTTAACATTTAAGCTTGTTGGTTGCAAGAATTTTTTTGGATAGGATTTATCAAAAAATCTTTTGTTTTATGGTTTACATGGTATATTTTATAAAATGACAATGACACCTTAACTAATGCAAAGGAGTATGCTTTTTGTATAAAGCATTCATGCAGTCTTTTTTTTGTATAATTTGCTATATTATAATTCTTTAAAATTTTCTAACAAATATGTCGAAGAAAAGTTCAAGAGATTCATTAAAAAATTTACACAAACTTATCAAATTAAAGACTTCATTTTTCTAAGAGTTTGTTGCAATAATACTATACAATGTACACAAATTGATTGGGATAAAAATCGTAGTCTATTCTTTCATGTCAGTATAAGTATAACTAACGTGTTGAATTTGGAGAATTTGATCGAAATGTGTCCGTTAATTAAAGTGGCAAAATTATGGAACTATGACTCTCGTCCATAAAATTAACCTTTTACGGAATTAAAAAAGATCACGAGGGAACCTTTAGATACCCCATCATGTGGCAATGAATCTATACTCATTTCGTATAGATTGTTGCAAAGGTATGTTAATCCTTGTCAATTTGTTTAGTGTATTGAAATCTTTGTTATTGTTCAGCTTCGAAAGATGTACCCAAAATTGCAAATCTGATGTAACCTGCTGTAATGTTTGTTGTATTATTAGTCCATATCTGTTTTCTCTCTATTTCAGCACATTCACATATACACGTACCACATATATTAATTGTATAATATTGATCATGTAGTAGTCGTTATTAATTAATCATGCATTCATTTTATAGCCTGGTGTTAACATAATGCGAGATGAAGTTCTGCCCAGTTAGTTAACAGTTTCAATTATCATCATGACTTTCACATGTTGAATGTGAACATATTATATGAATTATGCTAGTTAAGTTTTTGATAGGTAGTATTATTAGGAGTGATAGTTTACACCACAAAAATTTCAAACTGTTACATAAAGGAAACTAATTTGTTAATATCATATTCATGGTAAAATTAGACATCCAAATTTTGGTTTGTAGTAACTTGGTTTTGACAAGGGTTTGTCAACGAAAGTATGCTAATCTTTTCTGATGACTATTCACTACTCTCCATGTATTTCTCATGATTAAATGAAAATAATGTCTTAAATTGAATGCAGTATATTGGGCCACCCACATCAGTCCACTAAAATCTAATGTGTTTTTTTTACATTTTCGTTGATATTGACTTTTTATACGAGATAGAAAAATATCCGCTGAAGTCCTAAATAGTCCTAATTTAAAGAAACCTTTGTGGTTTACTACAGGGGCGACCTTGGCTTCATAACTCGCGACTTGATTCCTGTTTCAGTAATCCACATTTCTTTCATCGGATGTTGTAGGCAGTAACTTCGCAGTAAAAGTGTAATAAAAGCTTCCTTAAACAACTAAATTTCGGAATCGTCTATAAAATATAGGTTCCGTTGTGTAAATCTAAAAAAAGCGTGTTAACTCGCAATAACAAGAGAAGCTCTCCCATACCTCATTCATGGGGTGAAGAGGGAAATAAAGTAAGGTTCTGTAGGAATCTATGACTGATTGTTAATAAGCTGATGTATCCACAAAGAGTGATTGTTTGGTACGGTTTATGGACTGGCGGCGTTATAATTCATAATTAATTATTGGTAGGTAAATTTTATGATTTGGGACATTTTGGATAGATAATAAGTAGGGCAAGAAAACTTATGTAAAATGCATATTTTTTCTGGTCATCCTAAAATGGAAAGGTTAAGCTATCTTTACGAATCATGAAACTGTCTTCTAAAATTGCATTCATTCGTTATTGCATATTTTACGAAAAAATGTGTGATATTGCATATTTAAGCGCATATTTCAGAACATTTTACAGTAAATTCATGTTTTTGCTTCTTATTTTAGCTTTTTGATAGATTAATAACCATTTTAAAAAGTTAAACCCAATAACTTTTTGTGGGACATTATTTGTTAAAAGTTGACTTATAATTTGTGACACAATATTCATCTAAATTATTACACAGTGCAACACATAAATTGGTGCCACCTTGGTACCCAGATATTTTTGAAGTATATACCGAAACTAAAAGAATCCCCAAAGGACTTGGCCCCATTACATCGAAACATTTTTTTATGGATACTCCAATATTCGGCAAAGTTGTAGATCTAAACCAGAGCAAAAAAAGCCTCAAATAGACTGACCCAAAAAAATTGCATCCAGTGCATGAAAATTGGAAAAATATGGGAACAAATTCTATTTTTTTCATGATGTTTTCACCATAAAATTACACAGAAGAAAGATTTTTTTTAAACAAGATTTCAAAACACTTTTCCTATAGATATTAACCGACTTAACACAAAAATGATTTTTAAAAAATTTTCTTAGGTTGGTGTAGAAGGTGACAAATTCACAAAAAGCCCCGCAACTGCCCAAAAGTAGTCCCTAGAGGGATAAAATGTATGACAGACCGCACTATTTTTTCCCTCCTAACATTTTTCCCAAACATACCTACCCCATATCTTGACCCCCTAAAGGTGCACCCATAACTTAACTTAATTTCCCTTTGCACCCCATGAATGAGGTATGGGATAGCTTCTCGCGTTGTTGTGAATTAACACGCTTTCTATTTTTAGATTCACAATTAACGGCACCTACTTGTTGAGAAAGCTCTTACTAGACACGACGATTGAATCGAAGCTTAATACTGAGAAGTTGCTGTCAACAACATTCGAGGGGAGCCGACAATGAAAGAAAATTTTATTTATTTTTTTTCTTTTAAGATGACTGGAGCCAGGTTTGAACCTGCGATCTCCCGCATGGTAGTCGCGTGTTGTAACCACTATGCCACGGCCGGTCCCGAAACGACATTACTTATTTAAAAACTTTCAAGGAAGAACTTGTTTAGAGTTTCGTTGTCTTTAACTGAAGTGGTTATATATGAAGATCGGGTAAGAGATACCCAAAATATTACCAAAATATGAAGCACACCTCCAAAAATTTAAAAAAAAAAAATTTAAAATTTTTTTTAAAAAAAAGCGCCCCTAAGAAAATTTTTTAAAAATCATTTTCGTGTTAAGGAGGTCAATATCTATGCAAAAAGTGTTTTGAAATCTTGTTTACAAAAAATTGTTGCTCTGTGTAATTTTATGTTGAAACATCATGAAAAATATAATTTTTTCCCATATTTTTGCAATTTTCATGCACTGGATGCAATTTTTTTGGGTCGGTCTATTTGAAACTTTTTTTGCTCTGGTATAGATCTACAACTTTGCCGAAGACAAAAAGAAAAAATTCCGAACGGTTTATAAAATATGGACTCCGTAAAAATGGTCCTTTTAAAAAAAACGTGTTGGGTTGAAAATATTGGAGTATATATAAAAAAATGTTTCGATGTAATGGGGCCAAGTCCTTTGGGGATTTTTTTACTTTCGGTATATACTTCAAAAATAGCTGGGTATCAAGGTGGCACCAGACAATGACCTTAGAAATGTTGCACTGTGTTATAATTTATTATTGTTAGGTCAATTTTATGATTTTGCATAGGTAATAAGTAGGGTAAGGAATCTTATGCAAATGCATATTTTTTTCTGGAAATCCTCATATGAAAACGCTTAAGTGATGTTTACGAATCATGAAATTTCCTTTAGAATGACATTCATTCGTTATTGTACATTTTAGGAAAAATGTGTGATATTGCATAGCGCATATTTTAGCAAAATTAACAGTAAGTGCATGTTTTTGCTGCTTATTTTACCTTTTTGTTTGATTAACTAGTATTTACGCAAAATTTTTACACCGATTATTTATTATTGATAGGTCAATTTTATGATTTTAAACATTTTGGATAGGAAGTAAGTAGGGCAAGCAATTTTATTAAAATGTATATTTTTTCTGGACATCCTAAAATGAAAACGTTTAAGTTATCTTTACGAATCATGAAATTTCCTTTAAAATAGCATTCATTCGTTATTGCATATTTAGCATATTTTACGAAAAATTCGTGATATTGCATACTTAAGCGCATATTTTACAGTAAATTCGTGTTTTAACTGCTTATTTCAGCTTTTATTTTTGTTTAATAACCATTTTAATATATTAAGCCCATTTACTTTTCGACGGACAATATTTGGTAAAAGTTGACTAATTATTTGTTACACAATATTTATCTGAATTAGCTTGGTAAATTAGCTCTGGTACCGCCCACTTTAGAAATCGATTAATATTATTAATACACAACACGCGATCGTGGACAAACTCTTTATTTAGTAAAGCTTTATCAGGATAAAGGTTTGGAGAACATATAAGGAAGTCTAGCCACGATTCTTCTGGTTCCCCCCATACTAATGTAACGTTCCGCCCTCCTTAGAGATGGAGTGGTATTAATTTCAATACATCAACGAGATCGTTCCCAAATTTTGTATTTAGTAAAGCTGTAACAGGATAAAGTTTTGAAAAAAAACGGAATGTCTAGCTATGCCCCTTTGGTACCCCCCATACAAATATACCATTCCGCCAATTTTAGATATCGAGTAATAACATCAATATGTCCAACGCGATCAGTACCAAATTCTATACATATTACGTGGCTATAACAAGATAAAGTTTTGGAGAAAACAACTGGAAGTCTAGCCACGCCCCCTTTGGTACCTCCCATACAATTGTACCACTACACCCACTTTAAAAATCGAATAATAATATTAACATAATAGAAATTTTAAATTTTACCCGGGTGAGGGTATATGGAAGTAAGTTTTCCCGACTGAAACTTTCTAACTAGTTCAATTACACGTTTAAGCAAAAATGTGTTTAACAATAATCC
Organism: Muscina levida; assembly: GCA_964034835.1. Classification (NCBI taxonomy): domain Eukaryota; kingdom Metazoa; phylum Arthropoda; class Insecta; order Diptera; family Muscidae; genus Muscina; species Muscina levida. Next base: position 24,728,281 of record OZ035883.1, on the reverse strand, counting down.
ACAAATTAACCTGAATTTAAATGTGATTTAACACTTGTTCTTCTTTGATTTGATTTCCAACGATTTTCATTACCATCTCGTTCGATCAATGGTTCGATAATAATAAAGCTAATTAATATTTTCTATGAAAATATCAAATTTTGAAGTTGTTCTTATTCAGATGGATACCAAAAGATTTACGTTTTATCTGAACTTCAGCCAACAATTTGTATCTAAAAACTGTATTATAAACCGCTATAATGTTATGTGTAGCCCTCATCTTATGCCCCTATATTTTAAAGCTTTCTCATAAACCAATTATTAACTGCATACTATTAAAAATTATGATTAAATAGTTTTCCATTTATTTTATATATATTACACTATATAGACACTTTGTTCCCATAGGATATGATTGACTGTTTTACAATCTTATTTCACACAGCCATTAGGGCTTTCACAAATTTGGTTAAAGAAGAAATCATTTCACATGATATTCATATAGTTGGTTAGTAGTATTAACATTTGTGTTAGTTGTTACCGAAAATCGAATGGGTAAAATTGATTTATAGTTTATAATATATTATAGTTACAATACTGTGCAAAATACTACTTTTCCTCGTTGAAATACCATGTAGCGTCTTCCGGTAGTCGTTGTTGTTCTCCTTTAAGCAACATCTTCGCCCCAAAGCTATTCTAGAGACATGTGATAAGCAAACGTTTACGCATGCGCGCACGCTGGCTCACGCGATTAAATATGATTTCGAAAGCCGATATGTTTTTTTGTTATTTATCATTTGTCTTTATTTAATTAGTTTATTCTATTCGTATGTATGTAGTATATGTTTTCAGCATATTAATTAAAATCAATGATCTTTTTCAAAAAATACTAAACGTATCCGATAAATAATCATCATTATTATTAACAAATCTTTCTTTTGTGTATACACATAAGATATAGAAATCATACATATAGAAATCGAAAAGACTAATATTGTATTTTTAAGTCTTCAGTGTTGGAAAATGATTTCAAGTTCTAATGATTTCAATCTTTTCACATTATTAGTAGGTTAGTCGGTTAGACAGCCAGAGCAACCGCACCATTTCTAATTACCGCTGACAGCCACCAAAGAGCGTTAAGCGTTTTGTGTTAACGAAATATGGTGCTTTTGCTTTTAAGAAAACTCAGACATTATTTTCTATTGCCATCTGCAATCGCTGTGTCGATGTAGTTTGTTGCCGCCGCTTCTTTGTCATTCTGCTGTCTGGCAGTGTCGTACGTTGTTACTGTTGTATCTGTAACATGTCCTCAATTTATTGAAAATTCAACATTTTTTTCCGCCAACTTGTTGCAGTTTATTTATATTGGTTTAATCAAGTTAGGAGGACTACTGTAGATTGGTAAGAAAACTTTTTGTTTAGATGTTGTAGTGAAATGAAAGCGTTGTTATTTATGTTTAGATTTGGATATTTAATTGGTTTAAGACGAGTTCTATTGAAATTGACCTATGAAGAATCAGAATCTTGTTACGGCAATAATGTTTTTCTTTTCAAGTGTAAACTTGTTTTGAGGACTGGGTGCAGAAGAAAGAAAAAGAAGTATTCTATTTGTAGCAACTTGTAATTTAGTCGATTAGTATAGAAAGTGACAAGAAGAAGCGAAGTGTGGTTGTACACTAAATTGGTTTTAGTGTGCATTTGTTTATTTGCTTCATTTGTTTCTCTTAATTACATTGATATCTAATGGATTAACATTAATTTTCCAAAGATAATGTTAATGAGAATAATGTTAAGATACTGATGATGAAATATGATCGAGTTGAAGGTAGTGCCTTATAATAGCCGTAAAACATTTTTAAATTCTTATTGAATCCAAATTTAAATTTATATTTATCACAATTACAGTCGAAGCTCGGTATAACGAATGATATATTGTCAGGCCCATTCGTTATAGCGAAAAATTCGCTATATATATATATGAAAACATGTTATCTATATATATAAAAGGCTTGGGTGACTCACTCCCCAGCCCAAACGGCTAAAGCTAGAACCGTGAAATTCAGAATGTAGGTTTCTTTTATGACGTAGGCGCGCACTAAGAAGGGATTTTTGGAAATTCGGACTGTAAGGGGGTAAAATGGGCGTGGCACCGCCCCATACAACTGGAATTTTAAAATGGCTGTATATTTTAAACCATTATAGGTAAGAAGTCGAGATTTTGTACGTATATCGGCCGTATAAGAAAAAATATTTTTTGTTTATAGAAAGTGGGCGGTGCCATGCCCCTTATTTAAAAATTGTTATACTGGCTAAATAAATCTACCGATTGTTATGAAATTTTCACTGTGAGTTACTGTCAGCAAGGCCTCTATCATATCCTACATGAAAACAAAATTAGACAAAGGGGCGTGGCACCGCCCACAGAAACATAAATTTCAATCGGTTATATCTCAATAGCCATCAGAGGTATAAGGATTACATTTGCTACAAATGTTAATGATACAAAGAGGAATACGTCTGGCTGGAAAATGGGCGGTGCCACGCCCCTTTTGAAAAAAATCGTTTTCATAATAAATGAACCGATTGCAATGAAATTTTAACTGTGTAGTACTATCCGTAGGGCCTCTACCATAGGCTACATAAAAACATAATTAGAAAAAGGGGCGTGGCACCGCCCAGACAACCCGAAATTTGTGTTAGTCATATAGCCCGAGCCATTAGGGGTATGAAGATGAGATTTGCTACATATGTTACTGATATAAGAAGGATTAGGTCTTGCTGGAAAATGGGCGGTGCCGCCCCCTTATTGAAAAATTGTTATACTGACCAATTAAACCGATTGTAATGAAATTTTCACTGTGAGGAACTGTCCGCAGGGCCTCTATCATAGGCTACATGAAAACAAAATTAGACAAAGGCGCGTGGCACCGCCCACACAAACCTACGGATCTCAATAGCCATTAGAGTTATGAAGACGAGATTTGCTACAAATGGTTCTGATACAAAGAGGAATACGTCTGGTCGGAAAATGGGCGGTGCCACGCCCCTTTGAAAAAAAATCGTTATCCCGGTGAAATAAATGGACCGATTGTAACAAAATTTTCACTGTGTAGCACTGTCAGCGGCTACATAAAAAAACATAATTAAGCTAAGGGGCGTGGCACCGCCTACACAAACCAAAATCGGTCATATTTCACAGGCCATTAAAGGTAAGAAGATAAAATTTGCATTTGATACATGACGGATAATGTATCTCTGGGAAATAGGCGGAGCCACGACCCTTCTGGATAAACTAGTTGTCAGTCATATTAATAGAATGATTGTAATAACATTTTCATTATCTATATATTTTAAATTGCTTACTGGGTGTAAATAGGAAGATGAAATTTGGGGTGGTTGTTCCCCTTTTCAAATAATAGTCAGCTAAGCATGGATTTTGGGATATTCTTACCTTTAGGGGTATCGCAGAAATTGATATGGACATGCTCGCTATCAAAGTGGATTGAAGGTTTTTGTGATATCCGATATTTCTGGGTAAAAAATCGAAAAAGAGATAAAAATTTTACTTTCGCCCAGACCAAACGGCTAATGCTATAATCATAATAATTTTTATGGGCTTTCTGCCTATGGAATTAGAACGAAGTAAGGACGGTTTTCGAAATTGTTACCTTTTAGGAGTCAAAATGCAGAAAGTGATAAACTGGTACTAAACAGCTAAAGGCATAGTCGCAAAAATTGAAGTGAATATTTTAGTTGTGCAATGTGAAATAATTTTTTGAAATTCTTGAACTATGGTCCAGACCAACTGCCTAAAGGTAAAGTTACGAAAATGTAAATAAAATTGCTGCCTATAGAATTATGTATTGCTTCATAAAAAGATTCATTGTATTCATTTGGCTCCAATTCAATTATTAAAAAAATTATTTTTTATTAATATTAATAACGAATTATTCACAATCACATCACTCAAAGTAAATTGACGTTTTTTTGTACCCTCACCTGCAGTAAAACATAAAATTGTCTAGTATATTGATATTACTATCCGATTTCTAAAGAGGGCGGAGTGGTACAAAACTATATCCTGCTTCAGCTTTACTAAATTTACAGAAATAAGCCACAATCGCGTTGGGTGTAGTAATAATATTAATCGATTTCTAAAAAGGGTGGTACCAGTTACCAGATGGGGCGTGTTTAGATTCCCAGTTATTTTCTCCAAAACTTTATCCTGCTTTAGCTTTACTAACTACAGAATTTGGTCACGATCGGGTTGGTTGTATTGATATTATTCCTCGATTTCTAAAGTGTGCGAAATGGTACATTTGTAGGGGAGATACCAAAACACGGTACACCATTTTTCAGCTCATTGATTTGGGAATACATGTGTGGCTCTCTCTCTCATGTCGCCCATGGGCTACCTTAAGCCGTTGACTGGTCTAGTGGTTCTCGAGTTATGTCAAGCAAAAGAGCCTAAAACGTGACAAATTCCCCTATACGATACTTACTAACTTCAAATCGGTACTAAATTATTATGTCATGTAACTAGACAGAACGAATGATGCAGATCTTCTTCTTTTTGGGGCTACTTTCACGTGCAGTTTTCAGAATTGAGTCCCAAAATCATGTGTTGTACAAGTGTGAGGGACGTGGCCATGTAGCCCATTTGCAATACCTTAAGTAGTTTTCGGAAATAGTGACCGATGTAAGGTTTCAAAACAATTGGTTGCATCTTTCGAAAATTATAGTGAGTACCAGCCGGACAGCCAGACAGACGGACATGGCTCAAACGTCTTAGAAAGGCATAAATCGAATTTGGTTGAAAGAAACTTAGGGTCTAAAGTGACTTCGTCTATGTGTTACACTTTTAGGTATACAAATAGTTATATCGACTTTTGGTCTTAAAGCATTCCAAGTAAAATTTTCTCAGCAACATGTTTCGAGAGCATTTAACTCCAAATACTTTACTCCAAATAAGGACGAAAAGGGCATGGAAGAAGTCGAGATAGAATGTTAATATGTTCCAAAAGAAAAAAAAAATTCTCGTTAAACTTCATTGAAGACATCTGATATCGAATATACACTAAAACGATATGAAACATAATTTTAAGGATCTATTTCATACTTTATTTTTGTAAAACTGAAAACATTACTGGGACATAAAAACATTTTCGAACTAGGCGGATTTGTCCTCTCGGAATTTTAATGTGCTCAGCTAAGGCTTTCCTTTCGTATAGGAATTATTCTGTCACCAGGCAAAATCCTCCATTTTGTGCCTCAATGTAATTTATAAAAGTTGGAGATAATGATTTTTGGTCCTAGAGCACAACAACACCTCAGATAATGAATTCAGAATCATCTTCGCGTCGGCAAGAAACATGGTAGTGAGTGAAACCAGATTCCCGCATAAAAATACGAGAAACCAGATTGATCACGTGTAAAGTGCTGGAAGACATGTCTGGCGATTAAGTAGTGCTAAAAACACTTGTTACCAAACGCAGAGAAAACTAGACATCACAAAGCTGCATGCCACCGATATAGCCAATGCCTACTTCAACCAACTCTCTCAATTACTTCGAACCAACCCTCCTAATTTCAATATTTCCTACAGCCAGTGGCAGCACATTCCGAATTCTATGACTGGGTTATAAAAAACCACCCTCAGACAAGCCCTGGTACCATAAGGAATGTCTAAAGAAAAGGATGCTGACAATGCGTTATAATGAGAGGAGGAGGGACATAAAACGCCTATTCAAGCGAAAGAAGCGTCTATGGAAGACGAGAGAGAGAGCCAGGATATCGAAAATTGCAGGGATATAGGCGAAACCCGAAAGATCTACCAAAAGGTAAAAAGTAAATGTTTTGGAACAGGAATCCGCACATGTAAGTATGGAGACGAAAATCTGGTCACGGACATTCAGAGTGTGCTGCAAATATGGAGGTAGCACTATAGTTTTCTGCTCGACTCAGATGTCAGCATAAGCGACGAAATCACGCCAATCACCGACGTCAGAGTAGATTGTCCACTACCGAGCCAAAACGATATAAGCACGGTAATAGCACGGCTTAAAAACAATAAAGCCGCGGTAGCGGTGAATGCACCAAGTCATAAACACGATTAGGTGCAAGGAATACATGCCCTATGATTGGAATCTAAGTGTTCTATGTCCTGTGCATAAGAAAGGCGGTTCAAGTGTCTGTACCAACTATCACGGGATTAGCCTTTTACCCATCGCATACAACGTCCGGCCGTGGCATGATGGTTAGATCACGCGACTACCATGCGGGATACCCTGGGTTCGATTCCCGCCTCCAGTCATCTACATTTTTCTTTCATTGCCGGCCCCCTCGGTGTTGTCGAGAGCAACTTCGCAGTATAATGTCGAGTCAAACGCCAGTAAAAGCTTTCAAACTATGACGTTCGCATTCATCGATAAACAAGTAAGTGCAATTAGTTGTGAAATGTAAAAAAAGAAAGCGTGTTAAGTAGGCCGCCGCAACCGTGAACTCGGGCGAAGTTTATGGTCTCATTGGGATCCCTCTCACAAGGGGGAAACAGCTCATTGCGGGGAAACTGGATCTCATTGCTGAAGAGAGATGGGCAAGAGAACCCACGTGCACGGCGACCAAACAAATTTGGCCTACAATGGATATACAGAGGACACGATTTGTGCTGAACTTATCCAGAGTCCACTTGAGGAACATCATAGCTGTAATAACTGGTCACTGGCCGGTTGGTAATCACGCTAAGAGGCTGAAACTACCCTACATCGATATTTGTAGAAGCTGCAATGATGAAGAAGAAGATGAGACCACGGAGCATCATCTATGTCACTGCCCTGCTTTTGGTGACCTGAGATAGGAAAAGCTTGGTCATCGGACACTTTTAGACAATACCTGTCTATCAGTAGGCGATTTGCGGAACATCCATGCCTTCATCAGAGCAACGAAATGGCTTGACAGCGACGTTGACCGAATAGAATAGGAACATTTGGTGCGAAAATCTTAAAATGATATCACAACGGGACTCATACTAGGACCCAAGTGAGCTGTGTTTGTGTTCAACGTGGCTGCCGAATTAACCTAACCTAACCTAAGTAGCATTAAGGGGTGTAAAGGAAAATTAAGTTTAAGTTTTAAATACAAGGTTCTGCTAAGTGTGCAATGTGATAGACTAAAACCCATCCCAGCGAAATTGATTGGACCTTATCAGTGTTGATTTAGACCTGGTAAATCACAACCGACCAGATTATCACACAACGACAAATCCAGGAGAAGACCTAAGAAATGCACATCGACACCTACCACCTGCATTCGACAGTCCGGATACGACAGAAACTATCAGATGCATTGGCTGAGTTTGGAATTCTCGTAAAACTGATACGACTTTGCGGCATGACACTGACTGATACAAAGTCATCAGTGAAAATAAGAAAAAATCTAACCGAGCCATTTTCAACCAAGCGAGGCTTTAGACAAAGCGATAAACAGTCTGGAGATGGCACCATCATTAACACATTTCTGTTGTTGGTGCCATTGAAGAAGAAGTCGAGGAATGCAATTTTCGAATCCTGGCGTAAAGGTAAGAAAACCCGGGTTACTTAAACGTACCTCAAGATTTTGGAGGTGTTTGGGAAATTTCAACAACAGATAATTGCTGTACTCAGCAGCAACTACCAAGAAAATAGTGTAATAGTATATAGTTCGACTTAAGTGAGTTTGCAGAGGTTTTCCAAATTATATTAATGTTTACATTACAATAACGGTGGAATATGTTTGCATAGTCTTACTTTTGTGAAGAGCTAAAGAAAGTCTTATGTCTATAAAATAGCCACAACACCAAGAGGCATCACTTTTTATTTGTTTCCCTTGCATTTACATAAGAAGGATTCATCCACAATAATGTAACTCCAACTCGATGTAGTTGGAAGAAAATACGTGTGCGGTTTTACATGTTATAACTCACACTTTTCAAATTATATCACGTATTTCATTGATCATGTCAAATTATGATTAGTAGTTTATAGAAAGTTCGTACTTAAAATTTTGCAAAAAAAAAATCCATCTTCTTTAATATAACTTGAAAGTTAGGAAAGTTGAATATTAGTTGACGTTGCATGCACCTGTCAAACAATGTAAATTATTGCTACAGAAATCATCATAATCGTGTATATACGTTCTATATATTCGTTACTTTTCGCAAACATCTCTCTGGTTTCTAAGGCATAATGCAAGTTAATGCTTTCAATGTGAATGTCACCGATGTGTAATATATGATATATGTGGTACTTTCCTTTAAAATTATGAGTGTCAATACCATTCATAATTTTTGCACACAACCAACGACTCATCCTTTATTACGACCCCCCGTTTTGTTAAATAAATGTAAATTATTATTATAATCATGGAGGTGAAGGTAATAAATTGAAGTTTTTTCAAAAAATCTGGTAAGACATGGAGACAAGTATTATAACTTGATTGTCACATCAGGGATTTTTAAATGGTTTCCATTTGTTTGGCAGTGACAAAAACAAAATGCTGTTTTGTCGTCTGAAAAAGAAGATGACACTTGGTACAGCTGTTCAATGTTTTTGGTGTCAATGCCTTCATTCGTATTTGAGACTTGCTTGTTGCATATGCAGCATACTGCAGCAGCAAGGAAAGCGAATTCCTTGACAATGAAAAAGGCTGCTTCTATGGGGTGCTAAAGCTACTGCTGTATTAGCACGGCCACCATAGCGCCAGACCAGCATCGTCGCCACGGTCACAACCACAACCACCGCATGGGAAGCTCTAATCTCTGCTGATATTTCAAAACGTGACCTATGAAAACAAAAGTGAAATTAATGTATGACATTCAAAGTATTCGTATAGCAGCGGCCATATGGATGCGCCAATGGAACGTTGAATGGATACATCAATGAAACCTACACATAGCTCAGCATTAACATTAGCAAATGTCATGAGACAATATTTGTTTAGAGTTGGTGGCGCTGTTGCACCGGCTTCTATGCTCAGGCAGCCTAAACGTTTCGTTACAGCCTTTTGGACTGCGGGCCATGAAAGCAACACATCCTCCGTCGTCGTTTGGTTGGTTGAGTGTATCAGTAACACCGGCTCTGTGAACAATGAATTTGGACAAACCTTCTGTGATTTTTTTTTATTTGTTTTATTTGATTTTGGCCGTGTGGACTCTTGTCTTTCCTTTTGAATCGCGATAACTGATGGCATCGAAACTGCCGCACAGAGGTTGCTATTTGTATGATTAAATTTATTTATTTTATAGAAAAACAAAATATGTTTAAAGTCAGATTTCATTTGGAGATGATACCGCAGCAGATGATGTTGGCGGTTATGGTGCCACTATGATGATCAGCATCAGAGTCATCATGGCACTATGATGTTCAGCATCTTAGTCATCATCATGATCATCTTTTAGCCTCAGACGACAGTTTGAAAGTTTGGCGTGCTAATTTATGATGCACACCTGTATATGGACGATTACGTTAACACATCCTAAATAGTTTTAATACTTTCAGTGTCACCTGTGTGTGATTAATTCATTGGCAGCTACCGAGGTCGGTGTAGGACTATTGATTGTCGTCCTCCCATCATTGAGATCTGGTTTGCCAAATTAATTTAAATGTTTTTGGTTTTTTGTTCAACATGTTTAAGAGGAATCTTCTTACCTGGTCTTAGCTTTTATGATAAATCAAAGAAAGTCTTGTGTATTCGAATAGACATTAGACAAAAACGTCATCAATGTGAGTAAGTTGTTGTGGGATTGCCGATTAAAGAAAGAAACAAAGATGAATGAATGTTGATAGCTGGAATTTGTAGTAGAGTGTTAATCCTAATGAATCTTAAACAGAGTAATGGTATAGAAAGCCCTGTGCATAAGGGATTTGCATGAATGCAGTAAAAGTAATAGGGTCACTTGCAGACATCACTGAAACTTTAATCGATATCTAGTATTTTAATGAAACTAATGGATGTTGTTAAGAACTAAGTTTCGTTTTAAGTTTTCAGTCTAAGTGGGATAATATTGTACACAAAAGTCCGGATTCATAACACAGTACAAAATTTTTAAGCTCATTGATTTGGGACTCAATTCTGAGAGCTGCATGTGAAAGTAGCCCCAAAAAGAAGAAGTTCTGCATCATTCGTTTTTTAAAGTTACTTGCCATAGTAATTTAATATAGATTTGAAGTTAGTAAGTATCGTATAGGGGAATTTGTCACGTTATAGGCTCTTTTGTTTGACATAACTCGAGAATCACTAGTCCGATTTAGCTGAAACAAATTTAAAAAAATTAAGAATTACAATTCCTTTAATCTGTTCATATAACGTTTCCCTACATAAGCAACTGTTTCAATTGTTCATTCATCAAATGATTTTGAACTGGGTTAAATTTGTAGCAGTTACAATAAAACTGTTGTACTCAGTGGCGTATGGTTTACGTGGAATATTACTTATGATAATCATACTCCACCATATAACAATATAGCAAAAGAGCCTAAAACGTTACAAATTCCCCTATACGATACTTACTAACTTCAAATCGATATTAAATTAAATTATGGCATGTAACTTGACAAAACGAATCATGCAGAACTTCTTCTTTTTGGGGCTACTTTCACGTGCAGTTCTCAGAATTGAGTCCCAAATTCATGTGTTGTAGTCATATGTGGGAACCCCAGAAATTTTGGTTAACTCCCACAAAAAAATCAAAAGAAATTGTATATAAGGGGGTGTGGCTTGGGCAGACATTCTCCCAAAGCAATATATGGAAAAAAATGGAGTAGTAGTCAAATGGCAAATATCACCGTATATTTTTATGATAAGTATAGCAGTTACTTATGCTCAAACTCAACTGCTAGAATTGGAGAGTGAGCATTCGGCCCATAGCGCAATGGGAGGTAGAACTATGACTTAAATTGAGTTGAGGCACGGTTGCGTAGTTCACCCATAAACTTCATCATTTCTATATCTGGGATTATTGTAATTTTTATGGGGGCTCCAGTCATCTAAACAAATACATTTTTCTGTCATTGCTAGCCCCCTCGATGTTGTCTTCAGAAACTTCGCAGTATAAGTGTTGTCAATCGGCATGTTTAGTAAAAGCTTCTCAAACAGTGACGTTCGCATTCGTCGATAAACAAGTAGGTGCCGTTAGTTGTGAATTTATAATAGAAAGCGTATTAATTCACAACAACGCGAGAAGCTATCCCATACCTCATTCATGGGGTGTTAAGGGAAATTAAGTAAGTAAGTATGGGGGATAGCAGAATGGGTGCTACAAGGTGGGCCAAAAGAAGTCATCCTATTGGAAGATGCTCTTATTTTTGACTTTTTTGTGGCAATCAATTGTGACGGCGCCCATGTGGCAGATATTATCTTCTCGACTTAACCAATAAAATTCTAAAGATTGAAAAAAACACAATCAAAAAACAGAATGGAAGTTTTTCATTTAGAAAAATTAATGAGAGCCAAATAATATCGGATGACTTCTTTTGGCCCATCTTGTAGATTATAAAAAAATTATTACTATCGGTTCAAAAGTATGAGCGACATAACGACCATTTTCCAGCGAGACGTAATTCAAATAAACATAATCAAAAACAGAATCGACGTTTTTTATTAAGAAAAACGAATAAGAGCCAAAACATCGGATGACTTCTTTTGGCCCAGAAATATGGGCGGTGAATTATTGTCTTTGTATGGTAGGTAGCAGAAGGGGTATTGCAAATATTTAGATTTTCTGGAGTTTTGTCTACTTTTATAGGGTTATTGGGCCGGCTGTGATATGATAATTAGAACAGGCGACTACCAAGTGGTAGATCTATGATTCGATTCCTGTCTCTAGTCATCTACATTTTTCTTTCATCGCCAACCTCCCTTGATGTTGTCGACAGCAACTTCGTGGTGTAGTGTCGACTTAATCAGCATGTCCATTAAAGGCTCCTCAAACAGTGAGGTACGAATTCGTCTATTAACAAGTAGGTGCTGCTACTTGTAAATCTTAAAATAGAAAGCGTATTAATTCACAACAACTCAAAAAGCTATCCATACTTCATTCACGCGGTGTAAGGGGGAAATTACGTTTTTATGAATTATAAATATGACCAAGTTTAAATGTCCTGCAGTTTCTCGTTTGGAATTTAAAGAGAAACATAATTTTTATTACAAAAAAGGTAATTTTGTATGGCTGATACCAGAAGGATGGGACTATTCTACCTATTTACAATCCCATAGCTGCATTCAGAAAATTAAAAAGGCTGGTAAATTTTAATTGTAGATGTACACGAGTTATCCAGCCTAACAGCAAGCTAAGCAGACAGATGGACTGAAATGGCTAAATCATCTTAAAAAGTTCCTAAAACGAATTTTATCATAAGATACTAGATGCCCGAATCGTCTACTTTACACGTTACACTTGTTCTCGTATCAAATGATATATACCATCTTCCCTAAGGGTGATAGTGTAATGCACAGTGCACACTCAATAAAACTAAATAACATAATCGAACGCACTGCTGATTTGTTATACCCTCACCCTACGGGTAGGAGTGAGACATATGATACGACCCAAAAGTGTACGACATAGAAGGAGTCACTTTACACCCTGCGTTTCTTTGAACCAAATTCGATTAATGGCTTGTAAAGGCGTTTGTCCGTCTTTCTTTAAGTTTGTCTGACTGTCCCGCTGGTACGCACGATAACTTTCGAAAGACATAATCAATTGTTTGGAAACTTTGCATAGGTTAAGATTTTCCCCCAACTACTTACGGAATTGTATTAAGGCTACATGGCCACGCCCCTTCTGGTACCTCCTATACAAATGTGAAATTCCGCCCATTTTAGAAATCGAGTAATAATATCAATATAACCAATGCCATCGTGCACAACTTATGTAATTTGTTAAATTTTGAAGTAAAGATTAAAAGTTTAGCCACGCCCCTTCTGATACCTTCCATACAAATGGACCATTCCGCCCACTTCAGTAATCGAGTAATAATATGAATATAACTAACGCCATTAAGCACAAAATCTGAATTTTATTAAATTTTGAAGAAAATATTGGAAGTCTAGCCAATATGTGGTACCTACCATACAAATGTACTATGCCACCCACAGTTGAAATCGAGTAATAATATCAATACACCTAACGGGATCGTACCCAAATTCTGTACTTAGTAAAGCTATAACAGGATAATGTTTTGAAAAAAAAAATACTGGAAATCTAGCTACACCCTTCAGAAATCGAGTATTTTTATATTTGCAAATTTAATGTTTTTTAAAAAGATTGATGGTATATGTAATACTTAATGTATTAGCCAGATATTTATTGTCCTAAATGACCTTCTTTTGTAGAACGGCAATAAGGTCTGCGGTTGTACATATTCTGTCACGCCTTCCCGAGCAGACCTGTTGTAAGGCCTTCAACTACGCAGTGCAACAGCCTATGTGGTTGTAAAGATACTATGTCACTATAGTCAAACCCCCTAAAAAGTTGGAGTTTTTAAATCAAACTTTTTTTCTGACCTTTTATATTTTTCCCATATCTTTATATTTATTCGCATAGTATTTCAGCTAAAACTCAAGAACCATTGATGATTTCTCATTTCATTCTTCAACAGAATTGTGTCTATGGCTTACATAAATATTTTCTATTATTTTATTTTTATCGAATGAAATTTTATAATTGTTATTTGTCGCCTTTTTCATAAAATTATCCCCAATAACTACAAACCCTGACCCAAGTATTGTACTGTACATATGTAACGAGTTTGCATATGGTTCTAGATATATATTTATGTATAGCGTATGAGTAATATTAATTTTATGGGAATTTTATATTAATCATACGTATAAGGTTCCAATACTGTAAATTTAATAACCCAGTGCAAAAGCCATTCTTTGGAGAGAGGCAATTAAATAAAGCGTTTGAAGTTGTCTACAATTCTGCTAAAGAATAAAATGAGAAATCATCAATGGTTCCTGAGTAATAGCTGAAAAACTAAGCGAATAAACATCAATATAAGCAAAAACAATAAAAAGCCATTAAACATGTTTGGTCTGAGAACGCCAAACTATTTGGGGGTTTTACTTTACTGGTCTAGTACCTTCATTCTGATTTGTAATTTCTCACCCCTCAGACAATGACCCGAAAATGTTTCACGGTGTTCAGGACCTTCGTTGGCCTGATATAAGAGCTAGCTGTGCAGGCCTGAGTCGCAATATCAGCTTGTGTTATTTTGAAGTAAACGAACGCTGTTTGAGAAGCTTTTACTAGACTCGAATACTGCGTTGTTGCTGTCGACAACATCGACAGGTGACCCGGTCAAAGAAATGTCTGTGACAGGCAATGAATTCGGTCTCCCACATAATATTTTAAATCGATTTTAAAACTTTTGATTTACAATCCTAAAATACATAATTATTACATAAGAACAGGCACTAGTTCTATAAAAGTTCACATTCTTGTATCATATAAAGCTAACCTCAATGAATCTGAGAATATAACATAGTACAACAAAAAGGGCCTAAAATGTGACAAATTGCCCTATACGATACTTACTAACTTTAAATCGAAATTAAATGATTATGGCATGTAACTTGACAAAACGAATGATGCAGAACTTCTTCTTTTTGGGGCTACTTTCACGTGCAGTTTTCAGAATTGAGTCCCAAATCAATGAGCTGGAAAATGGTATACTGTGTAATTCATAAATTCCCCTCAATTATAAACGTATTTCAACTAAAATCAATATTTTACACCTCTACAATTAAATTACAATGTTCTATCAAATCATGCCACTAATTTGACATTTCAAACCAACTTTCTACTACAAAACACACACTATACGTTTTTTTTAAGCTAATATGTTTTTTCCCTGTTTCAACTGCTTTGCATATCAACAAAAAAAATCTAAATGGAATGAAAGTGATTTGCTGCTGCTGCTGCTGTTGTTGTATGGATAAAATTTAATTATGATTTTATTTGAAAACAATATAAACTACCTCAAATAAAGCAGCTCTTAATCACTTCATTTCAATGACTAAGAGCAAAAAACATTCTATACATTACGATTGAAAGATAGACAAAACTAAACTTATAACAAAACACTTTTCCCACACCGCAAACAAATGAAATTTCATGGTTCACAATAGAGCGAAGCGAAGAGTAAAAGTCATCACCGTTTGACAACGCGGTGAACTCCACTTAAGCTTTTAACGCACACATCACACACACACACTCTAGGAAATTTCGTTTCATGTTGAATTCAAGCCATCAAGCACGGTGGTGTCGCGCATGCGCTCGTAACCCGCCGCCTGTTAAAGCCATAATATTGAAGTGTATTAATATTTGGCTTTTGTCCGACAATGGTTGCAATAATGAGGCGAATAAACTTTAACAGCGCTGTTAGTTATCTCTCTTAATCGCTCTTTTCATCTGCGGCTAGTTATGAAGTTAGGCAAAAAATGTGCGTCTAATTCAAAACAGTAGTTAAGTGACAAGTGCTTAAACACGATGTTAGTGCACAGTGGTTTGCGATGTATGGTAGTTGACATGAGAGTTTTATTACACACAATATTAAATTACCACATTACCACAATATTAAATTAAAAAATACTTGTATTTTCCAAATAAACGTAAGGTTATGACATCGTAAAGTACTACTTACTTACTTAAGTGGCCCATTACAACTTATGAACGTAGTTTATAAATTTGAGGCCTGAAGTACTAAAGAATTCCACATGCTTCGGTCTTCTGCGTGTGTTCTCTAGTTAGTCCTACCAGATGGTGGCACGTTGCCTACCACTTGGTCCTTCCAACGGAGTTTGGATCTCCCTGCTCTGCGCCGTCTTTCAGGTTCGCCTTCAAACACCTTTCTTGCTGGAGCATTTACATCCATCCTGGCAAAATGTCCCAGCCATCGTAGTCGTTGCATTCTGAATCTTTAAGCTACGTCAATGTCGTGGTTAAGCTCATAAAGCTCATGATTCATCCGATGGCGAAACACGCCGTCGACAGAGATAGGTCCATATATTTTTCGGAGTACTTTTCTCTCGAATACTCTCATGTTTTGTATGTCCGTTGTCGTAAGCACCCATGATTCGGCAGCATACAAAAGAACGGGTAAGATTAGCACATTGTAAAGCTGCTTCTTAGTATTCCGAGATAAGGTGGTGTTACTAAAGTGCTGCCGAAGTCCGTAGAAACATCTATTGGCGAGCACTATTCTTCGTTTGATTTCTTGGCTAAAAATTATTTTTCTTTTTGACGGATGATCCGAGGTAGGTAAACTCATCTACTACTGCAACGTTGACGCTGCGTCCCCATCGAGAGGACTCTTTGTTCGTCGAAATCATTATTTTTGTTTTGTCCTCGTTGACCGCTAAACCCATTTTTGCCGACTCTTTGTCTAGTAATGAGAAAACTGCAGTAACATCCCGCAGATTTTCGCCAATGATGTCTATATCATCGGCATAGGCTAGAGGCATGTGGCTCTTGTGGAATATGGTGCCAGACATGTTGACACCAGCCTTTCTCATCACCTTCTAAAGAACTATATTAAACAGTGTACAGGACAGGCTATCACCCTGCCTGAGACCTCTTTCTGTATTGAATGGTTTAGAGTGCTCCTTACCAATCTTGACCGAGGATTTGGTTTTTTCCAAGGTACATCTGCAAAGTCGAATTAGCTTTGCAGGAATACTAAACTCAGACTTGGCCTCATAAAGCCTATTCCTTATCGGAGAGACGAAGGCAGCTTTGTAGTCGACAAAGAGGTGGTAGGTGTCGATCTGCTTTTCATGGGTTTTTTTCCAGGATTTGTCGTAAAGTGAATATTTGATTCGTCGTAGATGTGCCAGGTCTAAAGCCGCACTGATATGGTCCAATTAGTTTTTCTACAATTGGCTTTAGACGTTCACACAATATGCTTGAAAGGACCTTGTACGCAATTGGTAATAGGCTTATTCCACGGTAGTTCTTACATTCACTACGATCTCCTTTCTTGTATATGGGACATAACAGACTAAGACACCAATACCCGGGCATGCTCTCCTCTAGCCAGATGTTCTCCATGAGCTGATGCATGCTCCTAATCAGCTCCTCCCCGCCAGCCTTAAACAATAAATTTCTGAAATGATTTCTCCATATTTTCGGAACGTTATCCGGGTCCGTTACTTGCCGACCATCGCTGTTCTTGCAGGACTGCAACCCTGCTCCACGCATTCTCGCCGTAACTCTCTTGTAGAATTTTCGGGCTTCCCCTCTACTTCAGAGCAACTCAGTGCACTCATCTTGCCTCTTGTTTAGCTCCTTCTTTTTCCGTCTAAAAAGACGAGTTGCCTCTCGCCTCTTCTCTCTCTACCGTTCACGAACAGCTTCCGTTGCCATTGGCTGCAGTTTCGCTCTGTATGCAGCATCCGTCTCTCTCGTGGCATTGCGACATTCATCATCGAACCAGGCATCTTCTTGAGACGGCTTTGAGTACCCAAGTACGCTTCTCGCAGTCCGTTCTATGGAGTCGGCTATATATTGCTACTGCGAGGTGATATTATCAGGGGTTGGAGCATTCCGCAGCAGTTGAGTTAGATGGCCGGAGTAGGCGTCCGCTACATCTGTGGTCAGCAGTTTACCAATGCCCAGCTTTCGTTGTGCCTGGTTACGTAAGTTTTTTGCCATGCTTAGCCTTGTGCGTACTTTAGCAGCGGTAAGGAAGTGATTGGAGTCAATGTTCGCACCCCTGATCACTCGTACGTCCAGAACACTCGATGCGTGCCTTCCATCGACTATCACGTGATCTATCTGATTCCCCGTCAATTGATTTGGAGATAACCATATTGTCTTATGAATATTTTTATGGTCAAATCTAGTGCTGCTAACTACCATATTTCTTGCCACAGAGAAATCAATTAGTCTGATGCCATTGTTCGACTTTTCGGTGTGCAGACAGTCTATTTCGATGGTAGGCTCAAATGAGGCTTCCCTGCCTATTTTAGCATTAAAATCGCCTAGTACAATTTTTATGTCATGGTTCGGGCTACGTTCATATATATTTTCTAGGCTCTCGTAGAACTCGTCATCGTCCTCATCGCTTTTCTCTTCTGTCGGAACATTACTGTAGAAAACAGGACCCAACCAAATTTATTGTAACGAACATTTATTGATCTAATCAAAACGTGTTTTCCAACCACTGTTCCTTTATGAATTTTATTATAAAATAGCTTAATTGATATTAGTAAAATGTGTTTTGCAAACCACTGTTTCTGTATCTAAATCATAAATACTACGTACATGCACATATACGACCATTTATGGCACATGTGGCATCTTAATAATTTTACGTGCCTCTTTATGCGACCGTTGATAAACATAAACGTTTATGTTGACGTTTAAAAAGGCAGCTGTAATAAAAATTTTGCGACATGACAGATTTTCCCACAAAAAACCTATTAATATTTATTAAAATTGTTGATGGTGATTGCAACATCATCGCATCGATGGATGTGTTGACATCTTTATTATCTCAATAGTATAAAGAAAATCAGATGCTAAATTATTTGTGCAATAGGAAAACATCAACAAGTATGAGGCGTTAAAGTTTGTGTCTTAAGTCTATTGATTTTTTTTAAATATATTTCATGTTGTGACTGGAAAAATTATAGAAAAATTAATGCAGTTCGTAGCTGAAGTCGATATGGTCTTATACTTTAATTGAAAAAAAATAGTTATCTTTTAATTAAGAATGCACTGGAAATGTAAAAACACAAGTGTTGCATGACACTAAAAAGTAATTTTCTTTTTTTCTGTAGAACTTATAGATGCATTTTGTTGTCTGGAATGTAATTTTCCTTTTTTTCTACAAAATGTTTGATTGAAGGTGTAATTTTTCACCTATACTTAAATGTATTCTATTTATAAAAAATGTTAACTAAATTATCTTTTTTTCTTACTTGACATGTTCTTAACTCATTAATAGAACTATATAAAATTTCTTGATAGGGAGTTCCTCAATAAATAAAATTTTTTTAATGTACACTTTTGCCGTATAGGAAATATCGATTGTAGTTATTTTACTGTTGAAGTTATCACATCCAAAATCAAATGTTATTTTTACCTCATGTTAATTTGTTCTTAAGTTCATTGCTGCCTTCAGAGTGTTTGTGAAGTTGATTGGTTCTTAAGTATTTTTTGGTAAGGAAAAAACCTATTCAAATGTTTTAACGATATTAATTTACGTTTAAAGCAAATCTATTACTATGTTTTGGTTGGTGTTATCTTGATTAAGTAATAGATTTTTTTAAATAAGTTTGTGTCTTAAGTCTTTTGATTTGCTAACGTCATTAAAGACATCATTAAAATTTCCTATTGTGTTGTTAGCAGAATCATTTAGTTTTGCAACGATATGAGTTTAGCACTAAGTTCATAAACTTTATATGTAATAATGTGTTTAAAAAAATAATTTGCGGAAAATAAATTAACTTTTTTTGTGAAACGATATAAATTGTAGTGCTTTAAACTAAATTCATGAAAGGGGAAATTTAAATAAAAAAAAAATTGGATTTTATAAAGAAACTAGCTTTCCCGGCTCGCGTTGCTTCACCCGTACTTACAATGAACCTTCTTAAGACTTTAGCAATACAGGTAAAATGCCATTTGACAGTCCTCTAATTCTATAGGGAGCAATTCTATATACATTTTCGTAACTCTACCTTTAGGTATTTGATCTGGGTGATATCATCAGTTTTATTCCTTTTTCGGTATTTTTACAACTTATGAACGAATTTTAAAATTACTTCACATCGCAAAATTTTAGAGACTGTACCTTTAGCCGTTTATTACCAGTTTTATCCCTTTTCAGTCCTTTTTAACCTAAAAGGTAAGAATTTCGAAACCCCTCCTAGCTTCGTTTATAATTTCATAAAGAGCAAGGTTATATAACTTATCATAAATTCACCATTAGCCGTTTAGTCTTGGCAATAGTAAAATTTTTACCCCTTTTTCGATTTTTTTTTACCCAGAAACAATACTTCAATCCATTTTGATAGTAAGCATTTCCATTTCAATTTTCGTGATTATACCATTAGCCGATTAGTTTAGGTTATGGTACAACTTTTATTCCTAATTGGTAATTTTGAACCCATAAAAGTACGAAAATCCAAAAATCCTTTCTTAACTGACATTTACTCGAAAAGGGGAATCACTATTCAAAATTTCATCATCCTATCTGCAGACAGTAGACAATTTTAAATATATAGTTTATGAAAATTTAATTAAAACGTTCTATAAATATGACCGACATAACAATTGTTTCATGTGGCACTGCCCATATCCCATTGAGGCGTAATCTCCCATGTACCATTTACATGTGTAGCAAAATTCATCTTTATACACTTAATGGCTCGCGAAATATGACCGCTTGCAATTTTGGTATGTGTGCGCGGTGCCACGCCCCTTTGTAAGTATGTTTCATGTATCCCATGATGGAGACCCTACGGATAGTACTACACAGTGAAAATTTCATTGCAATCGGTTCATTTATTTCGCCCAGATAACGATTTTTTAAAAGGGTCGTGGAACCGCCCATTTTCCAGCGATACGTAATTTTCTAAATATCAGTAACATATGTAGCAAATCTCATCTTCATACCTCTAATGACTCTTGAGATAAGATCGATTGAAATTTCGGTTTGTGTGGGCGGTGCCACGCCCCTTTGTCTAATTATGTTTTTATGTAGCCTATTTTAGAGGCCTTATGGATAGCATCACACATAGAAAATGCAATTGCAATAGGTCCCTTTTTCGGACAATATTATTATTTTTAAAAAAAGGGGTGTGGTACCGCCCACTTTCCACAAACAAAGTATTTTTTCTTATATGACCGACATATGTACCAAATCTCGACTTCGTGCCTATAATAGTTAAAAAAAACAGTCATTTTAAAATTCAAGTTGTATGGGGCGGTGCCACGCCCATTTTACCCCCTTTCAGTCCGTATTTTTAAAAATCCCTTCTTAGTGCGCGCCTACGTCATAAAATAAACCTACATTCTAAATTTCTCGGTTCTAGCTTTAACCGTTTGGGCTGGGGAGTGATCAGTCAGTCACCCAAGCCTTTTATATATATAGATAAATTATTTGAGTAATAGTACTTAAATGGGTTAAAAGCTGGAACATTTCGTGCTTTAAATGTTTTGTTTGTTAATTTACTTGTTTGTTTTTTTTTGTTTGAAATGTGAAATTGGCTTAGCACCTCCCATACCAAGTGTGGAGCGTAAATGGATAGGACTTATAGGATATATATCACCATCCCTAAGGATGAAGGTATAAAAAAAAGGTTGTTTATATGTAAGGTATGATTACTTTTTCTTCGATCTTGCTCATCTCTGATCTTTACCTCAGCTTAAAGCTTGCATGCTAAATTTTAGCTTGTATGCAAGGTAGAAATAGTTTTTGACCGATTTTGCATATTTTTAGCTTGATGTAATATAAGGGATAGACATGCAGTCGGACATCTTTAAACTGACTTAGAATTCGATGCTGATCATTTATATATACATACTAGTATACCCGGCGATGCTTCACTATTGCAAAGTTGACTAATATTAACTTAATTTTATTAACTTAATATAATACACAAATATCAATAACAATTGGCTCGCAGTTATAAAAGCTGTACAGATGCCACTTTCAAACGTATTTTGGGAACGTTTCCTTAACTTGATAATATAAGTTTGGGGATAATTTTAAACGTTGATCTTATGTACTCTGTATACAATTCGTTACCCCAAGTAATGATGGTCTCTATGACCATCCGCACGCTGATCGAGCTCTACACCAATTGTCATCTACCCACTAATCACAAATAAAAATTTGGTCTGCAAATTTGAACCTGCAGTGCTGACTACTAACTGTATACCTACTAAATTCTATCTCTCTTCTATCACTCCGCTCGCTCAAAATGTAAATTTCGTCTGCAAATTTGTAGTGGCGAGTGCTATCTGCATATTCATATTCGTGTTGTCGAGCACTATCTGTATATCAAATTGTATATCTCAGTTAGAAAGTTTCAGTCAGGAAAACCGACTTAAAAATACCCTCACTCCCAGTAAAACATACAATTTTTTAGTATATGGATATTATAACTCGATTTCCATAGCAAGCGTAATGGAACATTAGTATGTTAGGTACCAGAAGGGGCGTGGCTAGACTTCAAATTTTGTTCTTCAATCCTTATCATGATATCACTTAACAAAATACAGAATTTTAGTATGATCGTATCGAGTGTATTGGTATTGTCTAAAGTGGGCGAAATGGTACATTTTTATGGTACATATGGGAGGTACCAGAAGGGGCGTGGTTAGACTACTAGTTTTTTTCTCTTCTTGATATAGCTTTATTAAATACAGAATTATGGCGAGATCGGGTTAGCTGTATTGATATTATTACTCGATTTCTAAAGTAGGCGGAAAGATATATTTGTATGGGAGGTATTATAAGGGGTGTGGCCATGTAAAAGTTTTGGGAACATTTTAAGGGTTTTCCAATAAGAGGTGTTATTTTGGTATTCAAAGAAAAATTAAATTTTTTGAGATATGAGATAGAAACTTTTCCCGTAAATGATCAATGGTTTCGATGCTTGTGTGGCACGTAGCGCCGTCTTGTTGAAAGTAAACGCTGTTCAGATCAATACCATCCAACTCCGACTATGAAAAATCATTAATCATCTCTCAATAGCGCAATCCATTCACCGTAACTGTTGATCCATCCTCATTTTCGAAAATGTAAGGTCCAATGACCCCGTCGGACCATAAACCGCACCAAACAGTCATGTTGAGGATGGAGAGGCTTCTCAACAATAACTCTTGGGTTTTCCGAGCCCCAGATGCAACAATTTAGCTTGTTGATGTAGCCACCGAGGTGGAAATGGGCCTCATTAGTCAAGATGGTTTTTCAATGGAATTCTGGATCATTTTCATGCATTTCAAGGACCCAATCAGCAAAGATACGATGTTGTTAATGATCGGCCGGCTTGATTTCTTGTGTTAATTCAACTTTGTAAGCCTTAAGACCCAAGTCTTTTTGCAAAATACGGTGTAATGACATTTGTGAAAAGCCCAATTCCAAAGAACGACGAGGAATAGACAAACCTGGGTTTTCTTCAACACTTTGGGCTACAGCAGCTATATTACACTACTTTACAAATAATTATTTTTTCTCTGGTCTTTGAACACCACTATTTTTTTATGATAGAGGACGGGTTTCTGATTAAGAAAAAAAATTAAAAAAATTTTTTATGGAGTGGATTTTTTTTAAAAAAATTTTTTGTAAAATTTTTTTCTTTGTTGACGGTGCCTTTGGATTTTATCCTATATTTCAAGTTCTAGACGGGCGATCAGGACAAAAGAGGTACCAAATTTGTTAGAATCAAATGGCCAACAAGACTTATGCCACTTTAAGTCAACAAATTGCTTTATTTTGGCCTACTGGCTGAATTTACTTGAAAAATTGAGTTTTTTTCATGAAAAATAGCGTCTCCTTTTTTAGTTTTTAAATAATGAAAAATCGAAAACTCGAGATAAAATTTTTTTGAAACCTTCTGCGTATAGTAAACACTTTAGCAAACAAATGTAGTATTGCAGAAGAGAATCTATGGACTAGTTAAAAAGTAATGGCCTCTGAAAGTTGGCATACAGAAATTAAGTTTTTATAAATATTTGAATTTTTGCATTTGTCGGAACTGCAGAATATGGTCCGAAAGCCCAAACAACAACAAAAATATACCAATCACTTCGTCTTGGTCCCATAACATCGAAATAGTAGGTCATAATGGTAGCCGAGGCCCATGATGCACTTGGTGGGGTCAAGAAAGGGGCTCCTTGGATTCTATGATGACCGACTATATGCGGGTACTCAAATGAAAGTTATTTTTGAGACCAATCCAGTGGTGTCAATTTCAAGACTCTACGGGTCCTACCGTTGTATTCGTCTCGAAAATATCTTTCATTTGAGTACCCGCTTGCTTGATAAGGTGTTCACTATACGCAGACGGTTTCAAAAAAATTTTATCTCGAGTTTTCGATTTTTCATTATTTAAAAACTAAAAAAGGAAACGCTATTTTTCATGAAAAAAGCTCAATTTTTCAAGTAAATTCAGCCAGTAGGCCAAAATAAAGCAATTTGTTGACTTAAAGTGGCATAATTCTTGTTGGCCATTTGATTCTAATAAATTTGGTACCTCTTTTGTCCTAATCGCCTGTCTAGAACTTGAAATATAGGATAAAATCCAAAGGCACCGTCAACAAAGAAAAAAATTGTAAAAAAAAATTTTTAAAAAAAAATCCACTCCATAAAAAATTTTTTTTAATTTTTTTTCTTAATCAGAAACCCGTCCTCTATCATAAAAAAATAGTGGTATCTAAAGACCAAAATGGCTGTAAACTAGTGTTATCAGTTGTTCTTGAGCGATGTGCACGGGTTTTATTCTTCACATCACCAACTTATCCCAACAGCTCGAATTTTTCCATCAATTTATGTATTGCGGTCCGACAAGGTGCTTCACGACGACCAAACAATGCTTTAGTTTTGCGAACTGTGACCGCAAGATTTACAACATTTTTGTAGTGAATTTTAATAATTTCAATGCGTTCGTGAAGCGTATATCGTTCCATTTTTAGTAATGGCGTAGTTTATATTTGTCAAATGTTAAAAAGTGACAGCTACTGAAATAGCGAACCATTCACAATAACATCTTTCATTGGAAACCCACTTATATACCCCCTACCCCTAGGGTGAGGGTATAATGAAATCTTGTTTGCATATTCATATTCGTGTTGCCGAGTTCTATCTGGATATCAAATTTCATCTCTTTAGCTCTAAAAAAGTTTCGACACACCCACTCCATTGGATCAAAAATTATTAAAATTTTGTCTGCATTTTCATATTTGTGTTGTCGAGTGCTATATGGATATCAAAATGTATCTCTCTTGCAACATTTACCATGCCCATTGGGTCCAAAATTAAAATTTCGTCTGTGTATTCATATTCGCATTGTCAAGTACAATATGGGTATCAAATTTTATATCTCTATTGGTTCGTTAATATGGACCAGATAAATGCGAGGCAATGCAAATACCTTGGTTCTATATAAATGAAATTTTTTTTTTGGTTGGAACAATATTGAATATTTACTAAATTTTATATGAAAATTACATTTTTGGTAAAAAAAAATTTGATAAAAAATTTTTTTTTTCAATTTATTTCAACAAGTGTTATTAGTTATTATAAAAAAATATTTACTCATTTTGTTTTCTTTTGATAAGTTAATTTATTGATTTCACAAATTCTTGCTTCCTAACACGCAATTATGTTTAGAAAAACATAAACGAAAATTAAAAAATTCTTCACATTTGGTTATTACTTTAGTGAAAAAATCCACTCGTAAGCAGCGACTCCAATGGGTACAAAATCATGCAAAGCGGATTGAAGGAAATTTTAAAAGGCGAGACTCTATTACATTGTTATCTTTAAAATCCTATTTTTATCATTATTCAAGACTCCATAACATTAATATTGAATTGTAGAAAATATCATACTGATAGTACCATAATGAGTTTATAATTACTTTTGAGCATATTAGTACAAAGTGACACTTTCAGTTACTTGAATTGCTATAATTTTTTAAATTTAGTGTTTAAACAATTTAAGTAATATGTCTTTTGCATTCCTTTCAGTCACCATGATAATGGGACAATCGTTGCGTTGCCTCTTCTGGGCTACACTCTATTGTGTCCTATACATAGTCACCGCCTCCGAAGAGGAGCTGTTGGACTTTGATTTCAGCGATCTGAAGGAAATCGACTGGGATTATGATAACGATAATACACAGGATGTATTCGGTAAAGGTCATACCACATCTAAGGAGAATCTTATCACTTTCGACGATGACCTCGATCTGATGGAAGACAATCAAGTCCACCCATTTGATTGGCGTGAAAAGATGTTGAGAACAGCACTCTCAAAAGCATTGACCAATAAGGCAGTACGTCAAAAATTCATTGAAGTCATGCCCATACTGAGAGTGTTGTCGAAACAACAAAGATTGGCTTTGTCTGCCTTAATAACGGCCCAGATAAGCGCCAAGAAAGGCAATGAATTAAAACTGGATCAGGTGAGTTGTATACAAATGAAGAATTTTTTTTTACTTAATTCGATGATATTCTGCAGGTTCGCATGATGTTTGGTGATGACAAGAATTTAATTTTGCCTATCGTCTATGACATAGCCAATTTGGTGCGCAATTCAGCTAGGAAATACATTGAGTTTGATTATAGCATAGCTGACTTGGCTCATTTTCCCAAAACGAAAGTTACCTATGAAAGAAGAAAATTAGATTTGAGTCCGGAAGAATTGCTGGAAGATAATGCTAATGAGGGTGTGGGCACTATACCTATTACTGCTAAAATGACTCAGACGGATGATGATTTGGAAGACTTTATGACCAGTGATGTGGATTTGCCAGATGATGGTTATCTAGATCCTTTGGAAATCAATGAAGAATTACAAGTTATAAAATCTGAGAATTTTACAAAACCATTGACCAACACCACGAAAATTAGTAAAGATGTTGTAATTGAAACCGTCAATGCAAATGAGTCAGAAGTAGGTGTCGCCGATCCTATAAAAATAAATCATGAGTTACAAAAAGATGTGCCCACAATGCAGCTAATCAAAGGCAATTTGGCCGAATTGGCTTCATCGGAAATTCCCAGCGCTGCTACTGCTAAACTTTACACAACAACCACTACATCCTCACCCCTCAGACGTACCCGAAGATCTACTGAAAATATGGAATTTATTCACAAATTAGTAAGATCAATACCAGCATCAGTTAATGAAGCCGATTTACAACGAGGTTTAGCTGGCCGCACCTTAAAACTTAACACCACCGCCTTTGCCCACCCAAAGGATACAACCTTAGTGCCTTCCTCTACCCCACCAGCTGCTACTGAAACAAGTGCCAATGGGCCAGAAGAGAACTTAGAACCCTATCAGTTAGTGGAGAATTTTGCATTTGCCAGTTTAAATGGCACTGAAGTTACACTCACAGAAGGTGATAATGATGAGGGTGCAAAAGAAGTTGATCTCCCTTCGGAAAGTGAAGATAATAAAGAAGAAATCTTGCCTACACCCGAAGAACTTATAGCCGGTCCACGTTATCGTGTAGCGGCTAACAAAGTAATGCCCAAGCGTATACCACCTGGTATGGCTAAGCGCAAACGTGCTCCACCTCCACCGGTACATGCGAATAGACCTAATGGTAGTGGAGTGCCTCCACCCACCAAATGTGAACGATTCACTGCATCCATGTGCATACGCACTGAAGATTATCCCATGTAAGATATTTAAAATGAGTAGTGGTCTTTGGAGGGTAAATGGTTTATTTTTGGAATTTTAATTTAAACATTATTTCGAAATATTTTTATATTGGGTTTTATTTATTTAAGTCTGTAGTGTTTTAATTAGTTACCTTTTCTATTTTAGTTTAAGTAAATGAGATTATTTTTTCCTCTTAGTGATTAAGTTCAAATGGATGCTTTGATTTTGTGTAATATGGTTAGCCTGGAAGTGTGTGTAAATTATGGTCAAACTTTTCACGGCAAGCAGATTTGTGGACTTGAGTCCTTTTTATGCCCTCACCCTGCAGTTAGTGTAACACATAGAAGGAGTCACTTGAGACCATTAGCTTCTTTGGGCCAAATTCGAGAGACAAAAACTTTAAGTCTAACCACGCCCCTTCTGGTACCTAACATACAAATGTTCCATGCCGCTCACTATGGAAATCGTGTTATAGTTTCAATATACTAGAAAATGATATTGTCATAGTTCGGTTTAAGATCAGTTCTATTGGCAATTATTTATTATTGCCAATAGGTTTTTGTTCAAGAGTGTGAAATGTATTATGTTGACAGCAGGTTAGGCTTGACACGATCACGTTGGGTTCATTGATATTACTACTCCATCTCTAGTGTGAGCGGAATGGTACATTTGCATGGGAGGTACCAGAAGGGGCGTGTCTAGACTTCCAGATTTTTTCTCAAAATCTTTATACTGCTGATACTTGAATTTGGGCACGATCGCGTTAGGTCTATTAATAATATTAATCGTTTTCTAAAGTGGGCGGTATCAGATGGGTAAGGAGGTACCAGATGGCACGTGGCTAGACTTTCAGTTTTTACTTTAAAACTCATCCTGCTATAGCTTTACTAAATAAAGAATTTGGGGACGGTCGCGTTGGGTGTATTGATATTATTACTTGATTTCTAAAGTGGGCGGAAGTGTACATTTGTATGGGTGGTACCAGAAGAGGCATGGCCATGTAGCCCATTTTTAATACCGTAAGTAGTTTTGGGAAATATTAACTTGTGCAAAGTTTCGAAACATTTGGCTTCGTCTTTCAAAAGTTATCGTATGTACCAGCCGGACTTCCAGACAGACAGACGGACATGGATTAAACGACTTAAAAAGTCATGAATCGAATTTGGTTCAACTACACTTAGTAGATATGATCGGGAAACTCTTAGGGTTGCAAATACATTTGACTTCTCTAAGGGAACATTAAGGGGAATTAAAAGCAAATTTTATAAAAAATTGCTTTTTTATGGGAGTCTCATTAGGGGGTTAAAATGGGGAAAATGAAAATTTTAATTTTGGATCAGTGGGCGGAGGGGTGTGGCAGAACACAGATACTACTCGGCAACATGAATATGAATATACGTACGATATTTTAAATTTGAATCATTGGACGGAGGGAGCGTGACAACACTGTATTTTAGCCTTAGCCACACCAATATTAATATGCGGACGGAGTTTTAATTTTTGGCCCAATGGGCGGAGTGGGCGTGGCCAAACTGTATTTTAGTCCCAGAGAGATACAATTTGGTACACAAATAGCACTCGACAACACAAATATGAAGATGCAGCCGAAATTTAAATTTTCGATCTGTGGGAGAAGTGTATTTTAGTCCTAGAGAAATACAATTTTATACAAGGTTAGTATTTGACAACACGAATATAAATATGCAAGCGAAATTAATTTTTCAATTAATTGTACCAAAAAGTGTTTTTATTGCACATTTAATGTGCATTTATTGTGCATTTATAGCATCAAAGAGTACTTTATTGATACCAAAAAGTAAAATATATTGTATTGAAAAGTACTTTTATTGTACACAAAAACAACAATTTATGTCCAACAGAGTACCTTTTAGTACCAAAAAGTACTTAAATTGTACCAAAAAGTACTTTTATTGTACCAAAAAGTTCTTTAATTGTGCCATAAATTATTTTTACTGTATCAAAAAGTACTATTATTTTTTTTTATCAAAAAGTACTGTTGTTGAAGCAAAGAGCAATGATTAATTTCTTAAATTCATAATATTAATACCTTCACCCTTAGGGATGAGGGCATATATCATTTGATACGAAAAAAAGTGTAACGCATTAAAGGAGACGAGTTAGACCCCAAGTATCTTAAGACAAAATTCGTTTCAGGACTTTTTAAGATGATTAAGCTATGTCCGTCTGTCTGGCTGGCTGGCTGGATGGCTTGTCAGCAGGATAACTCGAGTAAACCTTAACGGATCGGTATGACAATTTACCAGTATTAATATTTTTCAAAACAAACCTTTGGGAATGTAAATGGGCAAAATAGCCCCACCCCTTCTGGTACATCCCATACAAAATTACCTATTTTTGTATAATTAATATTTTTTTCAAAACTTCCAAACGCATGACCGCAGGATATTTAAATTTGGTCAGTTTATTTATCTTGCAATAGTAGACAAACCCTAAGAGAAACGAAACCCTTACCACACCCCTTCTGGTACCTCCCATACAAATGACCGAATTGACCCTCATAGTTTTACATGCATGTCTTTTTTGTAAGTAAACTTATGTTCGTTTATTATCGGTTCACGCCTTCTGGTACCTCCCATACAAAATGACGTATTTTTGGAAAATTAATATTTCTCCCATAACTTCCAAACGGACACTTCGGGGGTAATGATAATTAGCCGATTAATTTATATTGCAATAGGAGGCGAAACCTCAGAAAAAACTAACTATTTGACACACCCCTTCTTATACCTCCCATACAAATGACCGAATTCACCCTCATAGTCTTGCACACATATCTTTTTTGTAAGTTCCCTGAATTCAGTAAAATTTTGCGTAAGTTGTACGGTTGTGGAAATTTGAATCAGGAATGATAATGGACTATATCGGTTCACCCCTTTTGGTACCTCCCATACAAAATGACCTATTTTTGGAAAATAATATTTCTCCCATAACTTCCAAACGGACACTTGGGCGGTAATGAAAATTGGTCGATTAATTTATATTGCAATAGGTATAAATATGAATTATATCTGATCACCCCTTCTGGTACCTTCCATACAAAATTACCTTGTTTGGAAAAATAATATTTCTCCCATAATTTCTAAACCGACGCCTGGGGGATAATCAAATTTGGACAGTTAATTTATCTTGTAATATGAGGTAAAACCTCAGAAGCCCTAACTATTTGACACACCCCTTCTGGTAGCTCCCATATAAATAATCGATATTTCCCCTTTTACACACATATATTTGTATATACACTGAATTCAGACAAGTTGCTTTACGAAAAAGCAGACAAGTTGTGCTGGCCCTAATTGTACCTCCTATACAAGTAAGTCAAATTTTTTACGGTTTTGCTCCAAAAGCAGTCAAAAAATAATAGAGATAAGTAATTTTATTTTAATAAACAATCTATTAATTTCAAAAACTCAAATATGAAACAATATCTTCTATTGGGTGATGGCATTTATTAGTCAGTTTACCTGACTGAAATTTCTGTACTGGTTTTAAATTTTATTTGCTGACACTTTTGACATCATGTTATTCACCACTATGTCAATAATGTTTGAGGACTATTTACACTGCGTCAGTTTGTTTTATCAAAAGTTTTGGCAATATATCGTCAGAAAAAAGTATGTCGGTAAATTCTGACAAATCAACCTTATTTACACGAAATACATTTTAAAGGGAAATACTTACAATGAGGTCAGTAGTGTAAATAAGCCTTTGTAGTACTCGGCAATGCAGACATGAATATACGGACAAAATATTTTTTATCGCCCAGCGGGAATATGAAGGCAAACATTTATTTCCGGTTAGTGGGCAGAAGGAAAATGGGACAAATATTTTTAGGACTATATAAGGTAATACAGATAGTACTTGGCGCTATAGATATCAATTTGCAGACGGATGTTTTAAAATCGGTTAGTGAGACGTTGTTAGTATGATCAGGGTAAGGAGTAACTTGTGGTAACAAATTGTTTACAGAGCGTACAAGATCGACGGTTAAGCTTAGCCCTTTAAGCAGGCATGCTAAACATATTATTGTCTGGTCCACTAGTCCTTTATACTAGTAATATCAGATGTTCTTTCGAATATGATAACTTTAATTTACACACAGGTTTTAGGCTTCCATGACACAATATAAAAATCGAAGCATAAATTAATAGGTTCCATTTAACAATGATACATACCACAGTGCACACAATCCCAGTTTTATTGTAAAAACTAGTAATTTATTTAATAATGCAATATGAATATTAGTTGTAAGCACAATCCTTACCTTAAGAATACATATAAAATAATATATAATAAAAATCCTAAATACTTAAAATAACAATTGTAAATTACTACTGTAAATTTATTATTACGAATCATGCTCAAATTACTATTGTAAAGTTTGGTTATTACGAGAGGCGGGCTACCCCCGGGCGTTATGATCCCCATCCTGATTCCCTAAGCACAACCTGTATGCTTTTTCCTACAGAGTAAGGTTTCCACAATTATAAATAAAGCAACAAACTGAAATGGTTGGTGACCCCTGGTTAAAGGTTGAAATATGGTAATAGAAAAGAAAAAAAAAAGAACAGCAGGTTGAAGGTTATTTTTCTCCAGATTATGGAGCTATTATTAAATATTTTTGTCTACTGCGAATTTTGTGATATACTACAGAGATCAGATAATGGGCAGCATTAGAAGACACCGGAATGCCATGACAGCTCTGTTGGCAGAACACATTGATGTCACCAACAGCATAGACAGTCCAGATGATTTTGAGGATTATGTACTGGCCAAGAAGAGGTGAGTTTATATTACTTAATCTTTGCCTAAAATTAACGTTCGCTTGCTTTTTATCCGATAAACAGCTGATTTGATATACATATTACAGTTGTTTACCGCATAAAACGCAAGCGAACATTATCCTTAGAGATCGTGGCTTAGGCTGAAAATCTACTTTTAGCCGAAATTGGCCAAAATATTACATAAAATTATATATATAAACCCCAAATTTCCTCTTGTCGTACCTATATCGGCAATGCCATGTTATTAAACTTATCCTCATATGAAAAATCTTTTCCATTCCATTCTGTTTTTTTACCTTTTCCAGACGTCAAGATTCCAATATGGTTCAGGGAGGACTCTGCCAAAGCATAGTACGATATGCTCGTCCGCAAAAGGCTCGTTCCGCCTCGGGAGAATGGAAGTACATTGTAAATACAGGACAACACACCCAAACTTTGAGATTGGAGAAATGCACGTAAGTGAACTAAACTTATATCTAAATATTTAGTAATTGTACATTCTTCCCCATTCTTTTCTAGTAATCCCCAGGAAAGTTGTTCTTACCTCTCAGCCAATTATAAGTCGCGTTGCGCTCAAGTCTACAACTATCACCGCCTGTTGAGTTGGGACAAAACACGTGGCCTTCATGTCGATATCTTTAAAGTGCCCACCTGCTGCTCTTGCCAAGTTGAGGGCTATAGACAGCAATATGCGGCCGCATTGTCATCTTCTTTCACTAAGAAAGATTTTTCCACAGCTCACAAAGGAGACCTATATCGCCAAAATGAAGCTGACTATGCCGATGATGAGGATGATGATGATGAACAAGATTTTGGTTTCAGCTTACGCAATCATCAACATTACAAGTCGGATGGTGGATTTGATGGCAATGAATTGTTCTTAAGCAGCAGCAGAGTTAAAAACAAAGTGGCCAGTCCTACAGTGGGTTCTTATCTTAGTCCACCTGGCAGTGAAGAGTTCGAACAGTATCCCTTCAAATTGCCCAAAGACACCTCGAATATAGTTAAGCCTTCCTCTGGCTCGTCATTGTCAGCGCCTCATTTATCGTCATCATCATCGTCTTCGTCTTCGTCTAATACTTACCTTAGGGACTTGGCTAGGCGCCGCCCCCATAAAAGT
This sequence comes from Muscina levida, assembly GCA_964034835.1. NCBI lineage: Eukaryota > Metazoa > Arthropoda > Insecta > Diptera > Muscidae > Muscina > Muscina levida. Next base: position 24,694,973 of record OZ035883.1, on the reverse strand, counting down.
TACAATGACTATCATTCGGATCAGGACTTTGCGCCCAGCGAACAACACGCTGAAAGAGAGGTAAACGTTTTTGGCACACCCATCGGCAAAAGTGAACGCAATCTGCATAAAACTAAACCTATTTATTCTGTTACCCATACAGGCAGTAGCAACGACAGCACTACGGCCATCACCACTAGCACCGGAACCATTCGTGCCCTCACACCAGTCGCCGCCATCCACGTCCCAGCAACAGGAGGAACTGTCGCAAATACCAATGCCCACCAAAAGCCATCTGGCATCACATACGTCGTACCAACAGCGGTCACCGCTGATGGAACCACACTACCCGAATCACCAGTATCCACCGCCACACCATCCGTCCGGACCGCATCACTACCAAGCCATTACTACACCCATACACCAGGAGGTCGCCTCAAAACCAAGCCACGGGTACGGGCACCATACCCGAACACATCACTCGCTGCTAAAGCGGCCACAACAACGACTGCTCCCGAAGCGACTGAACACATTGAGACGTCATCGCAGCGCCCGGCTAGTGCGATTGTAAATTCGGATACGTTTAGAAATCGTTATAAGACCAAAATCAATCTAACTGCTTACTATCCCTCAACGACACCCGTGTCCTCAGTCCATCCCCCGAGACGCATTAACTATAGCTATCATCCCATAATCGATTTTTTCGAATATAATCGCAGAGTTCTAACAACCACCACCACATCCACTACCACACAACCTCCTCCTAGGCCGGCTTCCTCATCTACAACGAAATATCACCTATCATCCACTCAGTTGTATCCTCACAAGATCCCCAATGCTGTCCCGGCCAATATATATCAACAGCCACAACGACAAAAGCCGCAACAAAATGAGCGTAGAATTGGTTACGGTGCTGCTGGTGACGGTAGTAGTGTTACTCACCCTAGGGTCTCTAATCAAAATGTCTTCAACGGTCGCCAAAATCCAGCATTGCCGTCGCTGCCACCCCGTTCTGACGAGGACGAGGTGGTATCGGCCGATGCTGATGTCTGGCATCCGGTGATTGTACAGGATTATTAATAACCATGGCTTGAATTGTTTAAACAAACTAATATCTAGTAGTTCGTACGCTGAAGGAGCGGTTTATGAGTCTGAGAATAAGAACTGTAAATGCTTAGTTGTTATTGTCCCCTGGACTCTATAATTTGCCTTCTCTATATTTTGATGAAAGTAGATTCAAGTTAATAACGACACTAACCTATATCTTAAATCGTAGTTACTTGCCTGAATTGAATATTTATTTAGTTAAGGTTATATATTTTTAAATAATAACTTAATGTATTTATTTATATATTTATTTAAATCTATTAATACTGAGGTCTTTTGTACTTTGCACGAGACTAATATATTTATTAACATTGTCGATAAGTTGAATTCTTTAGTGTTTTAAGTTTTGAAATAATTTTTATATATTTCATAATATTTTTAATAAATATTAATTTTTTACATAACGTTTGTATATAAACAGATGTGTTTTCAGTTTAATTATTTTGTGTACCACAAGGTTACGAGCCCGAAATTCCCAGATTAACGAATAGTATCAGCAATTAGAAATCCATAAACCTCTATCCTGCAGATGTAACAAAACGCATGAGGTGTAAAAATTGTGGCATCTTGTAAGTATGGAAGGTTTGGAGCTTGTATACCAATTTTCTGCTTCATTGCTCAATTTCAATTGCGGGCGCAGACAAACGGACACCCGCAAAAAGGGGAGTTTGTATGGTAGTTGAGAGTAGTTTTTGTCCGATATTGCTCATCTCAGAACTTAAAGCTTTAAGAAAAGAAGCCTGCATACCCAATTTCAGCTTTATAGTTCCCAAACTACTGCTGTAACCGCGGGGCCAGACAGACGGACACCCCCAAAAATAGGTAGTAGAAGTTAACCTGCACTTTAGGAATTAAATCTATATATATAAAAGGCTTGGGTGACTGACTGATCACTCCACAGCCCAAACGGCTAAAACTAGAACCGTGAAATTTAGAATGTAGGTTTCTTTTGTGACATAGGCGCGCACTAAGAAGGGATTTTTGGAAATTCGGACTGCAAGGGGGCGCCCCATACAACTGGAATTTTAAAATGGCTTTATCTTTTAAACCATTATAGGCACGAAGTCGAGATTTGGTACGTATATCGGTCGTATAAGAAAAAATACTTTGATTGTGGAAAGTGGGCGGTGCCACACCCCTTTCAAAAAATAGTTATTTTAACCAAATAAATGGACCGATTGCAATTGAATTGTTTAAATGTGCCACTGTCCATAAGGCCTCTATCATAGGCTACATGAAAACACAATTAGACAGAGGGGCGTGGCACCGCCCACACAAACCAAAATATCAATCGGTCATATCTCTAGAGCCATTAGAGGTATGAAGATGAGATTTGCTATATATGTTACTGATACAAAGAGGATTACGTCTCGCTGGAAAATGGGCGGTGCCACGCCTCTTTCGTTATCTCGGCGAAATAAATGGACCGATTGCAATAATATTTTCACTTTGCAGTACTGTCTATAGCGCCTCTATCATAGGCTACGAAAAAACATAAGTAGACAAAGAGGCGTGGCACCGCCCACACAAACCAAAATAGCAATCGTTCATATTTCACGATCCACGTAAGGTATAAAGATGATTTGGTGATTCGTACTTTTAGGGGACAAAAGTAATACCATCACCCATACCAATCGGCTGCTTGCTATTCAATTGGATTTGTTTTTTTTTTAAATCCGATATTTGGTGGTAAAAAATCTAAAAAGGGATAAAAATTTTAATATCACCTATCCAAACGGCTAATGATGTAATCATGATTATTCATATAGGCTTGCTCCCTATGGAATTAGAACGAAGCAAGGGGGGTTTTCGAAATTCTTACCTTTTAGGGGTAAAAAGAGCCGAAAATGGATTAACTTGTACTAAACGGGTAAAGGTATAGTCTCAAAAATTGAAGTGAATATTTTAGTTGTGCGATGGTATGTAATTTTTCGAAATTCGTTTTTAGTTGTAAAAATACCGAAAAGGGATACAACTGATGATATCACACAGTTCAAAAAGCTAAAGGTAGGGTTACAAAAATGTATATAGAATTATATAGAAGAAGAATTCCTTTAGAATAAGAGAGCCGCCAGATGGGGTTTTTATAATTGCGAACATTTAGGGGTAAAATAGACGAATAGGGATAAAACTGGTACCGTTTAGCGTGGTGGGTGGCGTTGTGGCCCAGGGTCTGCTAGTCTTTCATATAAAACTCCTTATCTCTTGAACTATGGCTGTAATCGCGGGATCAGACAGACAGACAGACACCCCCAAAAAGGGTGTGTTTATGAAGGTGGTGTTTATATATAGGTGGGAGTAGTTTTTGTCCGATCGTGGTCATCGTAGAAATTAACCTCCGATTAGAAGATAATTAAACCAAATTTCGACTGGATAGCATTAAACTACGGCTGTACTCGGTGGGACAGAGAGACGAACATCCCTAAAAAGGGATATGGGAGGTGAAAGTAGTTTTTGTCTGATCTTGCACATCTTGAAAGAATATAAGATTGCATAACAAATTTCAGTTCGATAATTCTAAAACTATGGCTGTAATCGCGGGAAAAAATAGAAAAAAAAACCTCAAAAATTTGTATTGCAGACAGAAGTAGTGTTTGTCGCATATTGCTCATAGTAGAACTTAACATCATCTAAGCGGATTGAAGTTTGTATACTAAATTTCAGCTCCATAGCTCTTTTACTATGGTTTCAATAGCGCAGACTGGCCCTCTTTGGGGTCAGTTTTTGAATCGACTCAAAATTCGACGCTAATCATTCCTCATTGCGGACAGTCCTTATAACTGGACAGCTGAAATAGCCGGACAAAAATTACGGACACAGCTATTGCATTAATGTTTCCATACAAATATCATTCCAATAACTGGACGCTCTAATAACCGGACGCGGACACCAATTCTCAAACCTTTTTGATCAAAAAGTCTCTAATAAACGGACTGAATTGCAGTTCTCCATACAACAAACTCCTTTCGTATTTGTCAAAATGCGTTTATAGTAAGTGGTAGCACAAGCACAGCTGATTTCAATGTTTGGGTTTCATTCTGACCTGTTGTTGTGTGCCTCCAAGTACAACAACACGTCCTGCTATAACCTAATAAATAAATCTTGGTATGCATTTATGTTGATAACAACGAAATTTGTGATTCCCCGTTTATCATGTATATATGCCCATAATGATACCGTGTGTGTCAAAGAAAGGGAGGCATTTCATTTCAGTTTGTTAAATTAGAGAGGTCCTTGAATCCTTTGTCTGACATTAACCAAATTTAGATTTAGTCATAGATTGATGGAATCAATGGATATGCTAACTTTGGTGTGCCTATTATGGAATTTAAATTTTCAGGATCTTAGAAAGGTCCTTGAATCCTTTTACAGATTTTAACCAAATTTTAGAAATTGGTGTCATTTAAAGAGACTGTGAGATGTGCCAAATATTTTTCACCTATGATAACTCATTCTATTGTTGGCCGTTCATTGTATGAAACGGCAACCACTGTGCAGTGGTTCTAATCATTTTTATAGTTTAACTCTTGTTTAAGAAATACTTAATATTGAAAAATTTGTTTAAACAAAAAAAAAACAGAAAATCGAGTTAAATATGGATGTTTCAAAAACCAATTTTTTTCCAGATCGGACCTATACTTACTTACTTACTTAAGTGGCCAATTACAATTTACGAAACGTAGTTCATAAATTTGAGGCCTGAAGTAATAAAGAATTCCACACGCTTCGGTCTTCTGCGTGTGTTCTCCAGTTAGTCCTACCAGATGATGGCACATCGCCTACCACTTGGTCCTTCCAACGGAGTTTGGGTCTCCCTGCTCTGCGCCGTCCTTCAAACACCTTTCTCGCTGGAGCATTTACATCCATCCTGGCAACATGTCCCAGCCATCGAAGTCCTTGGATTCTGACTCTTTTAGCTACGTCGATGTCGTGGTAAAGCTCATACAGCTCATGGTTCATCCGATGGCGAAACTCGCCTTCGACACAGATAGGTCCATATATTTTTCGGAGTACTTTTCTCTCGAATACTCCCAGGTTTTGTATGTCCGTTGTAGTAAGCACCCATGATTCGGCAGCATATAACAGAACAGGTAAGATAAGCACCTGGTATAGCTGTTTCTTAGTATTCCGAGAGAAGGTGGTGTTACTAAAGTGCTGCCGAAGTCCGTAGAAACATCTATTGGCTAGCACTTGTTGACGGAAGATCCGAGGTAGATAAATTCGTCGACTACCTCAAAACAATAATTGTCAACGTTCAAGGTGCGTCCCCATCGAGAGGTCTCTTTGTTCGTCGAAATCATTATTTTTGTTTTGTCCTCGTTGACCGCTAAACCCATTTTTGCTGGCTCCTTTTCTAGTGATGAGAAAACTGAAGTAACATCCCGCAGATTTCGGCCAATGATATCTATATCATCGGCATAGGCTAGTGGCATGTGGCTTTTGTGGAATATGGTGCCAGACATGTTGACACCAGCCTTTCTCATCACCTTCTCCATAACTATATTAAATAGTGTACAGGACAGGCTATCGCCCTGCCTGAGACCTCTTTCCGTGTTGAATGGTTCAGACTGATCCTTACCAATCTTAACCGAGGATTTGGTGTTGTCTAAGGTACATTTGCAAAGTCGAATCAGGAATACCAAACTCAGACATGGCCTCATAAAGCCTATTCCTTATCGGAGAGTCGAAGGCAGCTTTGTAGTCGACAAAGAGGTGGTAGGTGTCGATCTGCTTTTCATGCGTTTTTTCCAGGATTTGTCGTAAGGTGAATATTTGATCCGTCGTAGATTTGCCAGGTCTAAAGCCGCACTGATATGGTCCAATTAGTTTTTCTACAATTGGCTTTAGACGTTCACACAATATGCTTGAAAGGACCTTGTACGCAATTGGTAATAGGCTTATACCACGGTAGTTCTTACATTCACTACGATCTCCTTTCTTGTATATAGGACATAACAAACCGAGACTCCAATCCCCGGGCATGCTCTCCTCGTGCCAGATGTTATCCATGAGATGATGCATGCTCCTAATCAGCTCCTCACCGCCAGTCTTAAACAATTCAGCAGGGAGACCATCGGCTCCAGCAGCTTTGTTGTTTTTAAGGCGGGAGATGGCCACACGTATCTCGCTCTGGCTCGGAGGTGGACAGTTAATACCATCGTCATGGTTTGGAGCGGGGTCTTCTGGAGTGGTTTCAGTATCTAGTAAATTTCTAAAGTGATCTCTCCATATCTTCAGAACGCTATCCGGGTCCGTCACTAGCTGACCATCGCTGTCCTTGCAGGAGAGCAACCCTGTTCCACGCATTCTCGCTTTAACTCTCTTGTAGAATTTTCGGGCTTCCCCTCTACTTCTTCTAAAAAGACGAGTTTAACCCACCTTACACACGTAGAACAAAAAAAAAAAAAAAATGGCAGCGCTGAATTCGTGAGACCAATACCATTCGTTTAAGTACCCACATTTGCCCCCACACCCAAAGGTCCCCAGATGGACCATTTGTTTGTGTCATGCGGGTCCCATAGGTTTGATCGGAAAAAAATTGGGGTTTTGACACACATAAAAACGTGACTTCCCTCTGCACCACGTGAATGAGGTATGGGATAGATTCTCCCGTTGTTGTGAATTAACACGGTTTCTATTTTTGATTCCCAACAAACGGCACCTACTTGTTTATCGACGAATGCTAATGTCTCTGTTTCGACAACATCGAGGAGATTGGCAATAAATGAAAAATGTATATGACTGAAGCCGGGAATCGAACCACTGGCCTCCCACATGGTAGTCGCGTGTTCTAACCACTATGCCATGGCCGGTCCACATATTTTACTCGATTTTCGGTTTTTTTTGAGACCCTGCCATAGAATTAGGCATTCTCCCAATAATTGTGTTTTTTTATATACTTTTAACCAACATTTTTAATCTTAATTATTTATTAAACAAGAGGTAACCTGAAATGGTTAGCACCGCTGGATTCAGCGTATTCGAATTAGGTTTACTAGCTGGATGCCCCGCTTGTTACAAAAAAGCTTTCGATTCAAGCACAGTGTAATTTTTGTATAGGAGCCCCCTTAAATGAGGAGTAGGTATGTTTGGGAAAAATGTTAGGTTTGAAAAATTACTGGCGGTCGATCATACTTTTATCCCACTAGGAGCGACTTCGGTACAGTAACGGGGCTTGATGTGAATTTGTTCCCCGTCACCCCCAATGTTATCATTTGACCTCGAACCATATCCCCATATTTTGGATCAGGCATTTTTTCCCAACCACACAAAATTAGGGGGTGCACTATCGCACCTCTTGTTTACAAATCCAGGTATAGGTTAAAATTAAGTCGATATTGCGGGATTGTATTATGCCAAAACACTAAAGCAACTGCTTCAATACCTTACGAAATCAAAGCCTAGATTTAGGAGTCAGTAACATTACCGCAAATTATTTTAAAGTTAACATTCGTAGACATAACTGTGTTAGAGCCATGTTAACTTGCTTTTAACAAAGCTACTGCTGATACCAGAGGCATAACATTTTTTATTTAAAATAAAAGCTATTTGTCGCACACATCACCACCAACAACAATAACAACAACACACAACCATCGATACAAGCTACCAAAGGTGACTTTACATAAAATGCCAAGAAATTGGAGTGGAAGCAAATATAAATTATGCAAACAAGATGACCATTAAAAAAACAAATTCCCCTCAATATGGTTGTACGAGAAAGAGTTCAAGTTGAAGGTTGTTTTTGTTATGAATCAAACAACGTACACACACACTCACACACTCTTCAGCATAACTGTTAACAAAAGAAATTGGTTCGTTAAACACGTTTATTTAAAATTGAATTTAAAGAAAAGTGAAAATACATTTGTAATTACATTGAGCTTTATAAGATTTCTATAACATTTTGTGAAGGCGTTTGCAAGGATCCATTGCCTAAATAAGCCGATATCGCTGGTATATCAGGAAATTTACGAAATATTGTAGCTGGCGATGGAAGCTGTTGCTGGTGTTGGGCATGAAATGGTTGGGGCAGATTGTAAATGCCTCCCAAAGGATTGATGAAATAATACTTTGATGATTTTCCCTCGACTTCTTGGATGTTTAGTGTAGAATTGGAGATTTGTGGTAAATTGGCTACTATGGTTTGCAATGAGTTTAGATATTGCTGTAAATTATGAAAATCTACTGGTTCTTGAGAGTTGTCTTGAGCTAAGGTAACATCTTCCCATTGAGAGTACGATTCTGATGAAGTGGTTGGGGAGGATGATGATGATGATGCTGATGATGACGATGATGATGATGATGTGGAATCCTCTAAATTTTGTAGATTTTTAGCTTGTAATAAATTTCGAATGGTAGTCATGACATCGTCATAAATGAGTGAAGTATTGAGGGGCGATGGTGATGAATCTTCATAATAATCATCTGCTATGGAGGCTACAAGAAAAGGTTTTTGTCTTAAGTCTTTTGATTGGCGTTCATCGTGCAAACGTTCACCATATTTTTTGTTACTGTTATGACTGTCTTCTCCTTGTTGTTTATTATTATTATACTCTCTGTCATTATCATTTCCGTAGTCCTCTTGTCGTTCAGTTGCTTTTCGGTTATCCTCATGTTCAAGTTCTTCTTCATAGTTTCGCTTGTTGCTATATCCTTTTTCCTCTGGCACAAACGGTGATCTCTGTTGCACTATTTTTTCCTGCTCTTTTGTTTTAGTTTCGTTTATTGTTTTTATTACCGTCTCCATGCAACTCAACTGCTGTCGCAAAGTTTGTATGTGACTCGAGTCCGTTCCTCTTATGTGAGAGCATTTCTTAATTTTGTTGGTAAAATTCGATTTACTTGTGAAATGATCCATTAGTGCATCCGTGGCATTAACAGAATTTTCTAATATTTTTATTATAGCTTCATCAGTTATACGATTGTGGATAGACGTTGACCTTAGCGAAGTCCTTGGTAATATCTCCCCCTGAAGCGTGGTCGTTTCTAAAGCTGTAATGATGTGATCATCAGAACCTTCATAAGTTTCTATAGCATCCAAATATATAGAAGCATTCTTTACCAATTCATTGATATGTTCCAATAGCTCTTCCCCCTTAAGAGGATGATAGGCCAACGACGTCTGTCGCTTTATGCGTTTCTTGCCCATGAATTTTCGACGATTCTGATTGTTTTTGAACTCACGCATGCCATTGACTTTTTTCTCTTGGCCTTGGGCATATTGTTGACGCTCTTGTGATTTTTCCCATACCACTGTTTGTATTTTTTTCGTCTTAATTCGTTGTTGAGCCAATGGCAACTTAGGTTTAAATTTTCTCAAATAGTTTTCGGTTTTCCTGACAGATGCCAATATTTGTACAGGTAACTGTTCCGTTTCTTGCAATTCCATATCTAATTCAAATGTTTTGTCATAAGGCCTAAAGGATTTTACATTTTTCTCGGCTGTTATGGTGGCTTGTGGTTTGACACCTCTCGTTTGTGAAGACTGATCCCTTCTGAACGTTCTCAAGGGTTTCTGACCATTTTGCATGAGTATCTTGAGTTCTTGAAAATGTTTGGGCGGCTCTATAACATGTATGACGTCATCAGCATCCTCATAGCTAAAGCCGTTACGAATTCTTTGCAGGTGTGTGGGCACACGATTGTCAGGCTCTTGACTTTTGGCTACCGACAGCCGATAAGAAGAGGTTTCCTGCGGCGGAGTCGCTGTGTTGTCTGGCTCTTCTTTTATAGTAAGGGCTGTGGTCAGTGAGATCCAGTACACCAGCAGATATATATAGATTTTTAAATGTATCATTTTGTGGTTTTGGCACAATTTTCTTTTGGTTTGAAGGCTTTTGTAATTCACTGCACTTTAGTTAACACTTTGAGATTCCATCGGCAACTGTTGAGAAATTTGTGTAATTCAAAGATTTTATATTAAACATTGAATTTTCATTGTGTTTCCACTAGATTTTCCACTTTTCCATTACGTTTAACTGCCGCTGTTTGTTTTTCTTTTTTTGCGTTTGAGTTAAAGTGTGGCGGAATTAAATGTATCATGTGATATGGCGGAGATGTACAACATTGAATAAGGCAGTGAAAAATGAAAGATGTTACTGGGTATCGTTTTTGTGGCATGTTGTAAGCATGTATATGTAAACTAGGTGCGATTTAGAAGTTTATAATATTGGTCCAATGTTAAGTTTGGTGACAAGAGGCCATTGCGAATTTCGGCGGCCGGAAGACGAGTTGCAGGAAATTGCACCCAACATTTAAAATGAAAGCAGGCCCAAATCCCAAAATCATTTCTTGGGGTCTCTTTGCCTAAAATGTGACAAATTCCCCTATACGATACTTACTTACTTCAAATCGATATTAAATTATTACGGCATGTAACTTGACAAAACGAATGATGCAGAACTTCTTCTTTTTGGGGCTACTTTCACGTGCAGCTCTCAGAACTGAGTTCCAAATTAATGAGCTGAAAAATGTTGTACTGTGTAATAAGCCACTCTCCTTAAATAAACTTACTACGACAATAACATTATGAAAAGAAAAAACAAGAACCTCTCCTAAATTGACTCAAAGTTATAAAGACCATGATTTCCGGATATACACCTAGAAAGTCCAAACTTAAGAGGTATGGGATGCTTCTCCCGTTGTTGTGAATTAACACGTTTTATATTTTAGATTCCCAACAAAAGGCACCTACATACTTGTTTATCAACGAATGCGAACGTCACTGTTTGAGAAGCTTTTACTAGACATACCGATTATCTCTACACTTATACTACGATGTTGCTGTCGACAACATCAAGGGGTCTAAACACTCTACAGAAATATTGCCTTTATCCAATTGGCGATAGTCCAATTGTCTGGTGGTGTGTTATGTGATAGACTAAATGTCATCTTAGCGACCCTGATTTTCTCTTATGAGTGTCACTTTAGACGTAGTAAATCCACATTCGGCCTGATTTTAACACTACGACAAATCCTTGAGAAGACCCAAGAAATGTAGATCGACACCTGCCATCGATTACAAAGCTGCATTCGACTGTCCTAAACGATAGAAGCTATTAGCTTCTAAGGCTGAATACCAAGTTATTTGTTTCAACGAAAAAAGAGACCACTCATCTGGGACGCTGCGTGATTGCTGACAACTATAACTTTAAAGTGGTAAATGATTTTGTTTACCTTGAATCCGCGGCAAATAAAATTAATTATGTTACCCCGCAAATCAAGAGAAGAGCCTTCATGACAAATCCCACTCTCGACGAACGAAGATCCAACTCTACCAGACACTGATCCTGCCTGTCTTACTCTACAGCGCAGAGTCCTGGGTAATGCCGCAAGCGGATCAATCTATTCTGGGAGTTTCCAAGAGAATAATACTACGCAAAATATTTGGACCCATCATCTTTAACGGCGAGAACCGTCGTCGAATGAATCATGAGCTGTATGAGCTGTACAACGACATCGACGTAGTCAAGCGCGTTCAAATAGACCGAATGCGCTGGCTTGGACATATTGGTGTGACGAACTATCTTCGGAGCACAAAAGACCGAAACGCATGGAATACTTTTCTACGTGCGGTTACTGATAGATAAATTTCTGTTGTTGCTGCCATTAAAGAAGAAGAAGAAAAAGTTATAAATTATGAGTAACAAAATGAAATTTTATTTAAATCTTTAAAATTTACACTATGAAAAGCAAACAATTTTCCCCCATTGTGTGACGTGTTGTTACCTCAACTTATAAAATCGAAAACAAATGAAAGTGAAAACTCAATTGGTAACTGCGTTTTTTTTCTGTTCGTTCATATTTTTCATTCAGCAGCTCAACATCCTCAATGTCGTTCACGTCTAGTTTTCGATGTTTTTACCCTGTTTTTGTCTTCACAGTTCAGCCATTGAATGGGAAATTATTGGCATCTCGGTCGCTGTCATGGCCGTTGTGTGATGGCCATCATCAAGTGGATGTAATGGTTCGACGACTATGCTATGCCACTTGTAACTACTCTAGACTTTACATGAAGTTTGGCGTTGAATTGAGCTGTGATATATTTTTTTCACATTGTCTGGCTTCAAGATGCAGCAGGCGATGCATTTACTCTATATACCTCAATATCTGGTATGCGTGATAAAGTGTAACAGCAGATGCTCTGGCTTTAGCGGCATAGTGGACAGGAAGATATAAAACTGGTTAATTACTTTTAACGTGTGTTTGTTTTCAATCTCCGTGCAGTAGAGCAAACACAAACATGAATTTGCATATTGTGGCATAGGAAACGAATGATGGTTAAAGTGTGTGTAGAAAGAAATATGTAAAGAAACTTGTTGTAAATGTTGTAAACGTTTAACGTTTTATAGTCCTTTCGAAGTAATAAAGTGTATAGTGGAGACCTGTGACATAGGCGAAATTAATTTTTCTTAAGTGCTATAAACTCAAGTGTGGTAAATTTTAAAAGGTTAACGTGAAATTATGTTATATGACTGATATGGTTTCCTGGTTAAGAAATACATTTGTGTTCAAACAGTAGTGCTATTAGGGATACAATATAAATTATCGCATATAGTAGTAAAATTCATCAAAGGATGATTTGTATACCCTTCACCACGCGCACGAAGGAAGTGAAAGGCGTATTTATATTGTCCTTCCATTTGTAACGCCCATATGACAATATATACATTAGGGTGACAGCAAAAATGTAACTTTGAATTTTCGGTAATGCCCGAGCGGAATGGTATCAGTTGTAAGAAAACAGCTATGGCCAAAATATGAGCAAAATCGGGCAACTTTAAGCCGTGCCCCAAAGAGGTCAAATATCAAATCTAAAATACAAAAATCTTGTGTCACCGTGTTTGTCGCAGCAATCCTCCGATACGGCTCTACCAATCTTTATAGTATAATTTTGTACATAGTTTGTAGGTATGACAATAGGTGTACCATTGTATTGTCATATTGTATTGACGCTAGGGTGAATTTTATCGAAAATTTGAATAAGTGGACCAATTTAACTGAAAATCAAAATATTTGTATGATTAGAAAAAAATTTTTTATGTACAAATGGACCCGGTAGGTGGCACTGTACCCAAACCCAGTATGTTCTACATCTTTGAACGTATGGAAAATGTACCTAAAATTTAGAATGAATATTGGTTTGATCATGAGAAAAAATGTTATGTACAAATGAACCCGGGAGGTGGCGCTGGGGTGTATTTATACCGAAAAATTTACTGAATGGACCAATTTAAGTGAAATTTAGTACGTAGGTTTGTTTGATCATATATAAATTGACCCGGTTGGTAGTGCTGGAGTGGACTTATTTAGAGAAAAGAAGAAAGGACTCTTTTAAAAGTGTGCGAGCATATACGAAGTATGTTTTAAGCCCAGATAAATATTTGGCACTGCAGATACAAATATGCAGTCCACGGTAAGAATATTAATTTTCGATTAGAAGGCGAAGAGAGCATCGCTTTGCTCGTAACTGATGACGACGGCCTTCACTACAATATATGTATATAGTGTAATCTTTAAAACTAGGAAAAAATTTTATGGCAAAATAACGTTTTCCGGGTCAGCTAGTCTATATATATGAAGATAAGTTTGTGTTTGATTGTTTGCATTTTTTAGTACCGTATTGACAGGAAAACGGTTTGACCTATATTTTTGAAATTTTCACAGAATGTTGATGTGTGGTCGGTGATGCAAATAAGGTACTTTCAGTTTTGATATATCAAGTGAGCGTGGCCCCGCCCAATGGACACTATTTTTGAAACCGCAGAGACTGGAAGGCTATTTCTACAATCGCCTTAAAAATTTGAGGTCGAAAAATGGACGGGATCAATGACCAGCATCGAATTCTGCATCGATTTAAAGGTGACCGTCTATCCGTTGGGACCGGCATAGTGGTTAGAACACGCGACTACCATGCAAAAGATCCGTGGTTCGATTCCCGGCTCCAGTCATCTCTATTATTCTATTCTATAGGTTATATTATTTCTATTCTATAGGTGGTAAAGTTTAGAGATGAGCAAGATCGGTCAAAAACTACTCCGACCCTCTTGGGGGTGTCCGTCTGTCTCTACCCTAGATTACAGCCGTAGCTAAGTGAAATTTGGTATGAAAGCTTCTATTCACTAAGCTGGGGTTACTTTCTAAGATCAGCAAGATCGAATAAAAACCAGTAAGAAAGTTTCAGTCGGGAAAACCGACTTACATACACCCTGACCCTCAGTAAAACATAACATTTACTAGATTTATAAAGTATGCGGTGTGGTACATTTGTATGGGAGGTACCAAAAGGGGCGCGGATAGACTTACAGGGGCGTGGTTCGGCTTAAAGTTTTTTTTCTCCAGTATTTTATCCTGATTTAGCTTTACCGAATACAAAATTTGGACCGGATTACGTTTGGTGTATAAATGTATGGGAGGTACCTTTGTATGGGAGGTACCACAAGAGGTGTGGCTGGACTTCCAATGTGTTCTCCAAAACTTTATCCTGCCTGAGCTTTACTAAATCCAGAATTTGGTCACGATCATGTTGAATCTATTAATAATATTAATCGATTTCTAAAGTGGGCGGTACCTGATGGGTATGGGAGATACCAGACAGGGTGTGGCTAGGCTTCTAGTTTTTTCTCTAAAACTTAATGCTGCTACACTTTTACTAAATTCTGAATTTGGGCAGAATCGCGTTGGGTGTATTGATATTACTACTCCATCTCTATAGTGGGCGGAATGGTACATTTGTATGGGAGATACCAAAAGGGGCGTGGCTAGACTTTTAGTTTTTTCTCCAAAACTTTATTCTGTTATAGTTTTACTAAATATAAAATTTGGGATCGATCGAGTTAGATGTATTAATATTATTACTCGATTTCTAAAGTGGGCGGAATTGTACATTTGTATGGGAGGCACCAGAAGGGGCGTGGCAATGTAGCCCATTTTCAATGAAGTAAGTAGTTTTGTGAATATATTAACTTGTGTAAAGTTTCAAAACATTTGATTTCGTCTTTCGAAAGTTATCGTGCGTACCATCCGAAAAGCCAGACAGACCGACGGACATGGCTCAAACGACTTAAAAAGTCATGAATCGAATTTAGTTCAAAGAAACTTAGGGTCTAAAGTGACTCCTTCTATGTGTTACACTTTTGGGTCGTATCAAATGATATATACCCTCCTACACGTAGGGTGAGGGTATAACTACTTCCATCTCCCAAACAAACTTCCCCTTTTTAGGGGTGTCCGTCCCCCATCGATTACAGCCGTAGTTAGGAAATATCGAGTTGAAATATGATATGCAAGCTTATGTTCTTTAAGGGTAGGTTAAGTTCAAAGATAAGCAATTTCGGACAAAATCTACTTACACCTCTCATACAAACTTCCCTTCTTTGGAGTGTTCTTCAATTTGCTCTCATCGATTACTGCAGTAGTTAGATATTATATAGAGCTGAATATATGTAAGCTTCTATCCACAAAGCTGCGGTTACTTATTGAGATGAACAAGATCTGTCAAAAACTACTGCCTCTTCCCATACCAACTCAGTTTTTTTGGGGCTGTCCGTCTTTTCCCGCGATTACAGTCTTAGTTTAATGGCTATCGAGCTATTTAATCTGTTTTGTATGTGAACTGAATTTAGTCAAATTTGGCCAAGGGGCAATTTTAGTTATTTATATGGTAGGTACCAGTAGGGGTGTGTCAAATTGTGAGGTTTAGCCTCCTATCACTATATATATTCACTCACAAAATTTCATTACCCCTCAGGTGTCCGTTTGGAAGTTATGGGAGGTAACAGGAGGGGTGTGACATAGATTGTGGTGTTCTAAGGGTTTTGTCTACTATTACAAGACAATTAAACTGAACAAATTGTAATATCCTCCAGCTGTCCGTTTGTAATTTATGGGAGAAGTATTCATTTTCCAAAAAACGTCATTTTGTATGGGAGGTACCAGAAGGGGTGGGTCTATTCTGGCCATTTACAATTATTTTACTTCATTTTGGAAAATATTAATGCTAGAAAATTTTCATAGCGACTAGCTAGCCAGATAGACGGACATGGCTCAATCGTCTTAAAAGTCCTGAAAGGAATTTGGTCATAAGATACTTGGAGTCTACATCGTCTCCTATAATGCGTTACACTTTTTCTTGTAACAAATGATATATAACCTCATCCCTAAGGGTGGTGGTGAGAGGCTAAAAGTGATGTTCAACTCCCATACAAACTCCCACTTCTTTTGCGGCACAAAGTTCAATAAAATATAGTTGTCGTGAAAATAACCAGTTTTATCACCATTTTTACAAATGATAAAGGGTATCTTAGCTTCGACGTAGCCGAAAAGAATTACCTTACTAGTTTTTATTAAAAGTGATATGATATCTCTTTCATTGGTTAATACCCTTTAGCCTACTTTGTTTACTATGATACAAATTGCTTATAAATGGTAGTTATTGTTGTTCATTAAACCAGATGATTATACATTATCCGATTGTAATTAGTTCGATTTTATTAATGTTTTAATTATCTATTGAGAATATTTGAATATGCCAAACAAAAATGGTCATAGACGTAACAATTTTTCCAAGAATCATTTATCACAAAAAACTTTATAATTAAATCGAAAAATACAGCAGCAATTCTTTTCTGAAATATTTGAACGGTAATGGTTTCGGACTTGAGATGAAGTCAAATGTTTCGATATGCAATATATATTTAGGTGACTATATACTTAAGCTGTGCTACGCAAAAAACGTCGTAGCAGGAAAATTAGTTGTGTCACTACAAATTGAGGGGGTCAAAAGACTTCTGTCTGGTTTATTTTTTCTTAATCACTTTAAGTCTGTGGATTGCGGTAGTCAGCAATTATACCACTAATTGATTTAAAAATCTTGTCAGTTAGTGGTTTTTGAGAAATACTAGAAAAATATTTAGTAAACATACTTCCGAGTTATTGATCGCATATTTTGTGATGTTTATATGCGTTAGCCATCAATAATAAGAAATAGGTTAATGCACTACCTTTATGCCATAATAGACAAATGCTTTTCAATTCGTCTAGAAAAGTTAACAATAATATATAAAATATTATCAATAAATCGTGATAACCATGTCATGCTTCACATCATTTGGCTGTCTTAATATTCGCTTATGTCTAAGCATTCGCTAAACTTGTAATTATTTTTTAATTAGTTCTAGCACAACATTGTATGTAATCATATATCTTCTTCACTTATACTTTTCGTTGGCAAATTCTATAACCTACAACGTCAATCCGAGCGTACTTTGCGAAAATTAGCTTTGAAATTGACAATTATGACAATAATATGTGATAATAGTTATATATTAACGCTGTGTACTTTAGTCCCCCCACCACCCCATTAATATAAATAGTCAAGTGCAAAAAATAAATTGTAAATAGTATCTCAACCAAAGAAAAAACATAACATTACCTCTAAAAACATACATTATAAATTAATGTAAAGACACTTAAAATTGACTAAACCATAAAACTAAATACCACCGCCAGAAATAAATCTAATTAGCTGACACATAAAATAACAAAAAAAAATCGTATAAATACTTCTTTACAAAATTAGCATGTGAAAGAATTTTTTTGTTTATCCAGTCAAGAACATGTTAGTCTTCACAGTGACCTTATGTGTTTCCACCAGCACCACCAAAAAAGGCCAAACGTGCTGCCACATTACGTTAAGAATCATTTATGCTCTAATATCTATGACGTTAAATTACTTGCAAAACACACACATCAAAAAGAACCAGAAAAGCTTAGACAGGAAATGGGAGCACATCACCATAAAATGCTTTTATGGTGCTAGTTTGATTATAATAGAATTTTTATGACGCATTTATATGTTGCTATTTTTATTTGTTTTTATTTTTTTAAGCTACTGAAAAATTGAATGTGTGTTCTTGTTTTTTTTAGCAATGTGTGGATGAAACAAAAGACTTAAGACACAAACATTTATGATGCAGACCATAATATTGAATTTAAAAGTAATTTTGCAAAATCTTTAGTGCGAATTCAATTTAGTTGTTTATTAAATTAAAATAGCTCGTTATTGTTTAATTTTGGAATTATCAACAGAAAAATCTGCTTCGATATAAAGAAAGTATTTAAATAAAACCATAGTTCTTTGGTGGCAAATGTGACTCTAGTTAAGTAGCAATGACTTTAATAATCTCATAGGAAGTGCTAAATTCGGCTGTAATGTCTTTTAAGTAGTTGTAGTGCAATACTCAAATATCATAGATAAGGAACGTTTGGAATGATTAGGTGTACAATTGGATCAATTTGTCCTCAATAGATTTAATATGTTCTTTATAATAACTAATTAAAGGTATCTATGGAGAGAACCCCCCCAAATGTTGACGAACCCCGCAAACGATATAAGGACCATGATTTAAGGATATGCACCTGGAATGTCCGAACTCTTTACAGAGATGGTGCCTCTATCCAACTGGCGGATGTCCTCGACAAATACAAGGCTGACATCACCGCCATACAGGAAATGAGATGGACGGGACAGGGATGCACACGACGAAAGAACTGTGACATCTTTTACAGCTGCCATGCAGAAAGACACGAATTTGGATGTGGTTTCATAGTCGGCAAGAGACTTCGACACCTGGTCTCGCGGTTTAACCCTGTAAGTGACCGAATAGCCACCATTCGCATCCGGGCGAAATACTTTTACATCACGCTGATTTGTGTACACGCCCCGACGGAAGATAAAGACGATGAGATTAAAGATGCATTTTACGAGCGCCTAGAGGAAACATACGACCGCTGCCCTGGCCACGACATTAAAATTGTTCTGGGAGACTTTAATGCAAAAATAGGAAGGGAAGATGTTCTTGGTTCATCGATCGGTAAATTCAGCCTGCATACCGACACGTCAGACAACGGGTTTAGGCTGGTTAGCTTCGCAGCGGGAAGGAACATGGTAGTGAGTGGAACCAGATTCCAGCACAAAGATATCCACAAGGCAACTTGGCTATCCCCCGATCAAAACACCAAAAATCAAATTGATCATGTGGTAATTGATGGCAGGCATGCATCTAGTGTCATGGACGTGCGTGTGATCCGTGGTGCTAATATTGGCTCGGATCATTACCTGGTTGCAGCCAAGGTGCGCACAAGATTGAGCAGGGCGAAAAACGCACGTAACCAAACACAAAGAAAGCTGGACATCGCGAAGCTGCAAACCCCAGAGATAGCTACTGCCTACTCCAACCAGCTCTCCCAACTTTTACGACACAACGCCTCTACTTCTGACGTTCCCGATACTCAGTGGCAGCATATTGCGCATTCCATGGCAACTGCCGCAACAACCGTGCTAGGATATGAAAAGCGGCGCTCAGACGAATCCTGGTACGATGAAGAATGTCGCATAGCGTCTGAGGAACAGGATGCTGCTTATATGGCAACGCTACAGCCAATTGTAACCCGTGCTGTTAGGGAACGGCATAAGGAGAAAGTAAAACGGGCGAGACAGCTATTTAGGCGAAAAAAACGTCAGATGAAGGAACGGGAGAGCGAGGATATAGAGCGATACAGGGATAGAGGTGAGGCCCGAAAATTTTACCAGAAAGTAAGAGCAAATGGATACGGTAATGGCCTCCCCACCTGTAAGGACAGTGATGGAAATCTGGTCACGGACACGCAGAGTGTGCTGCACATATGGAGAGAACACTTCCAGCAACTGCTGGTCCCAGAAGGCAGCGCACGTGAAGTTATCACGCCAATTGTCGACGACGGGTTAGATTGCCCACTACCAAGTCATGCCGAGGTAAGAAGAGCAATATCGCGGCTGAAAAACAACAAAGCAGCCGGTGCCGACGGTCTGCCCGCAGAGCTCTTCAAGTTCGGTGGCGAGGAGTTGATAACGAGCATGCACCAGCTCTTGCGCACGATTTGGCTTAAAGAGTGCATGCCCGACGATTGGAATGTAAGCGTATTATGTCCTGTGCTGAAAAAAGGTGATCCAAGTGTGTGCTCCAACTACCGCGGGATCAGTATTTTACCCATCGCATATAAGGTCCTGTCGAGTGTGCTATGTGAAAGACTAAAGCCAGTGTTATCCAACCTGATCGGACCTTATCAGTGTGGCTTTAGACCTGGAAAATCAACAACTGACCAGATTTTCACACTTCGGCAAATCCTGGAAAAGACCCAAGAGAAACAGATCGACACGTACCATCTTTTTGTCGACTATAAAGCTGCCTTCGACAGCCCGATACGGCAGAAATTACTTGAAGCCATGGCTGAGTTTGGTATTCCAGCGAAGCTGATACGTCTTTGCGGAATGACGCTGACTGACACGAAGTCTTCAGTGAAGATTGGCAAGGACCTTACGGAGCCATTCTATACCAGACGAGGCCTAAAACAAGGCGACGGCCTATCGTGCGATCTCTTCAACATTGTGATGGAGATGATAATGAGAAAAGCTGCAGTAAACACGAGTGGCACTATATTCAACAAAAGCCACATGCTACTCGCGTACGCTGATGACGTAGACATCATCGGTCGAAAACTGCGGGATGTGACTGCAGCATTCTCGGGTGTACAGAAGGAATCAGCGAAAATGGGCCTAACGGTGAACGAGGACAAAACGAAGTTATTAGTTTCAACGAACAAAGAATCTACTCGTTTGGGAAACTGCGTGAACGTTGACAACTATAATTTCGAGGTGGTAGATAATTTTGTCTACCTAGGCTCCGCCATCAACAAAGAAAATAATGTCAGCCTAGAAATCCGGAGAAGAATCCTGCTTGCAAATAAATGCTACTACGGACTAAGCAAGCGTTTCAATGACAGAGCCCTCTCTCGACGAACAAAACTCCAGCTATACCAGATACTGGTTCTACCTGTCTTAATGTATGGCTCAGAATCCTGGGCTATGACACAAGCAGATGAATCGGTTCTGGCGGTATTCGAGAGAAAAATACTCCGTAAAATATATGGGCCCATCATCGTTAACGGAGAGTATCGGCGTCGTATGAATCATGAGCTGTACGAGCTGTACACTGAAATTGACGTGGTCAAACGCATTAAGGTGCAACGGTTGCGTTGGCTAGGTCATGTTGTACGCATGGACGAAAATGCTCCAGCTCGAAAAGTCTTCGACAATGAACTCGATGGACGGCGCAGAAGAGGGCGACCAAAACTCCGTTGGAAAGACCAGGTTACTGAGAACCTTACAGAACTCGGTGTGACTAACTGGAGAAGAAGCGCAGAAGATCGAGGCGCTTATAATATTTTTCTACGTGCGGTATATAATCCACTGGGATTGCATAGAAGTACCAGTTAAGTAAGTAAGTAAGTATGGAGAGATTTACAGTAGCCTTCCTCAGAACTTCATCATATATTTTTTTACAAAGCAAGTAGGAATGATGTTTTAATTCTAATAATAATTTGAATTCCATAAGTACAATATTTTTATAAATTCCGAACAACAGTCGGAGTGATCAAGATAAGCCATATCATATAAATCAAGGAAAGGATAGCATTTTTGTACGATATTGATATAAATTCTGTAAAGAACAGATTGGAAATAAAATTTGAACCCTCTCAGTGGCGATTGTTCGATCGACGTTGAAACATTATGACCCAATCATACAAAATATACCAGCTAGCGCATTTGGTTTGTTTAAACCCTCATACATTACCTCCGGGAGGCCTTTGGTGAGTATCGCCTCACGGACCCGAGAGAACCCCCAGCGTACCTCTTTCTGGCCCTGCAAGGTGAAAAGACGGTAGTAACGATGTACCTCTGTGCGAGCTCCGACCGAGGAGTCTAAAGACGGTGCTACGGGAGGTCAGGTTTGTCCAAGGCAAACTTCCTGTCTGATTGTTTGAATTAGGAACAACTTTACTCTGCATTATAGTGGCTGTGGTTAAAACCAAAAGACTGGTAAACTAAGAGTTTGATTCTAGAGCTGGATGTCTCTTGATACCATTCGAGTCTTGCATATCTTATTGTGCATCAATGTATTATAATATATTTATAACATATTTACAAACTATTGTATAGCATGGTTGGGTAGTGTTATGTTAAGTCTCTGCAAACTACTAAAAATCATCTCTCCCACCAAAGCCGTAGCCTGAGAGTACATGTAAGTCTGTTCACTTGAATACAAGCTCTGTTCTTGTTGTATATTCACTATAACATACTAGTTGTTACTAGATGTGTTTTCATATATATGAAATATTCATCAAATTGACTCATTATATACCTATTATTAAGTCAAGTTCAAGAATAGTTATATGTTGTATTGAGCCAAAGGCAAATATTTACATAGCAGTTGTAATTTAACCGACTACCATTATATGTATTGTATTTAAAGGTAATTGGAGCAGAAGCATTTAAAATAATTAATTTTAATTATTTTGTGTTTCTATTTTAAACGAGATGTGATGTTTACTTAGCAATATGTTAAACAATTTGTATTTAACATTTGTTTAACGCAGACACTGACATAGTCACCAATACGGAAGCGAAGAACCTGTTGCTTACACAAATAGTGGTATTATCACATAGACTGATACATATGTAAGTCATTTACTACATTTGTACTTTTGTAGATATAGATTAATTTGTAACAAGTTGCTTTTGTTTATGAGAACTATTTTTGAAGAGACAAATATTTTGTACAAAACAACAAAACTATTTTGTTATGTTTAAAAACTTTAGAAGTAGTTAATTTGGTGTCAAGATTTGATTTAAAAAGATGTTGTGAAAGACCATAATAGGATCGCGTTTTTTCTATGGTCAGTTGGGCCAAATCTTAAAGAACCATAAAAAATATTGGGCCCTATTGTTGTCTTTCTCCAGCTAGATAGTGCTGTACATTTACGAAAAGAATGTTCGAAGGACTCTTCCACATCATTGCAGTTCCTACAGAAGTTCAAGGTTTAATGTTCATAGATCGATCTCTCTCTATTCACCATTGTGCAAATTTGTCCGGTCATGTACACAACTGGTACTACATTAAGGTAACAAAGCAGAACTTATATAGTCGACATATTGTTTTCAATTAGTCATTAAATGCACTTACAATTTAACATTTAAATTTGTAGTGATTCTTTCCAAAAGTTTGAAGAGTATCTATGTAAGTAACCACCATAAAATGTCTAATAGATTAGAGCAAATTGGGGTAATTAGTTAAAACAATTAATTTACTTTAATTTAAGTTATTTCTTAATGTTAAAAATACAATATGTAATATTTAAAACTGAAGTTTTACAACTACGGTTTAACAATTGCTGTATACATTATGCTTGGGCAAAACAAAAGACTTAAGACACAAACACTTAATTGTATAAACTATAACAGATAAGAGTTGAGGCTATACGTACAAAGGGCCCTTCAAATATAAAAATTGAATAGTAAGGCAAATGCTATCAAAACACATATCTTTCCTATTAATATTATAAATGTGAATGTTTGTCTGTTAGTTTGTTTGATTGCTTGTGTGTTTGTTTGTTTGTTTGTGGCTCACGTCTAAACGGGTGAACCGATTTTAAGGAAATTTTGAAGGTAGTTAGTATACATTATCGAAATTACCGTAGGCTATATATTTTTAAAAATTTTTCACCCAATGGTCGAAGTGGGCGTGGCAAAACTTTTTTTTGAGCTAGAGAGATACAATTTGATACCCAGATTGTACTCGAGAAAACGAATATGAACAAGAAGACGAAATTTTAATTTTCGACACAATGGGCGGAGTAGGCGTGGCAAAACTTTTTTTAGGGCTACAGATATACAATTTAATACCAAGATAGTACTCGACAACACAGATATGAATATGCAGTCGCAATTTAAATTTTCGTCCAGTGTTTAATTTTAATAGGAGCCAATAGGCGGAGTGGGCGTGGAAAAACTTTTTTAAGTGCTAGAGAGATAAAATTTGATACCCATATAGAACTTGACAACACGAATATGAATATGCAAACAAAATTTTTTTATCTCGATGAGTGGGCGGATGTGACTTGGTAGTTTGTATTTTAGCCCTATAGGGACAACATTTGCTGGACAAATCTTTATTTTCAATCAGTGGGTGGAGGGACGTAGCAAAACTGTATTTTAGCCCTAGAGAGATAGAATTTGGTAGGTATGAGGGTAGTATTCAGCACTACAGGTTTAAATTATCAGACCAAATTTTTCTTCGCCATTAGTGGATATCCTAGAAAGATCCTTATCCTACAAAGATGAACATTTTTCTACCGATAGTAATCCATCAGCGGGCCGATAGTAATAGAGAAAGAAAATATTCGACACGATAAAACTTTGTTTTTTGACCTGGTTAAGCAAAGCTTTAAAGTTAACTTTAAAAGAGAATTAAATTTGTATTTAAAAAACTTTATTACCAGCATGGTTGTTAGAGTGTTCAAAACCGAAACCGAAAAACCGTAAACCGGTTTTTTTATTTAAAACCGTATGCCGGTTTTTGCAAAAATGCCATTTTCGAATAACCGGTTTAACCGAGTTTTTTCCTTCGGGTACTCGGTTTTTTTTTAAATTAGTTTGAAATTGAATTTTAAAATTATACAAAGTTTCTAAAAGCATTCTTGTTTATAAAATGTAAAAAGATTTTTCTAAATTAATTTAAAATTTAATTTTAAAATTTTCCAAAGCTTCTAAAACATTGTCGTTTATAAGCTAATCCTGTGTAAAATAGTCTAAAAAAGCGGAAACGATGGAATTTGCTAACGAGCTTTTTAAAAGACTTTATCCTGCAACTTCCCCAATAACGGCAGAGTCTAGTTCACAGTTTCACAGTAGTAACAGTTCAGATTGTGAGATGGGGGAAGCTCCTAATGGTAGTCTTTGCAACGACTTAAACAGGACAATAAATAACATCTGAAATCCACCAGTGAAAACAAATTGCAATGACACAAGCCAATATGATGATTTCAACTATTTCGATAGATTTAATAAAAGGACAGAAAAGCTCAACATCCTTCTTAACGTTCTTTTGTCAATAAATCCTACTTCCACAATAAGTGAGCGCGTGTTTTCTGTATCAAGTTTTAATAAAAACGAAACAGATGAATTGACTCAAAAGCCAATTTTCTAGTATATTGATATCTTTACTCGATTTCTACAGTGGGCGAAGTGGTACATTTGTATGGGAGGTACCAGAAGGGGCGTGGATAGACTTAAAGTTTTTTTCTTCAAAACTTTATCCTGATTTAGCTTTACTAAATACAGAATTTGGACACGATCACGTTGGGTGTATTGATATTACTACTCCATCTCTGAAGTGGGCGGAATGGTGCATTTGTATGGGAGGTACCAGCAGGTACATGGTAGGCTTCCAAATTGGTTCTCCAAAATGATATCCTGTTTGAACCCTACTAAAAACAGAATTTGGTCACGATCGCGTTGGATCTATTAATAATATTAATCGATTTCTAAAGTAGGAGGTACCAGATGGGGCGTAGCTAGACTTTCAGTTTTTTCTCCAAAACGATGTCCTGCTATAGTTTTAGTAAATGTAGGATTTGGGCACGATCGCATTTGGTGTATTGATATTACATACTAAATAAATGCATTTTTTAAACCAAAGTATTTTTTTATAAATATTTTTAACTTTTTAGGAAAAAAAAAACGAAAAAAACCGGTTAAACCGGTTTTCTTTCAATTGCTGTATTCGAAATCCGATTTTTCTAAAAAATCAATATTTCGAATAACTTGGAAACCGATTTTCTAAAAATAGGAGGTATTTGAACACTCTAATGGTTGTGCAATAACACCATACTATATATCCGATCTAAGTGGAAATAAACCCATACCAATGAAAAATGCGATAATGTTGATGATTCGTCTCAGGCTGCAATGTGTTTTCTAGTACACCACTTTGTTTATCGACTTATAAACAGAAACGGAGATAGAGAGGAAGTAGCGAGGCCGGTTATGCAACTAGACTGCGCAAAATAAAAACATACTAGATACATTTTATTAAAAAAATTAGCAAAGATGAAATAATGCCATAATGGTTTTATTTCACACCTGCTGTGGTAATAAAGCCATATGGTCTTATTTCCCAATCGAATGGAAAATAAGGCCAAATGGCTTTATACCCTATCGCTTTATTGCACGGCACCAAAAAAACAGCAGAAAATTGTAAAACCTTATGTTATTGCTGATAGTTAAAAGGTAAATGTGCTCATTTCATACGAGCTGCATTTAAAGAATTCTAAACTAATTCTAAGAGACCACCTGCCATGTCTGTTAAATTTGGCCAACCTTCAACACAAAGAATTTTCGTCAGCCAGCTTGTCACCATAGCAATTATGTGCATATCTAGCGTTAATATCAACACTTTGCGAAATTATAAATGAATCCGCTATAAACTAATAAAAAATAAATACACATCTCAAAGAATATCTATCTAATTTCATCTATAACACAAACATTTCTGCCACTAACTAGTTAAGATTTTCAAGTCCAATATAAATAACTTTAGAACACATGAAACTTAACAAAAAACGAGTTGTTGTTTCGAAAGGTAATGAGCGAGCATCAAAGGCATAGAACATATTAAAATCAATTTAAACGGTAACAGAACTCTGCCTATAAAATCCAGTTAGTAACTAGTGAATGTTGTGTGGTCGCTTTTTTTTTATTGGATAACAATAATATTAAATTCCAGAATTAAAATTTTTTGTTATTTAACATATCGGGAATGAACTGGCAACCGGCTAGCTTATTTGGTACTATGATAATTTTGCTGAGTTATTTAAGTTATTATTGTTTTTTCTTTTACAGTTTTGGTTCGAATAAATAATTTATCCCAGCTGACGTATGTTAATAAATTCCTAGCTTAAAAGTTCTAACGTATCGCATATTCTCGCTCTCTTCATTAGAATTTTAGAAATCGTGTTCAATACATTAAATATAGTTTTAGAATATATATAGTTTTAGAATAATTTAATTTAGTATCGACGCCTGTTTTGTGATTGTTATCGCATTTCATTATTTCAGATGTCTCGATGGTCGTTGAACCTTAAAAGAAAATCAGCAAGAACTATGTTTGAAATTGGACATATTATTGAAAGTAAACACGTGGTTGCCTTAACGGTTATGCATTCCAATACAAATGTTATAGATATTTGTGGTCTCGATATAAGTTTTATATACCAAATATTGTTGCTATATGTTTATTTTGTTTTTTGGTCCATTTAGAAAGTCGAGTGGTGTTTAATCAATTAACTTTTATGACCTTTAGGTATTTATGTCGAATAATAAGGGAGTAGGCAAACAATTTCGAGTTTGTTTTGATAGGCTATTAATTTATAATATTAGTTTGTTATTGTACGTTAGTTTGTTATTGTACGTTTCATGCCTCATTAATGAGGCATTTAAATCGAATTCACACGTCGCCGTGGATATTTCAGCTTGATCATATACCCAACGCTAAAATGTACTTAACATTTTATTACATTAGTTTATTAAATGGTTTCTTGTTGTCGAATTCTGGGTAACTATTTTAGAGGATCTTATTTAAATCTAAATAAATGTTTTGTTGTTCCAATTACTAACTATGCAAACTTAGAAATAATATCAAGGACACAAACTCTAATATTTAAATTTTTAGTGATAAACACAGTAAAGCTAAAGCTTAACCATTTATAACTGATTTTCAATATTTTAAGAAAAGTTCATAAAATTTGTAAAACTGTATACTTGGTATTTCATTTTCTGGTTGAGTTTGCGTTTAAAATTTCTGCAATGTTTTTTTATAGTACTGCATGAAGTTAGTTACTGTAACAATAAACTTTTTTCCTGTTTCAAAATCCTGAACTTTGCGCTTCCAAAATATTTGCAATTATTTACTTGGTGTCGGTAATTACACAATTGAATTCAGTACGAAAACTGATCTACAGACTTATATTATTAGGTAAAAATATTATTGTGGTTTTTTGATTACTGCTTCTTAATCGTCTGTGACCAACCGCAATATATTCTAGTGAATTATTCTCTGGCAATATTACTTTGGCATTGGCCTTTAACAAAAAAAAAAACAACACATAGTATTCTGTTCACAAGAAACATATTTGGATTGTACTTGTTGTTGTTATAATTTCACTAAATTATTATTTAAAATTATTCATGCTTGAGACTAAACAATGTAAGAAAACTAATCAATGTTTTGCAACGAGGTGGGTGAATGAAAGTGCAGTTAAAAAAAAACAAAATTGCAATCGCTGAACAGTAAACAAATTTAATTCACAAATGAATATAAATAACATCTAATTAGTGTTTTTGATTTCCCGGCATTTTTCATTTCCCGGGATATCGGGATTTTTATTTCATTTTCCCGGGATCCCGGGAAATCCCGGTCCAGAACAAAAAATATGTAAAAAATGCCTTTAACTATTACAAAATTGTTTAAATTTTAATGCAAACTAAGAAATATGAAATGAAACATACAAATCATTCCAAAAATCTCGTGTTATGGTTTATTTGAAAAGTTGTTAATGCTTAGACAAGCTATTTTCGTGAAATCTGTATATGAGCAATCTCCTTATAAACTTAGAGTTCTAACAAACGAGAAAACTGGTAACAATATACACGCCAAATGGCAAAAGCTATCAGCGTGGCAATTTATATGAGCAAGAATAAAGAAGAATAACAGGGCCGCTAGTAGGAATTTTTCGAAATTCGTACTTTTTGGGGTAAAAAAGGACACAATCCAAAAGATTAAAGCTAAAATCCGATAGCTCTTTTTAAAATTCGTTCTTAGGTGCTAAAAATTCCCCAAAAAGTTATACAATCACCCAGACCAACGGCTAAAGATAGCATCGCAAAAATCTATATGGAATGCTTCCTATAGAATTAGAGATCTGCATGAGGAGATTTTTCAAAATTATTGCCCTTAAAAAACCTAACTAAACCAAGACCAAACGGTTTAAGGTAGAACAGCAAATAAGGGGCGGAGTATTAATTTTAGTGATGCGCTGTGAATTCATATCAAATTGGTACCATCACCCTAAAGTTATAAATGCGGGCGAATATTTATTTTATGAAGCAATTCCACGATATGAAAATTGCTAATCCATTTTAGCAATTCAATACGTTCGAATTTTTCGCTATACATTAAAGCACATTTGAAAGATAAATAACACATCTAAAGGCGGAAGACGATAGTGATGGTCAAGAAAATAGTCACCAATTGGTAATTTTATGGTAAAAATTTGGAACACTTAATAATTTATGGTTTTAGTTTTAGTAGTTTAACAGATTAAATAATCATAATGAAATCCCGGGAAATCCCGGTCGCATTCCCGGGATTCCGGGACAAAAAATTGGCCGGGATTCCCGGGATTTTTGTCCCGGGAATTCTCGGGACAAAAACACTACATCTAATATACTTACTGGAGCCGATGGTTGCATGATGGTAAGAACACTTTTTTATCAGGCGGAAGACCAGGTTTCTATTTATGTCTCAGTCATGTACATATAATTCTTCGGCGGCTCTCTCGATGTTGTAAACAGAAACTTCGCGTAACTGTAAATTAAAGTCAATTGGCACGTTTAGTAAAAGATTATCAAACTGCTGACGTTCAGAATTTCTTGGATGCTAAACAATCTCTCGTTTTAAAAAGTAACACAGTAATTTGTATAAAAGTTCATACCATAAAGATTACATGATTCCATCTGTTTAAGTGCAGACCTTCAAAAAAGGCAAATTTTTAACTTAATTCAAGAACATAGGAGTCAAAAATCTTCACGTACTTGTTGTATATTATATTCCACTGGAGATTATCGAAAAATTTCAAATTAAAACTAGTAAAGTAATTATCTTGGGATATGCCTAAACTCAGATACTCTTCACCATTTGTAAAAATGCTGATAAAACTGGTTATTTGCACTACAACTATATTTTATTAAACTTTGTACCGCAAAAGATGGCAGTTTAAGTGATAGGTGGACGTTACTTTTATCCTCTCTTAAAAAAACTTAATTTCCCTTTACACCCCATGAATGAGGTATGGGATAGCTTCTTTCGTTGTTGTTGTGAATTAACACGCTTTCTATTATTAGATTCACAACTAACGGCACCAACTTTGTTTATCGACTAATGCGAACGTCACTGTTTTGAGAAGCTCTTACTAGACATAACGATTGACTCGACACTAATACTGCGAAGTTGCTGTCGACAACATTCGAGGGGAGCCGACAATGAAAGAAAATATTTTTTTCCTTTTTTTTTAAGTTGACTGGAGCCAGGAGTTGAACCTGTGATCTCCCGCATGGTAGTCGCGTGTTCTAACCACTATGCCACGGCCGGTCCCAAATCGGCGAGGATTCGTGGCGAAGCAGCTGTACAGACTGCTTGGAATTATTAGAATATCATTCTGCTAGAAACTTCTTTCAAAAACACTGGTCTTGAGCTTGAAATAAATTCCAAATCAATGTTCATAAATACAGACCGAATAATTACAAAAACAACGAGGTTAATATTTTCTCAAAATTACTTACGGGATTGCATGTAGGCTACATGGCCACGCCCCTTCTGAAACTTACAACACGAATGAACCATTTCGCGCACTTTAGAAATTGAGGAATAATATTAGTACACCCAAAGCGATCGTGGCCAAATTGGATAAATGGATAAATTTTTGGAGGAAAAATTGAAAGTTCAGCCACGCTCTTCTGGCACCTCCCACACACAATTATCATTACGCCCACTTAAGATATCGAATAATGATAAAAAAAAAACTTAATTTCCCTTTGCACCCCATGAATGAGGTATGGGATAGCTTCTCGCGTTGTTTTGAATTAACACGCTTTCTAATTTTAGATTCACAACTAACGGCACCTACTTGTTTATCGACAAATGCGAACGTCACTATTTGAGAAGCTCTTACTAGACACGACGATTGAATCGACGCTTAATACTGCGAAGTTGCTGTCAACAACATTCGAGGGGAGCCGACAATGAAAGATTTTTTTTTTTTAAGATGACTGGAGCCAGGTTTGAACTTGCGATCTCCCGCATGGTAGTCGCGTGTTCTAACCACTATGCCATGGCCGGTCCCAATATCAATAATGATATCAATACTTTAAACGCGATCATGCCCAAATTCTGCATTTGGTAAACCTACATATATCTGGATAAAGTTTCCGAGAAAAATTGGAAATCTAGCTACGCCCCTTCTGGTACCTACCATACAAATGTACCATTCCCATAGTACGGAGTGTATTCTTTTTTTTCTCTTGAAAAGATAAAAATACCTAAGGAGAAAATAATTTGTATCTTTAAAGGTAAATATTATTTTTTCTCAAGATAAATATTTTTTTCTCGTGAAAGTATGTTGACGTGTGGTCTTCGTTGATACCATTTTCGCACCGGTGTGTGTGAGCTTCACATTAGTTGCTTGAAGCTTTTCACACTTAAGGTTGTGATAGTGAGTGGAGAAGGCACAGCAAACGGCACTGATAATGATGGTTTGGCAACCATCGAAATAGCTATCTGCCTTGCCAGCTGTCAACATAATCCATTTCATACAACTCTTGTAAAACAAATTCTATTAGCAATAATAGAAAAGATCTTGAACCGAACAATGAAACCAAACTCAGTAATTTTAAATATGAAGATAAAAAATTTTTTATCACACTCACGAGATTTATCTACCGATCACTCATACGAGAATTATATCTACTCGTTATAAATTAATTCTCACTCACGAGTTTAATCATGAAATGATGTTAAGGGCGAAAAATTATCTGCTAAAAAGGGTTGTCCATCTTACGCGTGTGTGTGACAATGAAATTGACATTTGTTCATATCAACTGTTTCAACTGTTTCAAACAACACATTAAAAGAAACTGACCTTTTTCAGTATTTTTATATTTTTTCTCTCCCTCGCGCTCTCTCTCATATTTATCTTTATTTTTAAATTTCGCACTCAGAATGCAAAACAAATCTTCTCTTTTCTTCTCTTTCGTTAATGAGAGCAATACTTTTAATGCATGCATTGATCACTCATGTAAGATAAAAATATAACTTTCGTAATTTAAAATTACTTTTACGAGAATTATATTTTTTGTCTCTGAGCGTGAGTAACAAAACGAGAGATAAAAATGAAAATACCTTTCGTGAAGCGTGATTTTCCGTACTCTGACCATTCCACCCACTTTAGAAATCGAGTAATAGTATAAATACATCGAACGCAATCTTGCCGAAATTCTATATTTTGTTAAGCCACAACAGGATAAAGCTTTGGAGAAAAAATTGGAAGTGGCGTCGCTGCCTTTCTATAAATTTTTAAACTAGCATCACTCATATGATTATTGATTATTTTAACTCTGCTGCTACTGGACCGGAAATGCTTCATGAGGGATTGTTAGGTGCATCGTAAAGTGTTCAGCATATCATCGAGAGTATGTTTCCCTAATACCTCAAGAGATACTGCGTTGCTGATGACAACTTTATGCTTATGGTCTCCCAGTATATGTCAGCTCTTTACACCCCCACCCTAAGGATGAGAGTATCTATCATTTAATACGGAAGTAAGTGTAACGCGTTACAGGAGATGTGTTAGACCACAAGTATCTTAGGACCTCAGAACTTTTAAAGACGATTGAGCTATGTCCGTTTGTCTGGCTAGCTGGACCGCTGGCTGGTGGACAGGATAACTCGAGTAAATCTTAACTGAGCCGTATGAAAAATTACAAGTATCAACATTTTCCAAAATGAAGTTATAGGATTGTAAATGGGTATCTCAAATACATAATTACTTATTTTTGGAAGATTAATATTTCTTCCAGAAAGACGAATATTTCAATTTGGTCAGTTTAATTATCTTTTAATAGTAGAAAAACCCTCAGAATAGACAGCTAGGGGACATTTATGTTTTGTCAGTTAAATTATGTTGTACTAGTAGATAAATCCTTTAAAAACCGAAACATTTGCCACTCCCCTTTTGGTACCATCCATACAAATGACCGACCATACGAACGAAAGTCTATCATCAACAGTAACGCATAAGTAATTTCATTTAAAAATCTGTCAGTCTAAAAATTGGAGAGTTAAATAACACTGTAGGACAAATTTAAACTTTTGTCCTCACCCATGAACAAACTGACCAGATTCTGAAAATATAGCTAAAATTAATATTTACGTATCTCCCAGTTTTTCTAGATCAGCTCATTTAAGTTTTTTATGAGCAATTCAATTTTTGGAGCAAAGCTCCCATACAACGACTTGAAAGTAACTTCTTCCTGTTCGCAGAACTCAGAGAGTTGTTAATAGATTTTGACGAATTTGTTTTTAATGTATTTCAAATGGCCTGGATGTAGTTCTGACCGATCCCAAATTTAAAGTTTGTCACAAATTAAATTTGTCACAAACAAATTGTCAACAGATTTTGATGAATTTTTTATTAAATATGTTTCAAATGGCCAGGGGCTGGTTCTAACAAAGTCCAAATTTATAATTTGTCAAAAATTAAAATTGTCACAAATTGTCAAAAATTGAAATTGTCAAAATTTTTTTTAAATGTTTTTCAAATGGCTACGAGCTGGTTCGGACTAGGAAAATGTGTTGACAAATTTAAAATTTTGTCTCCGTCAGAACCCGCTCCTGGCCTTTTGAAAAACAATAAAAAAAATTCATTGAAATCTGTTAACAACTCGCAGAGTTCTGCGAACAAGAAGAAGTCACTTTCAAGTCCTTGTATGGGAGCTTCGCTCCAAAAATTGAATTGCTCGTAAAAAACTTAAATAAGCTGATCTAGAAAAACTGGGTATATTTTTATTTTAGCTATATTTTCAGAATCTGGTCAGTTTGATCATGGGTGAAAAATCGTGTCGTACAGTGTAATATTTACTTTTAAGGAGAGCTAAAAATCTGGTTAACTTTTGAACATATCTCATATATTCTACACATTGCTGATCTTGACTTCCAAACCAATCAAACGAAAGGGACTTAAGGGTCAATAGACGACCACAAGAGCTTTTAAAAATGGCAATAAAAAAATTCATCAAATTATATATAACTGATTTGGTCGGCGCAGCGATGATACATAAATGACCAGCGTCGAATTCTGAGTCGATTTAATGACGTCTATCCAATCGTCCGGCCGTACGATGTGCAAGATCGGGAAAAACTACTCCACCTTCCATAGCCACTTCTTTGTAGTACATGACATTTTAGCAAGCATTAAGTATAATTAAATCATACTGCATGTAAAAGTTACTCATTACCTCTACTAACAAAATATCAGATTAAAATTTTAACGATATTTATTGTACTATGTTTGCCTCACGACATTTTTATACCATATTTTAATGATAAAGCCTATACACAAGTTTTTAATAACACATGGACAAACAACAACAAGCATATTAATAAAATAAAACTATCTGCCATTAGACATTTTTACTAACATCAGTTTCAGCATCACTACCTCACCCAACCACCCTCGTTGCTACTAAAAATTCTAAGTTTAATGACACATTGAATAGTTCAACCCCATTTTCCTCGAAGTATGCCTCAAAATGTAACCTTAAAATTTTTCTTAACTCATTTACAAACATGCAAACTATTTGTACAAATGGTTAATTGCAGCATAAGCACAGAGACGCACTACAACAACAGAATTCTGCGCCTCTCTGGACGCATGAAATAGTCAATGAAGCATTTTCCACGCAATACGCTGTTAATGATACATAACAGACTTTCGTATACGTTGGCCAGAGATTTCTCAGTGTGGGGGGTTGGGGGCTTTCATGGAACTATGGCCAAAATGTTGGCACACGCCTTCGCCGACAAATTCACAAACCGTTTAAAAACATTTAACCATTAATTTGCCATTGTTGTCAAGTTTTGTTTGTTTACAAACCTTGAAAGCCAAATAATCAGTAAATTCTTAGGCGCTATTTCGTTTTATTTTTTTTTCACTTTAATTCTATTTATTGTTTATGTTTATAATGTTCTTAAGAATACATAGCTTTTCTGTTGCTGTCGTTTCGTTCAAATTAAATATTGAAGAGAAAAAAAATTATTTCCCATTTGCACAGTAATTTGCAATTTACAAATAGAAGGTTTACACTAACACTACAGACATTGTAAATTGTGAATCACACAATCAAATGTCGTTTATATAAAAACGTGTTGCATTGTTGGATCAAGTGTCAGTTGTAATTGTCCAGTGTTTAGTGTGGCATTAAGCCAAGAGTCTCCCCAACAGTAACTAAACAAATAGAGTTTTAACAAACATTTACACGTTCCTTGGACGTCAGTTTACATCTTAGTTCACATCCAATAAACCGTTTAGAAAAATGTCAAAGTTTTTGTTTGTGTTTAATTTGGCCATCGTGTTGTTGTTGTTGTGCTGTTCATTGGTGGCGGCAGCGCCAAAGCCTCAGCCACTTGAGGCATCAGCGGCCGAAGCAGATGATTTGGATACTGGTGCGGCAGCATTAGCAGAGAAGGATGACTTAGAAGGTTCTTCATCGTATGGATATGGTTACTATTCGAGTCCCTATCTCTATGGTGGTCACTATGGAGGATACGGCGGTCATTATGGTGGATATCCATATGGCTATGGTGGTTATTATGGATTGGGTGAGTGTGGATGAAATACAGTAGATAGATGCATATAAGAAACATTTTATGAATTTCATACGTTGAAAAAATGTTTTTTTTTTAACGGTAGGAAAAATATAACTTCGGGTAATTAACCTACAAATTTGTTAAAGTCTCATGTTACCAACCTTTAAAGCATTAACAGCCTACTGACGAATTGTTTATCCTATTAATATTATAAATGTGAATGTCTGTCTGTTTGTTTGTTTGTTTGTTTGTATGTTTGTTGCTCAATCACGCCTAAACGGCTGAACCGATTTCAATAAAATTTGGAGGACAGTTAGTGTACTATGTGGAAATTGCCGTAGGCTATAATTTTTTTAATTTCTGGCCCTATGGGCTGTGTGGGCGTGGCAAAACTTTTTTCGAGCTAGGGAGATAAAATTTGATACACAGATTGTACTCGACAACACGAATATGAATATGCAGACGAAATTTAAATTTTTGACCCAATGGGCGGAGTGGGCGTGGCACAATTTATTTTAGAGCTAGAGAGCTAAAATTTGATACCCAGATAGAACTCGACAACACGAATATGAATATGCAGACGTAATTTAATTTTTTTGACCCAATGGGCGGAGTGGGCGTGGCAAAACTTTTTTTTAGAGCTAGAGAGACAAATTTTGATACCGAGATAGTACTCGACAACACGGATATGAATATGCAGACGAAATTTTAATTTTTGACGCAATGGGCGGAGTGGGCGTGGCAAAACTATTTTTAGAGCTAGAGAGATAAAATTTGATACCCAGATAGTACTCGACAATACGAGTATAAATATGCAAACGAAATTTTAATATTGAATACAATGAACATAGTGGTTGTGACCAAACTTTTTTAGAGTTAGGGAGATATAATTTTATACCCAGGTAGTTCTAGACAACACGAATATGAATATGCAGACGAAATTTTAATTTTTGACCCAATGGGCGGAGTGGGCGTGCCACAATTTATTTTAGAGCTAGAGAGACAAAATTTGATACCCAGATAGTACTCGAGAACACAAATATAAACATGCAGACGAAATTTTAGTTTTGTACACATTGGTTATGGCAAAAGTTTTTTTAGAGCTATGATATATACAATATGATACATACATACTATATGAATATGCAATCAAAACCTGAATTTCCGATGAATGGGCGGATTTACAGTAGCTAATTTGTATTTTAGCTCTAGAGGGACATTTTCCGACCAAACTTTTATTTTTAATCAGTGGGTGGAGGGCGTGGCAAAACTGTATTTTAGCCCTCAAAAGATAACATTTGATACACATATATTACTCGGCACTACAATTTCAAATTTGTGGAGGAAATTTTATTTTTATTTTAGCCCTCAAGAGGTATGCAACACAATTAATAGATAATAATATGCGCAACAATTACAAATATTCAATCAGTGGACGGAGGGGGCATGCTTAAATCGAATCTGAGCCCAAGAAAAATATTGTTACAATATTGCAGACGACAATTTTAATATTTTTATCCTAGAGAAATGAAATTTGGTGTACAGATAGTACTCGATCAGCGAGCGGATGCTCATAGTGAGATATAACATTCGACACAATAAAACGTTGTTGATTGAACTGGTTTGGGAGTTACTTGGGGTCATGAATTGTTCACCGAGGGCATAACATCGACGCTTAAAATTATCCAACTAAGAAAGCAAGCCAAACATATTATCGAGTTAAGGAAACGTTGGCAAAGTATGCTTAAAAGCGGCATATACACAGCTTTTATAACTGTGAGACAATTTTAATTGATATTTGTGAGTTATATTAAGTTATTTTTGTAATATTAGTTAATTATGCAATAGCGAAGCATTGCCGGGTCCACTAGTATAGTTATATAGAGGAAATTATATTTTTATGATGTTTCCAACAAATTTGTACATAAAACTTAACAAAATAATTCTTCACTGCCGATTTTCTTCCTAAGATAATTACTTCTTTTTTCTAAATAATATTTAAAATTCTAAGCAGTGTAATATTTTTTAATAAATATTTCATTTCCAAAAAAATACGTGCATAGATTTTTGTTATTGCTTTAGAATAGCCAAGTTCAAGTTGAATTTTTTGAATACAGAAGGTAGTGCAAGGACGATAAGTAACTTGAAATAACAAACTAAATAAACACATGCCAAACCATTTTAATGGCATCCATCAATTGACAAAATTTAATGTAATCGTGATTCAATTTAGCCTTTTTCACTTTAACTCATATCAAGGAAAAACGTGTATCGCAATTTGTTCGTCCACTTTTGGGATATTAAATATTTTATAATTCGCGTTTAAATGCTATTTTACTGTCCAGATAGAAATTCTATCGTTAATTTGATTACGGACTTACTTACTTAGCTGCCACTTCTTTGCAATCCCATTGAATTATATACCGCACGTAGAAAAATATTATAAGCGCTTCGATCTTTTGCGCTTCTACTCCAGTTAGTCACACCAAGTTCTGTAAGGTTTTCAGTAACCTGGTCTTTCCAACAGAGTTTTGATCGCCCTCTTCTGCGCCGTCCTTAGAAAGACTTTTCGATCTGGAGCATTTCGTCCATGCGTAAAATATGACCTAGCCAACGCAACCGTTGCACCTTAATGCGTCTGACCACGCCAATGTCGCCGATACTCTCCGTTAACGATGATGGGCCCATATATTTTACGGAGTATTTTTCTCTCGAATACTGCCAGAAACGATTTATCCGCTTGTATCATAAGGATTCTAAACCCGACATCAAAACAGGTAGAACCAGTATCTAGTATAGCTAGATTTTTGTTCGTCGAGAGAGGGCTCTGTCATTAAATCGATTGCTTAGTCTGTAGTAGCATTAATTAGCAATCAGGATTCTTCTCCGGATTTCAGATCTATTTTGTTGATGGCGGAGCCTAGGTAGATACAATTATCTACCACCTCATGATGACTATGTTGAAGAGGTCACACGATAGGCCGTCGCCTTGTTTTTGGTTTCTTCTAGTATAGAATGGCTCCGTAAGGTCCTTGCCAATCTTCACTGAAGACTTCGTGTCAGTCAGCGTCATTCCGCAAAGGCGTATCAGCTTCGCTGGAATACCAAACACAGCCATGGCTTCGTGTAATTTCTGCCGTAGCGTGCTGTCAAAGGCAGAAGAGAAAAGATGGTACGTGGCGATCTGTTTTTCCTGGGTCTTTTTCAGGATTTGCTGAAGTGTGAATATCTGGTCAGTCGTTGATTTACCAGGTCCAAAGCCAAACTGATAAAGTTCGTGGATAACACTGACTTTATTCTTTTATTTAGTACACTCGACAGGACCTTATATGCGATGGGTAAAAGGCTGATCCCGCGGTAGTTCGAGCACACACTTGGATCACCTATTTACAGCACAGGATATAGTGCGCTTAGATTCCAATCATCGGGCATGCACTCGTTAGGCCAAACCGTGAGTAGGAGCTGGGGCATGCTCATAATCAGCTCCTCGCCACCGGACTTGAATAGGTCTGCCGAAAGTCCGCGATATTGCTCTTCTTACCTCGGCTTGGCTTGGTGTTGGGCAATCTAAGCCATCGTCGACAATTGGCGTGATACCTTCACGTGCGCTGCCTTCTGGAAGCAGCAGTTGATGGAAGTGTTCTCTCCATATATGCAGCACACTCTGCGTATCTGTAACCAGATTTCCATCTTTGTCCTTATAGGAGGATAGCCTCCTGTTTCTTCAACTGACGTGTTTTTTCGCTAAAATTGCTGTGTCGTTGTGCCAACACGGGTTACAATTGGCTGTAGCGCTGCCCTATAAGCAGCATCCTGCTCCTAAGACGCTATGTGACATTCTTTCTCGTACAACGATTCGACTGGGCGCCGTTTTTCATATCCTATCACGGTTGTTGTGGCGGTTGCCATGGAATGCGTAATATGCTGCCACTGTGTACCGGGAACGTTAGAAGTAGAGACTTTGTGTCGTAGTAGTTGGCAGAGTTGGTTGGAGTAGGCAGTGGCTAGCTCTTTGCAGCTTCGCGATGCCCAGCTTTCTTTGTGTTTGGTAGCGTGCGTTTATCGCTCATCTCAATCTTGTGCGCACCTTGACTGCAACCAGGTAATGATCCGAGCCACTATTAGCATCTCGGATCAAACGCACATCCATGATACTAGATGCCTGCCATCAATTACCACATGATCAATTTGCTTTTTGGTGTTTTGATTGCCTTGTAGATATCTTTGTACTGGAATGTGTTTCCACTCACTACCATGTTCCTTCCCGCTAAGAAGCTAACCAGCCTAAATCCGTTGTCTGACGTGTCGATCGATGGACCAGGAACATCTTCCCCTCCTATTTTAGCATTAAAGTCTCCCAGAACAATTTGAATGTAGTGGCCATGGCAGCGGTCTTATGTTTCCTCTATCTCATCTTCCGTCCGGAAATGAGCACAAATCAGCGTGATGTAGAAATATTTTGGCGTGATGCGGATTGCGGCTATTCGATCACTAACATAATCGTTAGACAAGATGTCTGAGTCTCTCGTCACTTACAAATCCACATATAAGTTCGTGCTTTTCGGCATGGCAGCTGTAATCTATGTCGCTATTTTTACTTCGCGAGCATCCATGTTCTGCCCATATCATCTCCTTAAATAATGGTCCTTATTTCGTTTGGGGGGCGTTAACATTTGGGGGGTTTCGTTTGTTAATTTTTTCTTTCTCGTGTTTTCATAGCCAGTAAAGGACCTGAAGGCGGGTGGCTAGCCCAACCATCAGGGTGTGTATCCATGCCAATTTCATGACCAAGACAATCAGTCGTCCTGATTTTGATTTATGACTATGGACTGCTATGGGCCAGATATTTCATTAAAGGGCGGGATCGCACCCCTTCATGCGCACCCCTTTTATAACAAAATACATAATTTGGGCATTAACGCGTTGGATGTATTGATATTATTACTCCATTTCTGAAGTAGTGTGGGCGTGGCTAGACTTCCAGTTTTCCTTCGAAAATAGTATTTGGGCACTATCGAGTTGGTTATTTTAATATTAGTTACTTGATTTTTAAAGAGGGCGGACATTTGAATGGGAGGTACCAGAAAGGGCATGGCTAGACTTCCAGTTTTTCCTCTGAAAGTTTATCCTGTTATAGCTTAACAAAATACAGAATTCGGGCGCGATCGTTTATATTACTTCTCCCTTTCACATTTGTAAGGGAGGGGCGGTGGTAGACTTCCAATTTTTTCCCCAAAACTTTATTCTGTTATAGCTTAACAAAATATTGAATTTGTGCATGATCTCGTTGGGTGTATTGATATTATTTCTCCATCTCTAAAGTGGGCGGAATGATACATTTGTATGGGAGGTGTCAGAAGGAGCGTGGCTAGACTTCCAATTTGTTCTTCAAAACTTTATCCTGCTTAAGATTTACTAAATACGGAAATTGGTCACGATCGCGTTGGATCTATTAATTATATTAATCGATTTCTAAAGTGGGCGGTACCTGATGGGTATGGAAGGTACCATAAGGGTGCGAACAGAGTGCGCGCTGAAAGCCGAGCCGAGATTGTCAATGCGATAAAGATTGTCAGTGCGATAAAACTGATTTCATACAAGTCAATACAAATAAGCTTGTGTATAACATAGTGAACGCCGACAAGAGCAGAGAGCAAAGCCGATGGAGTGCGAGAAAACAGTTTCAAAGCGTTTTGCAAGCTTTTTTGCATTGTCGATGTTTACTTTTTAGCGTGCAGTCATGTTTTTGAATGGTTTAAAAATAAAAAAAAAATGGATATCGATCAAATAATAAGTGAAGTTTCTTAAATATATTTTTAAATATTTTTAATATTTTTATTTTACAATATTTTCTTAAATCATTATATAAATGATGAAATTCACCAAATTCATTCCTTTTTAGTGTAATTGGATGTTGTCCAATTTTTTTGTGTTAATAATTGCATTAATCACGTGTACAGCAACTTTATAAACACAAATGAACAACAAGACCTAATGACATAAAAGCAAAACATATGGAATAAACAGAATTTCAGCGCTGATTCTCGCATTCACTGTGTTATATACAAATTTTCTTCTCGCATGAAAATAAGCGTCAATAAGCTCGGCCCAGCTCCGCTCGGCATCAGCGCTAACTCTGTTCGCACCCTAAGGGGTGTGGCTAGACTTCTAATTTTTTCTCAAAAAAATTTATCCAGTTATAGCTTAAGAAAATACCGAATTTGGACATGATCGCGTTGGGTGTATTGATATTTAATCTCTATCTCTAAAGTGGGCGGAATGGTACATTTGTATGGGAGGTATCACAAGTTCAGTTTTTTCTCCAAGACTTTATCCTGCTACAGTTTTACTAATACGGAATTTATGCATGATCGCGTTGGGTGTATTGATATTGTTACTTGGTTTCTAAAGTGTACGGAATGGTACATTTAATGGGAGAAGAGGCATGGCCTTGTGACCATTGACCTATGCAAAGTTTCAAAACAATTGGTTGCATCTTTCGAAAGTTATCGTGCGTACTAGCCGGCAGACCAGGCACACGGACATGGCTCAAACGACTTAAAAAGTCATAAATCAAATTTGGTTCAAAGAAACGTAGGGTCTAAAGTGACTCCTTTTATATGTTACACTTTTGGGTCGTACCCTACTCGTAGGGTGAG
Organism: Muscina levida; assembly: GCA_964034835.1. NCBI lineage: Eukaryota > Metazoa > Arthropoda > Insecta > Diptera > Muscidae > Muscina > Muscina levida. The sequence goes on along the minus strand of OZ035883.1, from coordinate 24,652,651 downwards.
GGTATAAAAATGTATACTGGAATGCATACCAAATTTCAAGAGGGATGGTATTATCCCAGCGGCGGAATTTGAGGGGCCTTCCTCATATAATGCATGCGGTAGTCCTTATTAAGAAAAAAAATGCAGAGGGATTTCATACACATCCTCTCTGTAAGTATAGAGAGAAATATATAGAAGTGATAAATATCTGAAAATAACTAGTGCGCTCTCAGAAAAACTGAATAATTTAAGGGTGCACTGTAAACTTTTTGTTATATTTGCAAGTCCTTCTTTTTCATGTGTATGCAGGTCTTCCATAAGGCCTACTTGTAGAAAGCTTCCATAAAGCCCTCTTATAGAGAGCATATTTAAGGCCTTCTTTTAGAATGCTTTTATAAGGTCTTCTTGTGGAAACCGTCGACGGAAGGCTTTCGTTTCCATTGTCACGCAATGTAAAAAAAAGGAAGAAAGAAGGTCAAGGAAAGCGTACCGGATCCAAAAAGAAACCCTTCCAACTCACGAAAGATGGGCTTCATTCTCATGATGTCCGCCGCTAGGATAGTCCACCAGTTATTGCATCAACATTTTAAGTAGCTTATTATTTCTTCCACACATACAACTATATGCTGTCAAAATTTAAGGAAGTTGATTAGTTTAATTTAAAAATTTGAGAATATTTTTGTTTGTGATATGCCGTAAATCGGCTTCATGAATAGACCGAATGAGTCTCATTCGTTGCTTTTGTGTTCTTAACCCATTTTTATTGTCGGTATAGTGCAAAAAGGCCTTAAGTCCACCTTTTGTGTTTCTTAGTTATTGATGATTTCAAGTTTATGGCCTTTTGTGTTTTGATACAATAACTACAAATTTACTTAAAATATACATATGATTCTTCTACAGAGAATAGCCTATGGCTTTTGGGACACTTTTGCATCCTTAAGTCCATATCACAAAAATGTTGAACTGATATGCAGGATACCGACTATATATATATTCATTAACATATAGATTATATACCAAATTTCATTATTTTCCATTACTTGCTTATCCGTATAATATGAATGTAGGAATGCCACTTTGCATTTGGTAAGAATTGAAATGCACAGTGGTCGTCCCCATTGGCCAAAAATAAAAAAATTAAGTCAAAATTCTGGGTAATACTGTGGCAACACTATCTCACAAAAGATTTTGCTCTTTGAAATTACTTTTGTTTTTGCTTTATTCCACCTGTCCTCTTTAAGAATTGCTGCCAAAGGCAGACTATGAAAATAATTTTGTTTCGCAGCGTGAGTAACTTTCAAGTGGAGGTCCAAAATAAAACTTAATAACCTAATTAAAAAGATTGCTTAAAAGAAAAAGAAAGGTATTAACTATTATTAAAAAGAATTAAAAACTTCTCAGTATGCTGTGTCTATTTTATTAAATTAATTTATTATATGTACCTATTTCAGTACTCACTCGTGTGTAGACTTAAACTTTCATTAGAGTTTTAGTTGCGAAGTCGGTCGAAGTTGACAACCAAATTTATTGTAAAACTAGCTGACCCGGCAAACGTTGTTCTGCCATACAACTTTGGACCCGACAAACTTCGTCTCGCTCCTAAGGTAATGCCTTTATATAATAGTAAAACACAGATAGTTCAAGTTTTAATCTGATTTACTTGAATTTAATCGAAATCTGTGAAGAGCGATCTGATATACAATGTTATCCGATTTGTTTCCGGCGTAAAAACAAACAATGAAGACTGTTTGCCAACACGCAAACAAACAACGCACAGCTGACCCTGTGAAAAGCAGGGTTGATTCCACAAATTTCCAATGATTGGCCTTACGATTTATTGATTGTTATCGCAAAAGCCAATCGAATGGGGAGTTGAATTGGAAGGAAAGATCGGTTGGAATAATAGATTCGAGGGATAAGGACTTCCTCTCCTTTGCATATGCCCTTGATGATCGTCGCTTTAATTACAATTTCGGATGATTCAGTTTCCGTAAAATGATTATGATCGATCCCACCTTCAGCTGCAAATTATGCACAACTGGCACATCTGGAGAGTTCAAAAATTCTGTCGAATAGTTGGTTGCCTCATTCTCGTTAAATGACCTCGTTTATGCGCCATCGTGCATTAATTCCAAATAATGATTAAGCATTCTCGCAACAATTTCGCTACACGTTGTGTTGTCAACCGTGAGAAGAAAGCGGAATGTGCAGTTCGATTGTGGAAGCAATACCAAAGTATGCAACAGCAAACTTAATTGCGATCTTGACGGAATTGTTGCTAGAATCAAAGAAATTACGAATCTCTTGCCTGTCCAACCGGCATCATCGAGAAAGTAAATGCTTCCGTTCCAATGTCAACAACTTTCATCATTGAATCGTACACATTCGTTTGCTCGGCAGTTAAGAGCGCCACATTTGTTCGGACTCTTTCAGTCAGCTCAACTCGATCAAAGTCTTGTTCTTGTTGCAATTCGCGATTGAATGCATCATGCATTGAATGATTTTTCGCTGGTATTCCCAATTCCGACAGTAGACTGCCACACATTAGCACGCACATGTCTTTGATCAGAAGATAATTTCAAGATCGAAATTGGATGCTGTCGTGCGAACTCTGTGCAAATGTCGCCAGCCATTTCGTCCAACTTGTCCACCATCCCGAAGCTTGAGAACAATTCCGTCTTCAATTATAGTGGGAGCATTGAATTTTCTTACATGGCATCCAAAGGGTCTATTGTCTTCTCTGGTAATGATTTTGTGGATGTCGTAATGCATTGTATTTAATGTGGTTTTGAACAATCGGACCAATGCATTATGCTTATGCAGAAGATTTTAAAATTGTTCTACCATTTTGCATTTAATATTTTAACATAATAAATTTCACAATATTCCGAAATTTTTCAAGCATCATAACGAATTTTTAATTTTTACGTCGTCTAAAATCATCAAATCATCAAATCAAGCGATACAATGAAAAGTTTCGTCGAAAAAATCAAAAAAATTCCAATTTTTTCCGGGATTTTCCGAGGTTTCCACCAAGAATTTTCTAATTTTCCATCCGAAAAGTCATTTCGGAATAATTGCCCGAATTTTTCACAATTATATCATTCAAAATTATCAAAACTTACTATAAAATGTAAAATTTCGTCGAACAAAAATTTAAATTTTTGGAATTTTTCCATGATTTTTCAACCAAAATTTTCTATTTTTCCAACCGAAAAGCCACAACGAAACAATTACACACAAAATGTAATACAAAAATTCAATTTGCGGTGCAAAATGTTTCCGAAAAAATCCAAATTTTTCGAGTTTTTCCTGAATTTTCCGAGTTTTTCACCGAGAATTTTTCTATTTTCCCATTCGGAAAGTCATTTCGGAATAATTATCCGATATTTTTCACTGTTACATCGTCCAAAACTGTAAAGTCACACGATAATATGCAAAATTTCGTAAAAATTTTTATTTTTCAATTTTTCGAATTTTTCCGGAATTTTTAACAAAAATTTTCCATTTTTCTATTCGAAAAGCCATTCTGTAACAATTGCACACAAAATTCCATACAAAAAGGCAATTTTCGATTTTTCAAATTTTCCGATTTTCCGACTTTTCCGGAAGATTTTCCCAAAATGTTCTTTCACATAAACCTTCTCCTGGCAATAACGAACAACTGAAAAAAAGTTTGAGCAAAATCGGCCCAGCCGTTCTCAATTGATGAATTACTATACATTTTTGCCACCATTTTTATATATATAAGATGTTTACCAATACACAGTGGTTCCTTTTAGGTTTTTTTTGGAATTAATTCTGTAACTTTTGAACGGATTATGCTATCTTGATGAAATTTAAAATAGTCAAAGCTGAGGTGTTTTCGAAATGATTTGAAAATATTCGGCTCCCTAGGAGGTGTGGGGGCCACTGCGTGGCCCTCCAAAGTTGGTCACCTCGGGTGTTTCAAAATTTCAAATGCTTGAGGAATGTGCATTTATGAACCGATTTAAAAGATTTTTTGCATTTATATAGTGCTTTAAAAAACCTTCAAAAAACATGCTTACATGCACATTTTATCTCATTTAGATCAAGAGATATATTGAGAAATGAGAAAAAGTTTTTCCTTGATTTTAAAGATATTTATATCGTTAGTTAGCTTATAAAATTCTGAATGAAATTGCTGAAAAAATAATGCAAATATTTTGTTCCAATCAAAAGTTATATGCATCGCAAGTAAAAGTTTCCAAAAAAAGGCATATTTTTACTGTTTTTTTGCAAAAAATTATTATACTGAAATAATTATACTCGACCCATTATTATACTGAAATAATGGGTCCACTTGTCCCGACCATTCTGGTACCTCCCATACAAATTAGCATAACCTTTTATAGATTATTGCAGCCAAAAACCACATTTTTGCTCTGATGTTAACAAAACTTTGCAAATCTTAGTTTTTTTACACTATTCTAAAGTGGTAACAAAACTAAGCATATCGGTTCAGATTTAGATATAGCCCCCATATATATGTGTGTTTCATGATATATACTTTTTTTACAGAGGTAGTGAAGTTTGATTATAATTATAAACAATAATTAAACTCTCGACATACAAGTATTGCATATCGATGGAAAGGGAATAATATAAAGTTTAATAATTTATAAAAATTAATTAAAAGCACATTTTATTTTGGGCATGATTCTGAGTCAAACATAAAATTTGATCAAAACGTATTTTTTGGAGTAATAATATCTTATATGAAAAATAGCGTAAAATCCAAACGGACTGAAATATCTTTACGAAATTTTGGAATAATGTACATAAAATTGTCCTCAAAAAAACGAATTACAATATGTTGCCATATCTTACAACAAAATACCCAAATTCCCAAAACGGGGAAAATATGTTCCAAAATTCCGAATTTTTTACTAAAATGGCCACACTGTCTTTGTTTATGGCAGAGATGTTGAAGTACGCTACGGTTACCTAGTCCACATATGTGGTCAAAAAAATATATAATGAGCTTTCTCGTTGGCGCTTTGCGATTTGAGAATTTTCAAAAACAAAAAATTTTTTTTTTCAAAAATGGGGTATTTTTGACTTCCCTTGCCGGGGAACCATTTTGCTGTACTGATTCAAATTTAGCATTAAATGCATCTGCATCAACATTTCTATGAGGAATAATAAAGAAATTGCCACTTCCCGGAAGAAATATTTTTTTTACAAATGAAAGAATGTAGTCGCCTTTTTGCAAAAAAACAGTAAAAATATGCCTTTTTTGGAAACTTTTACTTGCGATGCTTATAACTTTTGATTGGAACAAAATATTTGTATTATTTTCAGCATTTATTTTCTTTTAAATCAAGGAAAAACTGAGCTCACACCCTTAAAAATACTAAATCAACCTCGTCCAAAAATGACACAATTTTTTTTAATTTCTCAAATATCTCTTGACCTAAATGAGATAACATGTGCATGTTTTTTGAAGGTTTTTTAAAGCACTATCTATATGCAAAAAATCTTTTAAATCGGTTCATAAATGCACATTCCTCAAGCATTTGAAATTTTGAAACACCCGAGGTGACCAACTTTGAAGGGCCACGCAGTGGCCCCCACACCTCCTCGGGAGCCGAATATTTCCAAATCATTTGGAAAGCACCTCAGCTTTGACTATTTTAAATTTCATCAAGATAGCATAATCCGTTCAAAAGTTACAGAATTAATTCCAAAAAAAACCAAAAAGGAACCACTGAGCAATATAATATTTACAGATTATATGATGTAAATTTCAGCTGCGGAAATTTGCGGATTGTTGAGTTATCTTTAATAGAACAAAGCGGCCTCATCGTTTTCGGTAAAATTTTTTTGATTGTGTACTCTAAGACTGGCGATTGAATACTTTGTCCGACATTGACCAAACTGCAGATTTAGTTATAGGTTAATGAAATCAATGGATATACGCACTTTGATATGCTTACTATGAAATTTAAATTATCAGGATCTAAGAGAGGTCCTTGAATTCTTTGTCCAACATTGACCAAATTTTAGATTTAGTCTTAGATTGATGGAATCAATGGATAAGACGACTGTGGTGTACCTACTATGATATTTAAATTTTCAGGTTCTAAGAGAGGTCCTTGAATTATTTGTCCAACATTGACCAAATTTTAGATTTAGTCATAGATTGATGGAATTAATGGATAAGTCGACTTTGGTGTGCCTACTATGAAATTTAAATTTTCAGGATCTAAGAGAGGTCCTTGAATCCTTTCACAGATTTTAACCAAATTTTAGAAATTGGTGTCATTAAAAGAGACTTTCAGATGTGCCAAATATTTTTCACCTATGAAAATTTTTGTATGAAACGGCAACCACTGTGCAATGGTGCGATTTTTTTATAGTAAGTTATAGTTGCTAATAGCGGTTTTTTTCTTTATGTCCTGTCTAAGCTACGCCTTAAGTGTTTCTTTAAGATTTTCACTATAGATCATAATGCAACTTTGTTTGTTATCAAGATTTATATCATATTTATCCCTACGGTCAATAACCGGGTACCCGGGCACCTTTTTCAACTTTAAACTGCTGTCATTTCTTTAATAACAAAGATACTGCAATGAAACTCCAAATCGTAGCGATTAATGTGTTTATAGGTATTTTAAAAGAAAAAATTTAATATTATTAACTGCGTCTATGTTTTAAACGCCTTCAAAGTTGACACCTACGTGAGTCAATAACCGGGTACCCCGGTACCCTCATACAATTTATAAGATTTTCCACTACAGCTTACGTTTCTTTACCATTATTTATAAATGAGTACTATTTTCTTGATTGATAATAGTTTATATATTTTAGTATACTACTATATTTTGTTATTGTATTGATATTCTGCATTCATTCCCTACGGAATATATGGTAAATTTTTTTTAATGTTCCCACAATTGTCAATTCTTAAGACAACGGATGCTTTGCCAAGGCAAGTGCGGCAGAAAAATTGTCCTGGCGAAATCCTTAATCACCCTTTCTTTAGTCTTCACGACCAGTCGGAAGGTTTCCAGTATAAATTTGGCCTTCAAGTTGATAAGAGTTTTTGACGTCAAAAATCCATAAAGTTTAATTCCATTTTCGCATTTTTTGTTGGGATGTATTGAGCGAATTTTGTACTGCCTCGGTAAGAAAACAGGTATTCATCAATTGTAGGGCTCTCTCTTGGTCTCACAGCTGGTATGTTTGCATTCAGCACTGTCTATATATCACAGATTGGTGTAACCATATCCGTAAGTGTTTTTTGGCTAATGGTGTTTGCATTGTCAAAACGTATCTAACGTTTGTGCCCAGTGTTGCTCAGTAAAACAAGAAAGGTATGATTGTCCACAAATCTCTCGCAATATAATTATTTTAATGATTTGCGCCAGATATTAACAATATGCTAATGAAGACGTAAATATCAGCTTCTGGTACATCCTTATGTTCTAATTTCTTGATTGTGCATCGGACAATTATGCTCAACATATCTACTCTCAGATGGTGTTTAAAATTTTGAGATTTCGACAGCATTTTTGTTAATCGAGCTGGGCCGTAGGTGTTTAGTATTATAGCTCCAAATTTAATGGATGTTGCAGGATTCTTATACCGTTTAGTGTCATAACAATAAACATATATTTCATCTGCATTACTTCGTTACTGGTTGTTAAGTTCGCCATGACTTTCATCCGAACTTTTGTTATAGTATTATCCTCAAAATTTGAGAATTATCGCATTACTAACTTAGATGTATGTCTGACATATCCTACAAATAATGTATCTTCCCTTTAAAAAAGATGTCCACAATGTTAACGTAAATTTTGCGATTTAATCTACTTTTCCTTCATACATTTTTAAAACATTCGTTATAATAGCACTTCTACAATCCAGAAAAAATGTATGTGCTTCAAACCTGCAAAACAGTTGTAGCAAAATTGCACAAAAGATATACAACGGCCTTACTAAAACTGAGCAAAATATAAGGTGTTTCTAAGATTCTCCGGGGTGTTTCTAAGATTGATACAAACCGTAAATTTTGAATTTAGTTATTATCGCTGTTGCATTAGTAAGTAAAAAAATTCACGCAAAACGAAAATTTTCAATATTATCGCTAACTCCTATCATTATTTATCTGAAGTCCAGCCTCGGCAGCGGCTGCAAGTTCTAACTAATACCGGCAAGAAAATCAACTTTTGTTAATGGGAATTAAATACATTTACAGTTTGGTATTAAATGACATGAGTTTTCCACATAATTGACGTAAATGTGTAATATTTTACATAATATCACCAAGAAAGTACACTTGGGTACCCGGGTACCCGGTCATTGACTAACGTATTTCCTTTTGGTTATTGACCGTAGGGTTATACACGCTTATATATGTCAAGTTCGTGTCTTAAGTCTTTTGTTTTCTCTCATTCCTTTTGCAGGTTATCCCTACTATGGTGGTTACTATGGTTATCATGGCCTCCATGGACACTACTTCTAAACTCAACATCATCTAGCAGACAAATAACTGTTTTTTTATTAAGATTTTACAATAGGGCTACAAATTAAGTATTGTTTTTGAATTCTAATTACCAAAGCTACAAATCACATAAATTCATTGTTAATATACCAAACATATACTAGCCTATACAATATATATATATATCTACCGTAATTGCTTTTTATTTGTTTTTTTTTTATTTTGAGTACTCCTGTTAATGTTATATGTATTACTTAAGTTAAATACACAATGTTTTTATATGTATTACCCAAAACAATATCCGTTTTCAGTTTGTACAGAAAAAAACTGAAAAAGAAAGTGAATATTGTGTCATTTTTTGTGGCGTTGTTTTAAAAATCAATAAAAAAAAATTATACAAACGCAATCGCAGTATTTTGAAAATCAATAAACAACAATAAAAAAAAATGCAGTAAACAAGGCAACTGACAACAATTGAAAACAACAAAAAAATCCCATATCAGTGTTTATGGGTTTGTCGAATCCGCCTGGCACTCTAGCGTATAGCACCTTCTTCCCCCTTACGGTAGGTATAACATGATGATGACGCATTTTTTTATGCATTCTTTGTTTACTCAGTAACAAATTGTGAACAGAAACAGAAAATTAACAAAGTGTGCGATTGACGCCAATGGTCTTAAACATTTCCACATGTGTTCGAGTTTAAATTATTAATGACATAGTCTTACACTCGCAGGCATGATATTGACATCTTTTGCAATCATCAGATCCGATAATTATCTTTATGTATATGATGATGGTTAATACAGTTTTTTTTATCGCCGCCGCTATCTATCGCTTTGCTCGGATGAGCAAGGGAAGGTCATTAACATGCATTATTATGGATAAACAAAAACTACTCACAAAAATATTGTACTAATAACTGTTTTGACGACGACTTTTACATGGTGAATTTAAAATGTGCGTTCGTGCCACAGCAGCGCCTTCACAAACAAATCATTAACAGATAACAGTTGAGCGTAAATGTTTGATTAATGGTAACAATTGTTCAGGTAGGTCTAGGTTTGCCAACACATTTAAATGTAGTGAGTGGGGGAGATTTGTAATACTAGTTTCAAGCTCATTTCAAATGTGAAGGAAAATACTTTTGACATTTATAATCGAAATTACAACTATGAAATTAAAATGTATTAAAATCAAGGACAAGTAAAGTGTAATAATTTCAAATATTCAAAATAGGTGATGCGCTAATTACTTAAACATAGATGACATAGAAAAATATATAGGAACTGTAAATAACAGTTGAACACTTTCAAATATTTTAATCAATAAATTCAACAAATAAATGACTTTAACATTAAACGTTATGAAACGATAGACATCGAAATATGCTATTCGCAACATCTGTTGGAATGCACTGGCTAGAAATTAGTAAATTTTTATTATAGCAACACATTCTTTGGGGTTGATTCATGTATTCGCCTATTGCAGTAAAACCTCCAAAGGGTTTGGTCCTTTATGTGGATACAGCAAAATGTTATGGTCGTTTAAAGTTTTTGGCGAATACTGATTGGATAAAGATTTAAAAACAAGTAGTACCCCCATACAAATGTACAATTTAACCCAATATAGAAAGCGATAAGTAACACCCTGCTACAATTTTCAATTTTTTTTTCACACTCGATGAAGACCATATATACGTGAAACTAGAGACCTTATGCAGTAAAACTGCGTTCTCATTTTATCGCCAGAACGTCAGGATTTTTTTTAAAAGGACTTCAAAGTTTGAAAGGATACACCACTTTCAAAAAATTAAATCAAATATTTCCACGAACCTTATGATAACGATATGGGTATCAAATGAAAGATTAAAATCTCAGCAATACAATCAAATAACAGATTTAAATGGATCTGGACCAAAAATTTCAAAAAAAGGTTAATTTTCTAGACAACCATATTGACTTTTTTCCCGACAATTTTGGAAATTTCAGTGATGAGCATGGTGAGCGCATTCATCAGGAAATCGCGACGATTAAAAATCGATTAAGAGGAAAAAGTGCATGCCACATGATGGCAGAATATTGTTGGACAATATCTCGAGACACACACGATCAGCATAAGCGGCAAAGTCAACTTTTACATTTTAATTAATTTTTATTCCGTTTTTTCTATACATACAATATTTTAAAACAGGATAAATATTTTTTTCTCTTTTACTAAACTAGTAAAGCTAAACAATAAAATGTACACACAACTTCTTCAACATATATTTTTTCAGAAAAAAATTTTTAAATGATATTAAGCTTTAAAACTTTAAAAGGACATTTTGGAAATTTTTGGTCCAGATACATTAAAATCTGTTATTTGTTTGCATTGCTGAGATTCTTACCTTTCATTTGATACCCATATCGTTATCATATGGTTCGTGGAAATATTTGATTTAATTTTTTGAAAGTGGTGTATCCTTTCAAACTTTTAAGTCCTTTAAAAAAAATCCTGATGCAATGCCCCTTCTGGTACTTCCTATTCAAATATTACATTAGAAATCAAGTAACATAATACTATCAATAAACCTGTATTTTTTTTTTGTATTTGTATTTGTATTTATTTATTGTTTTTTTCTGCACAACAAGACAAATCATCTTATAATTATAGTACAGAAATTGTATTAGTTCAAAGATGAAACATTGCAAATAATTTTTGTTAAGCTAATTTTACGTTTTTACTAAGGGTGAGGGTATATGTAAGTCGGTTTACTTGACTGAAACTTACTCACTTGTTTTACAGGGCCCTTGCTCTACGACTTTTGGGATACTTTTGTATCATTAAGTTCATTTCACAAAAGAGTTGACTTAAGACTTTTTTGTAGGATACCGACGATATAAATAAAACCTAAAATGTCCTTTTAAAGGCTTAAGATGTTCTCTGAATACAATTTAACTGTAGCAACACAGGACAACACGCTTTAAGGATTTTAGTAATAAAATCATTCGGTACTTTCTGAACCTAATAAAAACATCTGGTAACATGCATGCACCAGCTCATAATCACGATTTGGCTCAGGAAGTGCATGACCGATGATTGGAATCCGAGTGTCCTATGTCCCGTGCTTAAGAAGGCCGATCCAAGTGTGTGTACCAACTATCGCGGCATAAAAGGTCCTGTCTTGTGTGTTATGTGAAAGACTTAAGTCCATTCTGGCGAACCTAATTGGACCTTATCAGTGTGGTAAATCCACGACCGACCAGATATTCACACTACGACAAATCCTGATGAAGACCCAAGAAATGCAGATCGACACCTACCATCTGATTATCGACTAAGCGAAGCGGGATGACATGACACGAAGTCTTTAGTGAAATTGACAAAAACCTGACAGAGCCATTTCCTACCAAGCGAGGCTTTAGACAAGGCGATAGTCTGAGTTTCGATCTCTTTAACATCGATATCATTGGCCGAGGATTGCGGGATGTTACTGCGGTCTTTTCAGGAATTGAAAAGCGGTTAACAAAAGTGGGTCTGGTTATAAATTAAAACTAATCAAAGTTATTTGTTTCAGCAAACAAAGAGATTACTTCTTTGAGACAATGTGTATACGTTGACAAATATAACGTTGAAGTGGTAGATGATTTTGTCCACTTGGCCTCCGCCGCAGACAAAATTAATATCAGCGTGGAAATCAAGAGACGAGTATAGATCGCAAACCGCCTTCTCTTAAAGTCCTCCCTCGACATACAAAGATCCAACTCTACCAGAAACTGATTCTACTTGTCTTGCTCTACAGCGCAGAATCATGTGTAATGACACAAGCGGATCAATATATTATGGAAGTCTTCGAGAGAAAAATATTTTGCAAAATTTTTGGAATCATCATCGTTTACGGCGAGGACCGTTGTCGAAAGAACTATGAGCTGTATAACGACATCACTCCGAATGCGCTGGCTTGGATACTAGGGGTGCGATGGTGTTGTATAAAGATTCTTAGTAACAAAAGTTGGATATTTACCCCCCCCTATAATTTTGTGTGTTTCGGGAGGAAAAATGCATGAGCAAAAATTTGGGGTAGTGGGGTGTTGTCAAATTTGGGGGAGTGGGGTGGTGTCAAATTGCTGCAAAATATATGACCGTCCCCAGTCATTTATTCCTTCTAACATTTTCCCCGAACATACCTACCCCCCATTTTCGTTTTGTCGTCGTTCTCCAATACACCGTTTGCGCTGATTCCTTCTGTATACTTGAGAAGTCCGATGATGTCCACGTCATCAGCGTACGCGAGTAGCATGTGGCTTTTGTTGAATATCTTGCCACTCCTGTTTACTGCAGCTTTCCTCCTTAATTATCTCCATCACTATGTTAAAGAGGTCATACGATAGGCCGTCGACTTGTTTTAGGCCTCGTCTGGAACAGAATGGCTCCGTAAGGTCCTTGTCAATCTTCTGAAAACTTCGTGTCGGTCAGCGTTATTCCGCAAAGACGTATCAGCTTCGCTAGAATACCAAACTCAGCCATGGCTTCGAGTAATTACTGCCGAATCGGGTTGTCGAAGGTAGTTTAATAGTCGACGAAATGATGGTACTTGTCGATCAGTTGTTGATTTACCAGGTCTAAAGCCACACTGATAAGGCCCAATTAGGTTGAATAACAATGATTTTAGTCTTTCATATAGCACAGTCGACAGGACCTTATATGCGATGGGTAAAAGGCTGATCCTGCGGTAGTTGGAGCACACACTTGGATCACCTTTTTTCAGCACAGGACATAATACGCTTCAATTCCAATGGTTGGCTGCTTTATTATTTTTCAGCCGTGCTATTGCTCTTCTTACCTCGGCTTGACTTGGTGGTGGGCAATCTAAGCCATCGTCGAAAATTGTCGTGATACCTTCACGTGCGCTGCCTTCTGGAACCAGCAGTTGCTGGAAGTGTTCTCTCCAAATATGCATCATACTCTGCGTATCTGTAACCAGAATTCCATCCTTGACCTTACAGGAGGGGAGCCCATTACCGTAGCCTTTTGCTTTTACTTTCTGGTAAAATTTTCAGGCCTATGCGCTATGCGACATTCTTCATTGTACCAGGATTCGTCTGAGCTCCGTTTTTCATATTCTAGCACGGTTGTTGCGGTGGTTGCCATGGAATACGCAATATGCTGCCACTGTACATCGGGAACATCAGAAGTAGAGGCGTTGTGTTGTAGAAGTTGGGAGCGCTGGTTAGAGTAGGCAGTAGCTATCTCTGGAGTTTGCAGCTTCGCGATGTCCAGCTTTCTTTGTGTTTGGTTACGTGCGTTTTTCGTTTTGCTCAATCTTGTGCTCAACTTGGCTGCAACCAGGTTATGATCCGAGCCAATATTAGCACCACGTCCATGACACTAAATGCATGCCTGCCATCAATTACCACATAATCAATTTGATTTTTGGTGTTTTTATTGGAGGATAGCTAAGTTGCCTTGTGGATATCTTTGTGCTGGAATATGGTTCCACTCACTACCATATTCCTTCCCGCTGCGAAGCTAACCAGCCAAAACCCGTTGTCTGACGTGTCAGTAAGAAGGCTGAATTTACCGATCGATGGACCAAGAACATCTTCCCTTCTTATTTTTGCATTAAAGTCCCCCACAACAATTTTAATGTCGTGGACGTATATTTCCTTTAGGCGCTTGTAAAATGATTAATCTCATCGTCTTTATCTTCCGTTGGAGCATGAGCACAAATCAGCGTGATGTAGAAAAATTTCGCCTTCATGCGGATTGCGGCTATTCGATCAATAACAGGATTGAATCGCGAGACAAGCTGTCTGAGCCTCTCGCCAACTACAAATCCACATCCGAATTCGTGCTTTTCGGCTAGATGTCGCAATTTTTACGTCGCGAGCATTCTTGTCCTGTCCATCTCATCTCCTGGATGGCGGTGATGTCAGCCTTATATTTTTTGAGGTCATCCGTCAGTCGGATAGTGGCACTTTCTCTATAGAGAGTCCGGACGTTCCAGGTACATATCCTTAAATCATGGTCTTTATTTCGTTTGCGGGGGTCGTCAACATATGGGTGGTTCCGTTTGTTACTTTTTCTTTCTCGTGGCCCAACAGTAAGGGTTCGTCGCTCACTATCAGCCGCTGTTCATGATAAAAAAAATATATCACGAACAACGTTGCCCAGGTGCAACCACGAAGGAGGTTGTGAGTCGGCTTGAGATGCAAGATTTGCATTACATCCCCAACGGCACCAATGGTTAAACAAATTCTGTTAGTTTTTTTAAAAATTTTAAATATTTTTTTCAACATTAATAAATTTGTATTTCTCCTACCAAGCTATATTAAGAAATATCAATAAAAAACAAAAGAATATAATAATATCAAAATTATTAGTCACATTAACACCATAACGTGTGAAATTATCATATTGAAATCAGACAAAGCACAAAAAAACTAACTGATCGATATCAAATCATAATAAATTACACATTATACGACATTTAAATATAATAGAAACATAGAAGAAACGGTAAAACGACAACAATGAAAATAAACTAATATCCGTTTAATTTGGAGTTTTTTTTTTGTATCCACGATAATATCATCAATGGCGTTGACGAGTGGCGTCAATATTGAAGATATTAAAGTTTATGGAATTCAAGCGTATGACTTGAGATGCTTCTATTTTTTTCCCCCCACTAAACTTCCGTGACCTATAGCAAAATGAAGTTAACACTGAATATGCTAATGATTTGTTTACACAAATTTACTCAAACACTCGGGCAAAATTTCAATATGAGCGCTTCAAAAATGATGGTGTACCCATTTTAATGGTTAATTAAATAGCAAACAAACAAAAAAAAAATATAATATAGATTGTTAGATATGAATCGATATTTGGTATATGTAGCAGTTTTGTTTGAAATTGTAAAAATTAGTTGGTGTTATTTGTTTGCTTTGTTTTTTTCTAGTGCTTGTGCTTTTTATTTCGTTCGCATTTGCTTTAAATGATCTTCTTCGTTTGATTAATGAGTAATGCATGAATTTGTTTTTTTGTTTTATTAGCGTGAGTTTCTTGTTATTTTTTTTACAGAATTTCTTTTTTATTGTTATTCGAGTATTTTACCTAAAGAAGGTCAACAGAACTTTTGACTTTTATTTTCGTAATTTTGCGAAGATAATTAATAATGGCTAAAGGGAAATGGCGGCAATACATGATATTGATTTATGAATATTTCGAGTTTAATTAAAGGAATGTGACATTTGATGTGTTTTAAAAATAGATTGGAATTAACTAAGTGTCTGGACAGAAATTTATTTATAATTCATACGCAGCTACTACCGGAAGTCGAAGTGCATGAAGTCTTGTTAAGTAAATCATAATTTTTTTGATCTCAAAAAAAACTAAATTTTTATATTAAATATCCCCTCTGATTTACTTAACTTTGTAATAAATTTTTCCCTAATAATGTTTCGCTTCATTGTCGGTTTGGATGTTCCGGTCACAAATTATGCATACATTTAAACCTAAAATGTTTCTTAGAATTACACACATACACGGCCAAAATCTCTCCTGCTTAAACAGCAATTTGCACATGAGCAGTCGTTACACCATACGATTCTTTAACAAAATTAACACAAATTACAATACTTTTCAAACCAGTTTGTAAAAAAAACGTTATAAATATTACAAATTACAAGTGTTTAAATAATCTTTCCACAAAAAACCTAATACATTCATTGACCTTCTGTAATGACCTAATAACTTAAAAGAAATTCCACATTAACACTTACACATACAGGTTTAATTCAATGTTGACGAAAATTTCACATTAACACTTACACTTACACTTACAGGTTTCGTTCAATGTTAAGTTATTTCATATTTGATCTCATCGTTATAATAATGTATTAAATTATATTTAATAACTCCAAAACGAAATTTTTAATACTTCCCTGGATTTGTGAGTATTCAATGTCAAAATCGTTTAGCCACAAAAGACAATGAAATGATCTTGAAAGCGCAATAAAAGATTACAAATTTCAATAGATTTCGGCAAAAGCAAAAATAAAATAATAATATTTAGAAAATATTTTGTTTCTTTTTTTTTGTGTGTACTTTGAGGTTGAATGAACATTAACTGGCAACAAAAGGCATTGATCGCGATATTTTTCATCACAAGTCAACAAATGCCAAATAAATTTCAATTAGATGTTTAACGCAACGTTCCTATTATTATTAATTAATGCAGAGGGATTGGTATGCACAGTGCTTTGGAGAATTTTTTTTTTTGAACAAAGTGGTTAATTATATATATGTATGAAAACATTAGTCAGTTGTAGAGATATAATGAAATTAATAAAATTGTCGTTGCAGTAATAATGAATCTTATGCAAACTGTAACTTTGTTATAAAATTCATTAATTTTCAACAAATTGTAAAGTTTACTGAAGGTTATATAAAGAATTTATATTTGGATATGTAAATGGTCAAAGACTCAGACTAAAGATGATGAGATTACAAACACATTCTACGAGTGCCTAGAGGAAACATATCACCGCTACCCTGGCCACGACATTGAAATTATTTGGGGAGATTTTAATGCCAACACGTTTTTTGTCCATCGATCGGTAAATTCAGCTTTAATACCAACACGTCCGATAACGTGCCTTTGATTGCTCATTGGAAGCGACGTAGATTAGCAATCCGAAGGTACCGGATTCGATTCCCGGCCGGCGAAATTGGCCAAAACAACATCGATGAAAAATTACTTTTAAAATACTTTCGAGTTCTCCAGCCAACAAAACTCATCCTAGATGCTTCCACTACAAAAATCTAGATTGCATAAGGACCAAGGAAAAAGGAAATGATTTATCAACATTGCAAAATAATAATCCATTAACACAAACCTTGTTATCTACAAAGAAAAGAAACAGAATTGCCAACAATGATCGTATGGTAATCGGATTACATGCCCGATTGAGTATCGATAAATTCATAATCGGTATAAAGAATTATCACCCTAGCTACTTCACCCACGTGTTACAATAACAACAACAACAACGGGTTTAGGCTGATAAACTTCGCTGTGGCAAGGAGCATGATAATGGGTGAAACCAGAGGAATCCCAAATCCTGTAAAAGACTCAAGAGAAACCGGTCAACATGTACAATCTTTTCTTTGACCATAAAGCTGCCTTCGATAGCTCGACAGAAATTACTCGAAGCCATGGCTGAGTTTTGTATTCCCGCGTAGCTGATAAGGCTATGCGGAATGACATTGACTGCCAAGAAGTTTTCAGTGAAGATTTACAAGGACTTTACTGAGCTATTCTATACAAGACGAGACCTAAAACAAGGCGACAGCCTATTGTATGCCTTCTTCAACATGGTAATGAAGATGTTAAAGAGAAAATTTGCAGTAAAGGAGAGTGACACGATTTTCAACAAAATATACATGCTACATGAAAACGCAAATGATGTAGTTATCATATTATATATCGGTTCTGGCAGTATTCGGGAAGAAACTACTCCGTTAAATTTATGAACCCACCATCGTTAACGGTTAGTATCTGTGTCTTATGCGGCATGAGCTGTGCGAGCTGTATATCGACATTGAAGTGGTCAGTCATATTAAGGTGCAGCGGTTGCATCGGTTAGGTCATGTTGTACGCCTGGATGAAAGTGCTCCAGCTCAAAGACTGCGTTGATGAGAACCCTGCAGAACTCGGTGTAATGAACTTAAGAAAAAGGGCAGAAGATCGAAGCACACATAATAATTTTCTAAGTGCGGCATATAATCAAAATCTACTGCTTTAAGAAATTGAAAGATAAGTTTAAGGAAAATCTTCTACATCTATCTTTCATCACTGGCCCCCTTGGTATTGTCGACAGCAACTTTGCAGTATAGTGTCGAGTCAATCGGCATGTCTAGTAAAAGCTTCTCAAACAGTGACGTTCGCATTCGTCGATAATCAAGTAGGTGCCGTTAGTTGTGAATCTAAAAAGAAAGCATGTTAATTCATTACTTACGGTATTTAAACCTCGATCGTACCTAAATTCTATATTTAGTAAAGCTATATCATTATAAAGTTTGAAAGGAAAAATTGGTTGCCTAGCCACGCCCCTTCTAAAAAATCATGTAATAATATCAATACACGCAAAGCGATCGTGCCCACATTAAAATTTAGTAAAGCTATATGATGATAAAGAAATCGAGTAATAATATCAATATACTAGAAACTTTTATATTTTACTGAGGGTAAGGGTATATGTAACATTCTTACTGGTTTTATTTGTGAAAAATATTACTCATGCGCTAAAATTGAAAATAATGTGAAATGTGAAGTGAAATATGATATTTTCATATTAAAATTTATTTACATTATTTCCTACGTTTTGTTTCCGAATTAAAGTTCACAACCACTGTAAAGACCTTTAGTTGTATCCATTCATATTTCAATAATTTTTGAAAACAATACTTATACACTAAGTTAACCCATTTATTTCCGTTTTCTTAAGCCTCATACGAAACGAAATACAAATTCCAAAATCTAGCATTGTTTTTGATATCATGGTGATGTAGTCACAATTAAATTAAATTAAATTAACCACAAACCAATTGCAGTCGATTCTGTCAATGATATTTCAATGGGTGGAGTGGAGTGGAGTGATGGTGTTCGTTGTGCCTCAATGATTCACAGTATATTGTATTGCTGTGAATTTCTTAATTAATATTCTGTTGAAACGTTGAAATCATTAAACACTTTTGTGTATGTGTTTATTGACAGCGTGAATCGCATTCAATACAATGTTGCGAGCTGCGAGTATGGGAAAGTTGCAGGGACTTGGTATACAAACAAAGGAGAGATGGCTAGTGGATAAATTGTAACATTTATATAGGATTTAATGAGTTAGATTTCGTTTTTAATGGGAATTTATTTTTTGCTTTTGTTGTTGTTACTGATTTGGGTTGTTTTGTACCAAAGACAAAATGGTAGAAACGTGCTTGGTTCTTAAGTCTTTCGTTATGTATTATTTTGGCGCAATTAGATGAATTTTTTTGTAATCTTACTCATCTATTTTACTAGATAAGTCAATTGACTCCACACTATACTGTGAAGTTACTGTCGACAACATCGAGGGGGTTGTCGATAGAAGAAAATGTAGATGACAGGAAGACACGAGCGACTATCATGCGAGAGATCCATGGTTCGATTCGTGTCTTCCTGTCATATGTGATGTTATAACCACCATGCCACGGTAGGCCTGAATACAATACATAGTAATTGCGCTTGTTTTTGAAGTTTTTTGCTTCATTTAATTCAGGCGCTCTCATATTCGTTTTTTTAAGGTTTTTAAATCTCTCAGTTGAAGCAAATGATGATGTTTTCTACAATGTCCTTAAAAATTTTTTTTTCTATCAAATTTCGCATAATATGTTGGCTAATATGCAAACCATACACTTTGATATTTATCTGGACTGTAGTTTTATTGTTAAAATGTTAACAACCTTGGTTGTTTTCAAAATTCTTAATAATTGTTCTCTATCTCAGTTTATTAACCCAAGTAACGCCTACCATAATAAGAGTTGTACATTTTGCACGAACTTTAAGAATACTTTTTTACATTTTTCATATGTTTAAACTTTAATTGATAAAAAGTTGTGAAGAGGCTTAATAAGAAATGTAGGTATCTGCGCCCAACTGAACATGAAGGTTAAAAGTTCCTCAAAGCATTTCGCACAGTTTCTTTCTCTAATCAGTGGAGTTTGTAACAATGATGTTTTCTAATTTTTCAAGATGAATGAGTGAACTTAACTTAAACGTAACTATGTTATAAAATGTATGGCCATTAAAATTATACTAATAAACTAAATTTAAGGCGACTTTAGATTCGGTTTTTGAAGATTTGATTTCCTTTTACTCCATACTTATTACGATCCCATATAGGCTAGGCGAGAATGAGAATATGTTTTAAGTTAATCATCACATTCCTAAATCATTATACTACCCATCAATTTTCTGTGGCAGCTTTTGTAGTTATCAATGCAGAATATCATGTTCAAAAATATATTGTTATTACAGCGCTTCCCATAAAGTGCAATGTCCCCAAACAGCAGAAGGTCATTGCGAAATCACGCAAGCCATCCCGAAGACATGCCTCTTGCTTGAAGTTGTGGCAACAAATTAACCTTGAAATGTTTCACTCAATTGTGTAAAACTGTAAACTGCGGGTTGTATACACAACATTCCTATGAAAGCCATAGCATTGACTGTTGAAACCCAACCTTTGTTGGCCCTTATAATCTAGAGTCTTTTTGTTGCCTTTCATTGTGATTTCACTTTCAACAACTTTTTCATTACGTAGCGTTTAAGGTATAATTTAGGCTTATCACGCAGTGTTTTACAACAATGATATATATTTCACATGTTTACACTCTCTCACATAAACACACACATACGCTATTTCTCTCTCTCGTGCAGAGACATAAAGATATGACTGGCTTTGTATTGTTTTCCATTTACAAGTAAAACAAAAGACTTAAGACACAAACCTGTTTTATTTTTTTAGGGGAATTTTTGAGTAGAACAACGCCGGTAATTACAAGTAACACAATTTAAGTGGGCTGGTGTATCATAAAAATTCTTGAAGAATAAATGTTAATGTTATTAACAAAATGTAAAATCAAATTTCGCTATTAAAATGGGCGAATATTTAATGATTTATAAATTTGTTTTTAAAAAAAATGTAAAATTAAATTTCGCCATAAAAATGGGAGAATATTTAATGATTTATAAATGTTGTTGTGCTACTTAAAATGCACACAATTTGTATGAGGACAAAACAAAATGTACGTTAATTTTATTTTAAGTGCTTTCTTATGTTGCAATAATTTCATATTGCGTAAGCAATTGTTAGAACGGGAATTTTAATAAAATGTATCTGCTTTCTTATTTATTTATTACTACGCATTGGAGAATGTGGGGAATTTTTAAGTATACACGACTAAAAACTTGATACTATGATCGTATTACTATTAACCGCATCATCAATATTATTTATATACTCACTATCATATAAATCGTGGGTGTGAATTATTTCCATTTTAACCTGTCTACTCTCAGATTTATCTTCACATCT
The DNA here is from genome assembly GCA_964034835.1 of Muscina levida. Classification (NCBI taxonomy): domain Eukaryota; kingdom Metazoa; phylum Arthropoda; class Insecta; order Diptera; family Muscidae; genus Muscina; species Muscina levida. The sequence goes on along the minus strand of OZ035883.1, from coordinate 24,631,087 downwards.
GATCCCCTTAATCATCCCTAGCCATTTTATATATTTATTTTAATTGTTGTTTTTTTGTTGTCTAAACTTGTTTTAGCTGGTGTTGTGTATGATTACGAAATATAACCAATACCTTATTCTAATTTAATTAGATTGTCGTATTAATGCTCTAGTATAAATTGCTTAATTTTTTATTATTTCGTGTTTTGGTCTTCTGGAAATGATACAAAGATCTGTGGAATGATAAGAATAAAATTCACAATACAAGACAATTAATAAAAATAATTAATTAACTTAATATGGTAAGTTATTTTCCCTAAATTCTAATTTATTAGCATAATCAGAAAATTAATTGAAATTTTCATGGTATGGACCCGAGGGAAGTGATTATGTTTTGTGACCACTTGCACTTGCTATTAAATAAAACAAATATGACAAGAGGAAATTGTTTTACTTTTGTGTAGTTTTTTTTTTGCAAAGGAAATGCTATATCACTTTAATGGGAGTAATTTAAAGGAGAAGACATTAAATACACAGGTGTTTAGAGATTTATCTTAGTGTCACAGCAGTAACAATTACACAAGGGAACAAAATTGAACTTTTTGAGTGTTGTTTGGAATTCGATAGCTGTTTTTTACTAATTTGGGGTCGCTGATTTCAAATCTAATCTCCATTTTTCTCCATCAGCTCGAATTTTTAAGTTACAGGTACTAATCGTATTTTCGACTTTTTTCCAAAAAATTATAGTTCAAAAAATCATAATTTTTTTTTCATAAGCCGGATTTTAAAATTTTATTTTTTTATTAAAGATATCGTTGTTACCTTTGAAAAAAATCAAATTTTTTAATATTACAAAAAAAAATGACTGAGTAACGGCTGTTTTATTCAAAAAAAAAAAAAAAAATTACACAAAAAATTACACATTTTAATTTTCTTCACGCTGAAAGTTAATCGGTTGGGGGCAAATTGTTATTTTTATTAGCTTTATTGAATATCATATTAAGATAGCTTTCTAAAACATGTATGTACATAATAATCGATTGAAAATTGAATGAGTTATGCTAAATTCGATGATAACAGATTTTTCGCAATTTTTTGTTTTTACCCAAAAAAAATGAAAATTTTGTATTTTTAAAAATCATGACAAATTTGCAAATTTATTTATAGTTTAATTTTTAGTTTTGCCTCCTAATACAATATTAAATAACAGACCAAATTTAATTAATCGGCAGGTTTCAATTTGGAAGTTAAGGAAGAAATATTAATTTTCCAAAAATAGGTAATTTTGTATGGGAGGTACCAGAAGGGGTGATCCGATATAGTGCAAATTCATTCCTGATTTATATTTTCATAGCCGTAAAACTTCCGCATAGTTTGACTGAATTCAGTGTACTTACAAAAAAGATATGTATGTAAGACTATTGGGGTGAGTTCGGTCATTTGTATGGGAGGTACCAGAAGGGGTATGGCAACGCTTTCGGTTTTTCTAGGGTTTGTCTACTTTTGCAAGATAAATAAACTGACCAAATTTCAATATCCTCCGGTAGTCTGTTTGGCAGCTATCGAAGATATATTAATTATCCAAAAATATGTAATTTTGTATGGGAGGTACCAGAAGGGGTGGGGCTATTCCGCCCATTTACAATCCCATAAGTTCGTTTCGAAAAATATTAATACTGATAAATTTTCATAACGATCCGTTAAGGTTTGCTCGAGTTACACTTTCACAAACATATGAATAAATGTTTTTTTTGTATGGAAATCGTGATTTTTGTAAATTTAGTTATCTCAGTAAATTGTTGACAAAATAAAAAGTTGTGCAGATATTTTAATAAAATAAAGCTCATTTGATTCACACTATATTAAACTAAATGTTTTAAGACAAACACTGTGATTTTTGTGGCAATAATTTTTTTTATGAATTTTTAAAAAACAAAATTTTTTTTTTTTGTAAATTTTTTGTTTTATTTTTTAAAACTACAACGATATCTCTGAAACTACTAAGCCAAATTAAAAACAATGTAGGCACGGATTAAAGATAATTTTTTTGACGAGTTTAAGTTTTTTTTTTAATTGAATATGGTGAACCGTTTTCAAGTTATTTAAATATTTGTAGTGGAAGTGCCTTAGTTATGGACACAACGGTATATCTCGAAAAGTCGAGCTGATACAAAAAAACCAAGTGCAGATTTGGATTCAGCGTCCCAAATTACCTTTAAAACAATATTCAGTTCTTAAACAACAAATACCTTGTTCCCTTGTGTTATAATAGTAACAATAAATCTCTTTGGTGAAAAAAATAAAAGCAACATTGCTATTTGGAAAGTAAAACCAGTTATGAAATTTCAGTCAGGTAACATGACTGATACATACCATCACTCAATATAAGATATTGTTTAAGTCTTGAGTTATTGAAATTAAGAGATTTTTAATTGAAATAAAATTACTAATGTATTATTTTTTGCCTGCAAAAAATTTGACTAATTTGTATATGAGGTACAATAAGGGTAAGCACAACGTGTCTGTTTACACCATCACCCTTAGGGATAAGGGTATATATCATTTGATACGACCCAAATTCGAACCAAATTCGATTCATGACTTTTTAAATCGTTTGAGCCATGTCTGTCTGTGTGTCTGTCCGGATGGTGCGCACGATAACTTTAAAGATTTAATAATAATATCAATAAATCCAACGCGATCGTACCCAAGTTCTTTATTTAGTTAATCTATAGCAGGATACAGTTTTTGAGGATAAAACTGGAAATCTAGCCACGCCCCATCTGATACCTCCCATACATATCTGGTTCCGCCTACTTTAGAAATCGATTAATATTATTAATAGACCTAACGCGATCGTGCCTATATTCTGTATTTAGTAAAGTACAAGCAGTATAAAGTTTAGGTACCTCCCATACAAATGTACCATTCCGCCCACTTTGTTAAGTTATATCAGGATAAAGTTTTGAAGAAATAATTGGAAGTCTAGCGATGCCCCTTATGGTACCTCCCATACAAATGTTCCTTTCCGCCCACTTTAGAGATGGAGTAATAATATCAATAGACCCAACGCGATCGTGCATAAATTCTGTATTTAGTAAAGCACAAGCAGTATAAAGTTTTGGATAAAAAATCTGGAAGTCTAGACATACCCTTTCTGATATGTCAGGTTGCCTGACTGAAACATTTTTACTTGTTTTAATTAAAAATCGGTTAATTTCAATAACTCAAGTCTTAAACAATATCTTATTTATCAGTCAGTTTATCTGACTGAATTTTCTGCACTGGTTTTTTCATAAATTAACGTTCAGTGAACGCTTACCTTGGCAAAATTTGTCTTAATTCAGTGTACATACGAAAATGAAAAAAAAGGTAAAAGAGACAATATTGGTTATTTATATGAGATGTACCAGAAGGGGGTGTAAAATAGTTACGGTTCTGAGGTTCTGCCTTCTATTACAAGATAAATAATTTGACCAAATTTGATTATTCCCCAAGTGCCGGTATAGAACTCATGGGAGAAATATTTATTTTCCAAAAAAGTTCATTTTGTATATGAGGTACAAGAAGGGGTGAACCGATATAATCCATATTAATTTCTGAGTCAAATTTTCATAACCGTACAACTTACGCAAAATTTGACTGAATTCCGTGTACTAACAAAAATGACGTGGATGTAAGACAATGTGGGGTGAATTCAGTCATTTTTATAGGAGGTACCAGAAGGGGTGTGTCAAATAGTCAGGTTTTCTGAGGTTTTGCCTTCTATCACAAGATAAATTAATCGACCAATATTTATTACCCCCCGTTTGTCCTTTTGGAAGTTATGGGAGAAATTTTATTTTGCCAAAAATAGGTAATTTTGTATGGAAGGTACCAGAAGCGTAAACCGATATAGTCCATATGCATTCCTGAGCCCAATTTTTATAAGCGAATATCTTACGCAAAACTTGAGTGAATTCAGTGTACTTACATAAAAGATATGTATGAAAAACTATGAGGGTCAATTCGGTCATTCGTATGGGAGGAACCAGAAGAGGTGTGTCAAAGGTTTCGGTTTTATGTGGGTTTGTCTACTTTTGCAAGATAAATAAACTGACCAAAATTCAAATATCCTCCGTTTAGAAATATTATTTATCCAAAAAAAGAAGGGGTGGGACTATTCTGACCATTTACAATCCCAGTAGTTCCTTTTGAAAAATCTTAATACTGGTAAATTTTCATACCGATCCGTTAAATTTTACTCGTTATCCTGCTCACCAGCCAGCCAGACCGACAGACAGTGATAGCTCAAATGTCTTAAAAAGTCCTAAATCGAATTTGGTCTTTAAATACTTGGGGACTAACTTGTCTCGTTTAATGCGATACACTTTTTCTTGTATCAAATGATATTAGCGCTCATCCCTAAGGGTAATGGTATAAAAAGCTAAATAGTATTTGTAATACATAGAATCTGAATAATTTTAGTGAGGCCTCTATTATCCGTGATTCTATTAACCTGCAACTTCTTCTTCTTAATTGGAATCAGCAACAGAAATCTATCTATCAGTAGACGCACGTAGATAAGTACTTTCAGCGCTTCGGTCTTTTGCGACCCGTAGATAGTTCGTCACACTAAGTTTAGGTAACAACCCTTTCACCTGGTCCATCCATCGAAGTTTTGGTCTCTCTCTCCTGCGCCACCCACCGTGTATATTGCCAAAGACTTTTCGAGCCGGGGCTTTTTTCCTACCTACGGGTAGGAGGGTATATATCATTTGATACGACCCAAAAGTGTAACACATAAAAGGAGTCACTATAGACCCTAGGTTTCTTTGAACCAAATTCGATTCATGACTTTTTAAGTCGTTTGAGACATGTCCGTCTGTCTGACTGTATGTCTGTCCGGCTGGTAAGCATGATAACTTTCGAAAGACGCAACCAAATGTCTTGCTCCAAAATTACTTACGGCATTGCAAATGGGCTACACGGCCACGCCCCTTCTGGTACCTCTCATACAAATGTACCATTCCGTCCACTTTAAATATCGAGTAATAATATTAATACAGCCAACTCGATCGTGCCCAAATTCAGTATTTAGTTATAGGATAAAGTTTTAACGAAAAAACTGGTTGTCTAACCATGCCACTTCTGGTACCTCCCATACAAATGTACCCCTCCGCCCCTTTTAGAAATCGAGTAAGAATATTAATTTACCCAACGCGATCGTGCCCAAATTTTGTATTTAGTTAAGCTATAGCAGGATAAAGTTTTGGAGAAAAAACCGGAAGTCTAGTCATATCTCATCTGATACCGCTCCCTTTAGAAAACGATTAATATAATTAACACTCCAAACGCGATCGTGTCCAAATTCAGTATTAAGTAAAGCTAAAGCGGCATAAAGTTTTGGAGAAGAATCTGGAAGTCTAGCCACGCCCCTTCTGGTACCTCCCATAAAAATGTGCCACTCCGAACACTTTAGAAATCAAGTAATAATAGAATGTACTAAAATATGTTAGGTTTTACTGAGGCTGAGGGTATATTGTTGGATTATGTTGGAGCTAAGGTAGACAAAATCATCTACCACTTCAAAGTTATAGTTGTCATACGTTCTCGCAGCGTCCCAAACGAGTAGACTCTTTGACTATCGTATTATAAAAAGTCTTGCTTGCTTCTTAATGGCTCTGTTAGATTTGTGCCTATTTTCACTAAAGACTTCGTATCAGTCAGAGTCATCCCGCAAAGCCGTATCAGCTTCGTGGGGATTTTAAACTCAGTCATAGCATCTAAAAGTTTTGTCGTATCGGACTGTCGAATACGGCTATGTAGTCAATAAACAAATTGTAGGTGTCAAAATGTATTCCTGGGTCTTTTCCAGGATTTGTCGTAGTGCGAATATCTCGTCGCTGGTGGATTTCCAAAGTCTAAAGCCACACTGATAAGGTCCAATCAGGTTCGCTTAAATCGGCTTTAGTCTTTCACATAACACACTAGACAGGACCTTGTATGGGTTAAAGGCTGAGTCCGCGATAATTGATACACACACTTGGATCGTCTTTTTTAAGCACAGGACATAAAACACTCAGATTCCAATCATCGGCCATGTATTCCTTGAGTGAAATCGTGTTTATGAGCTGGTGCATGTACGTTGCCAGCTCATCGCCGCCGGCCTTAAAAGGCTCTGCCGGCAGTTCATCGACATAGGCGGCCGTAAACTTTAAATCAGCAAAAATAAAAAGTGTATTTAAGAACTTCTTTGCAAAAGTGTCCCGAAAGTTAATGTCCTATACAGATGGGAGCTAAAGGGTGTCAAATGTTCCGAGGAAATATTCCCCGGAAATTTTTAATATAGGATGCCGTAGAAATAAACTATTCCAAATGTATTTTTAAACATGAATTTTCATATTTTTTGATTCGACTTTTGACCAAAAAAAAATATTCTTCAAATCACCGTCAAAAAAAATTGTGACTTAGTGTAGCAAATTGGATTTTCAGGTTTTATTACTGAGGTCACTGAGTGCACTGTACGCTCTAAAATAGACTTCTTTACATATCAATAACATTTCGTTTTGATTTTATATTTTAACCCTTGACTTCTAGAGGTTATTTGTTTTCGTTGACTCTATGTGAAAATTTCCGGAGAATATTTCTATAGTAGATTCTAAGCCTTGACCTCCCTCCATAGTTGTATTTGAAGCTGTTTTTCAAAATTGGGCCTAAAGGGCCTAAATGTCCCATACGAGTAGGAGCTAGAGAAAATGTTCTGAGAAAATTTTCTTAGGAAAATGTTAATATAGATCTCCGCAGAAATAAACTATCCTAAATGAATTTATTAACAGAATTTTTCATATTCTTGAATTCGACTATTGACCAAATATATGTGACTTCAAACCAATGTTGACATAGTTTAAGTTTAAGGTTTCATTACTGAGGTCAAATACTATCGTTGGATATTGGTTTCATTCACCACCGAGAAAATGACCCTCTAATTGTTGCTTAGTGTTAGCCAAGTTTTTATACATAAAATTCTCTCTTTAAGAATTTTTTGTGATTTTAATGATATCGCTCCAAACAACAACACTAACCAGCAGTAGTTATGCCACACAAACTTTAACTATTCATCATTATTGGGACAACCCACTTATTGTGTACCAATCACCTTCAGTTTTATTGGGTAACCTATATGGCCTATATGGTATGCGGAGTCATAGTCGGCAAGACACTTCGACATCTGGTCCCTTGGTTTAATCCTGTAAGCAATGGAATCGCCACTGTCTGCATCTATAGGCCAGGAGGAAACATATGACTGCTGCCCAGATAATGGCATTTAAATTGTTTTGGAAGATTTTAATGTGACAAGAAAAAATACCTGGCACGTGATACCACATTTCTGGTAGGCGCTGCTAACTATAACAATAATCTGTTTTTGACATTTCCCTAACACCCTTATGTATATCGATATCGAAGTGGTGAAGTGCGTTCAAATGGATCCAATGCACTAGCTTGGTCACGTTTTACGAATGGAGACATATTAGTAATGAGTCTAACTTGAAATTTTTTTTAACTAAAAAAATTTTTAAAGACAAATCTGACAATTTTCGCCGCACAGCACAAAATAATACAGAAAAATCGCATGGCATGATAAGCCGAACATAGTAGCCATCGTAGTGGGGGATAAGTTGCAAAACGAATTGGAAAAACAAAAGACTTAAGACACGAGCGTCTAGCATGATAACAGTATCATGTTTTTTTATATGAAAAAGTGTTAGTTTAACGGCCACCAAATAAATTTTAGCCATAACAAGATATATAGGCATCTATGACGCAAATTACGAACTGCCAGTGGTAATAAATTATTATAACTTTGATCACAACAAAAGAAGAAGAAAATTTATGTTTTTATAATATAAAGTCAAATTTATCTATTCTTGTACTATTTTTATAATATTATAATATTAACAACAATTCCTATAAAAGTTAAGTTAATATTATTTGAGATTATTGGATTGAAGATGTTTCACGAAGTGGTAACGAAAATTGAATATAAGTAAATGTTTGTACAAAACTAAGAACAGCGTAGGATATAAAGAAATACAGATCAATTATATGACCTCAATCAATTTATTTTTCTCTTTTAGTTTTCGACATGGATTTTGCACTTTCCCCTCCCAGTTAAATATTTAAAAAACACACAAACACTTATGCCTTTTATGAGATGTTACAAAATATTAAAAAATACTACCTGCAACTTCCCAACACATCGTACACACATACTTGAAATAACAATATAAAAATCAATCATTTATTGCGAATGTACAAATATTTACGCATAATTTTGAAACATAGCAACCAATTTTATCCATTCTAAGCCAACTTACGTGAATAGTTAATACATTTTTAGAAAAGATCATTGAACTATAGCAGTTTTTGGTTTTAGTTCTTGTTAGTTTTTTTTTTTATTTTTTGATTGTTTAAAGCCAACAACCTACACCTGAATTCTTTACTAGCTACGCCGACCAACCAATCAGCTCAAAGACACACACACGATGTTTTACAGAACACTTATTCCATTGCCTTAAGTTTTAGCAATAAATTTGATATCATGATTTCTAATCTGAAATGTAGAATCTTATTATGCAATAACAACATATAGTCGTTAATAATAAATAAAATGCCATTCCAAATGTGTTCACTGGAAATGTTTGTATCTCATTAATACATCGCTGAAATTGGATGAAGAGAAGAAGAATCTACATTTCAAATTACATTTTTTATGTGGCGACATATGTAAGTGATTTATTTTGTTGGAACAGAAATTTGGAATCATCTTTATGAGGGGGAGGTAAATAAACTGAAAGCGTAATTTAATGGATTTTTAAGAGAGTAGCGAAATACATTTGTGATGTTTTCGTAGATATAACACCACCGGTTAGGGGTAAATCTACCCTTATCCTGAATAAAGGTGTTATAATCTGTGTTTATATCGATATAGTCCACAGGTGTAAATGGTAAAATATTTTAATACACTGTCCATATATATGTTTTGATATCTTTACCTTTCATTATTATTTGTAACTGAATTACTATAATTATAAACATTTTATTACCATAATTAGCATTGTTGTAAATTAAAGCTTCAACACTTTGTAGTATTATCCCACGGTTTCCTTACGTCGATTTTTATATACAACCAACGATGAAAAAATATAAAGACAGGTTAACATAAGGTGTTTACAAAAATGATAATCTAATTAGTTGCCATAACATAGGCCAACATAAATATTCATTCTACAATAATTACCAACAACCAAATGATATGTAAATTATATAGGCCTGTGCTGAAAGTGTAACAAATCATCTTGTGTTGGATATGCGGAAGAACATATAAAATGAGTAATCAAATGTGTTGGGTAAATGGATTCTTTAAATTTGTATTCTTTAAATGTATACTTGTGTCTATTCTTCATCTTTGTTCTTTAAATGTGTTCTTCAAATTATGTCTCTCAAGCAAATCGACAAACAACAAGAACTCCAACATAGTAAATTTCATAAATGTATTTGAAATGGGTTTCGACAGCATTTCCCCACCTTATGTGTTATGTTTAACATCACTGGCACCGACATCATCACATGGGAGTGTTTCTGCCTCGTTGCATATTCAAAGTAGAAGTTTAAAAGTTGCCAAAATAAAAATAAACTGAAACTATTTGCAACATATACATGTACGTACGTATATGATATCATATCTCATATAAGCAACATCCGCCAAAGTAATTTCTATAGACAAGTTAGAAAACACCTTAGTTTAATATAGAAAACAACAAACAAATAGATGTTTTGTGAAGATTTGCCAAGAATTTATTGTTCTTAGTCATCGCTTCTAGAAGTAAACAAAAAAGTTAAGGAATTCCACATTTTCATGGTTGTAATATCTTTTTTTTGCTGATTTAAATTGATATTTAATTAACACCTGGGATTGTTGTATTCTTAGTCACATTTAGGAAAATTGTATGAAGGTCCAACGATAAGGGTATAAATGTGTTGGGTTACAAAATTTTTTCTAGCTCTTATTGTATATGTTGGAACTAAAGTAGATGTAGTGCAACATTCTCAATATGAATGTATTTGTTTATGTTTTTTATACAGAATGGACCAAAAGTCCTTTTACATTTGAATCAGTAGCGGCGTCAAGCAGTCTTAGCGGATTGGTGCAGAGGTGTTACAAAATGCAAGAGCAGCCAGTGGGAATTTAGTTTCATTTAGTGGAGTAGAACAAGTACTATTGAAACAATGATTCTTGGACTACAGAAAAACAATATTAGTACATCATCACGGCATAGAAATAAAGCTCCATATAGTATATTGATTATATAACAGGTGCAGAAGTTTGTGTGTGGGTGTGCGAGTAAAAAAAAACATAATATTTGTCTAGTGAACAGTGTTACCAATGTAATGGAACAATAGTTAGTAAAATATTAAAGTACTCAATAACTTCACCAATATTTTTGCAGGCAGGACGAAGTCTGACGGGTCAGCTAGTATATATTAACTAGGTGCAGAAGTTTAAGGTGATGTGTTCAACTTAAAATTAACCATGATAAAGCTGAAATCGAACTTAAGGAGATACCGAACAGGAGATATCATTTGTAACGTCCATAAGGAGGCGTGGTACGTATGTCCAACATATATTTTAGGATGACAGCGAAAATTTAACTTTGACTTTTCAGTTATTCCCCGAGCAACCTATTGTGTCAGTTGTTCTAAAACGACTATGGTCAAAATTTGAGCAAAATCGGACAACTTTAAGCCGTGCCCCAAGAGGTCAAATCTATATATGGGCAAGGCCACGAAAAATGAAACCACATAGATTTTTTTTTTTCTGTCACAAGGTCCAAAATTTTTTTTATATTTCAAATGTCTAATATGTGTAGAATATGCCAGCAATGTATGCCAGTGCAAAATTTGTGTCTGCTTTGATATTATACATCCTTTTCATAAGTGGCACATGGAAGGTGTATTTGGAAAATATACCAATGTCGGCGAAAAAGGTAAATTTTGTTCTTATTTTGTTTCTTATTTTACTATAGACAGATGTTTACTTTCTTTGGATAGAATACAAATCAAACTATTGATTAGCAAGCAAATTTGTGTACAAAGCTTGGGTTTTGAACCAATTAAGGCTTAAAGTAATCAGCCGCAAATAAATGGTGACGTTACTGACAAATTTTTATAAAATGTTTTTTTATGCATTAACTAATTTGCAAAGAGGTTGGATGAGCTGATTTTTTTTGAGTACTTTTGAAGTACTTTCATAATCAATGCTTAAATGAAGCCTTGTTAGCACATAGCAGGGTATTTTTGCAAAAACAGATTGAGTGACGTTTCTGTCGTAATATTTCAATTTTCTTTACTTTTTTGCTTAACAATTTGGTATTTATGTTAAAAAGTTATGTTAAAAAGCTAAAAGAAACCAACAAATACGACGAGTACAAAAGGAAAAAGCTCGTCACTGCATAGTAAACAGTGCATGGGAATTCGTTGAGGCGTTCCAATATACACAATCGCAAATATTAGTTGCGGAAGCTGCTGAAGAAGAGTTTAGAAAATAAACACCATTTTGGATACGACCACAATTTTCGCAAACGCAAAAAACATTCGTGACATTTCGTCTGCGCACCAAATTCGTATCATTGGGGACGAAATAGCTACAGCCAGTGTGGAAGTGAGCTGTGCCATGCCTTATTTAAAAGAAACCATTATAACAGCGAGGGGGCGGCAGTGGCATGATGGTAAGAACACGCGACTGCCATGCGGGAGATCCCGGGTTCGATGCCCGCGTCCTGTCACCTTCATCGCCGGCCCCTCGATGTTGTTGTCAGCAACGTCGCAGTATATTGTCGAGTCAATCGGTAAGAGCTTAATAAAACAGTGACGTTCGCATTCGTCGATAAACAAGTAGGTGCCGTTAGTTGTGAATCTAAACATAGGAAGCGTGTTAATTCACAACAACACGAGAAGCTATCGCATACCTCATTCATGGGGGTGTAAAAGGAAATTAAGTTTTTAAGTTTAAGTTAACATTGTCAAGCTGCTATCTCATTTTGATTTACAACTGTTTGACAATTCGTAGGGGCAAAACTTATACCGCAACAATGTCTCAAAATAATTTAGCTATATTACAAAATTCAGTGCTCTGCGAAAAAAGATGGCAAAGTGTAGTCCGTAACGTGTAGACTATTATGGCTGCAACGGAGAGTGGGGCTGAAACCCGTGACCTATTGATTCTACGACTTGCACATCATTTGAACCTCTCCTATACTACTCATTGGGGAATTTAACGCAAACATATTGGGTTAAAAAGTTGCAAGGTAGGAGGGTACACATCATTTGATACAACCCAAAAGTGTTACAAATAGAAGGAGTCACTTTAGATCCTAGATTTCTTTAATCCAAATTTGATTCATGACTTTTCATTTCATCCATGTCCGTTTGTCTGTCTGTCCTGCTGGTACACACGATCACTTTTGAAAAATGTTCCCAAAACTAACTACGGGATTGCATATGAGCTACATGGCCACGCCGCTTTTGGTACCTCCCACAGAAATGTACCATTCCACCCACTTTAGAAATCAAGTTATAATATCAATACAACTAACGCGATCATGCTCAAATGCTGTATTTTGGAAAGCTATAGCAGGATAAATAAAATAGAAAAACTAGAAGTCTAGCCAACCCCCTTCTGGTACCTTCTATACAAATATACCCATTTTATTTCTATAATTTTAATAAAATAAGTAGCTAAAATTTTAATACTTGCAAATTTTAAGTTGTTAGCATATATGTATGCTTAAGAAAGGCGATCCTAGTGTGTGTACCAACTATAGGTCTGCAAAGAACCATCCAAACACACTTGTTGTATGTAGTTCAATTTTATTATATCTGCTTGTAACTGTTTCGCTCTCTTTGGATTGAGTGCGTATGGAATATTTCTCTTTTAGAAAACGATAGAATAGGTATGAGAGAGTGAAAGTACCAAGTATCAAAAATACTTGTATGAATACATACATAACAAACAGATATATCGGTATTCTTGTTATCTGTGCTTGGAATATGTGGGGAGCGTGACGCTGCAAGCATAAAGAATAAAGAGCAAAATTTTGTTTTCTTTTTTGTTAAAATTTGCCACAGATGAAACTTGCACCATTACTTTTGGTAAAAAGAATAAAAAAAAATAGTAAGAAAACATCATCAACGCAAAGCGTATGGTCTGGAATATCTATATTAAATGGATATATCCATTTAAAAAAGAGGAACAACAGTTACTTCACTGAGAAGAACAGATAAAGAGAAAAAAAGTTTCCACTACAATGAGAACTAGAGAAAGAGATGAGACGCGATCTACTCAATCCAAAACGAATGAGCACATGTTTTGTTCTACTATTTGTTGTATTTGTACCGATAATATCAGGTTCTTACTTGTTTTATCTGTTTGTACAAGTAGAATGAATGGAACGCTGCAGGCCTTTAGTACCAACCATCGCGGGATTAGCCTTTTACCCATCGCATACAAGGTCCTGTCTAGTGTGTTATGTGAAAGACTAAAGCCCATTCTGGCAAACCTGATTGGACCTTATCAGTGTGGCTTTAGACCTGAAAAATCCACCCCCGACCAGATATTCACGCTACGACAAATCCTGCAGAAGACCCAAGAAATGCAGATCGACACCTACCATCTGTTCTTCGATTATAAAGCTGCATTCGACAGTCCGATACGACGGAAATTGTTGGATGCTATGACTGAGTTTGGTATCCCCTTGAAACTAATTCGACCTTGCGGGATGACACTGACTGACACGAAGTCTTCAGTGAAAATTGGCAAAAATCTTTTAGAGCCATTTTCTACCAAGCGAGGCTTTAGACAAGGCGATAGTCTGTCCTGCGATCTCTTTAACGCCGTAATGGAGATGATCATGCGGAAAGCAGCAGTAAACAGGAATGGCCACAAAAGCCACATGTTGCTCGCGTATGCTGATTATATATATATTATTGGACGTGGATTGCGAGATGTTACTGCGGTTTCGAGCATTGAAAAGCAGTCGGCTGAAGTGGGTCTGGTGATAAACGAGGACAAAACCAAGTTATCGACGACGCTACACATATAAATTTGTACAAATATTTATACAGATATGTTGAATAAATTATTGTTATTAATAAAACAAAATCAAATTATTATTCTAAACTTTTGCATAACATTTTTTTAGTTGTCGCAGTTAATATTAAAACTTGCCTCATGTCATCGTCCAGATGTTCACGCTGTACACAAAAACGAACATTCTCTAAGTTTAAAATTAATTACATTTTAAAATAAATACAGTGTTATGTTCTCACCTAAAGTCATATGTGTAATATTCTCATAATATTTTATAGTTATACAAATGACTGCATTCATATTTGTATAACAAAAAACATTCTATTAACTAAATCTTAACAATGGCGAGAATTTATAGCATATGAGAAATTAATTAATAACACCAAAATTTATTGTATTTATATACTCATAATGGAATCTTTCGAACTAAATTCTGCGAGGGAATTTAATTAGTCCCACCATTGCATACAGTTCGATACAGTTAATGAAACCGGAATTAATTATTGCATATAACTGTTTACTTAGAAAGTTGTATTATGCCGCAAACTAGTATGTTTTGCAATAACAAAATTTATAGCACTTCGATAAAGATTTCAGTGTGCTCAAGTAGAACCTGGGCGAATGAGCGAAAAAATACTTGATATAGAAAAAAACAGATTTTGTGGATTTAAGATATATTGAACTCTTTGAATCGATGAGTTATATTTTGGGGTTTTTTCGATGAAAACGAACAAAATAAAAAACATACATAAAACTTGAATTTTTATGGTGATTTTTTTTCTGTAGACTCACAATTATTTTGCGTTATAGCTAATAAGTATTCGGGTATAATTGTATCATCTTCTTAGATTACATTTAATACATTTCCTGTTTAATGAATTTCGATAGATACTATTTACTTGATTCGAATTGAAAAAAAAAACAAAAAAACCATAACGGAAAGAGCAAAGTTAAGCAGGTGTCTTAAAAATAGATGGACACAAGGAATATTATATCACGGGATCTTATTAGAAAATGTTTAAATGTATCGTGAACTTCAACATGTGAATATAATATCTTAAAGGAGGAAAATAAATTTACCCCTATAACTTAAAAAATAACTTAATATCCCTTTGTACCCCATGAATGTGGTATGGGATGCTTCTCGCCTTGTTGTGAATTAACACGCTTTCTATTTTTATATTCACAACAAACGGCACCTACTTGTTTATCGATGAATGCGAACGTCACTGTTTGAGAAACTTTTACTAGACATGCCGAATATCTGGACACTTATACTGCAAAGTTGCTGTCGACAACATCGAGGGGGGTCGGCAATAAAAGAAAACCAGTAAGAAAGTTTCAGTCGGGCGACCCGACTTACATATACCATCACCCTCAGTAAAATAAAAAAAATTGCTATTATATTGATATTATTACTAAAGTGGTGGAGTGGTAAATTTGCATGGGAGGTACTAGAAGGGGCGTGTCTAGACATCCAGATCTTTTCTCCAAAATTTTATCCTGTTATAGCTTTACTAAATACAGTATTTGGGCACGATCGTGTCAAGTGTATTGATATTATTATTCCATCTCTAAAGTGGGCGGAAAGGTACATTTGTATGGGAGGTACCAGAATGGGCGTGTCTAGACTTCCAGATTTTTTCTCCAAAACTTTATCCTGCTTGAACTTTACTAAATACAGAATTTGGTCACGATCGCGGTAGTTCTAATAATAATATTAATCGATTTCTAAAGTGGGCGGTACCAGATCGGTGTGGGAGGTACCAGATGGGGCGTTGGTAGACTTCAGTTTTTTTCTTAAAACTGTATCGTGCTTAAACTTTACCAAATACAGAATTTGGGCACGGTCGCGTTAGGTCTTTTAATAATATTAATCGATTTCCAAAGTGGGCGGTACCAGATGTGTATGGGAGGTACCAGATGGGGCGTGAATAGACTTCCAATTTTTTTCTCCAAAACTTTATCCTGTTATAGCTTTACTAAAAATAGAATTTGGGTACGATCACGTTTAATTTATTGATATTATTTCTCCATCTCTATAGTGGACGGAAAGGTAGAATTGTATGGGAGGTACCAGAAGGGGCGTGGCTAGGCTTTCAAAATTTTTTCCAAAACTTTATCCTGTTACAGCTTTACTAAATACAGAATTTGGGGACGATCCCGTAGGGTGTATTGATATTATTACTCGATTTCTAAAGTGGGCGGAATGATGTATTTGTATGGGAGGTACCAGAAGGGGCGGGGCCATGTAGCCCATTTGCAATACCGTAAGTAGTTTTGAGAAAATAATAACTCGTGCAAAATTTCAAAACATTTGGTGGCGACTTTCGAAAGTTATCGTGCGAACCAGCCGGACAGCCACCAGACAGACAGACAGACAGACGGACATGGCTCAAACGACTTAAAAAGTCATGAATCGAATTTGGTTCAAAGAAACCTAGGGTCTAAAGTCACTCCTTCTATGTGTTACACTTTTGGGTCGTATCAAATGATATATACCCTCATCCCTAAGGGTGATGGTATAAATATATATGACTGAAGCTGGGAATCGAACCACGGATGTCCCGCATTGTAGTCGCGTGTTCCAACCACTATGCCACGACCCTTAGTTAAAACAATATTTATATTTTTTTTTTCTGAAAAAAAAATTTTAATATTGTTTTTTCACTGCTTAACTTCTCATTTTACATCAATCACCTAAAAGCGCTACAACACCAATACTCACACTCTGCTTTTACACACAAAACATCAAAAGGAGCTGCCATAGACAACAACCAAAACAAAAGACTTAAAACACATACATGATGCCGCTTGACACCAATAAAATTCTTGAATATATTGTTACGCAGCAATCGTCCCATAACTTAACGTATAGCATTGCGCCTTTAAACACAATTAAAACAATATACAAATTGTATTCCCATTGGATTCACACTCATAAATCAGGAATAAATTAAGAAGTTACCCAGACAAGTTTTCATTCATTCATATATAAATGTCAACATAAATAAATAAACTAGACATATGTAAAAAATGTGCATACCTACGATTTTGTTATACTTCACAGAGCCACAGTCAAACCATCATACATGATTCAAAACTGCTAAGCTGTCGGCATTGCCAGCATGTTTGCACTCATTTAAATTTCATTTATATTTTTAATGTTTATGCTTTATATTAAACAACATTTATCAGATCGTAAATTCGTAGATTAATAGAATAATAAACATATACGTATACTATACACAGCTATCATTTGATATGCATAAAACTCATTGTGATGGGAATTTCAATTAGTGATGTTTTGTGTGTATCGGAAATTGAAGACTAATAAAGAAATATGAAGAAAACACCGGTAGCTTTCAGAGATATTTAAGTGTTGGCTATTTGAATGGAAGTAGTTTTTTTTGTGAGTTCCCTCTTATGCTGGTGGTCAACATTTAAGGAAATGCCAAAGATTCATCTATATATGACAGTTTAACAGTTTTAAGATGCGGACTAGTCAAATGTGAAGTAAAAGAGTTGCCATTGCTTAATGAATGAGCAAAGTAAAAAGGTGAGATAATATGAAGGGGAAAACATTGTTATAGGTTGTAATACTTTGTTCGACCTATGCCTGTAGCAGGCCTACAATTTATAAAATTCAATACATAGTCTAGGCGTGTGCATGAAATGTGGTAGTTGGTTATTGTTGTCATTGTAATAACATACTTATACATATATTTTCTTACCTTAAATATGATGTTTCAAAAGGTATGGAATCTGCAGATTTTCACTGGTTGTCTATTATCTTCCGTATTAATGCAGATAATTTAATTTGGTAGCTGGAAGTAAAAGAAGAATACAAATATTAATAGTAGTTTATATTTAATTCTAAAATTAAAGTTTAAATTACAAATTCCTCAACACAAGCATGTTCAGACGCAGCTTTAGTTTGTCAATATTGGTTATAATTTTCTGGGTGGAGCACGATAATTTGCTTTTTTGCACTGCAGGATGTGGCAGCAATGTTGAGAGGACATTTATGCAATTATACCCTATATGTGAAGACATTCTTGCAACTATACCCCGTGACGCAATTGTGTTCTTTTCTGATGAGGCACATTTTTACCTCAGTGGGTGTGTAAATAAACAAAATATGCGGTACTGGAGTGAAACAAACCCCAGAGAACTTCACCAGAGACCTTTGCATTCGGACCGCGTCACAGTGTGGTGCAACATATCACGTTCATGAAAGTTAGAAAGTTCCCTTACTGTTCAATATAATTAGAATATAAAATAAATTTTCCTAAGGTTCACACTTTTTTTATTTCATTCCTAAATAAGCAAATTATCGCGCTCCACTCTGTATAATATTCAAATTTTAGCTAAACTCTAAAGACATCAATTGTTGCTAAGTGCTATCAATAGTCAAATTATTTGAAGATTGTTTTCATTAGGACAATTTTAAGACAATTATAAAGCTAATATTCAATCAATAAACTTTTTATTACTTGCTATTGTTGCATTTGTCAGTAATTCGAATGTTTAATTAAAATTTATTTAGCATCTGATATAAATATCCCATACATAATATTCCAGAGCAGGATTATTGATCCAGTAGCACTTTGGAATTGGATGAGTCGCAAATGATGTATATATTGGCTTAACTAAGGAAAGTAATTTATGTGGACACCTTTCACTCAAAGTTTACAAATTCGATACAAAAAAATTATTTTAAATTGGTAAAGTATATTAAATGTCAACAACATTTTATCGTACCCTTACCCTACGGGTAGGAGGGTATAAACCATTTAATACGACCCAAAAGAAGGAGTCACTTTAAACCCTAAGCTTCTTTGAACAAAATTCGATTTATGACTTTTTAAGTCGTTTGAGCCATCTCCGTCTGTCCATCCGTCTGTATGTCTGGCTGTCCGGCTGTTACACAAGATAACTTTCGAAGGACGAAACCAAATGTTTTTAAACTATGCACAAATTATTATTTCCCAAAAACTACTTACGCCATTGAAAATGGTCTACATGGACACTCCCATTTCTGGTACCTCGCATACAAATGTACCATTCCACCCACTTTAAAAATAGTAAGTAATAATACCAAAATAACCAACGCGATCGTGCCCAAATTCTGTATTTAGTAAAACTATAACAGGATAAAGTTTTAGAGAAAAAACTTGAAGTCTAACCACACCACATATGGTACCTCTCATACCTATCAGGTACCGCCCACTTTAGAAATCGATTAATATTATTGGTAAAACCAACGCGATCGTTACCAAATTCTGTATTTAGTAAAGCTCAAGCAGGATAAAGTTTTGGAGAACAAATTGGCCACGCCTCTTCTGGTACCTCCATACAAATGTAATTAATTATTAAAGTTGGATTAGTAATATCAATGCACCCAACGTGATCGTGCCAAATTCTGTATTTAGTAAAGCTTAATCAGGATAAAATTTTGAGGAGGGTGAGGGTATATCAAAGTCGTTTTTCTCGACTGAAACTTTTTTAATGCTTTTTATATATGCATAACGAATGTATGCAAATTTGGACAACAAAAACTGTTTTAATGTAAAAACCAGTATTTACATTTCAGTCATGTAAACTCACTTATAAATGCCCTCACGCTTTCTATGGTATTATTTAAGTCCGGAATTATTGAAAACTGATTTTGTCAGCTTGTCCCAAAAAAGCCATACGGGGCAGGGCCCAAATTAATTTGATTATATACAAAATTGTACGAACAAATAAAAAACCAGTAAGAAAGTTTCACTCGGGAAATCCGACCTACATATACCCTCACTTTCAATAAAATATAAAATATTCTAGTAAAATTACAATATTTCTCGATTTCTAAAGAGGGCGGAGTGGTACATTTGTATGGGAGGGGCATGACCAGACTTCCAGTTTTTTCTCCAAAACTTTTTCCTAATTTAGCTGTACCCAATACAGAATTTAGGCAAGGTCGCGTTGGGTGTATTAATAATATTGATCGGTTTCTAAAGTAGGCGGCACCAGATGGTTATGAGAGGTACTAGATGGAGCGTCACAAGATTTTCAGTTTTTCTCCAAACCTTTATCCCTATTTAGCTGTACTGAATATAGAATTTGGAAACGATGGCGTTAGGTGTATTGATTGTATTACTCCATCTCTTAAGTGGGCGGAATGGTACATTTGTATGGGAGGTACCAAAAGGGGCGTGAATAGCCTACCACGTGTTTCTCCAAAGCTTTATCCTGCTATACCCTTACTAAATACAGAATTTGGGTACGATTGTTTTGGGTGTGTTGATATTATTACTCGATTTCTAAAGAAATCCCATTTGCAATACCCTAAGTGTAAAATTTTCTAAGCATATTTCTTGTAGAAAATTTGAATAGCCATATGAATTTTTTTTGCTCAAGATGGATTTTTAGTACTTTTTCTATATTTTTTAACTCGGTAATATCTCGGTATACTTACATAGCTGGCACTTCTTTGCAATTCCAGTGGATTATATACCGCACGTAGAAAAATTTAATGAGCGCCTGCGCTCCTTCTCCAGTTAGTCACACCAAGTTGTGTAAGGTTCTCAGAAAACTGGTCTTTTCAACGGAGTTTTGGTCGCCTCCTTCTGCGCCGTGCATCGAGTTCATTGTCAAAGATTTTTCGAGCTGGAGCATTTTCGTCCATGCGTACAACATGTCCTAACCAACTTAACCGCTGCACCTTAATGCGTCTGACCACGTCAATGTCAGTGTACAGCTCGTAATGCTCGTAATGCTCATACAGCTCATGATTAATTTGACATCGATATTCTCCGTTAACGATGATGGTCCCATATATTTTACGGAGTATTTTTTCTCTCGAATACTGCCAGAACCGATTCACAATACTGTGTCATAAGGATTCTGAACCATACATCAAGATAGGTAGAACCAGTATCTAGTATAGCTGGATTTTTGTTCCTCGAAAGAGGGCTCTGCCACTGAATTGCTTGCTTAGTCCGTAGTAGCATTTATTAGCAAGCTGGATTCTTCTCCGGATCTCGAGGCTGACATTATTTGTTTTATTGATGGCGTAGATAAAATTATCTACCATCTCGAAATTATAGTTATCAACGTTCACGCAGTTTCCTAAACGAGTAGATTCTGTATCCCTGAGAAGTTTGCAGCCACACCCCTCAGTATTCGACCGATGATGTCTACGTCATCAGCGTAGGCGAGTATCATGTGGCTTTTGTTGAATATCGTGCCACTTGTGTTTACTGCAGCTTTCCTCATTATCTCTGTAATTGATTTAGATCCATGAATCAGTTTAACATCATTTTGATATTAAAAATTACAGTTAGCAAACTAATGTTAGCTAACAAATGTTTTTTTTTGTTTAATATTAATTTAAAAATGTTGTGCAATTAATATTCTTAAGATATCGTGTGGCTAATTCCACAGCTTATGTTGTTGCTGGGAGAGATAGTACTGTGGCAGAAGTGAACGAATCCAAATTAATTAATTTAATTACAATGTTTCCACAGGTTATATTATAAATAGGGCATTTATTTTTTGTGACTGTTATTCAGTTATAGACCGAAAAATTGCTAATAATATTGGGTACCTGGGAGGTACTTGGGAGGCACCGAACATGATGATTTTTTTAATTTTTTTCTCTTAAGACCATATAAGATAGAAATTGTTTAACTTGCTTATAGTTTTCAAATTTCTTCCTTTTTTATACTTTTTGTCCAAAACACTGATTTATTTACCTTGACCATTTCTCCGCATAATTTATATAGATAGCTCTATAAATATGAGTCACTACGCTTTTGCTATAAAACTTCTTCAGGCAAGCTAATACGTGTATAGCCACAACACAAAAAAAATATTTTTTTCGCCAAATAATTGCTAGCTTAGTTACAAAATATTTCAACAATTTATCGACTTAAACAGACATTAAGATATTTCCGGGATTTCCGTTGATAATACGACATTTCAAAGACGTCTGCCTGCCAGTGTCAGAGATCTCCACGCAACAATTGTAGATAATGTTAATAACCTTTTGATATAATTTAAACTGAAATGCATTAATAAAATAATAATAATTTCATATTAATAAAAAATTCAACAGTTAACAAATGACATTTGAAAACAACAACCAACAATAAAAGCAAAACAGCGACATGATTCATTAGATACAAAGAGCAAAATCCATAGAAATAATTAAATTCTTCAAATGTGCAGTATAAATTTATCATCATTAGTCACAATTGGTTGACTAAATAAATTCGACAGCTGTCGGGATATTTTAGAAAACAATCAAAATGTTCATCCAGATTAAACCATTGAACAATTGGAGTTAATTAAAATGAGCGGCATTTCACATACTTAAGAATATCAGTGAACTTGTGCGGGATCTAAATTTTAGCATTTTAGCTTCACCTTAAAATGTTTACAAACATGACCTTGAAACGATTGGTATACTTAGAGAAGAATTGTTCTTAAGACTGGGGGAAAAAAATATAAAAAACAAAGAAGGTAAATTTGTTTATATTTACGATATATATATTTAAAACTTTTTTACTCCCAGGCAAATTGGGTTAAATCTAGGTGACAACTTTTTTTATTTATAGTGGGATAATTGTGTTTATCATAACAATAAATAATGAAATGTATTCTAAGAGAAGAATTGTTCTTTAAACTGCAAACAAGTATTTTAAAACAAAGAAGGTACATTTATTTATGTTTATGATACGATTAACCTTTTTTTACTCCCAGGCAAATGGGGCAAAATCTATAAGTGAACGTAGGGACTAGGCGACACCTTTTTTTATTTATAGTGGGATAATTATGTTTATAATAATTTTAAATTATAAAAAATTGTCAGCGGGTATATAAAGTATTTATTTATATGTATCACAGCATTTAACTGTGATAAGGAACATAATTTATGGTTTAGCGTTTGCATAAGCATAAGGCATTTTCAAAAAAAATATTATATAATTTTGTGAGAAGGAATAATATATTACTTTATTATCTCTGATGTTATTAATCTAGTCGTTATTTATTCATTAGAAGATTAACAATGCAACAAAGTTGTATTAATATTAAAAATATTTTTGTATCT
This sequence comes from Muscina levida, assembly GCA_964034835.1. Classification (NCBI taxonomy): domain Eukaryota; kingdom Metazoa; phylum Arthropoda; class Insecta; order Diptera; family Muscidae; genus Muscina; species Muscina levida. Next base: position 24,607,880 of record OZ035883.1, on the reverse strand, counting down.
AAATTAATAGCAAAGCCAGAAGCTACCAGCAGATTTAATTTACGCAAACTTTGTCGTACAGCATGAGAACGATAGGCACAAAACATACTGTAAATTCCATTACAGTTGATCTTGACGTTGACAAAAGCCTTTAAGCCATCAACGTAACACCGATTACTTGTTGTTGATTAATGGCGCACAATTTGAATTTGCACTCTATAGCATTTGCCATTAATTTGTTTGTGTAACGTATGTGAGAAGGTCAAGTGAGATTGGTTTTGCATCGGCTAGATGTACAATAATTTTTTGGGAAAAATATTATTGAGTTTCAAGTATTTATATATGTTCACATTTGTGAGTTTAAAGAACTTTCTCAAATCTCCTTATGGTCTATATTGTAAAAAGCTTATCTAAAATGTGATCCTATCCTATCCTATCCTATCCTATCCTATCCTATCCTATCCTATCCTATCCTATCCTATCCTATCCTATCCTATCCTATCCTATCCTATCCTATCCTATCCTATCCTATCCTATCCTATCCTATCCTATCCTATCCTATCCTATCCTATCCTATCCTATCCTATCCTATCCTATCCTATCCTATCCTATCCTATCCTATCCTATCCTATCCTATCCTATCCTATCCTATCCTATCCTATCCTATCCTATCCTATCCTATCCTATCCTATCCTATCCTATCCTATCCTATCCTATCCTATCCTATCCTATCCTATCCTATCCTATCCTATCCTATCCTATCCTATCCTATCCTATCCTATCCTATCCTATCCTATCCTATCCTATCCTATCCTATCCTATCCTATCCTATCCTATCCTATCCTATCCTATCCTATCCTATCCTATCCTATCCTATCCTATCCTATCCTATCCTATCCTATCCTATCCTATCCTATCCTATCCTATCCTATCCTATCCTATCCTATCCTATCCTATCCTATCCTATCCTATCCTATCCTATCCTATCCTATCCTATCCTATCCTATCCTATCCTATCCTATCCTATCCTATCCTATCCTATCCTATCCTATCCTATCCTATCCTATCCTATCCTATCCTATCCTATCCTATCCTATCCTATCCTATCCTATCCTATCCTATCCTATCCTATCCTATCCTATCCTATCCTATCCTATCCTATCCTATCCTATCCTATCCTATCCTATCCTATCCTATCCTATCCTATCCTATCCTATCCTATCCTATCCTATCCTATCCTATCCTATCCTATCCTATCCTATCCTATCCTATCCTATCCTATCCTATCCTATCCTATCCTATCCTATCCTATCCTATCCTATCCTATCCTATCCTATCCTATCCTATCCTATCCTATCCTATCCTATCCTATCCTATCCTATCCTATCCTATCCTATCCTATCCTATCCTATCCTATCCTATCCTATCCTATCCTATCCTATCCTATCCTATCCTATCCTATCCTATCCTATCCTATCCTATCCTATCCTATCCTATCCTATCCTATCCTATCCTATCCTATCCTATCCTATCCTATCCTATCCTATCCTATCCTATCCTATCCTATCCTATCCTATCCTATCCTATCCTATCCTATCCTATCCTATCCTATCCTATCCTATCCTATCCTATCCTATCCTATCCTATCCTATCCTATCCTATCCTATCCTATCCTATCCTATCCTATCCTATCCTATCCTATCCTATCCTATCCTATCCTATCCTATCCTATCCTATCCTATCCTATCCTATCCTATCCTATCCTATCCTATCCTATCCTATCCTATCCTATCCTATCCTATCCTATCCTATCCTATCCTATCCTATCCTATCCTATCCTATCCTATCCTATCCTATCCTATCCTATCCTATCCTATCCTATCCTATCCTATCCTATCCTATCCTATCCTATCCTATCCTATCCTATCCTATCCTATCCTATCCTATCCTATCCTATCCTATCCTATCCTATCCTATCCTATCCTATCCTATCCTATCCTATCCTATCCTATCCTATCCTATCCTATCCTATCCTATCCTATCCTATCCTATCCTATCCTATCCTATCCTATCCTATCCTATCCTATCCTATCCTATCCTATCCTATCCTATCCTATCCTATCCTATCCTATCCTATCCTATCCTATCCTATCCTATCCTATCCTATCCTATCCTATCCTATCCTATCCTATCCTATCCTATCCTATCCTATCCTATCCTATCCTATCCTATCCTATCCTATCCTATCCTATCCTATCCTATCCTATCCTATCCTATCCTATCCTATCCTATCCTATCCTATCCTATCCTATCCTATCCTATCCTATCCTATCCTATCCTATCCTATCCTATGCAGACGAAATTTTAATTTTGGATCAGGGAGCGAAATAGGCATAGATCAGTGGACGGAGGGGGCGTGCCAAAACTGTATTTTAGTCCTAGAGAGGTACATTTAGTACACGGCTACACGAATATAAATATGTAAACCACATTTTAATTTTGGATCAGTGGGCTGAGAAGGCGGGACCGAAATGTATTTTAGCCAAAGAGAGCTAAAATTTGGCACGCAGATGGTACTCGTCACTTAAGTTTTAAATTTACAGACGAAATTTTTTTTCTCAATCTGCAGGAAAAGGGGGCATAGCAAAACTGCATATTTTAAAGCAAGAGCGATAATATTTGGTAAACAGATAATACTCGATTCAAAAAGTACAATTTAATAAAACAAAATTACATTTATTGTACCAAAAAGTAAAATTTACTGTACCGAAAAGTACAATTATTTTACAAAAAAGTTCATTCATTAAACCAAAAAGTACAAATACATTGTGCCAAAATGTACTATCTTTATTGTAACAAAAAGTACTTTAATTTTACATTACTTCATGATATTTTTAAATTTTATATACTGTAACTTTTCGGAATTGTGTAAGTAATGGTCAAAGACTAATTATACGGTGTCAGTTTGTTTTAAAACTAAAGTTTGGCAATAATTCGTCAGAAAAAATATGTCGGTAAATGTTGACAAAACAATCTCTTTTACACGATTCGTATATATTTTGAAGGGAAATACTGGCACAGATGGGAAAGTATCAGTAGAGTAAATAAGCCTTTATAGTACTCGTCAAATGCGAATATACCGACAAAATATTGATTTTCGATCAACGAGAATATGAAGGTGAACATTTTATTTTCTGTCGGTGGACAGAACGGGACGTTGGAAGAATATTTTTTAGGACTATACAAGGTAATATTTGTATACAGATCAAGTACTATCTGATCAATTTGATACTAAAGATTTGAATTTTCAGACGATGAGCGGAATAAATATTAGGTCTGTATAATTTAAAGTTCTATCATTGGATAATTTGGGTTTTTACCATATATTACATAGATAAAACTTTATAAACAAGTAGTAGTCGGCACTTGAATATGCAGGTCAACTTTTTATTATCGATCAGAAGTCATAGAGAGATAACTTTTGATGCAATACGATGTTATAAGTTTGACCAAGTTAAGGATGAACTTGATGATAGCCCTTTAAAGTAAGCAATTAAAACATTTATGCAATTTTCGGCAACGATGCAATAGCGAAGCATTGCAGAGTCCACTAGTCTTATGATAAAAACAATAGCTGTTTTTTTTTTACAAAATTGTCTACTTGTGTTTGTCACTTTCTAAAGCAACTTGTCCCGTTTCAAAGTCCTTGACAAATTTGCCATATTATCAGATTCTTACATGTTGTAAAAGAGGCAAAGCCGTTCCAACTTGTTTCACAATTTTAAAAAGTTTGTAGCACAGGAAATTTTTTCCATGCCTACGACCTATGTCCATTTGCCTAAATACTTTTTAATCATTTTTAAATAATTCGTTACCGCCACTGTAATTTTGTCTTCCTTCTTCTTCCATATAAAATTATTGGATTTTTTATTAGTTATTGAAACCTTTCCCTCCATTCTTTAGGGAACACTGTATGATCACCTTAACATCGTTTTTTTTCTGCTGTCTCCATTGACTGCATATGTTAGGCATTTTGTGCGCCCCTTTCTGAGACGCCGTTATTTATAAGAGCATTAACATTCCAAAAATTGTTCTACTGCAAAGCCATTTACATTTAAAGATTTGCGTCGATATCAAATGCTGTTAGAGAATATCACAAAATATTTAAAATATCTCAAGACAATATTTTACATAACCGGTTTTTTTTTTTTGGACAAATTATAATAAAATTCAGTTCAGGCTTAAAGTAACTGGATCAATTGGGAACGATAACAATCGTAATTTCTTGGCAGCTAAACAAACATAAAGACGGTAGGTTCATAAAATAAAAATCTTCTTTTATTATTCAATGATGCCAATGTGAGAAATGTCGCTGTAGTTAGCCAACAAGCCAGAATGCAAAATACTATAAAATCATCAAAAATTACTGGATTTTCCCACGAATGCAAGTGCTGGATATTTGGTGCGAATTTTTTTAGGATAAACGGATATGGTTGGAGTGTAAATTATGTCGATGAAATGATTTCTATAATTTTGATAATTGCTGAAATAGGAAACTATTTTAGAAAAGACACTTAAGGATATGTTGTATGGCATTAAAACTGCCATTTAAATTCAGTGCGATATTATTTACAGTAGGTTTATTTAGTTCTCCGCTATACATTAGTTAAAACAAAAGACTTAAGACACGAACATTAAATCTCTATTTAATTAGCTGTACCTTAAATTATTTGTGTTATAACTGTCCATTAAATTTAATGCGACCTTATTTAAGTTAGTTTTTTTTACAACAAATTTTTAACTCGTGCCTTAATTAAATTGATATTCTACATTTATTAATACTATTAACGTTTAATAAATTTACTCTACTTGCTGCATAACACTGATGATGCAACATTAATTCTAAATTAATCTAAGTAACTATTTTGGTGGACTCTTAATGAATCTTCTTACTATAACACGCCTCTTCTGGTACCTCCCACACAAATGTCCGAATTGACGATCATAGTTTTACATTCATATATTTTTTTTAAGTTCTTTGAATTCAGTTATATTTTGCGTAAGTAATACACTTATAAAAAATTTACTTTGATATGAAAATGGACCATATTTTGTAATAGTAGATAAATACTAAGAAAACCTAAGTACTCGTATTTGCCGCACTCATTCTGGTACTTCCCATACAAATGACCGAAATCATCTTCATAGTTTTACATACATTAATTTGTAGGTACATTGAATACAGTCATATTTTGTGGAAGATATGAGCTTATTCAAATTTGACTCAGAAATGTGTATGGACTATATCAGCCGACCCTTTCCGGTACCTCTAATACAAAATAACCTATTTTTAGAAAATCTATATTCCATTTTTGGCGATCCATTTTTGTGCGATTTTACTCATTATGAGTAATTTAGCTCTTAAAATACGGCTGTAATAGCAGGACAGACATACGGACACACCAGAAAGTTTGTATGGAAGGTGGAATTAATATTTTCCCATCTTACTCTTCTTAGAACTTAACAGCGGCTTCAGGGATAGAAGTTGGCATACCAAAGCTCAGACCGATACCTCTTAAACTAAGGCTAAATTTTCGGGTGCAGACAAACGTACACCTCAAAATCCAGGAGGAGTTTGTATGGGAGGTTTAAATCGACTTTAAATATATGTTGTCATACCTACCACGCCTCCTTATGGAAGAACAACAATGATTACACCCTTCTCCCCGAGCGTGCGCATGGTGAAGTGTACAAAAAACTTATTGGATAATTGTTGTTCATATCAAGACGAACTTTCTTATCTAAAATCACTAAATCAAATCTATATATATAAAAATGAAATGGTCCACGTATGTCATACCATCACTTGAGAACGGCTGGAGCGATTTGGCTGATTTTTTTTTAATTCGATTCGAAATTTTCCGTAGATTGTTTGTGTTGAAAAAAATCAAATCCAGGTGGCGCTAGGGTGGATTTATATCGAAAATTTGAATGCATGTACCAATTCAACTGAAATTTAGAATGGATATTCGTTGTATCACGAGAAAACATTTAATGTACAAATGGACCCGGTAGATGACGCTGGGGTCGGTTTACAATCAAAATTTTAACGAATGGGCCAATTTAACTGATATTCAAAATCTATGTTTGTTTGATCATCAGAAAAAATTGTATGTACAAATGGACCCGGTAGATGGCGCTAGGGTGGATTTATATCGAAAATTTGAATGCATGTACCAATTTAACTGAAATTTAGTATTTATTTTTGTGGGAACTTGAGAAAATTTTTTTTGTATAAATTGACCCGGTAGGTGTCGCTTTGATGGAATTATAATGAAAATTTTAACGAATTAAACAATTTGATTGAAATTTAGAATGTATATTTGTTTTATTATGAAAATTTTTTTTTGTATATATGGACCCGCAGTTGATTTGGCTGGGGTTGAATTATTTCGAAAATTTATATCATTTTATATATCGGCTTAAAAATGTGGTTTTAGAATATATGCCTATCAATAAGTAAGTTTTCATCCCATCATGGACGACACTGCTGATCCGTTTTAGCAATTCTTATAATAATATATAATAATCTTTAAGATATATGAATAACAGAATTTGTCCGGGAAAACCTCGCCCTTTAAATTGAAATATTTTAGAGGTCAAAAAAATAAACCAATCGTTTGTAGATTTCAACTACACTCAACATATTTTACAAACATTTGGAATTGAATTGGGTCAATGAGGTCATAAAACAAGAACAATGGATGTCACCGACCGAATATGTGGTACCAGGTGCAGTATATACATGATTTTTGTCATTTTTAATCTCTGGTAGGCCAAGATCTTGCAAACGTATCAGGGATAAACTTAAAGCTCTTTCACTTTAGAATCTTGGTGGCCGGAATATCTGGTTGGTATCATCCGATATAACGGACTTGAATATCTATATAGTGTGAAAAAGTCGCCTACATTCGTCAGCATATGTGCGGAAACTTGTGTAACGGATTGTATTACATGATATGGAAAATGCTTCCAACATTTCAGATATGTCCCCTTTCAGATATGTCCCCCTTCAGAATTAGTTGAAGGGACATCTCTCAACTAATTCTGAAACTTACTATTAGTGTGTTTTTTGTCATTTCAAGATGCTTAGGCCCATTGAAGATTTTGCCAACATTTAAAATTCTTATTGTTTAAAAAAAAAAAGTTGGTGATGGAGAGATGTTTATTGACTGATTTCAATTCATAAACATTGTAATTATTCAGTTGATTCATTGGAGCATTGCAATATCATTTGTCTCTCTATTGTATATAATATGAGAAGGTTCTTAAAAAGATCTTACCTTAAGCGCTGACCTGTTACTTCGTCTGACCCATTTTTTGTCAATATACAAATATAAACACTCACTACTATCCCCTTCTCGACAAATTCGACCACAGCTTTCTACAAATTCGCTTTTACCTTCTACCATGTAATTAATATTCTGCCAAATGAATTGATTAACAAACCACAAGAGATAAATAGAGATATACACATTCTAAATTAAACAGAGCTTAACTTGCAAATAAGACAACAAAGAAAAATCACTTAGCTCAAACTGAAAAGAATGCAATCTTATTTAATTCACTTTTCGTTACACACATATTCAATGCAAATTACAACGAATTCCTTCGTTCAAGTCATACTCTAAAATCTCACTTCAACAGCAACGGCTACGGTGAACGCTGCTCATTTCAATTTAAACCCATCAATCGTTGACAACAAAACCCGCATTTAGTTGAGGTGCGCATGCGTAACATCTTCGCGCTTCGAAATGAAACCGAAACAACAAGAACAACAACTGCGAAATCACTTTACAACAATATTGAAACAGAAACGAATCAGGCGCAAAACTCGAACTCAAACCACATGATGAAGAAGCCGAAGAAGAGGAGGAAAACTAAAGCATCAAGATACAACAAACAGCACCAGCAGCAGCCGCCAGTCAGCACCAACAGACGGCACAGCAACAACAACAAACCCAAACGGGGGAGAATACAAAAAAGTGCTCCAAAAATAAATAAATACAGCAACAACTCGTGTCAAGTGTGTTATTTGATGTGATCAAATGAACGAGTGAACGTCGTCGAACGAACTCGACTCGAGGAAACAAATAAAAGAATATTTTCAGAACTTAACAAATTGACGAATTAAAATAAAAAATTTCGAAAATAAAGTGGGTGCAATAGAAACTGTTTCACAAAAAAAAATAAGTGATAGACATATATAAAAATTAAGACAAATTAAACAAAGAAATTTATAAAAACAATTAATAGTAAAACAGACTATCAGCAAAAATAGCTGAAAGACAAATAATACAACAATTTAAAACAAAAAACCGTTACATATTATTAATCGATTTTTCATATTTTAGGTTTAAAATAATATCATCAAATTTTTAAAAGTTTAAATTCCGAAATTTTCAATTGGATAAAAGGTGTTTCGAAAAAAAATTCTGAAAATGGTGAGTGTCGCTACAATGCATAAACATCTTAAAATGTGGACTACAACAACAACAACCTGCAGTGAATTTTCTTTAAAAACAATTACGAAAAAAAGTGTTTGAAATTAATCTTTTAAATGAACTTTAGTAATGACCTCACTGTGGTGGCGAATATGCCCTTCAAATGTGTTACACTGTACAATATTTTATTGAACACAGAGTCAATGTATGAATTGATAGAGATTTAATTTCTTAAACTGCTTTGAGCATAAAAAAGTGCTAATGAAACGACCATAATAATATGTCGATGACATTCAAATTTCTATGGAATGCTGTGAATCATATATAATATCAAAGAACTATTGAGACAAGTGCTAAGTTTTTGTTAAAGGAAAACCCAGAGGTCATGAATGCTATGACCGCAAATTAAGTGAAATTTAAAATATGTGATATATTTTGTTGTCTATATTACGATTGTTGATAGCTGAGTCATATGGGTGAAGTGAATCGATGATTGTTGTAATTTATTATCTGGAGGAGGAATGTCATCATATGACAAAGGACAACTGAGGGGGCTTGAAGCAAAGGCATGCAAGTGACAAATATACAAAAATTGAGACAAGTTGCAGTTGTGTCTTTTGACAACAAATTCATCTACTAGTAAGATATGGGATCAATTGTAATTGCCAGCTGTTGATATCTAGCCGAAAAACAGTTCAAGTAATACCTGCATTTGCACTAGAATTGGAAACTTTGAAGGCAAATAGCTCGAAATTAACTTTTTGTTTCTGACCCCCTCAATTATCGTCGCTGAACATGTATTCGTATTGAATTGTTCTTTTGATATGAAAACATTGATAAAAATCAAGGATCAAATAAAGTCCTTTGAACCCAGGTCTGTCATAAATTCGAAGAAGAGATATCAATAACACCAAAAATATTTTATTGTTAATCTAATAAAACTATGAAAGCTTTTGGCAAAAATTGTCTAAGACAAGACCATAATTCGAATACGAGTATTTTGATATTTTTCACTTTTGGCATCCATTAACTTGGTTGGTTGGTTGTAAACTTTCTTGAACGTAGTTGTTTCGAGCGTTTTGGGCTTCAACTTTTGAGGACTAAAAAAATGCTTAATTTCCCTTCACACCCCATGAATGAGGTATGGGATACCTTCTCGCGTTGAGGACCAATCTTACCTATTAAACAAGATTTGATTCAAAAAATTGGTAAAAAGTAATTTTTGTAATTGGAATCTTATACCCAATTACAAGTAAAAGACACCGTGGGCACAGTGGTTGCCGTTTCATACAAAGAGCGGCCAAAAATAGAAGGAGTTTTCATAGGTTAATAATATTTGGCACATCTCAAAGTCTCTTTTAAAGACACCAATTTCTAAAATTTGATTAAAATCTGTGAAAGGGTTCAAGCACCTCTCTTAGATCCTGAAATTTTAAATTTCAAAGCAGGCACACCAAAGTCGGCATATCCATTGATTCCATAAACCTATGACTAAATCTGAAATTTGGTCAATGTCGGACAAATGATTCAAGGACCTCTCTTAGATCCTGAAAAATTAAATTTCATAGTAGGCACACCAAAGTCGGTATATCCATTAATTTCATCAATCTATGACTAAATCTTCAGTTTGGTCAATGTCGGACAAAGGATTCAAGGACCTCCCTTAGGGTACACAATCAAAAAAATGACACCGAAAACGGTGAGACTGCTTTGTTCTATTGAAGATAACTCAACAATCCGCAAATTTCCGCAGCTCAAATTTAGATCATATAATCTGTAATTATTGGTAAACACTTCGCAACAAATTTTGTTGTTAACTTCGATTGACTTCGTAACTAAAACTCTAATGGAAATTAAAGTCTATAAACGAGTTAGTTCTGAAATAGGCACATATAATAAATTAATTTAATAAAATAGACACAGCATGCTGAAAGTTTTTAATTCTTTTAAATAATAGTAAATACCTTTCTTTACAATATTTAATTCTTCCATTGTTCAAGAAATGGGGACGACCACTGTGCATTAGGTAAATTTTTCGGATAAATCCACCCCCAAATCCATTTGTAAATATTGTTTTGTTCTCATGATCAAACAAACACACATTCTGAATTTCGATTAAATTGGTCCATTCATTCAAACTTTCCCCCTCAGTCCATTTGTACATAAAGTGTTGATAATGATCAAACAAATATATATTTTAAATTTCAGTTAAATTGGCCCTTTCGTTCAAACTTTCTGTATGAATCCACCCAAGCGCCACCTAGCGATATAAAAATACAATGGTACCTATTCTCATACCGACCAACTGTAACAACGAAATTTCATAAAGATTGGTCTAGCCGTTTTGGAGTGACCCGAGATTTTTTTATATGTTGTGATGTAACACAGAGCCAACATGATGACATCGATTTCAGAATTCAAATTGTGTTATACTACAACTCATGCTTTCATTTGTAGCTCTGTGTTTTCAAGGAATGTTGAAATACACACACTAATGAAGGAGTGGAAACATTGACAAAATATGTGACATGCATTAACTTAATAATTGAGTAACAAAGCGAGTGAAATACAGCATGACAAATATTACACTGGTTTTGTAAAGCATTTTTGGAATTGCATTCTACATGACGTTTAGAACAAGCGACTATCTGGGTTCGACAAAACCATTTACAAGAGTAAGAGTTGGGGACTCCTTGTAGTAGTCGACAGAAATTTCGGGAAGTCGGGTTCATCGTCATTTGTTTGATAAAAAATTCTCAAAACCCGACGTTCGCGATCGTAGTTACACTGTAGGTCTTGTTGCTAAGTGTGTTATTTCACGCCAGTGCGAAAAGCTCTCCAATATCTCACTCGTGAAATGCCTCTTTTTTCTTTACTCTTTTGCCTTTGCCAATTTAATGCTGATGTTTGTAATTTGATGTAGATATGTCCCTTTGTCTGTCTTTACATTCTCTTAATCAAAATATCATATCGAATTATGAATCAATATTAATTCCTATGTATTTTGCTCGTACCTATAGAGTTTCCTGTTGCCGTTATGGTCTAAATCGGTCAAAACTCAATAAGGTCAATATAGCCACGCCCCTTCTAGTATCTCCCATACAAATGTACCATACCGCCCACTTTAGATATCGAGTAATAATATCAATACACCCAACGCGTTCGCGCCTAATTTCTAGTAAAGCTGTAACATGATAAAGTTTTGAAGGAAAAACTGGAAGTTTAGCCACAACCCTCCTGGTATCTCCATACAAATGTAATATTCCGCCCAGAATGGTATAATCTTCTGCCAAACAATTCACATAATTGTTAAAAAAAAGCAAAAAAGTTACGTGACTTTACGTGAGAGTAAGACTTGACACTTTTTTGCATTTTTCATTACATATTGAAATAAAAAATTTTAATTTTTGTGATTTTTAAAAATTTGTTTTTTTAAAGGTAACAATAATGTCTTAAAAAAAGTAAGAAAGTTTCAGTCGGGAAAACCTATACCCTCACCCTTAGTAAAACATAACATTTTCTAATGTAAGTGGAATGGTTTATTTTTATGGGAGGTACCAGAAAGGGCGTGGCTAGACTTAAAGCCTTTTTCTCCAAAACTTTATCTTGATTTAACTTTATTAAATACAGAATTTTGGCACGATGGCGTTGAGTGTATTGATATTATTACTCCATCTCTGAAGTGGACGGAAATGTATATTTGTAAGGGAGATACCAGACGTGGCGTGGCTAGACTTCCAGGTATTTCTCTAAAACTTTATACTGATTTAGTTGTACTAAATATATTATTTGGGCACGATCTCGTTTAGTGTATTGATATTGTTACTCCATCTCTAAAGTGGGCTGAAAGTTACATTTGTAAGAGAGGTACCAGAAGGGGCGTGGCTGGACTTCCATTTTTTCCAAAACTGTGTTATCTCTACTTTTCCTTCTTATTCCCTGGCCTTGCACAACACCAGACCCTTGTTAATAACTTCTTAGGTTCGAGCGAATTAACAAAGAATGTTAAGTGAGAGAGGGTTGATGGGAAGTTTCGGACACAGCAAGGTTCAAATGCAACAAAACTAAAAACTTTTAAAAACATAAAAATTTTATTAAAATTGGTGAAGTCATGCGCGATAGACCTACTGGTCATAAATATACCGTGGGTATATTAGAACAGTGCATCAAATCTTTGCCCAATGTTGAAACAAAAAAAAGAAATCGTACGCATATTCATATCTGTATCGATAAGTGATATTTCTGTATTAAGTTAAATTAATCTGGGCTTTATATCTAAGGCTCGTAAATACAAATTTCGTACGGAAATTTAGTCCCGATGTGCCAGTATTATCTTTCTAGGGCTTAGATGCAGTTTATATGCGCTCCCTTTTCCCAGTGACCGAAAATAAAAATATTCGGTTGCATATTCACATTGTTATTTTCCCGAGTACTTGACACGCCAACACCGCCCTAAGGGTCAAAAAGTAAACAAAAAATAAAGCCATCGGCAATTTTCAGAGTTTTCAAAACTAGCTTTAAGGACCAATCTGCCTAATTTGATTGCACCAACTTCGGCTTTTGCTAAGTCAGTTTATGAAAAAAACACATGAAGGTCAAATGAGGCTCCTAGGTAGGTGAATGATGAATATATATCTAAAACAACACTTTTTGCAAAAAAATATTTTACTTCTCGTGATTTCTCCTCTATGCTTTTTGCAGTCGAAAATAATTTTATTGAGTTCTTTTAAATTAGGATCCATAGCCCGATGGGAACTTTTCAGTTTTGAAGGGAAAATTTAGCAAAAATGTGCGTGAAGAAAAAGCATTTTGCTTGTACTGTGTTACTGTGATTTGTGGAAGAAGGAAGGTTGAAAACAAAACATCCGCTTAACACTTAGTAAGCAGACATTCCACATTTAGTCAAGAGTGTGTTGATACGGCTCTGTTCACTATGCAATATTTTGTTGTTATCATTGCATCAGGTAATATATTTAATTTTGATTTTTTTCACTTATAAATTTTATATAATAAAACTGACTGAAATTTTTTCGTTAATTAAATATATAATTACGGTGATATGTAGGTAACTAATTTATTATCCGTGCAATTATTCTAATTCTGCTAGTTTAAAAATTAGAGTTTTTTTCGATGAATTTATTGTCGAAATTGCCTTGGCATGTTTATTGAATATGTTAACTAACAATAATTATATTTGTAGACCCAGATACTCGCGGAGACAAGTACACAAAATTGCATTTGCTTTATTTTACCAATACCGGAAATTTCATTAATGAAGCGGATTAACATTATATCGCAATTGAATAGTATATTAACAGTTATAAGTAATTAATTGTATTTCGTTAACTCGTAGTCTGCTTATAAATATTTTTAATCCATTTTTATGACCATGATATGATGCCTAGCGGCTATCATAAGAGTGACCTGGATTCGAGCCGAACTATCGTACTTAATTTCCCTTTACACCCCATGAATGAGGTATAGGATAGCTTCTCGCGTTATTGTGATTTAACAAGCTTACTATTTTTAGACTAACAACTAACGGCACCTACTTGTTTATCGACGAATACGAACATCACTGTTTGAGAAGATATTACTAGACAAGACATGCCGATTTACTCGAATATAAAGAAAGTTTTGCCTAAGTCTTTTGTTATTTAACGCTAAATTATCTTCAATGGTTTTACCGAAAAACCACTACACCCAAAGACAATGTTGCCATGCTTGTACCGACTGGAACTTATTCTTTGGATGCCGCCCCTTGTGTGATAGATATACAAAAGCGTTAATTAATTAAATTTTAATGTTCACACTTCAAATATTTTCTAAATTAAAACACGAAGACGATTCGCATTAAAAATTCTTATGACCACCTATGATATGATACCAGTTTTTATTAGTGGTGTTAATTAATGTTCATAAATAACAATGTGCTTTTATGTAACACTTAAGAAACAAGTAAAACTTTATTAAATTCTAGACGTTTTTGAAAGTAAACACACAAAACATGACAGAATATTTCGTAATACATATATTGAGTGTATTAGAAAATGTTTTGTGTGTGAATTTTTGTAGATATAGAAAAATGTGAAGTCTATGTATGTTACTGTCAAAATTATTATAGCAACACAAGCGTATATAAAAGATGATAGAAAAATGTATCAAAAGCAAATAATTAACACAAATACTAACATTCTCTTTTTTAAAAATTGGGCGATTATTGATAGCATTTTTAGTTGTTATTTATAAGGCTTTCAACACTTCCTCTTTGGTAATGATCTTTTTTAAACGTTTTTGTTGTGTTTTATAGCTTATCAGCTTTCAACTCTGTTTAAGTTTATTTATAATATTGTTAAATAGTTGTCATAATTTGTGTGTTCTAAAACCTTTGCAGTACAATCGATAGCCACTAAACATATGTTGAATACTCCATTATTCTAAATAAATTAGTAAATTTAATCACAAATCAGTGATAATCGAAGCTAAACATTTTGTGTGTGTGTTTTCAACATCCAAAAATCTATTAATGTTAATAGACCATAAATCATTGATAATCGAAGCTGTCATATGTTATCAATTTTGTAGTTTCCTGGTAGTCACAATACATCACCTATTAGAATGTCTGCTCTTGCACTTACCACTAAGCAGTGTATGTGTCTTAAGTCTTTCGTTAGTAGACTACTACATATAATAGAACACACTTGACGTATGGTGATCTTTAGCTAAAAATCAAAATAGTATTTCCTGATGATCATTAACGAGGAATTTCTTAAATGAAACTGAAATCTTATAATTGTAATTTTTTTTTCACTGACTTTATGGCTACAACAACTCCCACTTATTGTTCCAGATTTGTTTTTAAATAAATAATTCTCCAAAATTAATACATTAAAAATCTATGATTTATTTCGACAATCAGCGATAAAAAAAATGTATTCCTAATATGGAAACTAATTTAAAACAAATACAATTGGTGATCTGACTAAACGAAAACATCTGTAAAATAAAATAAATCAACGATAGCAAAGGCTACAATCTATAAACTTATGTATTTATTAAATGACGACATATAAACAATAGCCTTATATTTTTGTGGCTGCCTTAAGGGGGGAAATTCTATAGAAAAGTCAGACATATTTCACATCATTGTGTTAGAACACTGATACGCTGATGCGCTGATGAAAATAAGATACCAACCAACATTAGACCACATACGACATATGATCTAAACCGATAAGATGACGTCTACTGCCTTATATATAATATCGGCCACAAAAATATTCGCATGTTAATGTTAATACATTGTTTTGGAGATATTGCATTTCTTAATGTGGATGAACTTGAACTCAACTTAAAAAAAAAACTCATAAAAAAATGTTCTAAATCCATATTTAGAAGCTATCATCTTTATGTGGGTGTTATAAATATTTTGTTTTGCTATAGAGTAAAAACGATATCGAGTAATCACTGGATGAGTGTGATTAATAGAACTTTTGTGTAAGTGAGCATACGTCTGCTGCTCTCGCATCAATAGTTTATGTCTTCCTCGTTGCTAAAGCGCTAGATCGACATTTTTAAGTGCCATATGACAACGATTCCCTTCACTTTAGCTTGTCGATTGTATTATTGTTGTTTGTTAATCGTTCTGCTTTGTCGCTTTTGTTATTGACCGCAAGCAATTCGAATCTTCAGATAAGGCGGAAAACGTGTTGATATCTTAAGAATAATGATAAATATGGAAATTGTTATACTTTCGAAAAATCAGTCTAGTTTTAGGTTTAACGACAGTAATGGCTAAAAGAATTTGTCAATATTATAATATCTATTTGTATATAAGAGTATAGCTAATAAAAAAAAGAGTATTGATGATCGTTAGTTTTTAGTGTATAGATATGTATTGACCAAATTAGGTACACTAGCGGAAGAGTAAGTCTGTCTATCGAATGTGTTTTCTAAGTTTAACCATTTGTCCATGTAAGCTTTGTGCTATTTATCAATATTTGTTGACGAGAGCAAAAGTTGCCGACCTAAGAATTTCAACACATTTTTTTAGCAGTTGAGTAAAGTTTTTCTCAGTTGTATTTGGATTAAAAATAGTCTCAGTTGATCTTACGTACATAAAAGCTTAATATATGTAAGTGCAAATTCATGTTTTAATTGAAAGAAATTATAGCGAAATAGAGGCTTTGGGACGAAAATTGTCTATCAAAGTATAAA
Organism: Muscina levida; assembly: GCA_964034835.1. Lineage (NCBI taxonomy): Eukaryota > Metazoa > Arthropoda > Insecta > Diptera > Muscidae > Muscina > Muscina levida. The sequence goes on along the minus strand of OZ035883.1, from coordinate 24,591,180 downwards.
TAAATTGTGCAAACATGAAAACATTGCTATTATACATTTCATTTGACAATTATTCACGAAATTGTTCACAATTAGAATTCCATATGGGTAGAAAAATTTCAATTGTTTTTTCGCATACCAACATTGTGACAGTCACTACTTTGCATTACAAAACAATGGAATGTAACTTACGATTTGGAATGTCTATGAATATATTAAAGTAGAAATGTGCCGTCGATCTCTTTGAGATGTTTTACAAATGATTGTTTCAAATTAGAAACATAAACATACAGTTGAAACAAAAATTACAACTCTTTCTCGTTTCAAAGTTTTTCCTTATATTTATTTAAGTTTACCCGTTTAAATATGAGACAGAACTTTGGTAGGAATTTTACTTCAAAAAGTAATATTATAGTACATATTTGTATTTGGAATATGTAGAAGCTTTTTGAAGTAGCAATCTTAATTGTATGATAACATAAAATATTATAATTTCACCAAAGCGACATAATTTTGTTCAACAAAAAAAATTTCCGAAATTTATTGATTCTCCGATCACACAGTAAGTACAACAGTCCATCCGGGGGAAGAGAAACTACAAGTTTCTGGCTGAGCCATCTGTGATAACTTGAAAACTTCTATTTGCTGATGATATTCTATGACGATCCTGACACCGAAGTACTGTATTGTACATACCCAGTAGGAAGTATCGTCATACACGACTTGGTCGTCAACGCTTTGCTCAAGACGAAATTTAAACACTCGTTTGACGACAAGCTGACCGACAAAATGCCAATGTTGTTGTGCATCATATAAAATATGCAATGTCACGGGACTATAAAAAAACCTAAACTTAACTTAATTTCCCTTTACACTCCATGAATGAGGAATGGATTAGATTCTCGCGATATTGCGAATTAACACGCTTTCTCTTTTAAGATTCACAACAAACGGCACCTACTTGTTTATCGACGAATGCGAACGTCACTGTTTGAGAAGCTTTTTACTTGACATGCCGATTAACTCGACACTTATACTGCGAAGTTGCTGTCGACAACATCGAGGGGGCCGGCAATGATAGAAAAATGTAGATTACTGGAGCCAGGAGTCGAACCTGGGATCTCCCGTATGGTTGTCGCGTGTTCTCACCACTATGCCACGGCTGGTCCCATCTTAATAACGTCATAAAATTAAAGAGAGGAAAGAGGACATAAACTATGTTCAGTTCAGTGATTTTTAACTTATAAAGCACTGGTAAAGACCATTTGACCGACAATGTCGGTCTTCAAGTCTTTCACGATTGTGTGGGCGACGTGTCGCATCTATAGGCATCAACGACAATTTGACCGACATTGTCGGTCGTCAGGTCGTGCATGATAAAGCGGACACTTGTAAGAAAATTTCGTCGACGATTTGTATGGACGGTACCCTACATGTCATCAACGATTTACTATGGTCATGCACCTTTCCTTGAGAATATCTTGCAGACACTTCCTACTGGATACCCAGCAAACCAAAAGCTCTGACATTGGCTGATATCCGACACGTCGGCACATTGTCTGAACACTTCTTACCGATATCGTACAGAATTCGGTACGACTCGTTGAAGGGAAATTTTATTTATTTTGTTCCGACATATCTGCTTGAGTTCGCAGCGATATCGGAACTCTGTGTCGGAGGAAACAACCAAATGTTATTAAAGAAACAAGGAATTTTCCTACGATTTACATTCAGAAATCTGTCAGACGACATCGATAGGACATGTCGTACATCAGATTTCCCTCAACTGAGTGGGTCAGACATTGTGTCAGTCACTTCATACATACGTTCTTGGTAAGGATTTCGGATGCGATATCGGAAGATATCGTCCTAAAGACTTCGGGCAAAAATCGATAAGATACGTCGGCAATAACATTACTTCAGGTATTGGGTAAGATATCGGTTCGACTTCGTAACGACGCGTCGAATTTCCCTCGATTTACATGCAATAGACTTTCCTCAGTTGCGTCGGTCAGACTTCTTGTCAACCACTTCATACGTTTTTAATAACGACATCGGCTCGAATTCGGATCCGATATCGGAAGATTTTGCCGACTGTCGTACTGATTTCTGAAGCTGGGTATGTACTCGCTACATACATATGTATGTATTTATGTACAACGTATGAGTAATATTAATGTCATAGGCTTTTATTGTTATTAATTATACGCACTTCGTTCCAACATTGGCGATTTATGGTTCAATAATAATGAAAATTTTGTAAAAGATTTGATTCTTATCAAAAACCATTGGGGGTTTTACTATACAGACCTAGTACCTTCAACCTGACTCGCAATTTCTCACCCCACAGACGAAGAAACCGAAAATGTTCCACAATAAGTATACAATTTAGTTCCAAATTAACATGGTAAGGGGTTCTCAATATAGGCGGGTCATTGTTGCTATGGAATATATCAAGCTGTGTTTGAGATATTAATAAAATTCTATCTTTATTTTAATATCAAATATGTTTCATTATGTGTAGAGAATAACATCATTCAAATGACCGCCACAGCTCTCACGGTGGCTCTGATCCCACTGGTCCAATTTTCAATAACTGTGCCAAATAAATTCTGGTACACTTGAGTGATGGCCTGGGTTGTGTAGACTGTTAGACCATCGATGGATTGCAGAATATTAAAAATATTGAACTGTGTAAATCTCCACAAGAAAAAGGTCTAGCGGGGTCAAATTGCTCGGACTTGGTGGATAATTCACTTCAATTCTGCAAGAGATAACCATAGCCTGAAGTTGTTCATACAGAATTTCTATTGTAGCGTCCCCTATGTGGCACATAGCACCTGATTGTTGGTAACACATGTCATCCATGATTTTTAATTTAAACCCACAGAAATAGGTCATCATCCTTCTGTAACCATCGACTTGCATGGCCCGGACCAAGGTCTTCGGACATGTAACTGTACTGAGTTCGTTAAAGGTTTTTTCGTTAAATTTACTGCAGATCATATTGTGGAGTGTAATATACGGTGGAATAGTGTCTAATGACTTGGCTGAATTGGATTGATCGTGATTTGATTGAGAAACGGATAGGTGAAGGCATTCGGATGGGGAACTTTGTCCATAGTTAGAATGTGGCAACATTGTGAATCAGCATTCTCTCGATAATTGGGGTGAGAGCTATTGTTCTATAACTAGATACAAATTCCTGATGCCGTTTGTATCTGCTGTCGCGGCAATAGTTTTGTGGTAATGCATGTATCCTTATAAATGAGAGGACAAGAAGTCGGGCCAAACCATGTCTGTCTGTCTGCCTGGCTGGTCAACGTCACTCTCAAGTCATTTTGTTGCTCTGATAAAAGTATGGATGTTGCACAAATCACCTACCGATAGACAAATATTGTTCAGAAGTATTCGATGGCCAAGCTTTTCATATCTCAGGTCATCAAAAGCAGGGCAGTAATATAGAAGAAGATCCGTGGTCTACTTTTCATAAACATCATTGCAGTTTCTTCAAAAATCGGGAATTCTCAAACTCTTAGCGTGCTTTCCTTTCCATCCAGCCAGTCACCGGTCAAGACAACTCTGATGTTCCTTAGATGGACTCTAGATAGGTTCAGCGCAAATCGTGTCGCTTCTCACTCATATTTCCTTAGCAATGGGGTTCGGCTGTTTCCCCCCTATTAGAGGAACACCAATGTGACCGAAAGTCTATTACTACATATAACTTTGTAGCTTATACAACATATGAGAATGAGACATTCTGTTCCAATCTACTCGATTAGGCAATTAGAGTTCTTACTATTTAATTCAATATGCAGGTTTATTATCTGAATGTCTGCCCATAACAACAATTGAAGAAAAAAACTTGGATTATGTAGATTAAAAAACATCTTTAAAGATTACCAGGCAACATACGATTTTCAATCTTCATACAAATAAACAGCGCCGAATGCACACTAAATGAGAATTTATACAATAAATTGCGATAAACAATAATTCCGTATTGCTCTCCACATTATATCGGTAGTTAAACTATGAAGAACTTCCATATTTAATCAATAAATAAGAACATTTCTTGAATAAAATGCATGTGCATTTATTTGCACCTTACTTCATTGAAGGTTTTTACCTTATTTTGTTTTTTTTTGTAAAAAATTAAAAATAAACAAGTCATCATCGTTATATTGTTGTGTGGTGACTCACGTTAAAAAAAATTTGATAAATTAATTCGATTACTAATCTGTATTACCCAGTCGTCTCATATTTAATACAATTTGAATCACATTAAATTTTGTATCTTAAGTCTTTTGTTTATATCTCGAATTAAAAGTCTACAGTTGGGGTTTTTCTTGAATCAGTTGTTCAATCCAAATAATGGAATCTAGTTGTATACTAAATAGCTAAAAGGGTTTTTTTTTAATTGTATTTACTGGAATTCGTTCAACTTCCTCATTAAAACAAACAAATAATATTAGCAATGTATTATAAAATATTGCCAATAATATATGCACATTCTCTTTTTTTTCTACCACATATGTTTCTGTTTCAAATAAACGTGTAACTTTTTTGCTTAGAGATGTTTTTCTAAGGCTAATGACTTTTGAACTTTGAAAGCCACTCCTGTTACTCAACACATGGAGTGTGATCTCCTCTAATATAATGTTAAAATACGCGTACGTCATTAAGTCATTTGTATAAATCAAAAATTCACCGGCAAAAAAAAACACACACATACACAAAAAAAAGCAAGGGAATAAATGAATTAATCATCATAAATTACGAGTAAACAAATACTTTTAAACATCAATAGTGGCTATACACTGATTAACCTATTTCAAAGGTTGGTATATTTTATAAATTTTTATAAGAAGTTTATATTTTCTTTATTGATGACACTATTAGGTGATCATTTCTAGAATGGTGAAATTCAGCCTAATTAATTTGACCTGTTAAATTCTTAAGATTTTGAGAGTTTGTGCTTTTATATTATAAATGAATAAAACATTTTAGCAAACGAAACAACTATTACACAATATTAGAATGGATGAGGGCAAAAACAAATTTGTTATTTATTAAAATTTTTTGTATATTTTAAATTTGAATATTAATGACAAAAATTAATGTGTTAGTGTCTTGATTAGAACATAAGTGAAATCTGTGTGTGTTTTTTTAATTTATGGGCAGACAAGTTCATTGTTTCAGATTTAGTGTAAAAATACACAAGCTGTCTGTTACAAGAACAGAAGGAGAAATCGCATTAATAAATCAAAATATTTGAGATTTTGTTATTTTAAAGAGGCTTTTAAATGTAGACGGACTTTAAAGAGGCAGACAAAGCATAGTTTTGCAAACGTTTTCTGCGGTTGACAACAAGAATTGACTTTGTAGAATTGTGTAAACATTTGTAGAATTGAGAAATTTAGTCTCCTTTATCGTGAATCGGAAAGAGTTTGTTATTGTTAAGTATAAGAAAGTTTTATTTCGTAGTCTTAAAGATGGTATTGTTTTATATTGTATTTTATCGTTTTATATTCAAATGAATTTTTACACGAAATATTTTAATTCTTAAATTCTTTTTATATTATTAAACTGCTCAACTGTAAATGTGCTCGTGTCTTAAGTCTTTTGAATTATATGTGGAATGCGTACAGAAACAGTTTGTTAGTAGTACTAAGGCATTTGATAGAGAAAAAATTGGTTTAGTAGAATGAAAATACAATTTTGTTATTATTATTACACTTACTTGCTTACTAAACTGCCACTTTTTTGCAATCCTTCTCCAGTAATTCACACCAAGTTCTGCATTGTTCTCAGTAACCTGGTCCTGGTGGCTTGCTTAGTCCGTATTACCATTTATTAGCAAATAGGATTCTTCTCCGGATTTCGAGGCTGACATTATTTGTTTTGTTGATGGCGGAGCCTAGGTAGCTAAAATGATCTACCACCTCAACATTATAGTTGTCAATGTTCACACAGTTTCCCAAACGAGTAGATTCTTCGTTCTTATAACTTCGTTCTGTACACCAGAAAAGGCTGCTGTCAAAATCCGCAGTTTTCGACCGATGATGTCTACTTCATTAGTGTACGTAAGTTGCATGTGGCTTTTGTTGAATATCGTGCCATTCGTGTTTACTTCAGCTTTCCTCATTATCATCTCTATCACTATGTTGAAGAGGTCACACGATAGGCCGTCGCCTCCTTTTAGGCTACGTCTGATATAGAATGGGCCCGTAAGGTCCTTGCTAATCTTCACTGAAGACTTCGTGTCAGTCAGCGTCATTCCGCAAAGGCGTAACAGCTTTGCTGGAATACCAAAATTCGGCATGGCTTCGAGTAATTTCTGCCGTATCGTGCGTCGAAAGCAACATTATAGTCGACGAAAAGATGGTACCTGCCGATCTTTTTTTTTGGGTCTTTTTCAGGATTTATCGTAGTGTGAATATCTGGTCAGTTGTTGATTTGCCAGGTCTAAACCCACACTGATAAGGCCCCATCAGGTTGGATAACACTGGCTTAAGTCTTTCACATAACACACTAGATAGGACCTTGTATGCGATAAGTAAAAGGCTGATTCCGCGATAGTTGGTACATACACTTGATTCGCCTTTCTTTAACACAGGACATTGAACACTCTGATTCCAATCTTCGGGCATGCACACTTTAAGCCACACCGTGCGTAGGAGCTGGTGCATGCCCGATATCAGCTCCTCGCTACCGGACTTATTTATTGTCGGCACCGGCTGCCTCATTGTTTTTCAGCCGCGATATTGCTCTTCTTACCTTGGCTTGATTTGGAGGTGGGCAATCTAAGTCGTCGTCGACAATTGGCGTGATACCTGATTTCCATCCTTGTCCTTACAGGAGGGGAGCCCATTACCGTAGCCTTTTGCTTTAACTTTATGGCAAAATTTGCGGGCCTCACCTTTGTCCCTGTATCGCTCTATATCCTCGTTTTCCCGTTCCTACATTTGACGTTTATTTTTCGAGAGACAAGATGTCTGAGTCTCTGGCCAACTACAAATTCTCATCCAATTTCCATCTTTTCCGCATGACAGCTGTAATAGATGTCGCAATTTTTACGTCGCGAGCATCCTTGTCCTATCCATCTCATCTCCTAAATGGCTGTGATGTCTGCCTTACATTTTTTAAGGACTTTCTCCAGCCCGATAGTGACATCTTCTATACAAAAAGTTAGTATGTTCAAGTCCTTAAATCATGGTCCTTATTACGTTTGAGGGGATGTCAACATTTGGGGGGTTCCGTTTGTTACTTTTTGTGTTTCGTGTTTTCATAGCCAGTAATGGACCTGAAGGCGGGTGGCTAGCTCAACCACCAGGGTTCGTCGATCACTATCTGCTGCAATTCATGAACAAAATCATCACGAACAACGTTGCCCAGGTGTCACCATGAAGTAGGTTGTGAGTGTGCAAGATTTACTTTACATCCCCAACGGCACCCTACATGCACACACTTTATTGCGATAAAATGTGTACCCATTTTAGATGTTCGCATCTATCTAAACTCCTTAATTTGTTTTCAACCAAGAAATATTTTGATTCGCAATGAGAGATGCAAGACTCGAATGGTATGAAGAGACACCCAGATCCATTTCTCTCGAGCATCAACTCTTTGTTTACTCGTTTAACTTTGAGTTTTCCACAGCCATTACGTGGCGCAGCAAAAGCAATTTCTTCTACACTAGGCCAGGAAATGTAGTTAGGAAATATTCACCTGGGTAACCTGACCGCCGGGAGTACCATCTTTAGACTCCTTAGTCGGAGGTCGCAAAGAGGATACTGTTTATTTTGATAGTTTATGTTATTAGTTTATATTACATTATGTTTTTTATGAAAATTAACAGCTCGAGAAAGTGTAATCGCTTCGCAGATCCGAAGTTTTCTCAACATTTTTGTAAATAACTTTTTATAAACCCTATCACTCCATATTGTTATAAGGTCCCGATATAAACGAGTGTAGATGGCTCCATATAATTTAAAGCCTATGTTGTAGACTACATGTTATTAAAATTATTGTAACAACAACAATTGTCTCTTAATTCCTTAACAATAGCCTATTATGGTTCGCAAAATTCTGTCACGTTAATTAATCTTAAAGTTTTGTAGGGCTACAAAGATGAAACTCTTAAATTGGGCACATATCGCAAATTTTTTCATTTAAGAAAAAATCTGCACTTATGTGATATGATAATGAGTACTATGAATATAAGTTCGAAACTATAACTGCTGTGTATATTTATGTATAACACACCCGTAGTTGTTAACATGTTACATTTTATTTTGTACAACATATATACAAATGTGATGGAGTATTCGTGATGTCTCAATTATCCAATGTTTTTTAGTACAGCAAGCGGTAAAATATAAACACATAACGCAACATTTTCTATTTTCGACTATTCATTAAAATATATTTAGCATAAATATAAGAAAATATTAACCCTATACGGCCATAAAGGCCACCTCACGCTAAGCCACATCATGACACTACATCCTCATCTAACAATTCTGAAGGTTTTGCCACTTTATACAATCGCCTCCACATTGTACGATGACTCATTTTAGAAATATTTGCAATGTTAATCCGATTAGTAATCTGAATTTCCCGCATTAATGTCACATGTTTGTTAGAATTAATTTAGCCACTTCAAGTTTGTGTCTTAAGTCTTTCGTTTTTTGTTTTCCGTGGGTTAATTTAATAAATATGCAACAAATATTTTTACAGACAAAATTTTCCCAAATTTATAAAATCATTAAATTGTATGTACGTATAACAACTTATACTACAACTATTATGGTATCAACAACAATATAAATGCAGCCGCATATAGACACATGCGCTTAACTGCAAATTTGCGATGAAACAACTGTTGTTACCTGTGATTAAAGTTTGTTTGTTTAAATTTTTTTTTCTTATTTTTTGGTTTGCTACAAAATTGAAATCATTAAACACCCACAAAAGAGACGACAACAACAACAAGTACAAAAACGGCAGCAGCAACGAATCTGCAGCTTAACAATGTCGTTGTTCTTGGCAAAATACATACAAACACCTGTAGAAATATGTTGAAGCGATTTTTTTTTGCTATATAAAAACACCAAAATTAAGAAAAACCTTAAATATTCATAAAGTTTTTTTTCCCACATGAAAGATAAACGTATGTACGCATTACAGTTGATGCGTATATTAATAATGAAAATGTGTGCCAAAACCCAAAAAAGTACTGACAAGCGGTGGCTGCCACCACAATAAGAGGCATTGTGAAAACTACGGGTTCATCGCCACATGGGGTCGGCCTAAAACTGCCAAATTGTAGTAACTGCTTGTGCCAGCGTTTGTCTTACTCTCTCTGTTTGAGTGTATGTGCGTGTGTGTCTCTATATTTTCAACCTTGATATTAATGAATTCAGATTTAAGTTAGAAACTTAAGTGTATAGTTGTATTATTTTCAGCAGAGTTTAAAACAAAGCGTAACATGTGCAAATGCAAGAATGACAAATGTTGACAGACAGAGTAGTGGAAATAATTGTTAGAAATAAAGCAAAAAAAAAAAAACATAACATTATTTGTATCATTATTAGGTTGTATAATTAAGATACTAAATGGGACATAGAAAATGAATGGGCAGTTAACATTACCATGTGGTTTTATATGAGAGCAGGGGTGGGGAGTATGGGCAGGGGAGGGAATAAAGTAAAGTTTTAGTAAGTCATGGAAGGGGTAATGGCTCATTGAAGTTGCCCCCAAAAACTTGCCCTCTGAAACTTGGTCATTGTACTAACTTGATGTAATTGTTTTAAGCAATCGATTTATCTCTCCCTATACTTTTTCACACATTGGGGTTAGGAATAATATCTTTACCTATATTTTCTCTAAAAGTGATATGTGCGATATATTTTGTTTGGCCAGCTCTTTGTTTGGCTCCTGGCTCGCGAGCTCAGTACCAAAGCTATGTACCAAAGTATTTTATTGTGCCAAAAAATACTTTTATTGGCCCAAAAGCATTTTTTTGCTGCACTAAGTACTTTTCTGTACCAGAGAACTTTTTTTTTACCAAAAAAGTACTTTTTGAAACAAAGTACTTTCTTTTGTACTAAAGTTCTTTTTTGTACCAAAAAGTTATTTTATTGGCCAAAAGATTTTTTCTGCTGCACAAATTACTTTTTTGGTACGAGAGATCTTTTTGTACCAGAAGGTACTTTTAATGTACTTTTCGGTACAAAGTACTTTTTTGCATCAAAGACTTTTTTGTACCAAAATGTCCTTTATTGGCATAAAAGCACTTTTCTCTTCACAAAGTGCTTTATTTTGTACCAGAGTACTTTCTTGTACCAAAAAGTACAATAAAATTACTTTTTTTGTACCATAGTACTTTTTTGCACCAAAAAGTACAATTAAAGTACTTTTACTTCAACTTTTATTGTACAAAGTACAAAGTACTTTCTTTTGTAATAAGGTACGAGAGTACTTTTTTTGTACCATAAGGTACTTTTCGGGACAAAGTACATTTTTGTACCAAAAAATACTTAACTTGACCCAAAACCATTTTTCTGTTGCACAATGAACATTTTTTTTGTAGCAGAGTACTTTTCTCTACCAAAAAGTGTTTTTATTGTACTTTTGGCGCTATAAAAGTAATTTTGGGTCAATAAAAATACTTTACTGGTACAAAAAAAAATCTGGTACAAAAAAAGTACTTTGTGCAACAGAAAAGTGCTTTTGGGTACAAAAAAGTACTTTGTACCGAAAAGTACATTGAAAGTACATTTTGGTAAAAAAAATGTACTCTCGTACAAAAAAAAACTACTTTGTGCACGATAGTGGAGCCAATGGTCACTTGGGAGGAAAAGCTATAGAACACCTCAAAGTGCTTTTGGCCCAATAAAAGTACTTTTTGGCTTAAAAAAGTACTTTGTACCGAAAACTACATTAAAAGGCTCAGTATTTTCTGTACTCTAGTTCAAAAAAATACTTTGTGCAACAAAACAGTACTTTTATGCCAATAAAATAACTTTTAGGTACAAAAAAGTACTTTAGTACAAAAAAAGTACTTTGTGCAATTGCAATTGCATATAAAAGTACTTTTTGGCATAAAAGAGTACTTTGTACCGAAAAGTACACTAAAAGTACCTTCTGGTACAAAAAAGTAGTCTGGTACAAAGAAAGTACTTTGTGCAACAGAAAAGAGGTTTTGGCCCGATAAAATAACTTTTTGGTACAAAACAGTACTTTGTACTGAAAAGTACATAAAAAGTACCTTCTGGTACAAAAAGTACTCTCGTACAAAAAAAGTACTATGTGCAATGGCATTTGGGCCAATAAAAGTACTTTTTGGCATACAAAAGAACTTCGTACCGAAAAGTACACTAAAAGTACCTTCTGGTACAAAAAAAAAGTGTACTTTGTACAACAGAAAAGTGCTTTTGGTCCCATAAAATAACTTTTTGGTACAAAAAGGTACTTTAGTACAAAAGAAAATACTTTGTACCAAAAAGAACAATAAAAGTACTTTCGTTTGAAATTTGGGGTTTTGACTCGGGTTTTAGTACAAAAGAAATTTCTTTTTACCAAAATGGTCATTAAAAGTACCTTTTAGTACAAGAAAGTACTCTGGTACAAAAAAAAGTACTTTGTGAACAGAAAAGTGTTATTGGGCCAATAAAAGTACATTTTGGCATAAAAAAGTACTTTGGTACAAAAAAAAAAAGTACTTTGTGCAACAGAAAAGTGTTTGGGTGCCGTAAAAGTACTTTTTGGCATAAAAAAGTACTTTGGTACAAAAAAGTACTTTGTGCCGTAAAGGCCAATGAAAGTATTTGTGGTAAAAAAAAAGTACTCAGATACAAAAAAAGTAATTTGTGCAACAGAAAAGTGTTTTTGGGCATTTTTGGTTCTTTATTTGGCTTGCGAGACGAGAGCTCGTTTGAAATTTGGGGCTCTCGGCTCGCAAGCCGAAAAGAGCGACCCAATTTGCACTCTGGTTTTAATCGAGGATGAAGGTAAGTCGGTTTACCCGACTGAAACTTTCTTACTTGTTTTATCTTAAGTAAATACAAATCTTTTCCCCTTCATATCACAAAAACTACCAACCTCCCTGCATAGCACGCCTCTGACTTATGATGATACAATAATAAATTGTTTCGATCTCTAGGTGACTTCGTCGCTGACTTCGCTTACTGTCTTTATTGCCGCAAGTATTCGAGAACATACAGACACATTGTGTGGGCTATAGTTAAAAATACAAAAATTCTACTTGGAGCGTGAACATTGCCATCAATAAAAATCACATTGCACGCTCACATTAAGCGGCCTCAAACACTTTACTATGCGGTCAATCAGCATAGAGCTTAAGTCAAATAACACGAATTTCCGGTGAGACGATAGTGGAGCCAATGGTCACTTGGGAGGAAAAGCTATAGAACACCTCAAACAAACATTCGTACAATGATTTTAGCAATACTAGAGTCTAGTGTTATTTATTGGTTTTTCATAGTATTCTTTGGATTTCTTTTGCAAATTCCTCACACATTGTATGCCACTGAAAAGTTCAATGTTTAAGTTTAGAGAAAAAATCACTTAATGGTTGTTGCAAATAGAGAGAAAAACCTAAACGAAATGAAATCTTGCAATATGTGTTAACCGTGTTAATTGGCCTTTAATTTTTACATGTTCTCTCTTTTTTTTACAGAAATGTTTGCACTTGCCTCCGTTACTGTTGCTGTTGGCCATTAGTGCTGTGTGTCAGGCTCAGTATTTCCCCTCGGGTTATTATGAACCAGTCTCCAATTATTTGGAGGCCTCTGCAAGACATCCACAGGGCAATGGATATGCCTATCCACCACCTGATGTGAAATTTAACATCCCTCAGCAACAGGGTTACTCATACCAACCACCTAAGGTGCCTTTTGAATTGCCCACCAAACCGGGTTATTCATATCCTCCACCACAAAAGAAACTGGAGTATCCTACACCAGCTCCTCCGGCACCACCTACCAAGGGTTATTCATATCCACCACCCCCCCAGCCGCTGGAATATCCCAAACCGTCACCCAAGCCGACACAGGGTTATTCTTATCCTACACCCGTGGTGAAATTTGAATTGCCTCCCAAGACTACACAGAGGCCAGTGCCACCACCTCAAACCACCAAGTCGGGTTACTCGTATCCCACACCCACAGTGAAGTTCAATTTGCCAACGCAGCCACCCAAGAGTGGTTATTCTTATCCCACGCCTGCCGTAAAGTTTGAAATCCCCACCCAGCCTCCTAAGAAACCTGGTTATTCTTATCCTACCCCGGCTGTGAAATTCGAGTTGCCCACACAGAAGACTGGATACTCTTATCCCACTCCCGCTGTCAAGTTTGAAATTCCTACACAGCCACCAAAATCTACAGGCTACTCGTATCCCACACCAACGGTGAAATTTAACGTACCTACCAAACCACCACAGAAACCTGGCTATTCTTATCCCACTCCAGCTGTTAAATTTGAGCTGCCCACGCAGCCACCTCAGAAGACGGGCTACTCTTATCCTACACCTGCTGTGAAATTTGAAGTACCCACTAAACCACCACAAAAAACCGGCTACTCGTACCCCACACCAGCGGTTAAATTCGAAATACCCACTCAGCCACCTCAAAAGACTGGTTACTCTTACCCCACCCCAGCCGTTAAATTCGAAGTAACCACCAAGCCAACACAAAAGCCGGGCTATTCTTATCCCACACCTCCAGTTAAATTTGAATTGCCCACCAAGCCTCCACAGAAAACGGGTTATTCTTATCCCACACCTCCGGTTAAATTTGAATTGCCCACCAAGCCACCACAGAAACCTGGCTATTCCTACCCCACGCCTGCTGTAAAATTCGAGTTGCCCACCCAACCACCACAAAAACCTGGTTATTCCTATCCCACGCCAGCTGTTAAGTTCGACTTGCCTACACCTAAGACTGGTTACTCTTATCCCACACCTACCCGCAAATTCGAGTTGCCAACGCAAAAGACTGGCTACTCTTATCCCACACCTCCCGTCAAATTCGATTTGCCAACCCATCGGCCACCACCACCACCTCCTCCACCATCTACACCAAAAAGTGGCTACACTTATCCCGTGCCTGAGTTAAAACTTACATATCCCACACCCGTGCAGAGTGGCTACTCGTATCCTCAACCCTCAGTACCCTTCCACTTTTGAGAGACTTCTAACTCCCCAGTCCTTCCCTACAAAAAAGCAACCTGAACTTCATGTAATTGTGATTATATAGCTGTGAGTTTTGTTCCATCAACAACAACAACAACAGTTTACTTTATGTTTTATTTCGTTTTTTAATTTTGTTTCTCTATTAAAATATTGATTAGTGTTGTAACGTTTGCGAGTCTTATTTTCTATAGAAAACAAATACCAAATTTAACAACTACACCTACAACAACAACAACAGCAACAACAAACGAATCGTAGTCATTAAATATAAATTATATAGTAATTTAACAAAAAGAAAAAAAACATTTTTGCATTTAGTTGTTAACAATAAATTGTAATACTCGATTTTATAGAATATTGAAGAAGAAAAAAAAGGAATTACAAAACAAAATCACATAGTATAATTTAAGTATAGTCTTAAGAAACGACAAATGAGAAAATGAAAGAATAAAATGAATAAATTTTGTATATAAAATGATGGCTTTCATTATGAATTTACTGTAGTTACTTGAATAGAAATTATTGTTAAGAGTAAGTATATAAAGGTTTGTGTCTTAAGTCTTTAGTTTTTTTGGTTGAATTTCTAAACGAAGCAGTTTGCAATAAGTGCAAACTGTTGTATGAGTAAAATAAAACTGTTTTATATTGTGACTAGATATTAGATTCTTATATGTACTACAGGCTTAAAAGAATTCCAGGCGCCTTTGTCTTATGCAAGGCTAAAAAGTATTATAAAGTATTTGCACAGAGGGGTCATCCGTGGTATGATGGTTAGAACAATTCCTGTTTCAGACATCTACATTTTCTTTTATCGCCGGCCTCCTCGATGTTGTCGACACTATACTATAATTCGCAGTATAGTGTGGAGTCAATCGGTATGTCTAGTGTTAAAAAGTTTCTCAAACAGCTGACGTTTGGATTCGTCTTTAAATAAGTATCTGCCGTATGTTGTGAAAACGCGAGAAGCAATCTTATACCTCATTCATGTGGTATAATAGGAAATTAAGTTTTTATTTGTATTTGCACAGTGTTCACAAGTCGAATTAAAGATGACGACGTAAATTCAAATTATTATTAAACAACTAGTGGGCCCGGCAATGCTTCGCTATTGCATATTAACTTGTAATATATTTCACATTTAGGTCTACAAAGTACTTTGAAAACGGTACTTTAGCTCGACAATAATATGTTGAGTTTATTTACTTATGTAACTTATTTAAAGTAACTCCTTAACATTAAATTTTACCAATTAAGATGTATTGTCGTAAATGCTAATAAAAAGTTCATCAGCAAAGTCATATCTATAGTGCCGACATGTAGATTAAGTTTTTTCTGTATGTAGGGCGAAAAACCACTCTTCCACAAATCGGAAACAGGCATTCCTCTAAATATCAAAATTATTTATTTTGATCCGTAGTAGCGTGAACCATCTGTATACTAACTATCTCTTTGGTCATAAAAAACATTTTTGTTATGCCTTCTCCTATTGACCGCAAATGAAAATTCCGTTTGAAGCTTCATGCCTTTGGCCATAAGAACTTCTTTTGTCATGTCTTCTTCTCACGCGGATCAATAATATTCCCGAATACTATCTTTGTATTGAACTCGTATTACCATTTTTTGGGATAATTCGGTCACCAATGTTTGGCTTAACAAAGTGATGGTCTCACGCGCTGTATGGCATTTTACACCGTCGTATTGGAACCATTTCTCCTTCAAATAATGTGCAATGACATGATAAATACAAAAATCTATTGATCGCCCACTGGCTCTAGTTCTTCTATCAGTTGGATTTTATATGAATGTGGGCCAAGATCTTTCCTCAGCATTTGCAGAGACCGAGTTGCTAAGAAAGACGTCGGTTCGATAAATTCGAGTCCCCTGTCACACTAACGTCTACAGCGTCGATGGCTTCTATTAGCTGCTCAGATGGATCATTATATGCACCCTCAACTTCACAAAGGCCTCCATAAGTTTGGCGAACAAAACGCGCATTTTGAAAATAAATTTGCAAGATTTGTAAACGTTGTTCTTGTTTAGTTTTTTCATGGTGATTTTGCAAAGTATGCTAAAAGAAAGTCTATCACACTTCATTAGTATGACAGCTAGATTTACACTTATACCTATCAGAAGTTCTATATGTCAAGAAAAATACCCCATGCATAGGTTATTTACAATTGTTTGCTAATGTTACCTCTGATATTCTATACAAATTTAACCTACAATGAATATTGCTTAATTTTTCTATCTATATGATTTATTACCGATTCGCTCTCCTGAAAGTAATTAAAAAATACATACCAGTAAAGTAAATTAAAAAAAATATCACTATTTTAGTCTGCGCTTCCTCAACTGCCTGGTGTACAGACCATTATTTGATACAGTTAATTATTTAATTAATTTAATTGTTTAAGTTAATTATTGAAGTGCGTGGGCAGCGCCTCGGCACTTTTAACTTCTTTAGTTCGAAATAGCCTGATCATTACGGCGAATCAATTAGTTCGCGTCAAAACAAAACGTGTTAATTGTATATCAGTATTGGAATGTACGAAGAATTCTTAGAATATGTCACTAAGAAACTATATGTCTAAAATCAATTCATAGTTCGCGCTGAGAAGCATAAAGATTTCAGGTAGAGATATTTTTTTTAGCAATGAGCAATATTTCAGTTACTTCAGACCTATGGGCCCCGGCTCTAATTTTTACCTACCATTCCAATGTTTGGAGACCAAGACGAAAAGAATAGTATATTTTTGATTTTTTTATTGGGATCCCGCCCTATATTCTGAATTCATTTCTGTATGCCAACTCTCAGAGGCCATAACTTTTTAACCAATAATACCTGTAATACCTCATTTAGTTTGTTGGGAAGTCAGTTTTACGCAGAAGGTCTCAAAAATATATATCTGAAGTTTTCGGTTTGTGCTCATTTAAAAACAAAAAAATCTTTATTTAAAATATTCATGCTTTCCAACGCGAGCTAGGAATTGATTTGTGTCTAAAAAGTTTTCTTAAAATTCATCGTAGATTCCGATTTTGGTTACGATTTTTGCGAATAAAAAAATTGGCCAAACTTACTGTTCATATCTCTAGGCGAACAGCAATATACTGTGGAATTTTGACAGTTTTAACCGTTTGTTTTAAAAAGGGTGTGGAACAGCCCATTTCCACACTTACTGTACTTCATACTGCAACAACAACATATGTAACAAATCTCATCTTCATACCTCTGATAGTTCATGAAATATAGCCCTTTTAATTTTCAAGTTGAATGGGCTGTGCCACGCCCCTTTATCCAATCACAACCAAATATAGCCTGGGACTATCAACAGGTCAACAGTACCACTTGGTAAATTTTTCGTATCAATCGATCTATTAGAAAAGCCGTTAGAGCGATTTTTGAAAAGAGGGTGTGGCACCGCCCACTTCCTCCCTGGATGTAATTAATACTTCTCCAACAACATATATACCAAATCTCTATTGTATTGAGTATTTTTATTGAAGTGAAGAAAATATTTAACAAGTATTTCAAACACAAGTTGGAAAGCTATGTTGATCTACATTAAAGTATAAATTATTTCAAACAGTATTTCAACACTTTCCCCTGTTTTAACTAATTAATATTTAAAAGATTACATATAAATTTCAAACGAGGTTTAGATAAAGGTTTAGTCATCATATCAGCAACTTGATTTTCCGTTGTGACTTGAGCTACCAATAAATCTCCATCAGTAACTTTTTCTCGAATGAAAAAATGTTTAAGAGCAATATGCTTGGTACGTTTGTGAAACTCTGGATTTTGAGCAAGTCTGATCGCTGCAGTGTTGTCGATTTTAATCACAGGAATTTCATTGTAGTTTATTATATCTTTAAATAATCTCTTTAACCAAATTACTTCCTTTGAAGCCTCATTTGCCGCTACAATTTCCGCTTCTGTGGTTGAAGTTGTTACCATAGGTTGCCTTTGACTAATCCATGATATGGCTCCACCAGCATACGAAACAACCACTCCAGTTGTTGATCTCCCTGTAGTCATACATCCACCGAAATCAGCATCGCTGTAACATTGAAGTTCCTTTGGTCCATTTTTGTAGTAAACTATTCCAACATCAAGTGTACCGGCGATGTATCTAAGAACTCGTTTCACACGTTGGATATCGTCTATAGTGGGATTTTCAAGAGATCTAGACAAGAAACCAACACTATATGCCAAATCTGGTCTGGTTCCCAACATTAGGTACATTAAAGCGCCAACCGCTTGTCTATATGGAAAGTTGTTTTCAGCTTTTCCTTTTTCAGTTGCAATTGTCACTTTTTCCATTGGTGTTGAGACTGGACGACACTCAGAGAAGTTAAATCGATCTAGGATTCTCATAGCGTATCCTTTTTGTGAAATTTTAATGCTATTTTCATTTTTCTTTATTTCCATCCCAAGGAAATAACTGACATCTTTACTCACAATTTTGAATTCATTTTTAAGTTGTTCAAGAAATTGATCTAAATCACGAGTATCAGTTGCAGCAATCAATCCATCATCAACGTAAAGAGCAAGTATGAGCTTTCTTCCATTACTCTCTTTCATAAACAGGCATGTATCAGCTGAACTTTCTTTAAAACCATGGCGTTTCAAAAACTTTCCGATACGCTGGTTCCAACATCTTGGTGCTTGCTTAAGTCCGTAGAGACTCTTCTTTAGTAGACAAACTTTGTCTGTGCCATCGTTGAAACCTTCAGGCTGCTTCATAAATATGGTTTCTTTTAACTCACCATATAAAAACGCTGTCGATACGTCAAATTGCGCAAAATTCATTCCCTCACTGATTCCAATGCTCAGTAATGCACGTATTGTAGACATCTTAGCCTTCTTTCTGATTAAAGCCTTTAATAACCAGACTAGCTTTGTACTTGTCAACACTACCATCAGCATTCGTTTTTATTCGATAAACCCATTTGCAAGGTATAGGTTTGGCACCTTTTGGTAATTCTGTGAGATCCCAAGTCCGGTTTTGCATTAAAGAATCCATCTCGGACTGCATTGCCATATTCCATTCTAATTTTTGATCTCCCTCAACTGATTCTTTATATGTTGTTGGAGTCGAAACTTGGTTCACAAAATCTTGTGACGTCATAACAAAATCGTTATTCACAACTGATGAAATAAGGATGGTACGATTTCTTAAACGTTTAAAGATTTGTTCGTCTTCTGAACTATCATCCATTTGACGTTTTCTATTTCGAACACGCGGTTCAGATTCATGCGCCGTGTCATCTTCCAAAATTTCATCTTGTGGCTCTGCATCTTGCACAAAATTATCCTCAGGTCTGTTATTTTGCGGTTCATCATCTTGCACCGCATTGTCCTCAAAACTACTACTTCGCGGTTCGGCATCTTGCTCCGCACTGTTATATTGTTCGTCATCAGAACCTTCAAAGGCTTCTTGTTCGACATCAGTGTAATATTGTTCGTCATCAGAACCTTCAAAGGCTTCTTGTTCGACATCAGATTCAATTTCCTCCCGTGAAGGTTCATTTTTATGGTTATATTTGATTGTCAAATAATCTTGCTTCTTGTTTTCATTTCTAACCATATTTTTGATATTTTCTTTATTATTTTTAATTTTTGAACTACTGCATTCTGATTCATTTTCAATAAACTTGACATCTCTAGAAATTGCAACTCTTTTCTCTTCTTGTATGTAAATTCGGTACCTCTCACCATTATCATAACCAATCAGGAATCCTTTTATTGCTTTCTTTTCCATCTTCTTCCGCTTTTGACTTGGTATATGCATATAACAAACTGAACCAATGATCCGCAGATGACGAATTCGGGGTTTCTTTCCACACCATAGTTGAAAAGGACTCTTGTCGTTCACTGAAGACTTGCCAGTTCTATTGAGAATATATATCGCTGTTTTTACAAACTCAGCCCACAACGATGCAGGAAACAAAACCTCTTTGTTCGAATTCTGAAATGTTCTTGCCATCTCTACGATTGTCCTATTTTCTCTCTCAGCTCCACCGTTTTGTTGAGGCGTATATGGATCAGTTAACTTCTGTTCAATTCCGTGACTTGAAAGAATGGCTTTTACCTCGGAATTGTCAAACTCACCTCCATTATCACTTAAAATTGTTTTTACGACATGACCTTTACTTTTTGCATGTGCCAACATCCTCTGTAGTGTATCCTTGACATCAGATTTTTGTTTCACTATATACCCGTATCTATATTTTGTATAATCGTCTTTATACACTACCAAGTATTTATATCCTTGAAATGAAGAAGGAAAAGGGCCACACACGTCTGCAGATATTAACTCCCCCGGAGCTTTAGCAGTTTCACGCCTTCCGAATGGGAGTCTGCTCATTTTTCCATAAATACATGGTTCACATATATCATTGGTGTATTTTACATTGATTCCCATTTCGTGCAATAATTTGCCCTTAACGTGATGTTTATCTTGATGTCCCCACCTTTCATGATATAACTGTAGCATATCACACTTATTTGTAACAGCATTAATCGTCTGACTTGATATTGGGCGAAAATTTATTTTGTACAAGGATCCGTTAGCCTCACGTTTTCCACATAAAACTATTTTTCCATCTACTTTGAAGAAACACTCGACTGTTGACGACTGAAATTCACTGGAAGGGTGTCGATCATGTGCTGCCAAAACAGAGAAAAGATTTCTTGATATTTCCGGAACATACCACACATCTTTCAATTCTAACTTCTGTTCTTGATTTTTGACCTTTGATAGAACCTCTATTGTGCCTTTTCCGATAGCGGCTAAAGTTTCTTTTCCAGCTGCTTGAATAGAATGCGGTTTATTAAAACTTTCATATTCTATGAAAAACTCTGACGAATTTGTGACATGTCTGGTGGCACCATTGTCTATCCACCAATCCGCATTCGACACAACTACATTGACTTCGCTTGAAACTGAATGAAGTGCCACGTTTGAGTGATCGGTTTTGAAAGTTTTTGTTTTACTTGGCTTCCCATCTGAAATCCACTTGCGACAATCTTTAATCCAATGCCCCTTTTTCTTGCAGTAGTGGCAGATATCTTCCTTTTTATCACTCTTTGTATATTTACCTTTTAATTTTTTATGACTTGCAACTAATGCTTCTTGAACTCCTTGTTGATCACCTACATCCTTTTGAAAGTTACGTTCGAATAAACACAGCTGCATGACCAATTCATCAAGAGATTTGTCTCCATCTCGAGTCAACATCATCCAACTTGACTTAAACATTTCAAAAGATCGCGGCAAAACGTGTAAGATTTTGCAAATTAACAACATTTCGGGCAGTTTATGTTCTCCTTTTATTTGCAATCCATTGTTAATTTGAACCCATAAACTTTTTTCCGAGCTGTGCTGGTCCCATAACCTATTGTATTGAGTATTTTTATTGAAGTGAAGAAAATATTTAACAAGTATTTCAAACACAAGTTGGAAAGCTATGTTGATCTACATTAAAGTATAAATTATTTCAAACAGTATTTCACCAATCTCATCTTCATACCTCTGATAGTTCATGAGATATAGCCCTATCGATTTTCAAGTTGTATGGGCGGTGCCACGCCCCTTTATCCAATCACAACCAAATATAGCCTGAGACTATCTACAGGTCAACAGTACCTCATGGTAAAATTTTTGTATCAATCGATCTATTAGAAAAGGCGTTAGAGCGATTTTTGAAAAGGGGGCGTGGTACCGCCCACTTCCATCCTGGCTGTAATTAATACTGCTCAAACAACATATATTCCAAATCTCTACTTCATACCTCTGATATTTCATGAAATATAGCCTTTTTAATTTTCAAGTTGTATGGGCGGTGCCACGCCCCTTCATCCAATTACAACCAAATGTAGTCAGGAACTATCTACAGGAAAACAGGTTCTCATGGTAAAATTTTTGTATCAATCGGTCTATTAGAAAGGCCGTCAGAGCGATATTTGAAAAAAGGGGCTTGGCGCCGCCCACTTTTTGAAAAAATAAAACCTTTTAATCCATCCGGAAGCTATAGCGAACAAAACAAAAAAAAAATTTTGGAAATCGGTCCAGCCGTTTTCGAGTTTTAGCGAGACAACTGCACAGCAATTCATTTTTATATATAAGACTAGTGGGCCCGGCAATGCTTCGCTATTGCATATTAACTTGTATAATATTTTACATTTATGTCTACAAAGTACTTTGAAAAAGGTACTTAAGATAAATTATAATATGTTGAGTTTATTAACTTTTTTCAAGTAACTCATTAACATGAAAGTCAACAAATTAAGTTTTATTGTTTTAAATTCCAAATATCATAGGCTCTATGACGATAGTAAAAAATTCATCAAGAAAGTCATGTCTTTCACAAATCGGAAACAGGCATTCCGTTAAAGATAAAATTCAATTTTTATTTTTATCTGTAGTGGCGTCTGATTGCTAACTATCTCTTTGGGCGTAAAAAACACTTTTGTCATGCCTTCTCCGCCTATTGAACGCCAATAAAAATTTCGTTTGAAGCTTTATGCCTTTAGCCATATAAACCTCTTTTACCATGTCTTCTTCTCTCACATATCAAGAATATTCCCAAAAACTATATTTGTATTGGACTCGTATTACCATTTTTTGAGATAATTCGGTCACCAACGTTTGGCTTAACAAAGTCATGGTCTCACGCGCTGTATGGCATGTTACACCGTCATGTTGGAACCATTTCTCCTTCAAATAATGTGCAATATCATGATAAATAAAAAAAATCAATTGATCGTCCACTGGCTCTAGTTCTTCTACCAGTTGGATTTTATATGAATGTAGGCCAAGATCTTTCCTCAGCATTAGCAGAGACCGAGTTGCTAAGAAAGACGTCGGTTCGATAAATTCGAGTCCCATGTCACACTAACGTCTACAGCGTTGATGGCTTCTATTAGCTGCTCAGATGGATCATTATATGCACCCTCAACTTCACAAAGGGCTCCATAAGTTTGGCGAACAGAACGCGCATTTTGAAAATAAATTTGCAAGATTTGTAAACGTTGTTCTTGTTTAGTTTTTACATGGTGATTTTGCAAAGTATACTAAAAGAAAGTCTATCACACTTCATTAGTATGACAGCTAGATTTACACTTATTCCTATCAGAAGTTCTATATGTTAAGAAAAATACCCCATGCATAGGTTATTTACAATTGTTTGCTAATGTTACCTCTGATATACTATAAAAATTTAACCATTGTAGTATATCTACAATGAATATTGCTTAATTTTTCTATCTATATGATTTATTACCGATTCGCTCTCCTGAAAAGTAATTGAAAAATACATACCTGTAAAGTAAATTCAAAAAAATCACTATTTTAGTCTGCGCATCCTCAACTGCCTGGTGTACGGACCATTATTTGATACAGTTAAAAAGTTAACTACTGAAGTGCGTGGGCAGCGCCTCGGCACTTTTAACATATTTAGTTCGAAATAGCCTGATCATTAGGGCGAATCAATTAGTTCGCGTCAAAACAAAACGTGTTAATCGTATATCAGTATTGGAATGTACGAAGAATTCTTAGAATATGTCACTAAGAAACTATATGTCTAAAATCAATTCATAGTTCGCGCTGAGAAGCATGAAGATTTCAGGTAGAGATATTTTTTTAGCAATGATCAATTATTCATTTACTTCAGACCAATGGGCCCCGGCTCTAATTTGTACCTACCATTCCAATGTTTGGAGAGCAAGACGAAAATAATACTATATTTTTGATTTTTTATTGGGATCCCGCCCAATATTCTGAAAAATTATTTTTAAAAATTTTGTGGAACAGCCCATTTCCACCCTTACTGTAATTCATACTGCAACAACAACATATGTAACAAATCTCAGCTTCATACCTCTGATAGTTTATGAGATATAGCCCTTTTAATTTTCAAGTTGAATGGGCGGTGCCACGCCCCTTTATCCAATCACAACCAAATATAGCCTGGGACTATCAACAGGTCAACAGTACCACTTGGTAAATTTTTCGTATCAATCGATCTATTAGAAAAGCCGTTAGAGCGATTTTTGAAAAGAGGGAGTGGCACCGCCCACTTCCTCCCTGGATGTAATTAATACTGCTCAAACAACATATATACCAAATCTCATATTCATACCTCTGATAGTTCATGAGATATAGCCCTTTTGATTTTCAAGTTGTATGGGCGGTGCCACGCCCCTTTATTCAATCACAACCAAATATAGCCTGAGACTATCTACAGGTCAACAGTACCTCATGGTAAAATTTTTGTATCAATCGATCTATTAGAAAAGCCGTTAGAGAGATTTTTGAAAAGGGGGCGTGGCACCGCCCACTTCCGTCCTGGCTGTCAATAATACTGCTCAAACAACATATATACCAAATCTCATCTTCATACCTCTGATAGTTCATGAAAGATAGCCTTTTTAATTTTCAAGTTGTATGGGCGGTGCCACGACCCTTTATCCAATTACAACCAAATGTAGTCAGAAACTATCTACAGGTCAACAGTACCTCATGGTAAAATTTTTGTATCAATCGGTCTATTAGAAAAGCCGTCTGAGCGATATTTGAAAAAAGGGGCGTGGCGCCGCCCACTTTTTGAAAATAAAAAACCTTTTAAACCATCCGGAAGCTATAGCGAACAAAACAAAAAAAAAATTTTGAAAATCGGTCCAGCCTTTTTTGAGTTTTAGCGAGACAACTGCACAGCAATTCATTTTTATATATAAGAAGATTAATAGTTTTCCTTTGCGTACCACAAAAGAAAATGGCAGACCTTTTTGCTTTCTATGAGTTAATATACATATATCTATATGTAATTCTTTTATACTATTATTTGCGCCTTAACATATTCTTAACGGAATGACTGGTTTTTTGTGTTTGGTAATCTGACATCAAGTTGGATTTATGTTTGTTTGTGTCTCAATGACTTCTATACAGCCATGTACCAACTAAGCTTCGTATGGATAGGAGGGTATATATCATTTGATACGACCCAAAAGTGTAACACATAGAAGGAGTCTCTATAGACCCTAGGTTTCTTTGGACCACATACGATTCATGACTTTTTAAGTCGTTTGAGCTATGTCCGTCAGTCTGTCTGTCTGTCCGGATGGCACGCACGATAACTTTGGAAAGACGCCACCAAATATGTTGAAACTTTGCGCGAGTTAATATTTTTCCAAAACTGCTTACGGTATTGCAAATGGCCTTCTTGAAGGCCTGCAAAGGCAGTCAGGAGCCCTACCCTTCAAATTCAGTCTTCATTTCAAATTAAAATAAGGCGCCATAGGCAGGCAAGGCCTGCACATTCTCTTTCTCAATGAAGGCGTTTCAGTAGGCATGTCTAGTAAGTCCCCCTTGGAGTCCTAAAAACAAGGTCCTTCTATGAGGAGCATTTAAAGAAGAATTGCAATAAAAAAAAACATATGCGAATTATTTCCATATTAAATAAATTCGTACTTTTTAATAATTTTTAATACCATATTTTGTTATTATTTGTAATAACTATTTTTTTTTAAACTCTAGCAGCAGGAATCGATCTCGTGACCTCAGTACTCATAGTTGGACATGCTACCTACTCAGCTATCACATGATATAGTTGTTGTACGACAAATAGCATACATGTGGTTCTCATAAACAACACCATCTGTTTTACCTTGCCTTAAGAGGCCCGTCAACAGGTCTAATCGGAGAAGTGGCGAGTGCACGGCTATGAGCGTCAGTCATGTTTCATGCAAGAAAGTTTGTATGTCCTTTGTGCACATTTATGGAATTTTTTGGGGTACACAGTAGAGCTGCTCACAGGCCAGTTTTAAGAAGGGAAAAAGGCATGTCTGCCGGATCTTTTCTCACCCTAGTAAGAGGCCTCTTTGTAGGTATCATTTTAGAACCAAAATGTGCATGGGTATGAAATTTTTTGTTAGACTCAGTGAAAGACTAATTACAGCCTGTATATGTGCCTGGAAAAGGAAGGCGTATTTGAAGGTCAACAAACTGACTTTGAAGGCATGTTTGCAGGCATAATGTTACAATGCCTCGTCTTTTCCGCTGCTGGGTATTTGTCTCTTCCAAGTATGGACTGGACATCCTCTTCTTCGGTTGCCTTGTGGATTCCACTCATTAGCGTTTCTCGTGATGTTTTTTTTTTAATTTCTATGGTTATAGGTTTCTGGTTCGATTGTTCCCATAGTCATACGTTAGAAATGACCATTGGCCAGAATATTTTGAGAATGCTTCGGAGAAATTGGCTCACAAACACTTGTATCTTTAGCATCTCTAGGGGGGCAGCATTCAATATTTTACAGCCATAAAGTGGGATTGATTTTACATTTGTTTTAAATATGTTAAGTTTAAGACGTTGCGAGAGTGATGATGACTTCCATACAGGTTTTAGTCGTCCGAGTGTTTGAAGCGTTTTTTGGATACGATTATCGATGTCTTCATCCGAGCCACCAGTTTTGGCGGTTATACTACCAAAATAACAAACTCATATATTTCGCTGCTCCTTAAGATGAACAAATCATAGATTATCGAATTTGTCCGAAGAGATTTAGTTTTGGCAATATTTATTTTAAGTCCCGCTGCATAGGAAGATTCGCCTCCATATCTGAGAAGCTAAGTGCAAGAAGATATATATATCATCCGCGTAATCTATGTCACTTAAACGTCTTTGCAATCATTTTTCCAGAAATTGCGGATGAGGGGGAGTAGCACCTTAGAATTAGTGAGTGCATCAGCTTTAAGTAGTTTAGCAGCAATGCCATCTACACCTGGTGATTTGTTAGATTTTAAGTTGTTGATGGAAAAATAACTGAATTTGGTATTCCAGCAAAGCTGATACGTCTTTGCGGAATGACGCTGACTGACACGAAGTCTTCTGTGAAGATTGGCAAGGACCTTACGGAGCCATTCTGTGCCAGACGAAGCCTAAAACAAGGCGACGGCCTATCGTGTGATCTTTTCAACATAGAGATGGAGATGATAATGGGAAAATCTGCAGTAAACACAAGTGGCATTATATTCAACAAAAGCCACATGCTACTCGCGTTCGCTGATGACGTTGACTTCATCGGTCGAAAACTGCGGTATGTGACTGCAGCCTTCTCAGGTATACAGAAGGAATCAACGAAAATGGGCCTAACGGTGAACGAGGACAAAACAAAGTTATTTGTTTCAACGAACAAAGAATCTACTCGTTTGGGAAACTGCGTGAACGTTGACAACTATAATTTAAAAGTTGTTGATAATTTTGTCTACCTAGGCTCCGCCATCAACAAAGCAAATAATGTCAGCCAAGAAATCCGGAGAAGAATCCTGCTTGAAAATAAATGCTACTACTGACTAAGCAAGCGATTTAATGACAGAACCTTTTCTCAACGGACAAAACTCCAGCTATGCCAGATACTGGTTCTGCCAGTCTTATAATATGGTTCAGAATCCTGGGTTATGACACAAGCGGATGAATCGGTTCTGGTGGCATTCGAGTGAAAAATACTCCGTAAAATATATGGGCCCATCATCGTTAACGGAGAGTATCATGAGCTGTACGAGCTGTACACTGACAGACGCATTAAGGTGCAACGGTTGCGTTGGCTAGGTCATGTTGTACGTATGATCGAAAATGCTCCAGCTCGAAAAGTCTTCGACATTGAACTCGATGGACGGCGCAGAAGAGGGCAACCAAAACTTCGTTCGAAAGACCAGGTTACTGAAAAACTTACAGAACTTGGTGTGACTAACTGGAGAAGAAGCGCAGAAGATCGGGGCGCTTACAATATTTTTCTACATGCGGTATATAATCCACTGGGATTGCAAAGAAGTACCAGCTAAGTAAGTAAGTATGATGGAATTAACAATTTCGTCCAATGAGGGGCATGCCCGGATCATCTCTATGTTTGTAACACCCGCAGTTTAAGTAGTAGTTTTGTCCGGCTGATGGAAGTATTCCACTATAAAATGGCTTGATTGCCATTTGATTTTCTTAATGACCTTTGTGAAGTCTATGCATTTTGCTTGTATTATGGATTCTGCGGCTATTTGTGCTTCTTTACCAATTTCGTCGATCCATACGTTTTTATCTCGCCGAGCGCTGCGTTTCACTATTTTATCTAGGTGACTGTGATGCGCTTGCAGTGTAAGTTTATTGCTGCGAGTTTTTGCTCTATTGATATCTGCTTTTGCCTGTTTCCGCTGTTCGATATTGTGCTATGTTTCGTCGGAGATCCATTCCTTCCGCCTGCATTCTTTATACTCAAGAATTTCCATGGCCGGTTCCGTAAATACTTGTTTTATTCTTCACAACGTGTGCGGAGGCGTTCCATTCTCTACATTAAGAGATCTTTTAGATTTGAAGGTCAACAAACTGACTTTGAAGGCATGTTTGCAGGCATAATGTTACAATGCCTCGTCTTTTCCGCTGCTGGGTATTTGTCTCTTCCAAGTATGGACTGGACATCCTCTTCTTCGGTTGCCTTGTGGATTCCACTCATTAGCGTTTCTCGTGATGTTTTTTTTTTAATTTCTATGGTTATAGGTTTCTGGTTCGATTGTTCCCATAGTCATACGTTAGAAATGACCATTGGCCAGAATATTTTGAGAATGCTTCGGAGAAATTGGCTCACAAACACTTGTATCTTTAGCATCTCTAGGGGGGCAGCATTCAATATTTTACAGCCATAAAGTGGGATTGATTTTACATTTGTTTTAAATATGTTAAGTTTAAGACGTTGCGAGAGTGATGATGACTTCCATACAGGTTTTAGTCGTCCGAGTGTTTGAAGCGTTTTTTGGATACGATTATCGATGTCTTCATCCGAGCCACCAGTTTTGGCGGTTATACTACCAAAATAACAAACTCATATATTTCGCTGCTCCTTAAGATGAACAAATCATAGATTATCGAATTTGTCCGAAGAGATTTAGTTTTGGCAATATTTATTTTAAGTCCCGCTGCATAGGAAGATTCGCCTCCATATCTGAGAAGCTAAGTGCAAGAAGATATATATATCATCCGCGTAATCTATGTCACTTAAACGTCTTTGCAATCATTTTTCCAGAAATTGCGGATGAGGGGGAGTAGCACCTTAGAATTAGTGAGTGCATCAGCTTTAAGTAGTTTAGCAGCAATGCCATCTACACCTGGTGATTTGTTAGATTTTAAGTTGTTGATGGAAAAATAACTGAATTTGGTATTCCAGCAAAGCTGATACGTCTTTGCGGAATGACGCTGACTGACACGAAGTCTTCTGTGAAGATTGGCAAGGACCTTACGGAGCCATTCTGTGCCAGACGAAGCCTAAAACAAGGCGACGGCCTATCGTGTGATCTTTTCAACATAGAGATGGAGATGATAATGGGAAAATCTGCAGTAAACACAAGTGGCATTATATTCAACAAAAGCCACATGCTACTCGCGTTCGCTGATGACGTTGACTTCATCGGTCGAAAACTGCGGTATGTGACTGCAGCCTTCTCAGGTATACAGAAGGAATCAACGAAAATGGGCCTAACGGTGAACGAGGACAAAACAAAGTTATTTGTTTCAACGAACAAAGAATCTACTCGTTTGGGAAACTGCGTGAACGTTGACAACTATAATTTAAAAGTTGTTGATAATTTTGTCTACCTAGGCTCCGCCATCAACAAAGCAAATAATGTCAGCCAAGAAATCCGGAGAAGAATCCTGCTTGAAAATAAATGCTACTACTGACTAAGCAAGCGATTTAATGACAGAACCTTTTCTCAACGGACAAAACTCCAGCTATGCCAGATACTGGTTCTGCCAGTCTTATAATATGGTTCAGAATCCTGGGTTATGACACAAGCGGATGAATCGGTTCTGGTGGCATTCGAGTGAAAAATACTCCGTAAAATATATGGGCCCATCATCGTTAACGGAGAGTATCATGAGCTGTACGAGCTGTACACTGACAGACGCATTAAGGTGCAACGGTTGCGTTGGCTAGGTCATGTTGTACGTATGATCGAAAATGCTCCAGCTCGAAAAGTCTTCGACATTGAACTCGATGGACGGCGCAGAAGAGGGCAACCAAAACTTCGTTCGAAAGACCAGGTTACTGAAAAACTTACAGAACTTGGTGTGACTAACTGGAGAAGAAGCGCAGAAGATCGGGGCGCTTACAATATTTTTCTACATGCGGTATATAATCCACTGGGATTGCAAAGAAGTACCAGCTAAGTAAGTAAGTATGATGGAATTAACAATTTCGTCCAATGAGGGGCATGCCCGGATCATCTCTATGTTTGTAACACCCGCAGTTTAAGTAGTAGTTTTGTCCGGCTGATGGAAGTATTCCACTATAAAATGGCTTGATTGCCATTTGATTTTCTTAATGACCTTTGTGAAGTCTATGCATTTTGCTTGTATTATGGATTCTGCGGCTATTTGTGCTTCTTTACCAATTTCGTCGATCCATACGTTTTTATCTCGCCGAGCGCTGCGTTTCACTATTTTATCTAGGTGACTGTGATGCGCTTGCAGTGTAAGTTTATTGCTGCGAGTTTTTGCTCTATTGATATCTGCTTTTGCCTGTTTCCGCTGTTCGATATTGTGCTATGTTTCGTCGGAGATCCATTCCTTCCGCCTGCATTCTTTATACTCAAGAATTTCCATGGCCGGTTCCGTAAATACTTGTTTTATTCTTCACAACGTGTGCGGAGGCGTTCCATTCTCTACATTAAGAGATCTTTTAGAAGCATTCGTATAGGCAGAGGCCATAGCTGGATTCTTCAGGCCTTGATGTTGATAGGCCTTGAGATGTTGATCTCGTTGTCTAGGAAAGTACTTTTACTCCTCCGCTCACAGTTGTAAGTTGTATATTCGTTTCGGGCATGAACAATTATGAAGCTTATTTCACAAACTTCACATCCTAAAAAAACTTAGAGCAAAATTAATGCAAGAAAAATTTCCCTTTACACCCATTGAATGAGCTATGGGATGCTTCTCGCGTTGTTGTCAATTAATACGCTTTCTATTTTTAGATTCACAACTAACGTCACCTACTTCTTTATCGACGAATGCGAACGTCACTGTCTGAGAAACTTTAACTAGTCATGCCTATTGACTCGACACTATAATGCGACGTTGCTGTCGACAACATCGAGGGGGCCGGCAATAAAAGAAAAATGTTGATAACTGGTGGCGGGAGTCGAACCCGGGATCTCCCGCATGGTAGTCACGTGTTCTAACCACTATGTCACGGCCGATCCCAAAATACAGTAGATACATATAAATGCAGTTTTTTGTCAACGAATTCAGTTATTCAGTCTCCCATCTGTAAACAATCCTCAAAATGACGACTTAATACTTCCATACAGGAAAAACATTGTTTCTTGTTAACATATTTATACCATCACCCATAGGGATGAGGGTATATATCATTTGATACGACCCAAAAGTGTAACACATAGAAGTAGTGACTTTAGACCCTAGGTTTCTTTGAACCAAATTCGATTCATGATTTTTTAAGTAGTTTGAGCCATGTCCGTCTGTATGTCTGTCTGTCTTTCTGTCTGTCTGTCTGTCTTGTGTCCGGCTGGTTCGCACGATAGCTTTCGAAAGACGCAACCAAATGTTTTGAAATTTTGCACGAGTTAATATTTCCCCAAAACTAATTACGGTATTGAAAATTGGATACATGACCACGCCCCTTCTGTTACCTTCCATACAAATGTACAATCCCGCCCACTTTAGAAATCGAGTAATAATATCAATACATCGAACTCAATCATTGCCAAATTCTATATGTAGTAATGCTATAACAGGATAAAATTTTGGAAAAAAATTTAAAGTCAAGCCACGCCCCTTCTGGTACCTCCCATACAAATGTACAACTCCGCCTATTTTAGAGATGGAGTTATAATATCAATACACTCAACACGATCGTGCCCAAATTATGCATTTTGTTAAGTTATAAGAGGATAAAGTTTTGGAAAAATTATTGGAAGTCTAGCGACGCCCCTTCTGGTACCTCCCATACAAATGTACCACTCCGCCCACTTTAGAGATGGAGTTATAATATCAATATACTCGACACAATCGTGCCCAATTTATGTATTTTGTTAAGTTATAACAGGATAAATTTTTGGGAAAAATATTTGGAAGTCTAGCCACGCCCCTTCTGGTACCTCCCATACAAATGTACTTTTCCGCCCACTTTAGATATGGAGTAGTAATATCAATAAATCCAACGCGATCGTTCCCTAATTCTTTATTTGATAAATCTATAGCAGGATACAGTTTTTGAGAATAAAACTGGAAATTTAACCACGCCCCTTCTGGGACGCCCCATACCGATCTGGTACCGCCCACTTTAGAAATCGATTAATATTATTAATAGAATTAACGCGATCGTGCCCAAATTCTGTATTTAGTAAAGTTCAAGCAGGATAAAGTTTTGGAGAAAAAAATCTGGAAATCTAGACACGCCCCTTTTGGTACCCCCCATACAAATGTACCACTCCGCCTACTTTAGAAATCGAGTAATAATATCAATATAACAGAATTTTTTTGTTTTACTGAGGGTGATGGTATATGTAAGTCGGGTTGCCGACTGAAACTTTCTTACTGGTTTTTATTACATTTTGTAAGATTCAGAACTGCGAATCATTTGCTACAGATTAGGTTACGTTCAGGTAATTTGCTAAAAATTTAAGAATAATAACATTATATTATAAAATCTGTGTACCTAAACTTATTTAAGAGACTGTATACAGAGAACACATTGACAGTCATGTACGATTAGCATGCCATTGGGAGGTATTCAGACTTCAATCTTATATGAAAATTCTCCCAAACATATGCTTTAAGGCTATGTTATAAACAAATAAGAAGAAGAAAAATTCACAAAAATACACTTATTTTAAATAAGAATGAGTTTTATTATATCCAATTGTTAACATTTCTCAAATATATAATTTTCTTGATTGGTTAGTACCTCAACTTTTTTACTAGTCGGTTTGGCAAACTGTATGATGTAGTGCGGTAGGAACTGTATCATACATCAACGGAAGTGATTTTAACTTAAAACAAACATATAAATTCTCCTTAAAGTATACTTCACAGCACAAACAATACACATGAAAACGTAACAAACATGCGATTTGTGCAAAACATCAGTCAATCATTTCAAGCGTATAGATTTCAAATTTCATCTGATGTACTGAAATTAAATAAAGCACAATAACTTTCTTTAAATAAAGCTGACACCGCAAGCTAACTTTTTCCATTTATTGCAAAACGACCACAAATTCAATTAATTTAATGCCTATGCATCTTATCATGTTTAATATCCAAATTTTATTGTATTCACTCGAATAGCTCGCGAATTAACTGAACAACAACAACGAAGACATTAAAACAAAGGTTAATGTTTTGGTTATAATTTGACATATTTATTAGCTTGGCAAAAAATTTGCATTTTTTTTTTTTGAATTTTTAACGCCAAAGAACATCGATGACCAGCGATAAATTCGCACACACAATGAGACAGGAAACTGGTCAGGGGTCTTTGAAGGCATTAAAAATAGATGGGGATGGTCGCATATAACAAATAAGAGTGGGTGTTTAAATTACCGGATCCCTAGTGTGATTTCTCGGCACAGATAGTGGGAGAGAGTCTACGAGTATTAATATCTTCACACATATCTCGAAAAACTGGTATATCAATTACCTATGAAATATTATGGCAGAAAAAAGTTCTTAGACGCTATGCTACTTAAAATTTAAAGAGTTTTTGTTTTTGTTGCTTAACATTTTTAGCCAATAATTTTTGTATGCCAAATATCTTTCGTATAAAAAGCTATACTAGCTTCTAGCAAGTTATCATTTCCTTTTGGTGTCTACAGCCAATAAGAGATAAACACTGTCAAAATGGTAAGAGCAATGCTTAATTTAATCCGGATAGACGTGTGACTTTAATTAATGCCAATTTATTGTCTTGCAGAAACTTTTTATTGCCTTGTTCGCTTTGGTTGCCGTTGCCGCTGCTGATGTCAGCCATGTGGTCAGCAATGAGTACTTGCCACCTGTACAGCATCATGCTGCCGCTTCAGCTCCCGCTGTTTCCTACAGTGCTCCAGCTCCCACTTATCATGTAGCCGCTTCGGCCCCTGCTGTCTCTTATTCAGCTCCTGCTGTTCATCATGCTGCCCCAGCTGTTCATTATTCTGCTCCAGCTCCTAGCTATCATGTTGCTGCTTCTGCTCCAGCTGTCTCCTACTCGGCTCCAGCTGTTTCTTACTCAGCTCCTGCTGTCCATCATGCTGCTCCCGCTGCTACTTACACTGTTGCCGCCTCGGCTCCAGCTGTCTCTTACTCTGCTCCTGCTGTCTCTTACTCCGCCCCAGCTGCCTCCTACTCCGCCCCAGCTGCTTCTTACTCTGCTCCCGCTGCTTCTTACTCGGCTCCTGCTGCTACCTACTCGGTTGCTGCACCTGCCCCAGCTGCTTCATATGAATCTTATGAAACTGCCGAAGCTGCTCCCGCTCACACTTACTCCTCCGATGATGGTTACCGTTACAAGACCCAACGTCGTGTTGTCTACCGTCACCGTCAACGTCGTGGTGTCTCCACCGAATATTTGCCCCCAGTAGCATCTTACTCCGCACCAGCTCCTAGCTACCATGTGGCTGCCTCAGCTCCTACTGTCTCTTACTCAGCACCTGCTGCTTCTTACTCCTCTGTATCTTACTCTGCCCCAGCTCCTAGCTATCATGTTGCTGCCTCAGCTCCTGCTGTCTCATACTCTGCCCCAGCTCCTAGCTATCATGTTGCTGCCTCAGCTCCCGCTGTATCTTACTCTGCCCCAGCCGCTAGCTACGAAACATATGAAACAGCTGCTGCCGCTCCTGCTCATAGCTACTCTGATGCTGAGGGATACCGTTATAAGACTGCTCGCCGTCGCGTCATCCGTCGCAACCGTTTCTAAGCTGTAGAACCAAATTGAATCTGATGATGATTCAGGTACAAAGTATCTGAATTATGAAAATAGGCAATTTTCCGATTTTAATTTCTAAAGAGAAATTAAAATTAACAAAATAACAAATAAAAGTGATAATTGTAAAAAATTCGATATGTTATGGTTAGTTGATGGTATGCAATGAAATCAAATATTCATTGCATGCTATGAAAGAAATATGAGAAAGCTTATTAACGTGTTTAGACTCAATTTATTTAAGGATCACGAAAAGGTACCTATTTGCCCAATCATCCAAATCTTGAACTCGCTGTTTACTCGCAAATGGGTCCATATATTTTTCGAAGTATTTTTCTCTCGAACGCCGCCAGATGAGCTGCTTCCGCCTGTGTATGCACCCAAGATTCGAAGGCATACAGCAGGACCGATAGAATTTGTAACTGATACTGTTAGACTTTGGTGGTCGGAGATAGGGTGGTGTTTATGAAGAGCTCCCGGAGCCCAAAGAAACACCTGTTGGCGAGCAATATTCTCCGTTTTATTTCTAGGCTGACACTATTGTTTTTGTTCATGACGGACCCGAGGGAGATGAATTCAGGCTCACGCTGCGTCCCCAGTGTGTGGGCATTTTGTTCGATGATACCATTAACTTCGTATTTTCCTCATTTACTGCAAAACCCATTTTCGCTGACTCCCTTTCAACAGATGAGAAGACAGCTGTTACCTCTCGCATCGTCTGACCGATAATGTCGATATCATCAGCATATGCGAGCAGCATGTTGCTCTT
Source organism: Muscina levida (assembly GCA_964034835.1). Classification (NCBI taxonomy): domain Eukaryota; kingdom Metazoa; phylum Arthropoda; class Insecta; order Diptera; family Muscidae; genus Muscina; species Muscina levida. The sequence continues at coordinate 24,555,249 of OZ035883.1, read as the reverse complement.
ATTGAATATGGTGCTAGACATGTTTACCACAGCTTTCCTTAACACCTTCTCCTTCACAATGTTGAACACCCTCTTTTAGACCTCTCGTCGTATCGAATGGCGCATATAGTTCCTTGCCAATCCGAATAGAGGATTTGGTATTCGTAAGGGTAAACCGACAGAGATGAATTATCTTCGTAGGGATACCGAACTCAGACATGGCTTCGTATAGCCGATGCCTGATGGCACTATCGAAGGCAGTTTTGTAATCGACAAAGAGGTGATAAGTGTCGATTTGCTTTCCATTTATTTTCTTTTGATTCTGCCGTAGTGTAAATATCGTGGATTTGCCTGGTCTAAAGCCGCGCTGATAAGGTCCAATCAGGTTTTCCACAATTGGCTTTAGACGTTCAAACAGCATGCTCGAGAGGACCTTATACGCAATCGGTAAGAGGCCAATTCCACTGTAGTTTTTACACTCACTACGGTCACCTTTTTTGTACATAGGACATAGCACTCTGAGATTCCAATCCTCTGACATGCTCTCCTAAAGCCAAATATTTTCTTTGAGCTGTTGGACGCTTAAAACAAACTCATCTTCACCCACCTTAAACAACTCAGCTGGAAGACTATCAGCCCCAGCGGACTTATTGATCTTTAGGCGGGATGGCAGTTTTTATCTCAGCTTGACTCGGAGGGGGATACTCGATGTTCTCGTCTCGGATTGGTACACAATCTTTAGCAGCTGAGTTCTCAGACATCAAAAAGCCTGAAGAAGTGATCTTTCCATATTCTCAATACGCTCTCAGAGTCAGTAACGAGAGCATCATGCTTGTCTTTAGAGGAGGAAATCCCTGTTCCATGTACCCTACCATTTATCTTCTGGTAGAATTTTCGGGCTACACCTCTGTTCCTGTATTCTGCAATGCACACATTATTCTGCACCTTCAGCTCTCGTTTTTTTCGCCTTCGAATCGCCTACCGCTTCCTCTCCCCGTATTTGTCATGAACAACTCGCCTTGTCATTGGCTGCAGTCTGGTCCTGTATGCATCATTTTGTTCCCAGGTGACATTGCGGCATTCGTCATCGTACCAGGCATTATCGTTGAAGGGCTTCATATACCCCAGTACGGACCGCGCAGTCTTTTCCATCGAGTGGGCAATAAAATGCCGTTGCAAGCGAGTATTTCCGGGAGTTGGAGCATCACGAAGTAGTTCAGTGTATTGTTTGGAATAGGCGTTTCATAGAATGTGGGTGAAATGTCGATGATGACAACAGAGAACTTTAATTTTTGATATATCAAGTGGGCGTGGCCTTGCCTAGTGGACCATATATTTGAAACCGCAATACCTGGAGGAAGAATGTTCCTCTAATCGCTTTGAAAATTTATGTGGATACATTTCGCAGTAAAGTTTGTGATTCAACAAAATAATGGGCGGAATCGGATAAGTGGGCGTGGTATAAAACTTGTAACTTCAAAAGAAATCGTTATAGCAGCCATAAATTTGATCGTCCGGAAAGGACCGATGCGCCGCCCACAAATGTCAATATTAGATTATTATATATTTGCGAGAAAAACAATGCAATGCCTTAATCGAACCTTAGTAAACACTAGTACAGAAATTTCAGTCAGGTAAACTGATTCATAAATACCATCACCCATTATAAGATGTTTTTTAAGTCTTGAGTTATTGAAATGAAACGATTTTTTTCCTGCTTGTGTGGCGTAAACCGTTGCAGATGGGACTTTTCGGTGATAATACCAGCGGTCTAGATACATGTAGCAAAACCGTACAAATTTTGCTATTTTTACGCATAAAAAAACTTAATTTCCCTTTACACCCCATGAATGAGGTAAGGGATAGCTTCTCGCGTTGTTGTGAATTAACACGCTTGCTATTTTTAAATTCACAACTTACGGCACCTACTGGTTTATCGATGAATGCGAACGTCAATGTTTGAGAAGCTTTTTACTAGACATGCCGATTGACTCGACACTTACACTGCGAAGTTGCTGTCGACAACATCGAGGGGGCCGGCAATGAAAGAAAAATGTAGATGACTGGAGGCGGGAATCGAACCCGAGATCTCCCGCATGTTAGTCGCGTGTTCTAACCACTATGCCACGGCCGGTCATATATGCATACCTTAGCAAAATTTAACCAAATTCAGTGTACATACAAAACAGATATTAGAGGTATCAGAAGTGGTCAGCAGATATAGTTCAAAAAGATATGTTTGTATGGGAAATACCAAAAGGTGTGTTTTGCCTTCTTTCACAAGATAACCCCATTATCCCCCAGACCAAATTCCATTATCCTCCAAATGCCCGTTGTGGGAAAAATGTTAATTTTCCTAACATAGGTCATTTTGTATGGGAGGTAAAAGAAGGGGTCAACCGATATAGTTTATATTTATTTATTAGTAAAATTATCATACGTGTATATCTTACGCAAGATTTGGGTGAATTCAGTGTACTTATAAAAAATATATGTATGTTAAGATATGAGGATCAATTCGGTCCTTTGTATGGGAGGTTTCAGAAGGGGTGTGTCAAATAGTTAGGTTTTCTGAGGTTTTGCAGATTTCTTATTTTTTTTGTATCCGATTATTTGTTGTCTCATTTATAGATATGATTATATATATAATTAGATATTTTTGTATCCCAATGTATCTATATGGGTATTTCCTAGCGTTGCGGACGCCCGTTCTTTTTCTTATTTTTTAGTTTTCTCGAAAAGTTGAAATATTTTGAAGATTATGTTCAGATTAAAAAATGTAGATTTTGGACAGTACTATAAAGTTCTTTAAATGAAACTTTACTTAAAATGTTTTGTTCAAAATTATGACTTTACGGACGTACGGACACTTACTATTTTCCACAGCAACTTGAAGTGTCTATGAAAATTTGTGAAATTTAGCGAAATTTCGTATGTAACCAGTATATTCTTTTTTGTAAAATAAAGAAGACATTTAGGAGTTTTATAAACTACTTACATCACATTAAAAATATTATTACTTTTTATGCTACTTCAATCTAAATGTGCGTTGCGGACACGCGCATTATTCTATGGATAATACAGAGCGACAAAAAAAAACACTACTTGGTAAATTATACTATTTTTCTGGTAGATGCTGCTGAGCACTACAAGAATCTGTTTTTCTAAATTGCCAAAACCCCCAAAATCTTGAGTTACGGGTAAAAAACCGGTTTTCGTACTATAACGCAATTATAAGCATGTAACGCGGATAAATATGACCCGATTTCAAGTTTCTCAGTGGATTTGGAAAGAAGAGACTTTCCACCGATGTATGTAGTTTCTTTTGTATAAGCATTTAACGCGGATAAATATGACCCGATTTCAAGTTTCTCTGTGGATTTGGAAAGAAGAGACTTTCCAACAATGTATGTAGTTTCTTTTGACAAAGTTCAACAAATTCATTATGTGATTACAGAAATAAAAAGTTAAAAATATAGCAATTTTTTACTACGAAAACGTCCATCCTTCCGCTGGATATACCCACATAGAACAGAACAAGGCAGCTCATGACCTCGCGAGGCTGCCAGCAATTTTAACTTTATTTTTTACATAGACACGAATTCACAATTGATTCAAAGCAGTGCGTGCGTTCGGTTTTGCCAGGCACTAATATAGATTTATTTACTTTAGCCATACATCGGATCGTATTTTGCTATAATTCTACGAGTATGAATAAACTTTAACAAAATTAGATTAACCATGAATGAGGTATGGGTTAGCTTCTCGCCTTTATATCAATCAAAACGTTTAACATTTTTAGACTCATAATATCGACACTTACTTCTTTATAGACGAATGAGATCGTCAGCTGTATAAGAAGCTTTTACTAGATATACCGATTGACTCGACACTATACTGCGAAGTTGTTCAGCAGCACCCACCATTGTATAATTTCTTAGGTATTGTAATTGGATACAAATACAATCGAAACAGATCTAACTGATGCAATAAGATACATATATATAACCATTTTTTGGATCAGACTAGATCTAATAAGATCCGGTTGGAAATATACGGGCTAACACATATTCTTTAGCATATGAAGCAAGTTTTTATACCATCACCCTTAGGGATGAGGGTATATATCATTTGATACGAAAAAAAGTGTAACGCATTAAAGGAGACGAGTTAGACCCCAAGTATCTTAAGATCAAATTCGTTTCGGGACTTTTTAAGACGATTGAGCTATGTCCGTCTGTCTGGCTGGATGGCTGGTCAGCAGGATAACTCGAATAATCCTCAACGGATCGGTATAAAAATTTACCAGTATTAATATTTTTCAAAACGAACTAATGGGATTGTAAATGGGCCCCTTCTGGTACCTCCCATACAAAATTACCTATTTTTGGAAAATTAATATTTCTTCCATAACTTTCAAAGTAGACAAACCGTAAGAAAACCGAAACCTTGTTCGCTTATGAAAATTTTAATTAGGAATGAATACGGACTATATCGGTTCACGCCTTCTGGTACCTCCCATACAAAATTACCTATTTTTGGAAAATTAATATTTCTTCCATAACTTCCCAACGGACACTTGGAGGGTAATGAATATTTGTCGATAAATTTATGTTGTGATAGGAGGCGAAACCTCATAGAGCCTAACTATTTGACACACCCCTTCTGGTACCTCCCATACAAATAGCCAAACCCACCCCCATAGTCTCACATACATATCTTTTTTGTAAGTAAAGTGAATTTACTCAAATTTTGCGTATGATGTTCGCTTGTGAAAATTAGACTCAGGAATGAACATGGTTCACGGCTTCTGGTACCTCCCATACAAAATTACCTATTTTGGAAAATTAATATTTCTCCCATAACTTCCAAACGGACACTTGGGGGGTAATGAAAATTGATCGGTAAATTTATCTTCTGATAGAAGGCAATACCTCAGAAAACTTAACTATTTGACACACCTCTGTTGATACCTCCCATACAAATGACCGAACCCACCCCCATAGTCCCAGATACATATCTTTTTTGTAAGTACACTGAATTCAGTAAAATTTTGCGAAAGATCACCCCCTCTGGTACCTCCCATACAAAATGGCCTATTTTTGGAAAATTAATATTTCCCTCCATAACTTCCAAACGGAACCGAACTCACCCCCATAGTCTTAGATACATATCATTTTCTGTAAGCACACTGAATGTAGTCAAATTTTTCGTAAGTTGTACGTATGCAAATTTGTGTCAGGAATGAATAAGGACTGTATCGATTCACCCCTTTTCGTACCCCCAATCAAAATTACCTTTTTTTGAAAAATTATATTTGTCACATAAATTCCAAACCGGCACTCATACCTCCTACACAAATAAGCCAAGTTGTGGACAATTTTGCACCACATGCAGGGAAAAAATTATACATAAGTAATTTTGTTTTAATTAAAAATATATTAATATCAATAACTCAAGACTTCAACAATATCTTATATTGGGTGATGGTATTTATCAGTCAGTTTACCTGACTGAAATTTCTGTACTGGTTTAAATATTTAAATGCTGCTCTGAACATGAAATGTTGATATCTATCTATTACCGTTCATTTAGATCTAATAGTTGTGCCTAAAAGTATGTTCTCTTTTCAGAGTAACTAGCATAGCATGCTTAGCTAAACCATTCGTAGTTTCTGTTAAATGCAGGTTTATGTTTTATTTTGCAGAACTCATAATGTTATTGCAAAATCTGTTAAAATTATAATGTAAAATTTTGAGATGCCACACGAACTCTGATATATGATTCTGTTTTGACTTCATATACTCATTCGTTTGTATATCAACTATTCAAGATGAGTTAAAATGCAATTATAGTACATAAATGGGTTCAAACGAGAGGGCAAAGACTGAAATCTGTTTTTCACAAGAAAGACGAAAATTACTATTGATTCCTACTTCTTGGGCAAGAACATACCATTGACCGACAATGTTGAAAACTTAGGTGTAATCCTTGACCGGACATTTAAATGGAGATTCCATAGAGGATAGGATCCACAGGGCACACCTGTGATGGACGCTATGTAGGAGAACCTTAGGCACGAAACGGGGCCTTAGTGCAGCTTACTTACTTAATTTCTCTTTGCACCCCATGAATGAGGTATGGATAGCTTCTCGCGTTGTTGTGAATTAACACGCTTTCTACTTTTAGATTCACAACTAACGGCACCTACTTGTTTATCGACGAATGCGAACGTCACTGTTTGAGAAGCTCGTACTAGATACTTAATACTACGAAGTTGCTGTCAACAACATTCGAGGGGAGCCGACAATGAAAGAACAATTTTTATTTAAGATGACTGGAGCCAGGTTTGAACCTGCGATCTTCCGCGTGGTAGTCGCGTGTTCTAACCACTATGCCACGGCCGGTCCTTAGTGCAGCTATGACATAAAAAATAACTTAATTTTCATTTACACCCGATAAATAAGGTATGGGATAGCTTCTCGCGTTATTGCGAATTAACACGCTTTCTATTTAGATTCACAACAAACGGCACCTACTTGTTCATTGACGAATGCTAACGTAACTGTTTGACAAACTTTTACTAGACATGCTGATTGACTCGACACTATAATGCAAAGTTGCTTTCTACAACATCCAGGGGGCCGGCAATGTAGATTATTGGATCCGGGAATCGAACCAGTCGATGTCATGGCCCGTCCCTGTTACGGCACACTGTCTTTATAAAAGTGTGATTGGACCAATTCCAACTTATAGTCTACTTTATTGATCGGGTGAGCTTCTATGAACAACAATGTAATATGAATACAGGGCGTTCAGCATACATGCTGCTTGGATATAAGTGGATTCTCCCATCAACTTAACTTAAACCGAGCTCACGTCTGGATTCTTTTTCCATTGAAATTTAAGTGATGAGCATGATGTTCGCTCTAGTTACTGTGAAACAAGGACCAACCGTTGACCAAAAACTCCTGAAAATTGTTAATCTTTTATTTAAAAATCGCTTTTTTTATGTACATCCGAAAAACCGTTAAGAAAACTTAACTTAATTTCCCTTTATACCCCATTATCTATATTCGTATTTGAGCGGGTTTGGCCATGTCGCTGCATAGCGCATCAGTGTCCTGCAATTTAGCGAGGAAAACAAATGATTTTGGGTACGATACTTATATTTCGAAACATGGTCAACATGTGACAATAAGATCAAGTGTACCGAAGAAGTGGTAATCAGGAAATTATTTTTCTTTTTTAAGATTTTTTTATGCAATTTTTAATATGTGTAAACTAGCGTTGTTAATGTGCGAAAAAACTGCAGTAACAGCTCCCAGTTTTCAATATTTAATATCCATACCATCATGGGCAGAAAACGGCATCTGAATTTTGTTAAATTTGTTGCCAGATGTGGTTCCTCCAGTTGTCATCTTCATCATCATCATCTGCAAGTCCCTGCCTATGGCTCGCTTGGTACAATATGGTTCTATTAGATCCTTGACAATCTTCAAATGTTTTCACAAAATTGATGTTCGCAGCATCGACACGAATTTAGTGACACTTGATTTGAATTTAATTTCTTTACTAAACGAAACCTCCCTTTTCGAAATGTTTTTGGAATTATTCAGCTAACGAATTGAACTTTGGAACTATTTGTATCTCATATTATTCGGGAGCACATAATCTACACACTCAAAGCCTTTTTAAACCGTCCAATGTGCAAAGTCTAATGTTAATGTTGACAAAAAACTATTTTATTCCCAAACGTCTGGAATGCCTAACATTTCTGGGTGTATTGGAAATACGATTGTATGGGTTTTGTTCTTGAATGATAGAAGATACAGTAATTCTAGCTGTTACCTAATATCTCTCTGTTTGGGTTGACCAACTCAGAAATAAATAACACAAACTGTTTATTTTTGTAATTAGAAAAAATGAAAAACTAGTGGTCGAGCTGAGATTCAAACCGGCACCCATCGCCGTACGTGTTTCATCTTTGCGGCGTCGTCTAAACGTACTCAGCTATTTCGGCTGCTTCCATTCAACCATCCAATTACCAGATTAGTGTTTTTGAGTTGTGTTCACACATTATGGGAGGTATTTGCCTCCTCAATTCTTTCAGTTGCTTTATATAACTATTCCTTTTACTTCTATGTGGAGCATACATAGAGCATCCGGAGCTATATTTTTTTCCTAAGGCAAACGGTTGCAGTTTTCGCTAATATTTTCCCGCTTATACATTTTTTTGTAATTTATCTTGTATCCGAAATCAAAAACATTAAATATGGTTATTGTTTTCTTTTTTTTTATAAACATTTATTAATTGAAATTCCATCATTAATGGAAATCATAACAAACAATTGACTAAGGATTTATATTTAGATACTTTGTATCTAAATTCGCTTTGTTTTTCTCTAGGAAAAATCCACAGCTTAGAAACGACGGTTGCGACGGATGACGCGACGACGGGCAGTCTTGTAACGGTAACCATCGGCTTGAGAGTAGCTGTGAGCTGGAGCAGAAGCAGCACCGCTGTCATAAGCCACTTCAGGAGCTGGAGCAGAGTATTGAGGAGCGGGAGCAGAGTATTGGGGAGCGGGAGCTGAGTATTGAGGAGCGGGGGCAGAGTAGGATGGAGCGGGAGCAGAGTATTGAGGAGCGGGAGCAGAGTAAGATGGAGCTGGAGCAGAGGCTGCTGGGGGCAAGTATTCGGCGGTGGGGGCTGAAGCTGCTGGGGGCAAGTATTCAGTGTTGACACCACGACGATGACGATGACGGACGACAACGCGACGTTGGGTCTTGTAACGGTAGCCTTCATCGGAAGAGTAGGAATGAGCTGGAGCGGGAGCAGAAGCAGCAGCGGTTTCGTAGGAAACAGCTGGAGCGGAGTAAGATGGAGCGGGAGCAGAGCCAGCAACGTGTTGGACAACTGGTGCTGGGGCAGAGTATTGTGGAGCGGGAGCAGAGTATTGAGGAGCGGGAGCAGAGTAAGATGGAGCTGGTGCAGAGGCAGCTGGGGGCAAGTATTCAGCGGTAGGGGAAGAAGCTGCTGGGGGCAAGTATTCAGTGTTGACACCACGACGTTGACGGTGACGGTAGACAACGCGACGTTGGGTCTTGTAACGGTAACCATCATCGGAGGAGAAGGTGTGAGCGGGAGCTGGGGCGGAAGCAGCAGCGGTTTCATAGGCAACAGCAGGGGCAGCAGCAGCAGCAACGTGTTCCACTGGAGCGGGAGCAGAGTACACGGGAGCTGGAGCAGAGGCAGCAACATGGTGTACAACTGGGGCTGGAGCGGGAGCAGAGTAAGAAGGAGCAGGAGCAGTGTATTGGGGTGCGGGAGCAGAGTAAGATGGAGCTGGAGCAGCAGCAGCAACATGGTGCTCAACTGGAGCGGGAGCAGAGTACACTGGAGCTGGAGCAGAGGCGGCAACATGGTGCACAACTGGAGCTGGAGCAGGAGCAGAGTACACGGGAGCTGGGGCAGATGCAGCTACGCCATAGCTGTAAGAACCAGCTGGCGAGGAAGCAGCTTGCTTATGGGGTGGCAAGTAAGATGTGCCCAAATGGCTGACATCAGCAGCGGCGGCAGCTACCAAAGCGAACAAAACAATGAATTGTTTCTAGAATATACAAAAAGAAAACACAAACAATCAATAATTAGTATCCAGTTTTAAATTCTGGCGGCCAGTCGCTACTAACCATGTTGCGAGCGTTTATCTCCTGAATACAGTAGTAGGATCAAAGAGAAAATGATACTTTGCTGTATGCAGTTGCGTCTTTATATACTAAACCACCTCAATTAGTCGGCAAGATTTGCATAAAACCAACTATAAATATTTATGACTATTAATTCTTTTTTGGTCTTTTGGATTTATGGATGCTTATTAAGAAGACAACCGTGCTGAAGCTGAACCGGTTTTTCTGGAGAGGGTTCTAATTGAAAGCTCCAAACTTGTTTGGCAGCGTGCCAAACATAACCATTCTGCGAGCCGCGCTATTAGTGATCATAGCTTTGGCAATTAGTGTTTAGTAAATTAAGAAAAAAAAGTCATATTGTTTTCAGTGTTTTATTTTTTTGGGGGGTTTTATTTGTTTCTCATTGATCTAAGTCATTGATTTAGTTTTTTGTAGTTTTTTGTTCTAAACATCACTGTCAACTAAAATGCACAAGAAAGTCGTACGACTTTACCTACGCAATTTTTATGGCCTTGGCCCCGATAAATTGGGACGAGGTGAAGTGAATGCTCGGATGCTGCTTAATGGCGACGGAAGACGACGCGACGTTGGGTCTTGTAACGGTAACCATCATCGGCCAATTCATGAGCGGGGGCAGCTTCTTGTTGGGGAGGCAAGTATTCGTTGGTGGGAGCAGCAACGGGGGCAGATTCTTGGGTGGGGGGCAAGTATTCGTTGGTGGGCAAGTGGCTGACATCACGACGGTTGCGACGGTAGACAACGCGACGGTGGGTCTTGTAACGGTAACCATCATCGGCCAATTCGTGAGCGGGGGCAGCTTCTTCAACGGCAACAACTTGTTCTACGGGAGCAGATTCAACAACTTGAACTTCTTGGGTAGGGGGCAAGTATTCGTTGGTGGGCACATGGCTGGCATCACGACGGTTGCGACGGTAGACAACGCGACGGTGGGTCTTGTAACGGTAACCATCATCGGCCAATTCGTGAGCGGGGGCGGCTTCTTCAACGGCAACAACTTGTTCTACGGGAGCAGATTCAACAACTTGAACTTCTTGGGTAGGGGGCAAGTATTCGTTGGAGGGCAAGTGGCTGACATCACGACGGTTGCGACGGTAGACAACGCGACGGTGGGTCTTGTAACGGTAACCATCATCGGCCAATTCATGAGCGGGGGCAGCTTCTTCAACGGCAACAACTTGTTCTACGGGAGCAGATTCAACAACTTGAACTTCTTGGGTAGGGGGCAAGTATTCGTTGGTGGGCACGTGGCTGGCATCACGACGGTTGCGACGGTAGACAACGCGACGGTGGGTCTTGTAACGGTAACCATCATCGGCCAATTCGTGAGCGGGGGCAGCTTCTTCAACGGCAACAACTTGTTCTACGGGAGCAGATTCAACAACTTGAACTTCTTGGGTAGGGGGCAAGTATTCGTTGGAGGGCAAGTGGCTGACATCACGACGGTTGCGGCGGACGACAACGCGACGGTGGGTCTTGTAACGGTAACCATCATCGGCCAATTCATGGGCGGGGGCAGCTTCTTGTTGGGGAGGCAAGTATTCGTTGGTGGGAGCAGCAACGGGGGCAGATTCTTGGGTGGGGGGCAAGTATTCGTTGGTAGGCAAGTGGCTGACATCACGACGGTTGCGACGATAGACAACGCGACGGTGGGTCTTGTAACGGTAACCATCGGCGGCCAATTCATGGGCGGGAGCAGCATCTTCTTGGACATTCACGACAATGGGTTCTTCAACGATTTCAGTAGCGGCTTCTTGTTGAGGAGGCAAGTACTCGTTGGAGGGCAAGTGGCTGACATCACGACGGTTGCGACGGTACACAACGCGACGGTGAGTCTTGTAACGGTATCCATCATCGGCCAATTCGTGAGCGGGGACAGCTTCTTCAACAGCGACGGCGTGTTGTTCAACCTGGACGGTCTCAACGGGAGCGGCTTCTTGTTGGACTGGGGGCAAGTATTCGTTGGATGGCAAATGGCTGACATCACGACGGTTGCGGCGGACGACAACGCGACGTTGAGTCTTGTAACGGTAACCATCATCGGCCAATTGGTGAGCGGGGGCAGCTTCTTCAATAACAGCGGTGGCAACCTGTTGCACAGGGGGCAAGTAGTCGTTGCTGGGGGCAGCGACTTGTTGTTGTTGCACTGGGGGCAAGTACTCGTTCGAGGGCAAGTGGCTGACATCAGCAGCGACAGCTGCGATAACAGCGAAAGCTACAAGGAACAATTTCTGTAAGAGAAAAACGGAAGAGGCGAGTGTTAATCCTTAGGCCCTCTATCACCGATCAAGTTTGTATGTGTGTGTGTGTGTGTAACCTACCATTTTTACTTATAAGTTTTGCCTTCGATCCAAACAAATCCAACGACTTTACACTGTATGCTGCTGTATGCTTACAGTAGTAACTCTCAAGCTAGAATGTTGTTTTCACAGAACCTTTCCTTACTATTTATACACAATCGTTTGCCGATTTTGGCCAACATTCGAACGCCGTCATTTGTAATTTCTATTGGGCCACAAAGAAGAAGAGCCAGCATAATACGCACACACAAACACATGTAAAGCGGCTGGCTCTCTACATAACGCTTTAGAGATCGCTAGAGTTCCGCTGGAGCAAATATTCCCCACACACGCACTCACACACACACACACTCACTCGTTCAATTGGCCGACCAACGCTTATATTCGCACACCGAGCAGAGGGCCTCGTGTAGTAGGGAGATCAGCTGTAAACGATTTTGCGTATAATTTGTTAAGACCCCAAGAGCACGATGAACAAAAACAACGTGTAGCTCAATACAACAACGCACATAGGCGTAAGAGATTTTAGCCGGCTATGCTGACAGCATAGTAATCTCAAAGAGAGGTGAAGAGTTCGTGAAACGTAAAAAGGGATTGTTGTTAGTAGGTATTTTACGTTATTTTGCCGTATTGTAGATTGGCGATCACTTACTACTTAATCATTTGTTGGTAGTGTTTTTACGTATCGATTTTTGTATTCATCTTAGTTTTTTTTTTACTCTTCAAAGCGTTTTAATCAATAAATATATTCATGTATAATTGCCGGTCGATGTGTGTTGTTACCTCTGTGTCGATGGGTTCGTGTTGGTCATGTTACGAAGATGTATCTCATTTCAAGTTAAATCGCTGGACGAGTATGCTCATCCCACATGTAGTGATAGAAAAGAAAATAAATTACAGAAAAATAATCAATTTGCTTAAAATTGTTTAAAATGTTAATATGGATGCGGGCGCAAAAGGATTCGAAATAGCAGATGTAGTACGCCAAATGTTTAAAAAGTTAAAAATTGTTACGGAAACAAGACGGCTTAATCTATAGTGATAATATTGAGAATAAATCAAAGAGAAAATGGCTCATATAACATTGGAACCACCACGTCCCTTTTATAATTAGCCAATGAGCAATAGCAAAAAAAAAAAGGAACGAATATCATCAACGTGCGGCTGATATAAATGTCCTTATAAAGTGATGATGAGAAATATAAAACTTCAGTTGAACAACAAATTACAACAAGTTGATTATGTGATATCATGTGTAATTTTTAAAACGTCGAAAATTCTCGCTTTTTTATAACACCTCCATTTAAGAAATTAAGCAGTATTTACATCCAAAAAGTTTTTAATTAACACTAAGGCAGTGAAATATTTATTCCACGAAAATACTTAAATTGTTTACATGGGCTTGTGCGTAAATAAATTCAATAATAAGTATTTAAAATGTGTTTTTGACCGGCATTTCTAGGTACTACTTACTATCTTTACGATAGTACAAAGATGTTTAATAGACAAATTAAAGTTAGCGGTCTAAAAACAGAAAGATACAAATTAAAACAGAATTGCGAACTTACAGCCCAACTACAACAAATAAAAAATAATCGAAAGTATATCGATGGTATACTGCGCAAACTGACTGAATCCAGTATTTAAGAATTCTCTTTTTTTCTCTAAGTGAATTCAAAACAAAAGTTAGGGAAATTACCTATTTAAGTATCAAAAGTTGAGTTGGTCAGATTATGCAGTATACCAACGTTTTATCCAAACGATTATTAGGGTATAGTATGAGTCTCCAAAAAAAAAGAGTAAATTTTCATATAACTTGAAAAAAATAACACGTACTTTCATATTTACCATTGTTATTTTCGTTTGGATTTTCAAAGTTAAAATATTATTATTGTGTTGTTTGTCGCACTACTAAATAAACATTATTAAGAAAGAAATACACAACAGCCTGAAAACTTTACTAACATATATATGAGTATTTCTAAAATGGATGCAGGTGGTGGGAAGGACAACTCGAGTCAACCTATACAGACTCACTACAAAATTTACTAGTATTAATGTAATTATGGGATTGTACTCTCCTTCTGGTCACCACCCATACAAATGTCAAATTTTTGAAAATTTATATTTCTACCATAATCGAAGTTGAAGGATATTTGAATTTGGTTAGTTTAACTAGGCAAAACATCAATATAACGAAACATTTTCTAAACACCTCTCATACAAATGGCCGAATTTGCCCCATAGTTTTAAATGTATATCTTTTTATACTCTTCACCAGGCGCACGAATGGAGTGAATGTTATATTTATTTTGACAATACATTTATATGTAAATGATCAGCGTCGAAATCTGAGTCGATTTAAAGTTATCCGTTTGTCCGCCTATCGGTATGTCTGTCCGTCCTTAAGATTACAGCCGTAGTTTAAGAACTATCGTGCTGAAATTTGGTATACAAGCTTCTATTCTCTAGAAGGAGGTTAAGTTCAAAGACGAGTAATACCGGACACAATCTTCTTCCGCCTCCTATACAAACTCCTTCTTTTTGGGGGGTGTCCGCCTGCCTTTTTGGTGTGCAAATTGATATCCTATAAAAGAGGGTTAAGTTCAAAAATGACTAAGAGCAGTCAAAAACTACTAACACCTCCCATACAAACTGCCACACAGTGGGAAAAAGTAACAATCTCGGGCGGAAAAAATATATTAATATTTGCTTTTGCTTTATTGCACATAATTCTAATTACTTTTTGTTGTTAGATTTTACCTATAAAGTTTATATAATCCAAAAATATATATTTTTCAAAAATATCAAAGAACAACTTTCAGAAATGTACATGAAACCTGATAGCAGGTTGAAACCAAAAAAAACCTAATTCACGGAATCTAACAGAAAATACAATATGAATTGTTAAGTGACGAGGTGCAAAAGATTTAGTTTCTAGATAAAGCCATTTATACACAACTGAAATCGCATCAAAAATTTATGTTATCTTTTTGTTTAAATTTTTGTGTTTTATGAATTACCCAAATTAAAAATAAAAACTATATGCAGTAGAAATGCTCTTCTGTTCCACATGACGAAATAAATTCAATTAATTCGGTTAAATCTATAGTTCTGAATAACAAAAATAGACAAGCGAGTAGTTTTTATTTAAAACACTTGTAAAGGACGTCCCGACAAGAGCGCAATTTTTAAACTTTAAATAAAACGCAGATATTTTAAAAAAAAATCGTGAAACTTTATTATATCGTAAAGTAGACAGAATGAGGTTATGTATGGAACAATATATCGTGCAGATGGCCGCCGCGGCTTTGCTGGCATGCACGCGATCTTTTAATGAAATTTTCAATGACCCTTTCGCATAACTGCTGCGGTATTTCATTAATGCAGCGTCCAATTTCCTCTTTTAAGGCTTGAGTCGTCGTCGGCTTATTCGCGTAAACCATCGACTTCAAAAAACCCCAAAGAAAAAAATCTAATGATGTTAAATCGCACGATCTAGGCGGCCAATTCTGATCTCCAAAATGAATAATAACACCAATGGGAAATGACTGATGCAGCAATTGAATTGTTTCTCTGGCTGTATGACATGTGACACCGTCTTGTTGGAACCACATGTTCTCCACATTAATTTCTTCAATTCGAGGCAAGAAAAAACTGGTTATCATTTCACGACACCGAACACCATTGATTGTTTGCGCTTGACCTGCCTCATTTTCATAAAAAAAAGGTCCAATGATTCCTCCAGCCCAAAAACCACACCACACAGTGACACGTTGAGGATGCATTTGCTTCTCGTGAATCACTCGAGGATTTTCCTCACCCCAAATGCGACAATTCTGCCTATTGACGAAGCCATCAAGATGGAAACGGGCCTCGTCACTGAAGATGATTTTAGCG
This sequence comes from Muscina levida, assembly GCA_964034835.1. Lineage (NCBI taxonomy): Eukaryota > Metazoa > Arthropoda > Insecta > Diptera > Muscidae > Muscina > Muscina levida. The sequence goes on along the minus strand of OZ035883.1, from coordinate 24,539,362 downwards.
GCAAAATCAGCATTTTCATGTTGTCTCTCCAATACCCAATTAACGAACTCCCTTCGCTGTCCATGGTCAGCTGGCTTCAGTTCCTGAGTCAATTGAACTTTGTATGCATGAAGATGCAAATCTTTCGTCAAAATTCGCTGCATAGTGGATTTGGAGACACCAATTTGCTGAGCTCGGTGTCGAATTGAGGTGGATGGAGTTTGAGCGACATCATCACGTACAGCTGCGACATTTTCGGTCGATCTACCTGGTCGATGGCGCGTTGTTGTCTTTACATCACTAACAGACCCAGTTTCGACAAATTTATCCATTAATCTCTTTACAGTTGACTCTTTTGGAGCATTATTGTGACCCCAAATTGATCGCAATTTGCGAACTGTAGCCGCAAAACTTTCACCATTTTGGTAAAACAATTTCACAATGAGAATGCGTTGTTCATTCGTGTAGCGCTCCATTTTTACTAACCTCGTACCTTCTACTAGCAAACAATAACAATTGTTCAAATGTCAAACAATGACACTTCGAATGTTGCCAAATTTAAAAATTGCGTTCTTGTTGGGTCACCCTTTATTATGTCACAATGATAAGTTACAGTTATATTATTTCTTTTTTCATATATTTCAAGATTTTTAAATGTAAAACAAAATAATTTCATATCAATTTACGTTAGTGTATCAAATGATACATCAAATTCGGCTAACGATCAGAAAAGTGCTTTTATTGTTTGATATTTTTGGTCAAATTCAGTGTGTCACGCACTAGGATGACGCGTTTCGAATTCCATGACGAGTTCATCTTCAGACCCCTTTGTGACGAACTGATGCACAATGGTACATCATCAGCTGTATATATATGTACAATTAAATCAAACATGTACATGCGAAGTAGATATCAGCCGAAAATGTCCAGCACCAATTATAGTTTTGAATTCGACCGTTAATATTTCATTCTGTTTATGCTGAATGCATATATTTTTGGCTTGTTGCGACGTTACGAACGCATCTACAGCCATTTGATCGATAGAACCCGAATTGGTGAGAAGCCTTGCGAAATAAAACTACGAACTACCAACTTACACCTCCGTCTTTTTATATTTTTTACATGGGGTATTTGGAAATCTACTACTCTATTTACGATTCCGTGAGATCTGCAAGATTTTATTCAGTCCACTGACGGTTTAATTTAGATGTTTCACGGATTGGTACAAGTCCAATAATGACCGCGCTATATTGGTTATTTTTCGAAATCGGCGACCCCAAAAACCCCCATAGTCACAATTTCAATTAAATGCTAGCATTTTTTTAAAACAAATTTCCGCCATTTTGTATCCGCCCTTTTGGTTTATTTAAAATTTTACTCCGGATTCAAAACTACCGACCTCAAAATCCCACTAAGTACCTTGTTGTATGTCCATTGGAAAAGTCTGCTTTATATTAAGGCCAAACTTTTCACAAAACCGAAAATTGTGCACAGTAGTTAAATTCTTCAAGTATTACGGTGAACGCAAAATTTCATTTCGTATTTTCTGCTCCCCTGAAAAGATGTGATTTAGGAGATAAGCGATTGCGGAATAATCTTAAAACAAAATTCGATTTATGACTTTTTAGAACTTTTGAGCAGCGGTTGGCAACCTATGCTATCGGTGGCTAATATTGACTGGGTTTTCAACCGTTCACAATACGAATGTCAACAAAACCCTTAATAATGCATGCCAAGTTTAATCCAAAACGGCCACACCCAAAGGTTGGCCCATACAACCAAAGAGGATTTTACCATAAATTTGCATACATTCCTTGTACACTGGAGAGCGAAAAATTATACGCTCTACATTAATTCGGTGCAGATGTACTTAAGGGGTCATAATCCAAAAACCGAATATGAGGAATGAAAGATGTTTCAAAACTACACTTTAACATTCAACAACAACAAAATTGTATTTAGTTTAGTTTATCTTTTGTACATTTCTTTACGTTATGGGGTGATCATAAAATTAATCGAAGTGGATTTTAATTAATTATTATAAATTAAAAAATGCGTTCCGGTCATACTATTTATCAGTGTTGCCCCAAGCCGTTATTTCTGCCGATTTTGTTGGAGTACACTGTATGAGAAAGTATGTCCCATACATTTTCAGTAGGATTCATGTCATTAAAACACTCTAGTCCCTCTAAGACTTCAACGTTTTCTGACAGAACCCAACCTTTTATTTCCTTACTGGGTGAGGAGACGCATTCTCTTGCTGAATTAAGTAATTTATCTCTTGGTTTAGCTTCACGAAGGGCAATAATTCACTTACAGTATGTCTCTTCGGAGTTCAGAATGCGTCTACTCAACCCAGTAAACAAACAAAAGGTTAGGTTCGATCGGAAAACGTTGAAGTCTTAGAGGGGCCAGCGTGTTTCCATGACATGAATCCTATTGAAAATTAATGGGGCATACTTGTTCATAAAGTGTACTCCAACAGCAGGCAAAACAGTGCAGAGCTTGAATCGGAAGTAATAGCGGCATGGGACTCCTTACAAAGTACAACCCCGAAAAACCCTGATATATAGCATGACCGAAACGCATTTTTTTAACTTATTGAAAATAAGGGAGTCATACGCATTATTAAAAAGTGTTTTATTATTTTAAATTTGATTTTGCGGTTAATTTTATGATCACCCCATAACGTAAAGAAATTGTAAAAGTGTAGTTTTAGAATATCTTTCATTCCTCATATTCGGTTTTAATACCATCACCCTTAGGGATGAGGGTATATATCATTTGATACGACCAAAAAGTGTAACACAGTCACTTTAGACCTTAGGTTTCTTTGAACCAATTTCGATTCATGACTTTTTAAGTCGTTTGAGCCATGTCCGTCTGTCTGTCTGTCTGTCCGTCTGTCTGCCTGGCTGTCCGGCTGGTTCGCACGATAATTTTCAAAAGACGTAACCAAATGCTTTGAAATTTTGCACGAGTTATTATTTCCTCAAAACTTCTTACGGTATTGCAAATGGGCTACATGGCCCCGCAACTTCTGGTACATCCCATACAAATGCATCATTCCTCCCACTTTAGAAATCGAGTAATAATATCAATACACCCAACGGGATCGTACCCAAATTTTGTGTTTAGTAAAGCTATAACAGGATAAAGTTTTGGAAAAAATTTTGAAAGTCTAGCCATGCCCCTTCTGTGTCCTCCCATACAAATCTACCTTTCCGCCCACTATAGAGATGGAGGAATAATATCAATTAATCAAATTCTATTTTTAGTAAAGCTTTAGCAGTATAAAGTTTCGAAGAAAAAATTTTAAGTCTATCCACGCCACATCTGGTACCTCGCATACATATCTGGTACCGCCCACTTTAGAAATCGATTAATATTATTAAAAGACCTAACGCGATCGTGCCCAAATTCTGTATTTAGTAAAGTTCAAGCAGGATAAAGTTTTGGAGAAAAAATCTAGAAGTCTAGACACGACCCTTCTGGTACCTCCCATACAAATGTACCTTTCCGCCCACTCTAGGGATGTAGTAATAATATTAATACACCCAATGCAATCGTGCCCAAATTTTGTAATTAGTAAAGCTATAACAGGATAAAGTAATGGAGAATAAATCTGGAAGCCTAACCACACCCCTTCTCGTACCTCCCATACAAATGTACCACTCCGCCCACTTTAGAAATCGAGTAATAATATCAATATAACAGAAATTTATTTGTTTTACTGAGGGTAAGGGTATATTAATTTCAGTAACTCAAGACTTAAACAATATCTTAAAGTGGGTGATGTTATTTATCAGTCAGTTTATATGACTAAAATTTCAGTACTGGTTGAATAATGCATCAATAAATTACAATTAATAAGAACTTGTATAAACTACGATGAGGAGAATTTAGCAGTCTATTGCATATATATTTTAAGATTAATTTACGTTCTACTAAAATGTCAGTAAAATTTAACATGATGATGTAAAACATAAGAGAGAGTCAATAATTTTCGTATAAAATGTGTTGAGATGTTAGCCGAATAAATTTGTTTAGCCTAAAATCATGCAATTACTGCTCAGTGTTGGTGATATGTTTGGCTTTTATTAAAGCGAATAAAAAAGAAAAAATTATTAAAAAAAAAATTTAAATCTGTTAAAAAGATTAAATAAAGATTGGGTTTTATAAGAGCTACTTTTGTGGACAAAAGATAAAAATATATATGAAACAATTATCTACACCTAAATATATGCTATGCTAAGCAAGGAGTGTGGAGGGTTTAGAGGAAGTCAATAACATATTTTAGTTGTTTTTATAAAACCTTATGCAAAAGTTCTATATTATTTGATGTTAGACCTTTATTTCCATCGAATTAGCCCATTGTTCTACCAATGCACAATAGACTGCCAATAACCATTTTATTTATTAAAGACATGGCTTTAAAATCTAATTTATGCCATTATTATCATGTCTTTAATTACGTGTTTATAGTTAGTGCCAACATATAACTTCTTTCATGCGGTCGATCGTCTAATCTCTATTGGATTAAGTCTTATCGATTAATTGATGTGAATTTCATTATTCTATTTTTAGACAATCTGATTAGAGCATTAATGCATTTGTTCATTTGTGACCAGAGGTGGTGAGTGGTTACGCAGCAACAATCCTGATAAGTTTCTTCTTCATTTGAAAATAATATGCGCAGTCAAACTTTAATTTAATTTGTCACAGTTTATTGGGATTCTACACTCTACAACAGAGTACAACCAGAACAACGACGACAACAATATCGCAAACCGGGTTGTTTAGTTTATAGAACTAACAAACTGCCAATGTGCAGATTAAGAAAAAAAAGTGAAGAAAAAAAATAGAAAAAATATTTAAATCTTTCCATGCTTATGTTTAAAAATATAATTTTAAACATCATTTGCTTAAATTCTTAAGCAAATGACTTAACATTCATTAATTTCAGTTAGAAACATAATAGAATTTTTTTTTCGGCGATTTTAGCACAAAGCTTTTGGGTTTTTTTTTCGTATCAGTTTTATAGCCGTTTTAAGTCACTAAGCTATAATAAGTCTGGTAGTGATATATGTATAACTTGCAGGGGTCATTCATCCATTGAAATGAAGGTAAAGAAGAGTGGAGACGTCAATATATTCTTAAATTTATGTTAAATATAGGTATCTAGGGCTAGGGATTTAGGCAATATTATAAATGTGCTTGAGAGTTGAAAATTCTGATTTATGTTCCTGATTTTGTATGCTAATTTAGAATATTAAACTAATCTACGTATTACTGTAATAATTTTAATTGGGTGACTAGCACCCAAAAACAAAATTGGCTTAACTCATATGCAAACCATATTAAACGATGGTCTTACGCTAGTGTGATCATTAGAATGACAATTAAATATATAAAATTACTAGTGGGCCCGGCAATGCTTCGCTATTGCATATTAACATGTAATATATTTCACATTTAGGTCTACAAAGTACTTTGAAAACGGTACTTAAGCTCGACAATAATATGTTGAGTTTATTTACATATGTAACTTATTTAAAGTAACTCCTTAACATTAAATTTAACCAATTAAGATGTATTGTCGTAAATGCTAATAAAAAGTTCATCAGCAAAGTCATATCTATAGTGCCGACATGTAGATAAAGTTATTTCTGTATGTAGGGCGAAAAACCACTTCTTCCACAAATCGGAAACAGACATTCCTCTAAGGTCAAAATTATTTATTTTGATCCGTAGTAGCGTGAACCATCTGTATACTAACTATCTCTTTGGTCACACGGATCAATAATATTCCCGAATACTATCTTTGTATTGAACTCGTATTACCATTTTTTGAGATAATTCGGACACCAAAGTTTGGCTTAACAAAGTGATGGTCTCACGCGCTGTACGGCATGTTACACCGTCGTGCTGGAACTATTTATCCTTCAAATAATGTGCAATGACATGCTAAATAAAAAAATCAATTGATCGTCCACTGGCTCTACTTCTTCTACCAGTTGGATTTTATATGAATGTAGGCCAAGATCTTTCCTCAGCATTTGCAGAGACCGAGTTGCTGAGAAAGACGTCGGTTCGATAAATTCGAGTCCCCTGTCATACTAACGTCTACAGCGTCGATGGCTTCTATTGCTGCTCAGATGGGTCATTATATGCACCCTCAACTTCATAAAGGGCTCCATAAGTTTGGCGAACAGAACGTGTATTTTGAAAATAAATTTGCAAGATTTGTCAACGATGTTCTTCTTTAGTTTTTACATGGTGATTTTGCAAAGTATACTAAAAGAAAGTCTATTACATTTCATTAGTATGACAGCTAGATTTACACTTATACCTATCAGAAGATCTATATGTCAGGAAAAATACCCCATGCATAGGTTATTTTCAATTGTTTGCTAATGTTACCTCTGACATACTATAAAAATTTAACCATTATAGTATAACTACAATGAATATTGATTAATTTTTCTATCTATATGATTTATTGTTCTCCTGAAAAGCAATTAAAAAATGCATACCTGTAAAGTAAATTAAAAAAAATCACTATTTTAGTCTGCGCTTCCTACACTGCCTAGTGTACGGACCATTATTTGATACAGTTAAAAAGTTAACTATTAAAGTGCGTGGGCAGCGCCTTGGCACTGTTAACTTATTTTGTTCGAAATAGCCTGATCATTAGGGGCGAATCAATTAGTTCGCGTCAAAAAAAATCCTGTTAACCGTATATCAGTATTGAAATGTACGAAAAATTCTTAGACAATTTCACTAAGAAGCTTTATGTCTAAAATTAATTCCTAGTTCGCGCTGAGAAGCATGCAGATTTCAGGTAGAGATATTTTTTTTTAGCAATTAGCAATTATTCAGTTACTTTAGACCTATGGGCCCCGGCTCTAATTTTTACCTACCATTCCGATGTTTGGAGACCAAGACGAAAAGAATAGTATATTTTTGATTTTTTTATTGGGATCCCGCCCAATATTCTGAAAAATTATTTTTAAAAACTTAATGTCTGTATGCCAACTCTCAGAGATCGTAACTTTTTAAAAAATACATAGATTTGCTTCTGTAATACCTCATTTAGTTTGTTGGGAAGTCAGTTTTACGCAGAAGGTCTCAAAAAATATATATCTGAAGTATTCGGTTTGTGCTCATTTAAAAACAAAATCTTCATGCTTCCCAGTTTATTGGTAAAATTTTCTTAAAATTTATCGTAGATTCCGATTTTGGTTACGATTTTTGCGAATAAAAAAATTGGCCCACCTTACTGTTCATATCTCTAGGCGAACAGCAATATACTGTGGAATTTTGAAAGTTTTAACTGTTTGTTTTAAAAAGGGTGTGGAACAGCCCATTCCCACCCTTACTGTTATTCATACTGCAACAACAACATATGTAACAAATCTCATCTTCCTACCTCTGATAGTTCATAAGATATAGCCCTATCGATTTTCAAGTTGTATGGGCGGTGCCACGCCCCTTTATCCAATTACAACCAAATGTAGTCAGGTCAACAGTACCTTATGGTAAAATTTTTGTATCAATCGATCTAATAGAAAAGCCATTAGAGCGATTTTTGAAAAGGGGGCGTGGCACCGCCCACTTCCATCCTGGCTGTAATTAATACTGCTCCAACAATATATATACCAAATCTCATCATCATACCTCTGATAGTTCATGAAATATAGCCTTTTTAATTTTCAAGTAATATGGGCGGTGCCACGCCCCTTTATAATTTGCAATAAAATAATATTGCGACTATACTTTAAGATGTAAGCTATCCTATCTTTCAAGTTGGATCAAACCGAACACGGTGTGCAAATTTGATTCAAATCGGTTAAGTAGTTTAGGAGTCCATCGCGGACAAACAACGTGACACGTAATTTATATATATTAAGATAATTTTTTTGGAGTTGAAATAATAATATGTATGGCAGACTTAATTTCTATTGTGATCCTGTGCAATAAATCTCACAAAGGTATCAGGGAATTTTAATTTTGTTTAACTCTATACTACATGCAGACTTTTTTAATGTATTATTTAAAAATATACAAATGGCTAACAGAATACTAGGCTCGACAAACAAATCTAAAGCAGTCCAATCCAACTTCCGCCACAATACAAAATTAACATTTCTTTAGAGATCGGATAGGAGGGTTGTTTTCACAACTGAATAATATTTGACATAATTTTTTTAATTTTCCAACCGACAAATACCTCTTAATAACTTGAAAATATTCTGGAAGTCATATTTCACTTTAACAGGAATCATCCGTCAACTACTTTGCTATATGAGTTTTATTTTTTTGATGGTCAGCTCAGTGTACACTAGACTGGCCATAGCGTTATATAGAAAAAATTAAAAATGTGAAATCCAAAAGTTTTCGCACTGAAAAATATGAGGTTGGGGATAAAAATAATTATGCATATTTTTTTTTTTTTTTTTTTTTTGATTCCGAGTACCTCCGGGTTGAGCCCAAACTTTTATTACATTACCCATTTAGGCTGAAGTGCAGAATATGGGGCGGGAGCCCGATTAAAAACCAAAAATATGCCATTGTCTTCATCTTGGCCCCCAAACATCGGAATGGTAGGTCAAAGTTGGCGCTCAGGCCCATGGGGCCCGGGGGGTCAAAAAAGGGGCCCCTTTCGGTTCTATGACGACCCCCCAGGTGCGGGTACTCAAGTGAAAGATATTTTCGAGACGAATCCAACGATGTTATTTTTAGGTTCCTACGGGTCTCCTGGACCGAGTTAGAGCCATTTCCGGGATATACCAAGAAAAAAAAAAATATTTTTAACTAAATTTAAAAAATTTTAAAAAAAATTTTGCGTGCGGCGCTACTAAACCCAACATAGGCGTACCGTCATTTCGCCCAATGTCATTTCGCCCAAAAACAACCATGACATATCGCCCAAAACATGTCATTTCGACCAAAAACCTAACTACAAAATGACATATCGCCCAAATGCTATGACATAAGACCCAACTCAATTTTTTTGGGCGAAATGTCAGACTCATGACGACGGCACGCGCTGCTGCATACGTCGCAGTCAGCCTTGTACTCTTGCACCCACCTTAGGGGGGCGTGCCCCCCACCGCATTCGTGTTTTAATAATGCCAGAGAAAGAGAGAGAGTAGCGAGTCTGACTACGACGTATGCGGCGAGGGCGTGCCCCCCACCGAGAGAGAGAGTACAAGACTGACTGCGACGTATGCAGCAGGGCGTGCCGTCGTCATGAGTCTGACATTTCGCCCAAAAAAATTGAGTTGGGTCTTCTGTCATAGCATTTGGGCGATATGTCATGTTGTAGTTAGGTTTTTGGTCGAAATGACATGTTTTGGGCGATATGTCATGGTTGTTTTTGGGCGAAATGACATTGGGCGAAATGACGGTACGCCTATATTGGGTTTAGTAGCGCCGCACGCAAACATTTTTTTAAAACTTTTTAAATTTAGTTAAAAATATTTTTTTTTTCTTGGTATATCCCGGAAATGGCTCTAACTCGGTCCAGGAGACCCGTAGGAACCTAAAAATAACATCGTTGGTTTCGTCTCGAAAATATCTTTCACTTGAGTACCCGCACCTGGGGGGTCGTCATAGAACCGAAAGGGGCCCCTTTTTTGACCCCCCGGGCCCCATGGGCCTGAGCGCCAACTTTGACCTACCATTCCGATGTTTGGGGGCCAAGATGAAGACAATGGCATATTTTTGGTTTTTAATCGGGCTACCGCCCCATATTCTGCACTTCAGCCTAAATGGGTAATGTAATAAAAGTTTGGGCTCAACCCGGAGGTACTCGGAACCAAAAAAAAAAAAAAAAAATTTGCATAATTATTTTTATCCCCAACCTCATATTTTTCAGTACGAAAAATTTAACTTTTCAAAAAAATTTCCACTATGGCCACTCTAGTGTACACTCATCAAAGTTCATTGATTTGCCATATTCAGATACACTACAAAACGAAAAAATCCAAATGACTACAAAATTTAATGGTTTTTAATGCTAATACGGAACAAAAAAACTTTTAAATGATTCTTAGAACTTCAGAAAATGTATATTTTTTTGCCTTTAATTTACCCTGAAATTTTGTTCAATATCTAATTACAATGATAAATGAAGTCTAAACTTGAAAAGATGAAAAAAAAACACGAAGCAAAAATATGAAGATTACTTACCTCTTTGTTAATTTAGTTTTTGTTTTATTGCAAATAATTAAACCGTAGTTTATTAATATACCGGCTGATGGTTGATTGATAATTTCGAGCGCACAGTGTTACGGGTATATCTAAAATGGGTAAACAAATGAGGATGTTAGAGAAAAGGCAACAAGAAAATATAAATAAACTAGTGGGCCCGGCAATGCTTCGCTATTGCATATTAACTTGTAATATATTTCACATTTAGGTCTACAAAGTACTTTGAAAACGGTACATAAGCTCGACAATAATATATTGAGTTTATTTACTTATGTAACTTATTTAAAGTAACTGCTTAACATTAAAGTTACCCTATTAATTTTTATTATTGTAAATGCTAATAAAAAGTTCATCAGCAAAGTCACTATAGAGCACTATAGAGCCGGCATGTAGATTAAGTTTTTTCTGTATGTAGGGCGAAAAATCACTTCTTCCACAAATCGGAAACAGACATTCCTCTAAAGATTAAAATTATTTATTTTGATCCGTAGTAGCGTGAACCATCTGTATACTAACTATCTCTTTGGTCATAAAAAAACATTTTCGTTATGCCTTCTCCTATTGACCGCAAATGAAAATTCCGTTTGAAGCTTAATGCCTTTAGCCATAAAAACTTATTTTGTCATGTCTTCTTCTCACACGGATCAAGAATAATCCAGAATACTATTTTTGTATTGAACTCGTATTATCATTTTTTGGAATAATTCGGTCACCAACGTTTGGCTTAACAAAGTGATGGTCTCACGCGCTGTATGGCATGTTACACCGTCGTGTTGGAACCATTTCTCCTTCAAATAATGTGCAATGATATGATAAATAAAAAAAATCAATTGATCGTCCACTGGCTCTGATTAATTCACCAGTTGGATCTTATATAGATCCAGCATTTGCAGAGACCGAGTAGCTGAGAAAGACGTCGGTTCGATAAATTCGGGTCCCCTGTCACACTTACGTCTACAGCGTCGATGGCTTCTATTAGCTGCTCAGATGGATCATTATCTGCACCCTCAACTTCACAAAGGGCTCCATAAAATTGGCGAACAGAACGTGCATTTTGAAAATAAATTTGCAAGATTTGTAAACGTTGTTTTCGTTTAGTTTTTACATGATGATTTTGCAAAGTATACTAAAAGAAAGTCTATCAGACTTCATTAGTGTGAGAGCTAGATTTACACTTATACCTATATGAAGTTCTATATGTCAAGAAAAATACCCCATGCATAGGTTATTTACAATTGTTTGCTAATGTTACCTCTGATATACTATAAAAATTTAACCATTGTAGTATAACTACAATGAATATTGCTTTATGTTTTTTATCTATATGATTTATTACCTATTCGCTCTCCTGAAAAGTAATTGAAAAATACATACCTGTAAAGTAAATTAAAAAAAATCACGTGGGCAGCGCCTCGGCATTTTTAACTTATTTAGTTCGAAATAGCCTGATCATTAGGGCGAATCAATTAGTTCGCGTAAAAAACGGTATATCAGTATTGGAATGTACGAAGAATTCTATGAAAATTTCACTAAGAAACTATATGTCTAAAATCAATTCCTAGTTCGCGCTGAGAAGCATGAAGATGTCAGGTAGAGATATATGAGCAATTATTCGGTTACTTCAGACCTATGGGCCCCGGCTCTAATTTTTACCTATCATTCCGATGTTTGGAGACCAAGACGAAAATAAGAATATATTTTTGATATTTTTATTGGGATCCCGCCAATATTCTGAAAAATGATTTTTAAAAACTTAATTTCTGTATGCCATCTCTCAAAGGCCATAACTGTTAACCAATACATAGATTTGCTTCTGTAATACCTCATTTAGTTTGTTGGGAAGTCAGTTTTACGCAGAAGGTCTCAAAAAATATATATCTGAAGTTTTCGGTTTGTGCTCATTTAAAAACAAAAAAATCTCTATCTGAAATCTTCATGCTTCCCAACGCGAGCTAGGAATTGATTTTAGACGCAAAGTTTATTGGTGAAATTTTCTTAAAATTCATCGTAGATTCCGATTTTGGTTACGACTTTTGCGAATAAAAAAATTGGCCCACCTTACTGTTCATATCTCTAGGCGAACAGCAATATACTGTGGAATTTTGACAGTTTTAACCGTTTGTTTTAAAAAGGGTGTGGAACAGCCGATTTCCACCCTTACTGTAATTCATAGTGCAACAACAACATATGTAACAAATCTCATCTTCATACCTCTGATAGTTCATGGGATATAGTCCTATTAATTTTCAAGTTGAATGGGCGGTGCCACGCCCCTTTATCCAATTACAACCAAATATTGCCACTGAACAGTACCACTTTTTAAAATGTTCGTATCAATCTGTCTTCGGAAAATCCGTCAGAGCGATTTTTGAAAAAGTGGTGTGGCACCGCCTTCTTCCTCCCTGGCAGTAAATAATACTGCTCCAATAACATATATACCAAATCTCATCTTCATACCCCTGAAGCCGTTTTAATTTTCAAGTTGTATGTGCGGTGCCACGCCCCTTTATCCAATCACAACCAAATATAGCCAGGGACTATCAACAGGTCAACAGTACCACTTGGTAAAATTTTCGTATCAATCGGTCTATTAGAAAAGCAGTTCGAGTGATTCTTTAAAAGAGGGCGTGGCACCGCCCACTTGCACCTCGTCTGTAATTCTAACTGTACGAACAACATATATACAAAATCTCATCTTCATACCTCTGATAGTTCATGAGATATAGCCCTTTTGATTTTCAAGTTGTATGGGCGGTGCCACGCCCATTTATCCAATCACAACCAAATATAGCCAGGGACTATCAACAGGTCAACAGTACCACTTGGTAAAATTTTCGTATCAATCGGTCTATTAGAAAAGCCGTTAGAGCGATTTTTGAAAAGGGGGCGTGGCACCGCCCACTTCCATACTGGCTGTAATTAATACTGCTCAAACAGCATATATACCAAATCTCTACTTCATACCTCTGATAGTTCATGAAATATAGCCTTTTTAATTTTCAAGTTGTATGGGCGGTGCCACGCCCCTTTATCCAATTACAACCAAATATAGTCAGGAACTATCTACAGGGCAACAGGTTCTCATGGTAAAATTTTTGTATTAATCGGTCTATTAGAAAGGCCGTCTGAGCGATATTTGAAAAAAGGGGCGTGGCGCCGCCCACTTTTTGGAAAAATAAAACCTTTTAAACCATCCGGAAGCTATAGCGAACAAAACAAAAAAAAAATTTTGGAAATCGGTCCAGCCGTTTTCGAGTTTTAGCGAGACAACTGCACAGCAATTCATTTTTATATATAAGATAAAAAACATAAAAGTGAGTATAACACAAAGTGAGGAAAGATCCGAAAAACCGGGTTTTGAACCTTAAGTCAAGGTTTTGTATTCAACATGCACTTCCCAACTTCCTTCAATTTTTCAATTTTGTCACAGTGTGATATAGATAAATTGTAAGAAAGGTACACGCTTATGACTCAGGAATGAGTGGCTATATAGACCGGCCCCCGTATGGTATAGATAACAGCTTGTGTGGGTGTATTATGCTGACTTGTTGTGTGGTTGAAGGAGAGTATCTTTGCACAGTGTTTCTCAGCTGCATTGAATAACTTTCAACCCTTAAGTTTAGTGCTGATGGTGAAGAAGTCGCTGAAAAGGTCGCTGGCGATACATTGTGGTTAATGTTGCAATGACGTCATAAGCCTTACCAAGTGTCACATAATACATCGCACAGCTCTTTACCAACAAACTTTATTGGCAATGGTCAATAATTGCTGATAGTAAAAATGATCTTAAACGGAATTCTTGATATTTTTGATATCTTTGATATTTCTCTTGTTTTGTATTGTTGATCTATGTATGTAAATAATGAGTTTGCTTTTTTTTTGTTGGGTTCAAGATCTATTCTATTATTGCTAATAGGCATTTTTGATATTTTTGATATTGTTGAAATTTTTGATATTTTTGATATTTTTGATATTTTTGATATTTTTGATATTTTTGATATTTTTGATATTTTTGATATTTTTGATATTTTTGATATTTTTGATATTTTTGATATTTTTGATATTTTTGATACTTTTGATACTTTTGATACTTTTGATACTTTTGATACTTTTGATACTTTTGATACTTTTGATATTTTTGATACTTTTGATACTTTTGATATTTTTGATATTTTTGATATTTTTGATATTTTTGATATTTTTGATATTTTTGATATTTTTGATATTTTTGATATTTTTGATATTTTTGATATTTTTGATATTTTTGATATTTTTGATATTTTTGATATTTTTGATATTTTTGATATTTTTGATATTTTTGATATTTTTGATATTTTTGATATTTTTGATATTTTTGATATTTTTGATATTTTTGATATTTTTGATATTTTTGATATTTTTGATATTTTTGATATTTTTGATATTTTTGATATTTTTGATATTTTTGATATTTTTGATATTTTTGATATTTTTGATATTTTTGATATTTTTGATATTTTTGATATTTTTGATATTTTTGATATTTTTGATATTTTTGATATTTTTGATATTTTTGATATTTTTGATATTTTTGATATTTTTGATATTTTTGATATTTTTGATATTTTTGATATTTTTGATATTTTTGATATTTTAGATATTTTAGATATTTTAGATATTTTTGATATTTTTGATATTTTTGATATTTTTGATATTTTTGATATTTTTGATATTTTTGATATTTTTGATATTTTTGATATTTTTGATATTTTTGATATTTTTGATATTTTTGATATTTTTGATACTTTTGATATTTTTGATACTTTTGATACTTTTGATATTTTTGATACTTTTGATACTTTTGATACTTTTGATATTTTTGATATTTTTGATATTTTTGATATTTTTGATATTTTTGATATTTTTGATATTTTTGATATTTTTGATATTTTTGATATTTTTGATATTTTTGATATTTTTGATATTTTTGATATTTTTGATATTTTTGATATTTTTGATATTTTTGATATTTTTGATATTTTTGATATTTTTGATATTTTTGATATTTTTGATATTTTTGATATTTTTGATATTTTTGATATTTTTGATATTTTTGATATTTTTGATATTTTTGATATTTTTGATATTTTTGATATTTTTGGCATTTTTGATATTTTTAATATTTTTGTTATTTTAAATATTGTTTCAATTGTAATTGTTCGGATAAAATGTCTACTTATTGAATTATTTTAGATATTCTTTTAAATTTTTAATTTTTTATTTCCAATATTTCTACAAAAATCTTTAGTAATTTTCAGGGAATTATTGAAATTTTTTATAAATATACACTGGAGAGCCGAAAATTATACGCTTCACTGTATTTCGATGCAGATGTACTTAAAGGGTCATAATCCAAAAACCGAATATGAGGAATGAAAAAGAATCAAAAACTACACTTTTATATCCAACAACAACAAACTTGTAATTAGTTAAGTTTAAGTTTTGTAATCCTTTTCATTTTGGGGTGATCATGAAATTAAACGCAGTGGTTTTTAATTACGAAATAAAACTTTTTATGTAAATAATGAGTTTGCTTTTTTTTTGTTGGGTTCAAGATCTATTCTATTATTGCTAATAGAATTTGTTTTCAACAGTTGTGTGAAATGGATTTTGTTTACAGCTGGCATTTTTGATATTTTTGATATTTTTGATATTTTTGATATTTTTGATATTTTTGATATTTTTGATATTTTTGATATTTTTGATATTTTTGATATTTTTGATATTTTTGATACTTTTGATACTTTTGATACTTTTGATACTTTTGATATTTTTGATATTTTTGATACTTTTGATATTTTTGATATTTTTGATATTTTTGATATTTTTGATATTTTTGATATTTTTGATATTTTTGATATTTTTGATATTTTTGATATTTTTGATATTTTTGATATTTTTGATATTTTTGATATTTTTGATATTTTTGATATTTTTGATATTTTTGATATTTTTGATATTTTTGATATTTTTGATATTTTTGATATTTTTGATATTTTTGATATTTTTGATATTTTTGATATTTTTGATATTTTTGATATTTTTGATATTTTTGATATTTTTGATATTTTTGATATTTTTGATATTTTTGATATTTTTGATATTTTTGATATTTTTGATATTTTTGATATTTTTGATATTTTTGATATTTTTGATATTTTTGATATTTTTGATATTTTTGATATTTTAGATATTTTAGATATTTTTGATATTTTTGATATTTTTGATATTTTTGATATTTTTGATATTTTTGATATTTTTGATATTTTTGATATTTTTGATATTTTTGATACTTTTGATACTTTTGATATTTTTGATACTTTTGATACTTTTGATACTTTTGATACTTTTGATACTTTTGATACTTTTGATACTTTTGATACTTTTGATATTTTTGATATTTTTGATATTTTTGATATTTTTGATATTTTTGATATTTTTGATATTTTTGATACTTTTGATATTTTTCATATTTTTGATATTTTTGATATTTTTGATATTTTTGGCATTTTTGATATTTTTAATATTTTTGTTATTTTAAATATTGTTTCAATTGTAATTGTTCGGATAAAATGTCTACTTATTGAATTATTTTAGATATTCTTTTAAATTTTTAATTTTTTATTTCCAATATTTCTACAAAAATCTTTAGTAATTTTCAGGGAATTATTGAAATTTTTTATAAATATACACTGGAGAGCCGAAAATTATACGCTTCACTGTATTTCGATGCAGATGTACTTAAAGGGTCATAATCCAAAAACCGAATATGAGGAATGAAAAAGAATCAAAAACTACACTTTTATATCCAACAACAACAAACTTGTAATTAGTTAAGTTTAAGTTTTGTAATCCTTTTCATTTTGGGGTGATCATGAAATTAAACGCAGTGGTTTTTAATTACGAAATAAAACTTTTTAATTAAAACGAAAAGCAAAAGCAGAAAAATATGTACCTTAAAATGAGACTTAACGACATACGAATGTTCTACAAAAATTTAAATTCGCAAATTTTATTAGGGTGCTCTAAGACCAAAAAAACAATGTACTTCACCGGACCATAAAAAAGGTTTGACCTATTGGCTGATACTGAGTTCACTAGTTCGTACGGAATGTTGTTACCATATACACTTGATACTATCCAAAATTGTGACACATAGAAGGAGCCAATTTAGACCTTAGGTTTCTTTGAACCAAATTCGATTCAAAACTTTTTAAGTCGTTTGAGCCATGTCCGTCCGTCCGTCTGACTGTCAAAACTACTTACGGTATTGCAAATGGGCTACATGGCCTACATGTACCTTCTGGTACCTCCCATACAAATGTACCATTTCGCCCACTTTCTATATTTATTAACCCTCCGTCATACACATGGGTCTGGCCAGACCTTTTTAGATTTTAATTGTAATTTATATACATTAAAAATTTAGGTAAAGTCTTGAAACTTCTGGTACCCTCCTAAAATTTTATGGCCTATCGATGTATGAAAAAATCGAGGAAAAAAATTAATTAATTAATTAAAAAAAAGTTAATATTGATGTACACATCACATTCGTAACACATGGGTCTGGCCAGACCCACATATATTTTCTATGAAAAATTACTAAGCTTGACCATTTTCGCTTGTATTTTTTGATTTAACTTGGTATCATGGTATAATAACTGAAGGTAGATGTATTATAACAGCTGACTAAACTTTATTTATTTGTTGAAGCACAAACAAAATTGCGTGTTCTTGTTGGATATAAACAAAATTTCGTGTTCTTGTTGGGTACTCAAACAAAAAAACCTAGTGCTTCTACCTTGTGCCTTGTACCTTGTACCACCTGACTGGGTGTGTTTCAAATGAACGGTATTTTTTATGATCTCTGCCAATTGAGTTGTGATCGTTGAAATAAAGTAACATCAGTTACATAAGTTTACGCGTTGTTTCTTTATTGTTTTAGTGCAAATTGAGCAAAATGAATGAAGAACTAGAATTTATTTATAATTTGCGACACCGCAGAGGTAATAATGAAAAAGATTTTTACACGCGAATAGCAGAGGCATTAGCTACTTATTTAGAACGTGAAAGAGCCGCTGAAGATGGCGAAGGATTTGGAGATCCATTCATGGACTACAACGACGATGATGATGCAGATTATGTGCCAAACGAAGAGGATATATCAGACATTGAAAATGAACTGGTCATCGAACCAAATGAAGTGTTTGGTAGTGACGACGGTGAAGAAGATATAGAGCTACAAGGTGAACAACAAAATGCTGCCGATGATTGTTTCTATGGTAAAGACGGAACAAAATGGCCAAAAATGCCCCGAATACTGGTATTCGCTTGCATCAACACAATATTATGCATTTTCAAGCTGGACCAAAGGAGCAAAACTCTATTTCAATTGAGGTGTTCAAGAAACATTCAATTCATCATAATAAGTGAAACAAATCGTTATGGAAAAGATGAAGTAAATAAATGGAACACATCTAATGCCAATTAAAAACCAAAAGTTAGGAAAGTTGTGACCGAAAGTGAATTGGATGCATTCGTCGGAATTCTTTTAGCAGCTGGTGCTTCACATATTAATATGCAAATCTATTCGTTGCGTTGACACGATATATTCGTTTTGATGAGGGTGTTTTAGCTGCATACCTGGAACTTAGTAAGATTAATTATATATAAATAGCGTTTTAAAACACTATTTTTTTCATAAAAAAACACAAAATAGCATAAACAAAACAAGTTTTTTCTCTTTTATTTTTCATTATATTATTTGTTCAATATTTTTGCTTGTACAGGTAGTTCAGTATAAGCTAAAAACAATAAATATAGAAAATCTACCTTTAAGGTATCAGTAAACGGTGACGCTAATGAAATAATTTCAACAAAATAGCATCTATTCCATACAAATACATTGCAAATACATAGTGGGTCTGGCCAGACCCATATGTTACGAATGTGACTATCGAAACATGTGTATGACGGAGGGTTAAAATTATAACAGGATAAAGTTTTGGAGAAAAAAGCGGAAGTCTAGCCACGCCCCTTTTGGTACCTCCCATACAAATGTACTACTCCGCCGACTTTAGAAATCGAGTAACAGCAACTACCTGGCAACGCTGAAGTGGCTGAATAGTTATTGGTATCCCCCAGTTGTTTGTTTGGAAGTTATGGAAGAATTATTAATTTTCCAAAAATAGGAAATTTTATATGCGAAGTACCAGAAGGGTTGGGGCTATTCTGCCCATTTACAATACTATTACTTCATTTTGGAAAATATTATTAGTGGTAGAGTTACAAAAGCTCTGAAACTACTTTGGTCTCCTTGAATGCGCTACACTTTTTCTCGAATAAAATGAAATATACCCTCATCCATCAGGGTGAGAGTACAATAAAGAACTTTACTGCTGGCCTGTTGGATATGCTGTTTTATGTATGTAACACAAAACCCAAAACTTTAATAGCATAATTTGCCTTTATTAGCAATTAATCCATCTGGTTAATTATGTTCTAATCAGTGGTAGACAATATCCATTGTTTAGTAACTTATTTGACCATAATGAGGTCATCGGCTATTTGGTCACTCGGCAGTATTACAGGAATGTCAATGACGTCTTCCAGTCGGCCAGAAGGACATTCTCAGTCAGGATGTGAGAAGTATACCTTTATGAATGGGTACGATATCGTATGTAGAGCTCATTAGCGGCATTTCAATTTTTTAACGAGATCTACTCGTCGTTTTGATTTACATCAATAGTTTACTTTAGTTGGTCAATGTCTTCAAAAGTTGGAAAACCGTTAAGTGTGTTGCATTAAGCATATAATCGAATTTGTCGCTTAGTTAACCTACGACCCTCGTTCATATAATATGACAACTATACTAAAAAATTGATGTATATGAAAACACGTCAGTAAATTGTGACGTATTATATGTTAAATACATAGCATGCTTAGTAGTTATTAGTTAATATATTTATTTGTTAATTAGTATATAATTTGAGAGATGTCTGCCTTTTTCAATCTTAACTAATTATCGCCTTCCATACGGGAAATGAAAAGTGTGATGAGATGATAACTATTAACGCCAAAGAATAAATAAAACGAGAAATAAAACCAATTCATAGTAAATTATTTAAGCAGATGTTCGAGGTGGGCAGTAGGTATGAGTAACATGATGAGTGTATCTAACTTGGTACAGAATTAGGTACTTATATTCTTAGGCGAAGCGAATAATGCACCATGTACAAAAGGAAGTAATCGTTACATTTGGTAAAGTGTACCCATTTTATCTATTTGAGGGAACGTTTTGATTTCGGCAGTTCGGCAGTAGATATATAGATATATAACTTTTTACAATTTTTGCAAATAGGAAAAATGGCATAGCATAGTCGTATAGAGCATAAAAAAGTATGAACTCCCATTATTAATTTTTTTCGCAATTGCAAAAAAGTTTCCGCACCAAACGCAATTTCTTTTTTTCAGATCATATAGGCATTCAAGGTTTTCCTACGAAGGTTACATCATGCCATCAGCTGTTTTTGACGTTTTGCTTTGTTGTTTTATTTCTTTACAAATCTGTCAAAGTGATTCCAATTACAGAGTTGCCAACTCGCAGCAATACATACATTTTGTTATGTATTAACTATATTAACTTATAGTAGCCAGATATGGAGGTGGCAGCCCAGTTCTTTTTGACGTTTGTCACGAACGACGTCATCTAATGTTGGTTTTCTGACCATACTTTTAACAAAAATAATTTCGCCATACTACAAAAGTCATTGTCCGGCTTTACAAAAGAAAATAAATGTTTTCTCAGATATTGGGTCAAAAAACCATTAGATATTCAGGAAGTTCAGCGGAGCAACACCTGCGCAGAGCGTGTTATTAAAATCATGCAAGACATTTTGCCATTTTGAAACTCATCACATACTTTGCACTTAAAATTTATTTCATATAACAATTGAAAGTATTAAAAACAAAAATCTGACTATTTTTAGAAATCGCGTTTGGTGCGGAACATTTTTGATCGCAAATCACCTTAAAAGGTTATATTCATTACTTGTACAATATTTGCCACCACGTAGTGCTATGCCAAATTTTTTGTCAAAATTAGTTATATGCCTAGTCTACAACCCTTCTTCAGAATTGGTTAATAAAGTGCTGTGAAAGTTTAACTTAAAATTAATGGTCTGGCAAATTTATTCAAAAATACGCCATAGATTTATGCAGGATCAAAGTTATAGCCTTTTTACACCAGAACGGATTTAACATATTACCGCATTATTCTGCATCTTTGAAAGATGCGGCCAAAATGCTAAAATTTGTACATGTATTTTGTTGTTGGAAAAATGTTAACATATTTTCGCATCCATTAAAGATGCGGAAAAAGCACTGAGTTGTACTCTGTAATTTGAATTTAGGTGATTTTTATACCCTTACCATACGGGTATATATATACGACTGTTTCGTGTCAAAATAAATTTCTCAGGAAATATTCGGGGTAAAATAAAAACACAAATGTATTAATATTTTAGAAAAACGTTATAAAACGTATGGTTTATTTATAAGGATAAATAAGGGATTTCGGGGGTTTAAGTTGCGGGTAACTTACGTTTTCGCTTCGGGGTTTACAAGAGTAATAATACTAAGTATTGTAAATTTACATGATACTAACCGGGATGTAAAGTATCATTTCGGGATAACTGAGAGCGAGAGAATAATGAGAGAGAGAGAGAGAGGGGCGCGGATAACAATAGAAAGTACGAGAAAACTTAACTATATAAAATTACGAGGGTAGATTGATAATTATCCGCGTAAACATCCCGCCCCCCTTGCAGGATTGCAACAAAGGAGGATAGGAGCTATTGCGAGGAATTCGGGGAATACGTAACAATTCATTTACTTAAAAACTACGGGGTATTGTTGTAATTGATTTTTAACATGGTACGGCTTCAAACGGGGTGTTGATCTTGTCCAAGACTCAATTATCGATGCATAGGGGGGATTACTGCGTTTCGGATAGGTTAGGGCACACTTCGTCGCGGGGTGGGCGATGCTCATGAGCTCATCAACATCTGACTGGATAAAAAATAAAAATACAAAACTGAAAATAAAAGATAAAAGAGAAGAAACGGGGAGAAAATATATTAATGCGGGTTATGGAATACGAATTTATCCAAGGTAGAAAACGGGAAAAAGTTCCTGAAAGTATTCTACTATCTATCCATTTGTTCGTGGAATTAATATTTCGGTGTGTTACGATCTGCTTTTCCAACGCCGGAGAAGTCCTTTTAATTCCAATCTGTCGACAAAAAAGGCTTAAAATTCATTTGAGGCATTTATGTTTTCCGAGTCTCGCTTTTATAAAATTGTAATACTTGTTTCACGGGGAAAGTTGGGAAACGTGCTATGGCATAATTATCGGGTGTTTCGAGGCAAAATTCGGGCAATTTTGTAATTTGTTCTGCGAATTGTACATTATGTTGATAAATTAAGCTTTAAAACTCTGTCGGGTTGTCATTGATATCAACGTGCGACCAGATCTTAGTTCCAACTTTTTGTAGTGGCTGCCACTCTATTCGCAACAAAAGTAGGCCAATGGCATTCGGGATTTCTTACTAGTGATAATACTAGAGTGGAGTAATTCCACAGTGGAATCGAAAGATTCAATATATTTGGCCATTAAAGAGTCTCCAAAGAGCTCTAAGCGGGGTAATACACATAATTAATGGGCGTTACTTTGGTTTGGGATGCAAGTTAATGCGATTTTATCTCGAAACGGGGAAGATATGGCGCGAACACATAGAGGGCAGCAATTTTGATTAAAAATCATATATTTAAGTATTAATTTCGGGAGATTGATTCTTTTGACTAATGCCCTCATCTAAAATGTTCCATTGGGAAAGCCAATTTTCGGGATTAAAACTTTTGGGGATTTCCGAGGGGCCTTTTATCGCATAATTTTTCGTTGCCTGCGTAACGGGATTAATAAAGAAGCTATTAGTTGTAGCATTCCAACGCAGTGTTCGAGACTTCGCGGTATTCGTATCCGAGGTTTTATTGTGTAAACAATGATGTCGAGGTATCTTATATTTTCGATTGTGAAGTTCTGTTGGTTGTTTTTCAGAAATAAAGTTATCGGGAGACATTAATTTCGCTTTCTTATTCGAGGAATTAGTAGAGTGCGGTAGATAAAAATCGGGTACATTGGTTTTCGGGTTATCTTTATTCCTAGGTTTCTTAACCACATTGCTGTATTGTGTTCTGGTTTCCGAATTTGTAGTTCGAGGCAGTGGGCGAGAGAAATTACTTTGACCTGTCGATTTTTGAGAGGAGGCATTTTGTTTATTCGGGGGATGAACGAAATCTTTCTCCAAGTTATTCAGTTCACAGCCATCAACTCTACCAGTTACAATCCAACCGAAAACTGTTTTTTGTGCAACTAAATTGCCATCGGGATGTTTTTTAATGTCGGGAAGAATTATGTGGGGGTATATATCTCCTCCAAGAAGTAAATCCATTTCTACTTTACTCTCGTCATTTACGGTACTTTCGGGACAAGCTCGTATACCTTGATTCATTAAACTGGATGGGACACAGGCATTAAGTCTATCGACGACATATGCTTCAGTTTCATATTCAAATTCGGGTTCAACGTTTGATACGAATGAAATTTTACAACGCTGCGAAGTTGTGGCCGCAACATTTCCCGTTAAACCACAAATTTCAGTCCTCGGGGCAGAATATGTCGGTATACACAGTTCTTTTTGCATTTTTCGGGAAATAAATGTTGCCTCAGATGCGGGATCAACTAATGCATGTGCAGAACGCGTTACATCGTTGGATTGTAATTGACAAGTAATAGTACCTAGAACAATCATTGATGTCGAATCTCCTTTAATGTGCGTGTTAAATGACTGCAAAGTACGGGATGAAGAGGAAGTGCCGGGTGCATCAGGGGGACTTTGTGAGGTTTCAGATGTGATAGACGTCGGGTTAACATTATACTCTTCTGACACATCAGAAACATTTGAACTACCGTCACGATGTAATAGAGAATGATGTTTTTGCTTGCACATAAAACAAACATTAGGGCTTTTACAATTTTTCAATTCGTGAGAAGTGGCGAGACAATTTGTGCAGCACTTTAATCGTTTTACGGTTGTAAACCGTTCCTGTACGGTATTTCCGAGGAAAGTCGGGCAGAGCCTGAGTGGATGTCGGCCGGAACACAAAATGCATTTACATATGCCTTGTCCTGAGTTGCCTTGAGTACTCGTCGCGTATGATCTGATTCTTCTATCATCATTTACGGGTTTTCTCGGGGAAGAAGCCTTTTCGGTGGTCACGGTATTATTCGTATGACCTCGTATATCTGACACAGACTCAAGTGTGTGGTAACGGGTTGTCAAAAATGAATCCATATCTGACCATTTAGGGAGCGCGGAGCCACGTGGTATATTTTGTTCCCATAGGCAGAGTGTTGTTTCGGGTAGCTTTGTCGAACAAAGATATACAAAAATTACGTCCCAATTATTCGTATCGATTTTCAAAAGAGATAGATTGGATATGCAATCATTTATTGTTCTCTGAAGCTCTTTCAGGTTAGGCCCTGTTTCCCTCGTGATGGGAGAAATATTAAATAATGTTTTTAATTGCGCGTTAATAAGAACTCGCTTATTTTAAGTCGTTAAATGTAGTCATTTTGACGGGAAAATATATTAAATTTCGGGGAAAATGCGAATAAAAAATCGAAAATAATACAAAATAATCGGGATAAGATGTTCAAAAGTATCAATAAAAATTTAAATTGTCGAGGAAATAATCAAAATATATCGCTGTATTCCAAGAAATACTATAGTTTCACGATGTTTATTGAGAAATGCTGAATATATGTGTAAATTATATTATAAATCGGGAAAAATATAATAGATCGGGTATTACTAAGGTAATAAATTTAATAAAAAAATTAATAAAATGCGGTTAAGTACGGGTACCTCAAGTATTTATTACTTATATTCGAGTTAATTGTGCGGTTGGTGATGAAAAACCGTAAAAATAAGAGCGGTTTACGCGTTTTACCCGCTGTAACCGGTTATGTTTAGTCGCTAACAACACTAATATAATTCGAGAGATAGTGTATAACACAACTCGAGGCAATATACGGGATAATATTTCGAATAGTGCCGAAAAACCTTTAAATTATTACCGGTTTTCGCGTTTTACCCGTTGTAACCGGTTATGTTTAGTCGCTAACAACACTAATATAATTCGTGAGATAGTGTATAACACAATTCGAGGCAATATACGGGTAAACTATCCAGATGGGTTGGTAAAAACTGTAAAATATCGGCGGTTTTCACGTTTTACCCGTTGTAACCGGTTATTTTTATTCCTTAACCATACTAATATTAATCGGAAAATAGTGTCTGATATGTTACGTATCTTATCACGGGTAAATTAATCGGATGAGAGCGAAAAAACCGGAGAAATAACGCCGGTTTTCGAGTTTTACCCGTTAAATCCGGTTATTTATAATTGTTTACAACACTAATATATTACGTGTGATACTACTCGCGGGTTATTATAGGATTAATACCAACAATTGTATTTGTAAAGGGGGGGGGGGGGGGTGGAACACAGTATTAAGAGCGCAATATATGCTTGTGTTTTGTTCTGCTTTGTGCGATATACGCATCGATCGCACAAACAACTATTGATTGGTTGTTTAAAAGGGGTAATCGCGGGGAAATGAACGCAGAACAGAGAGTCCTATAAGGGAGAATATATTCCTGAGCGGTTCACTTTAGTAAACAAGCACTGGTTGGTGGATTGAAGGGGATATCGCGGGGAAAAGAACGTAGAATAAATAGAGTATTATTCGGGAGAGTCTTTTACTGCTTTTTCGCTTGAGTAAACAAACACTGGATACACGATTAGAACGGGGATATAGCGGGGAAACAAATGCAGAGTAGGGAGAAATATACGGGAGATCGATGATAGATAATAGAAAGGGATAATCGCGGGGGAATAATCACAGTACTGGGAATATTCGCGAGAGAATAGATTTGAGCATACGCGTATGTTGATTATGCTGATGTTTGTTTATGAAGACCGTGGCAAAGGCGGGGGAATGTTACTGACAGAATACAATAACAACAATCAGCGAGATTTAATGAGAGACTTATATAGGTGCGTATGTATTTCTCACTTCACTTTTACGAATTGTTGATATAAAACACTCACTTATCCACAGAAAATAAAGCACAAAACTTACCCTTTTTTTGCAGGAAAATAGGGGTGGGTTTAATGATTACTGGAATAATCGGGGAATAAGCTCCTGGTTAAAAAAAAGCGTTTATTTCGGGAATTTTTCTGAAAATATATATATTTCTAGAGAAATTTATTTCAACTTTCGGGTGGATCTCGATATCCGGCTCGAAGGACCAAAATGTTTCGTGTCAAAATAAATTTCTCAGGAAATATTCGGGGTAAAATAAAAACACAAATGTATTAATATTTTAGAAAAACGTTATAAAACGTATGGTTTATTTATAAGGATAAATAAGGGATTTCGGGGGTTTAAGTTGCGGGTAACTTACGTTTTCGCTTCGGGGTTTACAAGAGTAATAATACTAAGTATTGTAAATTTACATGATACTAACCGGGATGTAAAGTATCATTTCGGGATAACTGAGAGCGAGAGAATAATGAGAGAGAGAGAGAGAGAGAGGGGCGCGGATAACAATAGAAAGTACGAGAAAACTTAACTATATAAAATTACGAGGGTAGATTGATAATTATCCGCGTAAACAACGACCCAAAAGTGTAACACATAGAAGGAGTCACTTCCTTTGAACCAAATTCGATTCATGACTTTTTACGTCGTTTGAGCCATGTCCGTCCGTCTGTATGGCTGTCAGGCTGGTACGCACGATAACTTTCGAAAGACAAAACCAAATGTTTTAAAACTTTGCACAAGTTACTATTTCCCCACAACTATTTACTGTATTGAAAATGGGCAATATGGCCACGCCCCTTACACGCCCCGCCTCCCATACAGATGTACCATTCCACACACTTTAGAAATCGAGTAATAATATCAAAATACCCATTGCGATAGTGCCGTGAAAAAATTGAACATATAGCCACGCCCCTTCTGGTACCTCCCATACAAATGTACCACTCCGCCCACTTAAAATATAATATTAGAAAGCGAGTAGTAAAATCAATACAATCGATACGATCGTACCCAAACCCTTTATTTTGCTAAGCTATAAAAAAATACAGTTTTGGTGAAAAAATTGAAAGTCTAGTCACGCCCTTTCTGGTACCTTCCATACAAATGTACCACTCCGCCCACTTTAAAGATGGAGTAATAATATCAATATACTAGAAGATTTTATGTTTTACTGATGGTGAGGGTATATGTAAGTCGGGTTTCCCGACTGAAACTTTCTTGCTGGTTCTCAGTAGTGTTGTTCCGGCAACCACCATTTTCGTTGTTTGTTTACATTTATCGATAAAATCATGGATTCCTATACCCAAGACTTAGTGTCATCGAGTTGTCTTCATAATCGGTGCATATTGCAATCAATATTGCTCCCCTGGAACCGGCCGTGGCATAGTGGTTAGAACACGCGACTACCATGCGGGAGATCGCAGGTTCGACTCCTGGCTCCAGTCATCTGCATTTTCTTTCATTGCCGGCCCCCTCGATGCTGTCGACAGCAACTCGCAGTATGTGTCAAGTCAATCGGCATGTCTTGTAAAATCTTCTCAAACAGTGACGTTAGCATTCGTCGATAAACAAGTAAGTGCCGTTAGTTGTGAATCTAAAAATAGAAAGCGTGTTAATTTGCAACAACGCGAGAAGCTATTCCATACCTCATTCATGGGGTGCAAAGGGAAATTAAGTTTTTTTTTTTTTTAAATTAATTTGCAACAACGCGATAAGCTATCCCATACCTTATTCATGGGGTGTAAAGGGAAATTAAGTTTTAAGTATATTGCTCCCCCCTAACTAGTAAGAAATTAACAACAATTTGTGTTCGGCTACAAAAAGTACTATTTTCTGCCCACCCAGATATCCCCCACCACATCACTAGCGGATATTGGCCTGATGGAATCAACTCATCAAATATTTGCGGAACTGATAGTTGTTTTAGGCTTCACACGCCATAACATAAACCGCAATGCGAATAAACTAAATAAACACATAGCCCTAGGCCGCATCAGTTTAGAGCTACATAAAACTCTGAGAATATTCGCATACGAACAAAAAAAAACAAAAATCAAAAAGTAAATACTGCAAACATTAAAACACCCGCCGCTTTGTCAAGTGGTCATCATGTGTAGCATACCGCCGTTAGCTACACATGCGTGAAGTTTGATTGCCGAGAGAGAATATGCGGTAAAAGAATACTAAACACGTTTGTGATCAAAGCAAATAAATTGCAATACATATGATGACAACCAACTAACGAGCACTATAAATAAATCGAATTGATTTAAATTCATTTATAAATTGTCCACAAATTGTAGGTCGAAATATTTGTCGGCCGCCTGCCGCCACTCATTAGTTGCCAATTCACACTACAGCCCCAGCGCATTTTTTATGATTTCTTTCTCTAATTTGATGAGTGAGCAAAAGGAGGAACTAAACTGGTCGCTTCTTTATGCCAGCGAATAGAGTTTAGATTGTATAGCATGATTGCCGTTTGTTTTGTTGTTGTGTTTTTTTTTTGGCGTTAATCAAATCTTTAATTTGTACTTCACACAGATAATATCAAATACATATGTTCATTATTGGTATAGTGATTTTGCATAAACTTGATAAAAACAAAACGGTTGGTAAAAAAATATGGCAATAACAGCACAATAAACATAATCATATGTCATGTTTTGTATTAAGACATCCGTCAAGATCACCATCATCATATGCCATTGTTGTTGTTGCTGTTGGACGATGAGATGCACCGTTTCATTGAATGTCAATTCGTTTTGACAAATTGAGCTAACATCTTAATTTTGTTCACGCTTTTAGACGAACTGTTAATTGACTAGCATGCGATGATGCATCATCGGTGGTTGTTGACTGCCAGTATTGACAGTAAGGTATAATTATATATGTTTAAGAAGTATTTGGCAAAAATTTGATTGCGCTGGGCGCTAAGTAATATAATTAATAAGTAATATAAAATTTTATTTAGTATAGTACTAGTGGGCCCGGCAATGCTTCGCTATTGCATATTAACTTGTAATATATTTCACATTTAGGTCTACAAAGTACTTTGAAAACGGTACATAAGCTCGACAATAATATATTGAGTTTATTTACTTATGTAACTTATTTAAAGTAACTGCTTAACATTAAAGTTACCCTATTAATTTTTATTATTGTAAATGCTAATAAAAAGTTCATCAGCAAAGTCACTATAGAGCACTATAGAGCCGGCATGTAGATTAAGTTTTTTCTGTATGTAGGGCGAAAAATCACTTCTTCCACAAATCGGAAACAGACATTCCTCTAAAGATTAAAATTATTTATTTTGATCCGTAGTAGCGTGAACCATCTGTATACTAACTATCTCTTTGGTCATAAAAAAACATTTTCGTTATGCCTTCTCCTATTGACCGCAAATGAAAATTCCGTTTGAAGCTTAATGCCTTTAGCCATAAAAACTTATTTTGTCATGTCTTCTTCTCACACGGATCAAGAATAATCCAGAATACTATTTTTGTATTGAACTCGTATTATCATTTTTTGGAATAATTCGGTCACCAACGTTTGGCTTAACAAAGTGATGGTCTCACGCGCTGTATGGCATGTTACACCGTCGTGTTGGAACCATTTCTCCTTCAAATAATGTGCAATGATATGATAAATAAAAAAAATCAATTGATCGTCCACTGGCTCTGATTAATTCACCAGTTGGATCTTATATAGATCCAGCATTTGCAGAGACCGAGTAGCTGAGAAAGACGTCGGTTCGATAAATTCGGGTCCCCTGTCACACTTACGTCTACAGCGTCGATGGCTTCTATTAGCTGCTCAGATGGATCATTATCTGCACCCTCAACTTCACAAAGGGCTCCATAAAATTGGCGAACAGAACGTGCATTTTGAAAATAAATTTGCAAGATTTGTAAACGTTGTTTTCGTTTAGTTTTTACATGATGATTTTGCAAAGTATACTAAAAGAAAGTCTATCAGACTTCATTAGTGTGAGAGCTAGATTTACACTTATACCTATATGAAGTTCTATATGTCAAGAAAAATACCCCATGCATAGGTTATTTACAATTGTTTGCTAATGTTACCTCTGATATACTATAAAAATTTAACCATTGTAGTATAACTACAATGAATATTGCTTTATGTTTTTTATCTATATGATTTATTACCTATTCGCTCTCCTGAAAAGTAATTGAAAAATACATACCTGTAAAGTAAATTAAAAAAAATCACGTGGGCAGCGCCTCGGCATTTTTAACTTATTTAGTTCGAAATAGCCTGATCATTAGGGCGAATCAATTAGTTCGCGTAAAAAACGGTATATCAGTATTGGAATGTACGAAGAATTCTATGAAAATTTCACTAAGAAACTATATGTCTAAAATCAATTCCTAGTTCGCGCTGAGAAGCATGAAGATGTCAGGTAGAGATATATGAGCAATTATTCGGTTACTTCAGACCTATGGGCCCCGGCTCTAATTTTTACCTATCATTCCGATGTTTGGAGACCAAGACGAAAATAAGAATATATTTTTGATATTTTTATTGGGATCCCGCCAATATTCTGAAAAATGATTTTTAAAAACTTAATTTCTGTATGCCATCTCTCAAAGGCCATAACTGTTAACCAATACATAGATTTGCTTCTGTAATACCTCATTTAGTTTGTTGGGAAGTCAGTTTTACGCAGAAGGTCTCAAAAAATATATATCTGAAGTTTTCGGTTTGTGCTCATTTAAAAACAAAAAAATCTCTATCTGAAATCTTCATGCTTCCCAACGCGAGCTAGGAATTGATTTTAGACGCAAAGTTTATTGGTGAAATTTTCTTAAAATTCATCGTAGATTCCGATTTTGGTTACGACTTTTGCGAATAAAAAAATTGGCCCACCTTACTGTTCATATCTCTAGGCGAACAGCAATATACTGTGGAATTTTGACAGTTTTAACCGTTTGTTTTAAAAAGGGTGTGGAACAGCCGATTTCCACCCTTACTGTAATTCATAGTGCAACAACAACATATGTAACAAATCTCATCTTCATACCTCTGATAGTTCATGGGATATAGTCCTATTAATTTTCAAGTTGAATGGGCGGTACCACGCCCCTTTATCCAATTACAACCAAATATTGCCACTGAACAGTACCACTTTTTAAAATGTTCGTATCAATCTGTCTTCGGAAAATCCGTCAGAGCGATTTTTGAAAAAGTGGTGTGGCACCGCCTTCTTCCTCCCTGGCAGTAAATAATACTGCTCCAATAACATATATACCAAATCTCATCTTCATACCCCTGAAGCCGTTTTAATTTTCAAGTTGTATGTGCGGTGCCACGCCCCTTTATCCAATCACAACCAAATATAGCCAGGGACTATCAACAGGTCAACAGTACCACTTGGTAAAATTTTCGTATCAATCGGTCTATTAGAAAAGCAGTTCGAGTGATTCTTTAAAAGAGGGCGTGGCACCGCCCACTTGCACCTCGTCTGTAATTCTAACTGTACGAACAACATATATACAAAATCTCATCTTCATACCTCTGATAGTTCATGAGATATAGCCCTTTTGATTTTCAAGTTGTATGGGCGGTGCCACGCCCATTTATCCAATCACAACCAAATATAGCCAGGGACTATCAACAGGTCAACAGTACCACTTGGTAAAATTTTCGTATCAATCGGTCTATTAGAAAAGCCGTTAGAGCGATTTTTGAAAAGGGGGCGTGGCACCGCCCACTTCCATACTGGCTGTAATTAATACTGCTCAAACAGCATATATACCAAATCTCTACTTCATACCTCTGATAGTTCATGAAATATAGCCTTTTTAATTTTCAAGTTGTATGGGCGGTGCCACGCCCCTTTATCCAATTACAACCAAATATAGTCAGGAACTATCTACAGGGCAACAGGTTCTCATGGTAAAATTTTTGTATTAATCGGTCTATTAGAAAGGCCGTCTGAGCGATATTTGAAAAAAGGGGCGTGGCGCCGCCCACTTTTTGGAAAAATAAAACCTTTTAAACCATCCGGAAGCTATAGCGAACAAAACAAAAAAAAAATTTTGGAAATCGGTCCAGCCGTTTTCGAGTTTTAGCGAGACAACTGCACAGCAATTCATTTTTATATATAAGATTTATAACGTTTTACAACAGCCGAAAAAACAAAACAGTTAATACACTAAATATAAGGATAGTCGCGAATAGATTATAGAAAAGCAAAATGTTATTGAATGTGGTTACAGAAAAAAGCTACAGTAGACACAGCTGATCCCATCCCAAATGTCACATAACATTCGCTTACCATGATAATACAAACTTTATTAGCTACATACAGCCAAATGTTGCTGCAGTCTTGTCAAATCTAAGCAGTTAATGACTACCTATCTTTTGCGGTTTAGGGATGCTGCATTCACGTCAACAGCCATAAATGTAAATGTAAAATGATTCTTTATATCTTAGCATGCGAATTAAGAAAAAAATTTTACTTGCAAACCATTATACAAGCGATTTAATAACAAAGTCCAAAAACCTGCAATTTTATTATAATCATTCATATACTTAGCATTTAATAGCTGGATCGTATTATGTGGATGGACAAAAGTACTCCAGCATGAAAGATCTTTGACAGGGAGCTGGATGGGGGTTATCAAAACACTACAGCAGGATCAGCCTTTTAACCATTGCATATAAAGTCCTGTCGAGTGTGCTATGTAAAAGACTTAAGTCAGTGTTATCCAACCTGATGGGGCCCTATCAGTGTGGCTTTAGACCTGGTAAATCAACAACTGACCAGATATTTACTCTTCGACAAATCCTGGAATAGACCCAAGAGAAACAGATTGCCTTCGACAGTCCGATACGGCAGAAATTACTCGAAGTCATGACTGAGTTTGGTATTCCAGTGAAACTAATTCGACTCTGCGGGATGACACTGACCGATACAAAGTCTTCAGTGAATGTTGTCAAGTACCTTACGTAGTCACTCTATACCAGACGAGGCTTAAAACGAGGCGACGGCATATCGTGTGACCTCTTAACAATAGTGATTGAAATGATAATGAGGAAAGCTGCAGTAAACACGAGTGGCAGTACTTTTCTCTCGAATGCTCCCAGTTTTTGTATGCCCGTTGTCGTAAGCACTCATCGTATCTCGAGATAAGGTGGTGTTACTAAAGTGCTGCCGAAGTCCGTAAAAACATCTATTGGCTAGCACTATTCTCCGCTTAGTTTCTTGGCTGATATTACTTTTCTTGTTGACGAAAGATCCGAGGTAGGTAAACTCATCTACTACCTCAAAACTTTTATGTTATGTTTTTGTTTTGTCCTCGCTGACCGCTAAACCCATTTTTGCTGACTTCTTTTCCAGTGGTGAGAAAACTGCAGTAACATCCAGCAAATTTCGGCCAATGATGTCTATATCATTGGCGTAGGCTAGTGGCATGTGGTTCTTGTGGTATATGGTGCCAGACATGTTGACACCAGCCTTTCTCATCACATTCTCTATAACTATATTAAATAGGGTACAGGACAATCTATAACCCTGTCTGAGACCTCTTTCTGTATTGAACGGTTCAGAGTGATCCTTATCAATGTTAACCGAGGGTTTGGTGTTTTCCAAGGTACATCTGCAAAGTCTAAGGCAGCTCTGTAGTCGACAAAGAGGTGGTAGGTGTCGATCTGTTTTTCATGAGGTTTATTCAGGATTTATCGTAAGGTGAATATTTGATCCGTCATAGATTTATTAGGTCTAAATTGGCTTTAGACGTTCACACAATTTGCTCGAAAGGACCTTGTACGCAATTGGTAATAGGCTTATTTCACGGTAGTTCTTACACTCACTATGATATCCTTTCTTGTATATGGGACATAACAGACTGAGACTCCAATCCCCGGGCATACTCTACTCCTGCCAGATGTTCTCCATGAGCAGATGCATGCTCCTAATCAACTGCTCCCCACCTGCCTTAAACAATTTGGTAGGGAGACCATCGGCTCCAGCCGCTTTGTTATTTTTACGGCAGGATATTGCCAAACGTTTCTCGCTCTGGCTCGGAGGTGGACAGTTAATATCATCGTTTTGAATTGGTGCGGGGTCATCTGGGGTGGTGTCCGTATCCAGTAGATTACTGAAATGTTCTCTCCTTATCTTTAGCACGTTATCCGGATCCGACACTAGCTGGCCATCGCTGTCCTTACAGGCGGTCAACCCTGATCCACGCATTCTCGCCTTAACTCTCTGGTAGAGTTTTCGGGCATCCTCTCTACTTCGAAGCAACTCTGTGCACTCATGCTGTCTCTTCTTCAGCTCCTTCCTATAGAGTCGGCTATATATTGCCACTGCAAGGTAATATTATCAGGGGTTGATGCATTCCATAGCAGTTGAGTAAGGTGGTTGAACTAGGCGTCCGTTACCTCTGTGGTCAGCTGTTTACCGATGTCCAGATTTCGTTGTGCCTGGTTACGTACGATTTTCGCCATGCTTAGCCTTGTGCGTACCTTAACTGCGGTAAGGTAGTGATCGGAGTCAATGTTCGCACCCCTGATCACTCGTACGTCCAGAACACTTGATTCGTGTCTTCCAATTGATCTGGAGATAACCATGTGAATATTTGTATGGTCAAATCTAGTGCTGCTTACTACAGTAATTTTTGCCGCAGAGAAATCAATCAGTCTGATGCTATTGTTCGACGTTTCGGTGTACAGACTGAATTTTCCGATGATAGGCTCAAATGCGGGACCGGCCGTAGCACAGTGGTTAGACCACGCGACTACCATGCGGGAGATCACAGGTTCGATTCCTGTCTCCAGCCATCTTAAAAAATAAAGGAAAACAAATTTTCTTTCATTGTCGGCTCCCTCGAATGTTGTCAACAGCAACTTCGCAGTATTAGTGTCGAGTCAATCGGCATGTCTGGTAAGAGCTTCTCAAAACACTGACGTTCGCATTCGTCGATAAATAAGTAGGAGCCGTTAGTTGTGAATCTAAAAATAGAAAGCGTGTTAATTCACAACAACGCGAGAAGCTATCCCATACCTCATTCATGGGGTGTAAAGGGAAAATTAAGTTTTTTTTAAGGCTCAAATGCGGCCTCCCTGCCTGTTTTAGCATAAAAATCGCCTAGTACAATTTTGATGTCATGGCTGCGGCTACGGTCATATACATTTTCTAGGCTATCGTAGAACTCGTCTTTGTCCTCATCGCATTTTTCTTCTGTTGGAGCATGGGCACTAGACCTGGCGCAGCTAATATGGGGTTTTTTATTTTTTGGAATTTTGAATGTGGGTAGCGACTAAAATATGCGATTTGATGCCAAAATCGATGTAGCAAATTTTCAGGTTGATCGGCTGGTGCCAACCCGTGCCCCAATGGGGTCAAAGGTCAAAATTTTGAAAAACCACCAAAATACTGTTTTTTTTTTGCATTTTATCAATTGATTTAATGAGAAATTCTATATAATGAAAAATTCTATACCAGATGTGTATGGGAGGTACCAGATGGGGCGTCGCTAAACTTCTAGTTTTTTTCTGAGAAACTGCATCCTGCTATAGCTTATCTAACTAAAGAATTTTGGGATACGATCGCGTTGGATTTATTGATATTATTACACCTTCTCTAAAGTTGGCCGAAAGGTACATTTGTATGGGGGGTACCCAAAGGGGCGAGGTTAGACTTCCAACTAAGTTTACTAAGTACAGAATTTGGGTACGATCCCGTTTGGTGTATTGATATAATTACTCGATTTCTAGAGTGGGCGAAATGATGTGTTTGTATGGAAGGTAACAGAAGGGACAGGGCCTTGTAGCCCATTTGCAATACCGTAAGTAGTTTTGGGGAAATATTAACTCGTGCAAAATTTCAAAACATTTGGTTGCGTCTTTCGAAAGTTATCGTGCGCACCAGCTCGACAGCCAGACAGACAGACGGACATGGCTCAAACGACTTAAAAAGTCAAGAATCGAATTTGGTTCAAAGAAACCTAGGGTCTGAAGTGACTCCTTCTATGTATGTGTTACACTTTCTGGTCGTAAATGATGTATACCCTCCTCCCTAAGGGTGGTGATATAAAAATACTATAAATTAGAACATCATTTATAACTTGTAAATTAGTAATTAAAACAGAACGAAATCGGTAAAGAGTATAGGTAGAAAGTACCGATTTCGGGCTGTTTTCAAACCGAATTGTTTTCCAGAACATGGGTGAATATGTCATCTCCATTCGATATACACTTCCTTCATCAGTGAAACTGTCAAAGCGTTAGTTCACAATATTTTGTTTTGAATTGCACAAGTTTGCGTGAACAACGTAAAAAATACCGCCGGCGTCATGGCATAGCAAAATTCATGTACAAGGCCATCTACTGCCTAAAAAATTGAATGGAATTCGTAATATGTGATGCAACTAAAAAAGCGGATAGTAAAAGTATATACAATGTTATTGGAAAAAATTCGAAACCACCTGTGGTATTTATCGGAGGAAACAATTGCCAAAATTTTAGGATATCTGAGGTTTTGCTTCATATTACAAGATAAATTAAAAAAATTTCATTATCCCCCAGGTGCCTGTTTGAAAGTTACGGGAGAATTCTTAATTTTTCCCATACAAAAGGGAGGTACTAGAAGGGGTGGGGCTATTCAACCCATTTACAATCCCATCACTTCGTTTTGGAAAATATTAATACTGGTAAATTTTCATACCGATCAGTTAAGGTTTACTGGAGTTAATCTGCTCACCAGCCAGCCAGTCAGACAGACGGACATAGCCCAATAGTCTTAAAAAGTCCTGAAACCAATTTGGTCTTTAGATACTTGTGGTCTAACTCGTATCATTTAATCTGTTACACTTTTTCTCGTATCAAATGCTATACACCCCCATCCGTAAGGGCATTGGTTTAAAAATTAATAAAATGCAGAAAAAGACTGGTGGTTTTTTAAAATGTTGACCTTTGACCTCATTGGGGCATGGCTTGGCACCATTCAATCAGCCTGAAAATTTGCTATATCAATTTTGGCATCAAATCGCATATTTTAATCGCTACCCACACTCAAGTTTCAGAAAAAACTTTTTAACGCCAGGTCTAATGGGCACATATAAGTGTTATGTGGAAAAACTTTGTTTTGACACTTATACGTTCACGTTAACTATGCGTCTACTTATACGTACATTACGTTCACACACCGGGTTGAACCTTGAGACTAGGTCTCTTGCCAACCACAAATCCACATCCAAACTAGTGCTTGTCCGCACGGCCACTATAGTAGATGTCGCACGACTTCATGCGCGAGCTCCCGCTTTCTTGAGACATGCCTTCCATAATTTCTTCGTGTTTTCATAATAATGGTTTTTGTTTAAGGGTAGTGGCTTATTAGGCCACCGCGACCTATCCTAGTTTATTGGGGCTGCCAAAGCCACTAAGA
The DNA here is from genome assembly GCA_964034835.1 of Muscina levida. Lineage (NCBI taxonomy): Eukaryota > Metazoa > Arthropoda > Insecta > Diptera > Muscidae > Muscina > Muscina levida. Next base: position 24,501,482 of record OZ035883.1, on the reverse strand, counting down.
AATCCGTTTTGTTGAGCTTCTGCAACATGTGTTACCTATTTCAGAGGTGGTAGCATGACATTTAGTTTACTCAACATTTCAAGGACTTTAAGGACAAAATATTAAAACTTAATTGGGACCGGCCGTGGACAAAATATTATATTTCCTTAATTTCATACCAACTTTGTGGCAACATAATTTAATATAAAAGTCAAAAACTTCTGTAATAACTTTATTCCTTACTTAGTTTAGGGCTTGCATTCTATTCGGTCTAATTTTCTACCAAATTTTGCCACAACGAATTGTATAATTTGTCCATGACTAGTTCTGTAGGGTATCTTGTGCCAGCCAGTCTGAGTCGATCATTTTGAATGGTCCTATGCAATTCCGTCATCTTTTACGTATTAGCATAACGTGTCCACTTTCATGGACCCGGGGCGATATAATTAGTCTCCTGGCCGTAATGATATGCTGATGTTTCTATCGTGTGTGTGTGTGTGTGTGAAATTTGCTAATTATTTTTACAAAATCATTTTAAAAATCAACGGCTGACTATAAATCTAAAATTGCTTATGTATACAACATTTTCTAAATTAAAATTCATCGAAAGCCCGAAATGATTTTACTTCTCCAGACACAAGTTCAAGCGCTTTCGTCATACTAGCCAACGAACTTGTTCTATTTTTTCTTTCAACATTTTGTATTTCTTTTATTTTATTTTTTTCGGCAAAGATTTATGAGAAAAGTCACTTAAATTAACAAAGGTCTATTAATCTTCGTAGCGCATAAGCATAAAGGTTATAAACCCGTTTTGTCGTTAACAATAAAGAAATTATACAAATTGAGCCACAGAGTTCGCATAAATCCATAAGCCGGTGAAAGAATAGGAAAGAAAGCCACAGGCGAATATCGATTTGCCAGCCGGCCGATCAAAACAGCAAAAATTGTCATAAACCAAAAAAAAAAAAATATATAGATTGGCTCAAACAACAGTTTTCGATTAAATTAGAATACGATTTGCATTAATTAAACTTAATCACACACAAAGTTGGAAGAGACAAAGCGTCGTCGTGTATATTGGGGATTATGCAAAAATTAGAGACTAAATTCATATAATTTCATTTGGTTTCCATAGCCATAGCAATAGCTTTTAGGTTTTGTTATAAATAATCTGAAATTAGAGGAGAACACAACAACAAAAACAGAAGAAAAAAAACTATACCAGTTTTTTTTTGTGTGTTGGATATTTCAATGTAGGGATTTATGAAATACAATAAAAAAACTATGCTGTTGATGAGAAAGAGACTACCTGCTAAAACAATAATAATTAAATTAAAAAGATTTTATGAGGAGGCCAAAGGTAATAAATTATAGAAGTGTTGGCTATGAGGCAAGGCAAGGGAGAAGAAGAGTGAAAAGTCGCCCAATTAAGTGAGAGGCGTTTGTTTTTTGCGTAAGCTTGTATACAACAGGAAAACAGTTTTCACACAGTATTATTTAATAATATTTAAGTTCAACTATAATAAATCTTTTAGACTTCACATTGTTGAATAACTATTTTAATGCGATTTATTTATGTATAATTTACCCAAAAGATATTTTAGATAATCGTTTCATATTTACAAAGATGCTGCAAAGCACCGAAAAGAGAGCAACAACATAATAGAATGGTTAAAAGGCTTTTACGAACATTTAAATAATTTTGTAGGTGGTTCATATTTTTTTTTTAATTTGATGCAGTTTCTTCATTAATATTATGGGCTAAGACAGCGATTTAACGACAGAGTCCTATCTTGACGAACAAAAATCTAACTGTAATATACACAAGTTCCACCAGTTACTCTTTACGGGGTAGTCTTTAAGATAAAACTACATACAAACAATATAAGCAACCCACACCATTTACAAATAGTTGTATAAGTTATATAAGGTTTATGTAAACAAAATCCTATATGATGTCTTTAATAATGCTTCGGGTTTAGTCCATATCGGCATACTTAAAAAAGTATTATCTCATATTGTGCAATAATACAAAAAATTGGAATAGTTAAGTTTTGAAAAGAACATCCTCAAATTATTGCCTTCTTGAATCGGGTGACAATGAAATGCGATGATTTATCAAAACCAAAACCCATACTTCAAATATATAGTATTGCAACGGAAAAATCCAGGGCCTAAAAGCATGCTTACGTGTCTGGAAATACCATGCTAAGGTCATTATCGATTCCTTTAAAAATAACACATCACTTCACGTAGCAAGTTCTATAGCAGGTCTGAATTAGCAAACTTAAATGTAAGCCTACAAACAAATGCCTAATAGCAAGCCGGTTATGGAAGGCCCCATACCAGGTCTACGAACTAAGACCTTATGGCAGGCCAGATGAGTCCTAAGGCTCAGACACCCTACACCATTTCTAAAAGTGGTGATAAAACTTGTATTTGCTCTACAACTCCATTTCATTAAACTTTGTAGTACAAAGTTTGTACCGCAAAAATGAGAAGATGGTGAGGGTTGGATGTTACTTTTAGTCTGCCACATCCATTTCTTGTCAATCACACTGTGACACAAAATTGAAATTTTGGAATCGGAATGGATTAAAACCAAAAGCAAATGAAAGTTGACCATATATATAACGAAACCCTCAAGGGATTTTTTGAGTTAAGTGCGAGATTTTTTTTACATCCATTTGAAGTTGGTGTTTTTACAACGCTGGCCAACAAGAAAAAAATCATTAAAAATTTCATAAAATATTGCTATTTATTCCGGAAAGTTGTGGTAAATAACTGTTTTTGGGGTCGAGGAATCCATTTTTGACATTTATTTTTATTTTAAGCGCCGCCAGAGGGCGCTTTCCTGCATTTTTTTGGTTTATATCGAATTTGTTGTCTTTCCACGGGATTAAGCCCGTAGATTAAGAGCTATCGAGCTGAAATTTGGTATGGGAGCTTTTATCCACCAAGCAGGTATTATATTCAAAGATGGTCATTATCGAACGAAACCTACTCCCGCCTCCCATACAAATTTTACCTTTTTTGGGGTCTGTCCCTGCGACCACAGTCGTAAATTAAGAGCTATTGAGCTTATATTTGGTATGATAGCTTTTATCCTCTAAACGGAGATTAAGTTCTAAGATGGGCATGATCGGACATAAACTACTACCACCTACCATACAAACTTGCCGTATTTGGGGGTGTTCGCCTGTTTGTCTTCTCAATTACAGCCGTAGATTAAGAGCTAGCGAGCTGAAATTTAGTATGCAAACTTCTAAAGAAGAACAAAGAAGAACAGTTACTTAAATGCCATTTTCTCTGGTTATAGTACACCAATGTTTGCAAACGAAAATAAAAGAAAATAATAAAAGTATTTCTTAAATAAACGACAGCTGTTTAAAATCCAATCATAAGTGACGAAATTATGGCACTTCAAAATTAGATTTTTGTAAAAATTTAGATGATTTTTCAAGTTTTCTCCGCTTTGCATTAAGTTTCTTTCTTTCATTAAGTTCCTTTAGACGAAGCGTTCGGCAATGCACGCGCCTGCCACCAACGACACATTCGGCAATAGCCACGAACGCCAAATGAGCGCAACGACCAAAATCCAACCAAACTCATTCAGGAAACGACATCACAAGGAAAAGTGTTAATCGATGCAGTGTGATGCGATATAATTCTCATTACATCGAGAGCTCCACTTAAATGATGGAGCATTTTACTTGGTAAATTGGTCGGTTTCTAACGCAAAGATGTTCATTGCTAAGTTGCTCTTTACCCGATATTTTCAGGCCCTGCTCAGGGCAATTATTTATCGAAGGAAATAATCTTTTGTTTATTCGGACTTCGGTCCGTTGAACCAAATTAAAACTTACCCTTCGGGAAAAGTGGTGTTAATTTACCTGAGTATACCTATCTCAGGACGGGTGCAGAGGGGATGTGTCACTAAACTGGTTCTAAAGTGCTAAAGAAAAGTCAATTTGACTGATATGTAGTATTCTGCGGCGTTATGTTTCCAACGGCGTTGTTTATAAATAAGAAGAAAAATCAAAAAAATTAAAAATATTTATGCATAATTCAACTAAATAATTTATAAAAAAGTTTCATTTAATTTGTCCGTCTTATTTTGGGGCATACAAACAAAAAACAGATATCATACTGTCGCCGTCATATAGTTTTAATTCGACGGCTAACATCACATAAACAGAACTTATGCCGTTATTTAAATGTCATTTAGCTGAGGTGTGTATAATGTAACAATTGATAAATTGCTCACAATATTGAAGGAAAACGAAAAACAGTCACAAGAGATAAAAATTTGTGAAAAATTTGAAAATTTTTGGTTTTAAACTTAAAAAAGTGAAATTAGGTGACTACAATGAAAGGATTGATAAGAAATCATAACAGAAGATCTGGTAAATAACTTTAGTATTGACAGAAGCTCTTACTAGACACACGAGTCACCCGAGTCATCCCCACGATCCTGAGTTGCGAATTCGAAGCAGTATTACGAGTACCAACAACATCAAATTTACAATATATTCCTGAATTGCTGATATAAACCTGAACCACCGACAAAAGTCATCAAGATGATCCAGTATTGCTGATATAAAACCGAATTGATATTAACCCGAACCAACGACAAAACCCGAATCACCAAGCTGACCACATACTGCAGATACATACTTAAAAAAAAAAAAAAACTTAAATTCCCTTTGCACCCATGAATGAGGTATGAGATAGCTTCTCGCGTTGTTGTGAATTAACACGCTTTCTATTTTTAGATTCACAACTAACGGCACCTACTTGTTTATCGACGAATGCGAACGTCACTGTTTGAGAAGCTCTTACTAGACACGCCGATTGACTCGACGCTTATACTGCGAAGTTGCTGTCAATAACATTCGAGGGGAGCCGACAATGAAAGAACATTTTTTTTTACGATGAGATATTAATCGTAAACACCGACGAACCCGAATCATCAATACGCTGCCGAATTGCTGGTACGAGCCTGAATTATCGAAAGTACTCGAATTACCACGTTTCTGAATACCGAAACGATCCTGACGTATTTGACCTCTACAGTTTTAGGAGTTTTGTATAAAGTTCCCGATCACCTCAAATTGACCGATTCGTAATGATCCCGATTATCTTAAATCGACCCGAGTCCCGAAACCTGTCGTTGCAGTCATAGGCCATAACAGTACTCGTCGAGAGTATACTAAAAGTTCTCTATAATTGAAAATCCGGCCGTGGGACCGGCCATGGCATTGTGGTTAAAACACGCGACTACCATGCGGGAGATCGCAGGTTAAACCTGGCTCCAGTCATCTTAAAAATAAGAAATCAATTTTTCTTTCATTGTCGGCTCCCCTCGAATATTGTTGACAGCAACTTCGCAGTATTAAGTGTCGAGTCAATCGGCGTGTCTAGTAAGAGCTTCTCAAACAGTGACGTTCGCATTCGTCGATAAACAAGTAGGTGCCGTTAAGTTGTGAATCTAAAAAAAAATATAGAAAGCGTGTTAATTCACAACAACGCGAGAAGCTATCCCATACCTCATTCATGGGGTGCAAAGGGAAATTAAGTAAATAATATAAAATCGGCCTGGGTACAAATTATATAAATACTTTATCCAGAAGATTATAAGTTTGAATTACACCATCAATAAACAATACTGTTATTTCGCCCTATTCCAAAAAGTTTTGTCAGTCACTATGGCGACCCTGGTGTCGACTGGACTTATCTCAGCCGACGAGAAAACCACGTTACATTAGCTTTAACATAATTGCTTATATGACTTGAGAAAATTGTTATGTTTTTTTACCCCAACGAGTTGGAGTTTTTACGAGTATGGGAGGTGAAAGTAGTTTTGTTTCATATTGTTCATCTCAGAAGTTTAACTTCGCATAATGAAGACATACAGTCTCCAAAAATAAGGAGTTTGTATGGGAGTAGTTTTTCATATTAAATTTGAGCTCGATTTCTCTTAAACTTCGAATGTAATAGCGAGGATCGACAGACGGAGTGTTTGTGTGGGAGGTGGAGGTAGGTATCTTGCTCATCTTAGAACTCACCCTCCGCTTAGAGGGTATAAGCTTGCATTCCAAATTTCAGCTCAATATTTCTTAAACTACAGCTGTAATCGCGGGTGCAGATAGACCGAAACCCATTAAAAAGGGGAGTTTGTATGAAGGTGGCAGTAGTTACTGACCGTTCTTGTTTTTCTTAGAACCTAACCTACGCTTAGAAAATAGAAGCCTGCTTAATAAATTTCAGCTCGGTAGCTCCCTAACTACTACTGTAATCGCGGGGACTAACTCCCTAAAAGGGTAAATTTATATGGGAGTTTTTGACCGCTCCCGATCATCTTATAACCCAACCTCCGCTGAGAGTATAGAAAATTGCTGCATACAAAATTTCAGCTTGATTGCTTTTAAACTACTGCTGTAATCGTGGGGACTGACAGTCGGACACCCCCTAACAGAGGGCAGGGTAACTCGTGTAAACCTTTACTGATCGTCATGAAAATTTACCAGGTTAGATATTTTCATAAACGAAGTTATGTGATTGCAAAAAGTCCCAACATAACCACCCCGTCTGTGAAACTCCCACGAAGAGAGAAATATTCTCTTATAACTTTCAAACGGACAACTCGAAAATATTAAAATTTTCCAAGTTTAATTATCCTGTAATGACAGACAAATTCTCAGAAAACCGAAAAATTGCCACTCACATTCTGAGTGGCATACTTGTACATTCATATAATTTTTGTAAGTGCACTGAAATCAATCATATTATGACAAAGCAGATTATGAAAAGTTGTCTCAGGAATGAATATAGTCCATAATCGACCGAAGCCTTCTGTTACCTTCCACACAAAATGACTTATTTTTGGAATAATAATATTAAAAAAAAAAATTACGAACGAAAATCTACAGAATATCAAAATTTTGCCACTGTAAAAAAAACCTTGTAATAGCCCTCTAGAACTGGACACTAGTATTCGATCTATAAAAACACACATTCTCTTGCCTACTTGGTAACACGCTTTCTACTGGCCTGTAAAAAGGAAGGAACCGTGAATTAAATCCACCGAGGCATATTGGTCGGAACATGCGATTATTCTCTGGATGATTGGGGTTAGAGCCCCATCTCAGCCATCAACATGTGCATGAGTACAGGTCTTCTCATTGTTTTTTATACATCGATGGTATTGCTTAAGAAGGGTCAACCTGCTGTTTCCGATATCACGAGCAGCATAAGTATTCCATAAAGTCTGTGACTTTTGTGCTACATTCTGTACTAACAGCTTCTTGAATAAACCATAAAGAAAATCATTGTCGTATTATTTTTTTAACAATATTTTATTTCTAGTTTATTACAATTATTATTGAAATTGATAATAACTAATTGTTATAACAAATTAACTAAAAATTACAATATTCAGATACTTTGTATCTAGATTCGAATTCCATCTGTATCTATTGTTTAGTTACGATGACGACGGAGAACGCGACGACGGGCAGTTCTGTAACGGTAACCCTCAGCATCAGAGTAGGAATGACCTGGAGCAGCAGCAGCGGTTTCATAAGTCTCATAAGATACAGCAGGAGCGGAAGCAGCTACGGTGTAAGATTCAACGGGAGCAGAAGCAGCGGGGGCCAAGTAAGAGTTGACGGGGGTAGAAGCTGCAGGTGGCAAGTAATCCAAGGATACATCACGACGATGACGACGGAGAACGCGACGGCGGGCAGTTCTGTAACGGTAACCCTCAGCATCAGAGTAGGAATGAGCTGGAGCAGCAGCAGCGGTTTCATAAGTCTCATAAGATACAGCAGGTGCGGAAGCAGCTACTGTGTAAGATTCAACGGGAGCAGAAGCAGCGGGGGCCAAGTAAGAGTTGACGGGGGTAGAAGCTGCAGGTGGCAAGTAATCCAAGGATACATCACGACGATGACGACGGAGAACGCGACGACGAGCGGTTCTGTAACGGTAACCCTCAGCATCGGAATAAGAGTGAGCTGGAGCGGCAGCAGCGGTTTCATAAGTTTCATAAGAAGCAGCAGGAGCGGAAGCAGCTACGGTGTAAGATTCAACGGGAGCTGAAGCAGCAGGAGCCAAGTAAGAGTTGACGGGAGTAGAAGCTGCAGGTGGCAAGTAATCCAAGGATACATCACGACGATGACGACGGAGAACGCGACGGCGGGCAGTTCTGTAACGGTATCCCTCAGCATCGGAGTAGGAGTGAGCTGGAGTGGCAGCAGCAGTTTCATAAGTTTCATAAGAAGCAGCAGGAGCGGAAGCAGCTACGGTGTAAGATTCAACGGGAGCTGAAGCAGCGGGGGCCAAGTAAGAGTTGACGGGGGTAGAAGCTGCAGGAGGCAAGTAGTCCAAGGACACATCACGACGATGACGACGGAGAACACGACGACGGGCAGTTCTGTAACGGTAACCTTCAGCATCGGAGTAGGAGTGAGCTGGAGCGGCAGCAGCAGTTTCATAAGTTTCATAAGAAGCAGCAGGAGCGGAAGCAGCTACGGTGTAAGATTCAACGGGAGCAGAAGCAGCGGGGGCCAAGTAAGAGTTGACAGGGGTAGAAGCTGCAGGAGGCAAGTAATCCAAGGATACATCACGACGATGACGACGGAGAACGCGACGACGGGCAGTTCTGTAACGGTAACCCTCAGCTTCAGAGTAGGAATGAGCTGGAGCAGCAGCAGCGGTTTCATAAGTTTCATAAGAAGCAGCTGGAGCGGAAGCAGCTACGGTGTAAGATTCAACGGGAGCTGAAGCAGCAGGAGCCAAGTAAGAGTTGACGGGAGTAGAAGCTGCAGGTGGCAAGTAATCCAAGGATACATCACGACGATGACGACGGACAACACGGCGACGGTTGGTCTTGTACTTATATCCTTCAGCACTGGAGTAAGAGTGGGCGGGAGCAGAGGCGGCAGTTTCATACGAAACAACAGGAGCTGAAGCAGCAACCGAGTAGGATTGCTCAGCGGGGTTCACATCACCGCCATAATTGGGTGGCAAGTATTCATTGCTAACCTGAGCGGCTGCAACAGCTACCAAAGCGCATAAGGCCACAAAAAGTTTCTGAAATAGAAACAAATGTTGTTGTTGCTGTTGTTAGTAATCCAGTAATACAGTGCGATTGCACATTGTTAACTTACCATCTTTGGGATACTGATCTCTTATTCCCAATAGAGTCCAGTAGGAAATGATACTGATCTAATGATAAATGCACCTTTTTATACAAATTAAAACAAAAGAATTGAAATTGTGTTAAAAAACTATTATTAACAATCTATAAGAATAAGAACATTTCTCAAACAAATCACACCTGAAACATAAAATAAAAATATTTGCGTAGCCTGTTTAACTAGTATATTTTCTGGAAACACATCATCCCAACATTATACTCTGGTGGTTACCTTTCACTGTTTGTAGTGTAGTACGACATACGCTAGTCATAGTCATAGCTATAGAATGTTAATCTCTTTCCGTTTCATATTATTCCTGTTGAGATTTATTATGTATCTTCTTGAGACGAAACTAGACATCGATACCAGTTTCCTTTCATTTTTTGTTGGTGTTTGTTGTTGTATATATCGAACTTCTACTGTAGTGTTAGAATGTGCGTTAGATGAAATTTTAATTATATCGATAGGAATGATTAGTTGTAGGTGGTTAATTATAACAAGATTAAAATACAATCTGTGTAGTTAAAAAGTTGATTATACTAATTTATTGAAGTGAATTGTGGGGAGCAAGGGATTTTATCACCTGTGTGTGATAGACATTAAGAGCCAAATGCTTTTCATACCCTGTCATCAGATGATGGTCCAGGAGAAAGAGGCAGGTTGTATCATACATATCTGGCGTCATTAAAAACTTCTTAAGATGCTTATTTAATCTTAACAGCTCGATATGAGTAACACCACGAATAATGTATTTCAAAATAATAGATGTTAAACTGCCCAAGATGAATTATGGGTTTTGCTAACAAAATGCATTAAATTATGTGGTCGTGTCAGCATCTTCAAAGAGTATTCAAAGTCTACCCCTGTTACAGCAATTTTAATTAAAATACTATGAGGAACATTTGTGTGAAACATGGCAACCCTTAAGCTCATCAACATATGGATTATTGCTCAAATATCCAAACTTGTAAAAATGTCTGGTCTGATAAATATTTAAAACATACTCTATGCAATAAGTCTATGGCCCAAACATTTTCAGAGAAAAGCACAATCTTACTTTGTTCACAACATTATCGTCGCCTAGTATGATCTTTTAATCATGCAGCTATTTTTTCTGATTTATAGCATTTAATTTTTTGTGCGCTTTATCTTTAAATAAAACTTTCAACTCTTATACACTTTTCACCACGTAAATTTATGTGTTTCTAAAATAGATTTAATTTATTGTTTATTAAAAATGCAATACTTAATTAGCTATTTAAGTTTTCATTAGTTTCAAATATACTTTAATCGTCAGCCATTAAACGGTTGAATATTAACTAGAAAATGAATATTCAAAATAAATTTTAAAAATAAATTGCTTATCTCTAATTTGTATAAATTATTGTTATTTCTTTTTCTCTACGTACTTTTATCACACTAAAATACGTAATGCACTTAAACGATTTCAATACAAATTGATCAGAAAAGCTAATGTTATTATTTTTAGCTTAAATAAATGAATGAATGCACCGTTATAGAATTAAGAAGTAAAATATTTGATAACTTTTTGTTTGGTATGTTTCATGTTTTTAATAAGATCTTTTGTTTCTTAAAAATTTTTATAAATACACACATGGGCTATGGAGTTTTTTTTTTTTGGTTTAGAATATTAAATTTCATATTTTCGATCTCCCAATGTATCAGAGCATAAAGCTAAGTAGAAGTAGTTTATATACCATATGTTAAGATATTTTTAAATAAACTATGACATGTACCGAGCTCTAAGGACACAAATGAAATATGTATTAGGGTAAAGTAGTCCAAGAACATAACAATGGAAACCTCTCATATACACTTACCATATTTTACATTTGTAACTCAAATGTTATACAGCCTTAAAGTTCACACTAACTAGATTATAGGGAAGGCTGTCGTAGCCAGTTACGGGTCAAGCAATGCGCTTTTCGCCCTCTCATGGAAAATAAATATTCCTACCGTATATTCCAATGTGTACCGTTAAGTTCTATCGGTTATTTCCTAACGGTAAAATACATTTGTGCCACGCCACCTTCCATACGGATCGAAATTATAATAGTTTCCTCTGGTAATTCATAACTGTAGTGCTAATAACACTACTTTACAAATAATTATTCTGATTAAGAAAAAAAATTTTAAAAAATTTTTTATGGAGTGGATTTTTTTAAAAATTTTTTTTGTAAAATTTGTTTCTTTGTTGACGGTGCCTTTGGATTTTATCCTATATTTCAAGTTTTAGATGGGCGATCAGGACAAAAGAGGTACCAAATTTATTAGAATCAAATGGCCAACAAGAATTAAGGCACTTTAAATATCGAAAATATCTTTCATTTGAGTACCCGCACATAGGCGGTCATCATAGAATCCAAGGAGCCCCTTTCTTGAAATATAGGTTAAAATCGAAAGGTACCGTCAACAAAGAAAAACATTTTACAAAAATTTTTTTTAAAAAAAATCCACTCCAAAAAATTTTGTTTCTTAATCAGAAACCCGTCCTCTATCATAAAAAAAATAGTGGTATCCAAAAACCAAAATGGCTGTAAACTAGTGTAACTAACTAATAGTGCATAGATTTTTTTGTCGCTCTAGGGTAGAACTATATTGACGCCGTGCTACAAAGCCATAGGTAATAAAGCCATATGACCTTATTTCCCATTCGATAGGAAAAAAAATAATCCTCGTTAAGTTTTATTGAAGAGCTTTAAAATCGAAAATACAATTATATAATAAGAAACAGTATTTTAGGACCTATTTTAAACTCTATTTTAGGTTACAGTGAAAACTTCACCGGGCCATAAAACAATTTGGCATGGTGGGGATCTGCCCTCCCGGAAAAGAAAAAAATGTCCCCCTAAATGTTGACGAAAACCGCAAACGAATTAAGGACCATGATTTGATGATATGCACCTGGAAAGTTAGAACACTGTGTAGACCAGGTGCCTCCATCTAACTGGCGGAAGTCCACAAAGTATACAAGGCTGGCATAACCGCTTTACAGGAAATCCGGAGAACGGGACACGGGTGCTCGCGCATGAGGACGTAGTGGCTATGCGGACAAGCCAAGAGACTGCGACACCTTGTCCCACGGTTCAACCTGGTGTGTGAACGTAGAGCCACCATAAGAGTCAAATTAAGTTTTTCCATATAACACTTATCTGTGTCCATGCTCCGACAGAAGTGAAAAGCGATGAGGACAAAGACGAGTTCTACAAGAGCCTAGACAATGTATATGACCGGGAGACCTCATTTGTGCCTATCACCGGAAAATTCAGTCTGCATACCGAATTTTTTTTTTTTTTTTTTCAAATTCAAATTCAGTCTTTATTTATTGTTATAATATTAATTACATAACATGTTCTTATTTCCGAACAATGTCGAACAATGGCATTAAGCTGATTGATTGAATCAGATTGATCACGTGGTAGTCGATGGAAGGCACGCATGGAGTGTTCTAGACGTACGAGGGATCAGGAGTGCGAACATTGACTGATACCACAGTTAAGGTACGCACAAGGCTAAGCATGGCGAAAAACGTACGTAACCAGGCACAACGAAAGCTGGACATCGGTAAACTGCGGACCACGGAGGTAACGGACACCTACTCCAACCACTCAACTCAAATGCTACGGAATGCTCCAACCCCTGATAATATTACCTCAGAGTGGCAATATTTAGCCGACTTCATAGAACGGACTGCAATCCAATCCATAACGATGGTATTAACTGTCCAATTTCTGCAAAACTAATTCGACTTTGTACCTTGGAAAACACCCAATCCTCTATTAAGATTGGTAAGTCACTCTGAACTATTCAATACGGAAAAAGGTCTCAGGAATGGCGATGTCTCTATTTAATATATATATATATATGGAGTAAGAAAGGCCATTTTCCACAAGAGCCATATGCCTCTGCCGATGACACTGACATCATTGGCTGAAAACTTCGGAATGTTACTGTTGTTTTCTCATCACTACAAAAGGAGTCAGCAAAAATGGGTTTAGCGGTCAACGAGGATAAAACAAAAATAAGGATTTTGACGAACAAAGAGCCCTCTATATGGGGACGCTCCGTCGACGTTGAAAATGATTGTTTTGAGGTAGTAGATGAGTTTACATAATTCGGATCTTCTGTCGACAAGAAAAATAAAGTCAGCCAAGAAATCCAGCGGAGAATAGTGCTTTCCAATAGAATTTTTTACGGACTTCAGTAGCACTTTAGTAACACCGCCTTATCTCGAGATACTAAGAAACAGCTGTACCAGGTGCTAATTTTACCCGTTCTGTTGTATGCTGCCGAATCGTGGGTGCTTACGACAACGGTCATACAAAACCTGGGAGTATTCGATGGCTGGGACATGTCGCCAGGATGGATATAAACGCTCCAGCGAGAAAGGTGTTTGAAGGCGAACCTGAAGGACGGCGCAGAGCAGGGAGACCCAAACTTCGCTGGTAGGACCAAGTGGTAGGCGACGTTCCAACATCTGGTAGGACTAACCGGAGAACGCACGCATAAACCCGAAGAGTGTGGAATTCTGTAATACTTTTTTTTTTCTTTACTTCAGACTTCTAATTTATTAACCAAGTTGGTATATACTTTTTTATATAAAAAACGTTATTTGGTATTATTTATTGTCGTGCATTTGTTTTACAGGTACACTGTTTTGATCATAGCTCACTCTCTTCCGCTCTCCTGCTTTTGTTTTGTTTCTTTACTAAGACAACACCGTTATTGTGCACATGTCATCTTCGCAAAATCAAAACAATCACATGTGCAGAAAAATTGAATAGGCTTGAAGCCGTTTCAAGACCACTTGTACAGACAGAACAATAAAATTCAATGCACAAATATTAACTGGCACTAAAGATATGAAGATGGAGTAAACTTTTATTTATGATCAATAAGCGATAGGGCGCGGTAGATCGCAACCTAAAGTCGTAAAGGTTGTAAGTCCAATTTTGCCTTAATGTATTTCTTATGTAGAACGCAAGATAAATTGAAAAAGCATCTTGTTTGAAATAAAACACCAAAAATATATGCGTTGTCATCTTTCAATACACATAACATAAAAAATAAAATTTGATACACAGATAGTTCTTAGCACTGCTCGGTCAGAGTGCAAAGAGCGCATATCTAAAGTTTTGTGTTGTCTTCCCTTTCTATCTTCCCTGCGCACATTTTATTTATTGTTTTCATCGTCATCTCACAAATTGCACTTTTATCACTCCGTAAAGTTAGTAAGATAGAAAACAAATTTACAAAAACAAAATGCACTACCATCGTATTTTCATTTATTCGGAATTAACAACTGCTTTAACTATGGAGCAAAAAGAAACTGAAATATGTGATCAGTAACATTGTAATTGATGAAGTGACCAGTTTGTAATTTGCAGCGACAATTTTAAAAAATATGAAAAAAAGTTATAAATACATTATTAATTTGTATTCATTGTCAAGTAAACAAAATTAAATAAAATACAAAAATTAAAGACACCTTTCAAAATACACTATTTCGAATCTTTGAATCTTTCTAAAGATAAAAATGCGTCACTTATGAAAGAATCGTTATATAAACCTATAAAAGAGACTTATAAGTTAATACATGGATGTATCCTAAACGGGGTACATTTTCTTACTAATGAAGTTACTATTAAGATAAAATTATTATATCTTATACGATAATTTTCATCTACATGGTGTTACCATTTAGTAGCTTATAAGACAGAAAATGTTTGCAGGGTTAATATATATAATTCTTATACATATCTACATCTGTGTTTAACACTTTTGTTATTTTTGATAAAAAAAAAGTGCATCTAACTACATATGAATATCTTTCTGTTGTCTGTTGCCGAACATAAACAATTAAAAATTTAACATTGGATGACACTCACTTTCCTTATAATCTACACAGCAAAAATTCAATAAAAAGGCTAATATTAAGCTTCTGAGATAAAATTTAGTATGTGTCATCAATTGTAATGGCGACGACGCACACTTGTTCCGGTTAGCAATGTAACATAGCTGGATAAAAGCTCAAAATTTATGTGCTTCAAAAGGAAATATATTTCACTATAAAAACCAGTACAGAAATTTCAGTCAGTTAAACTGACTGATAAATACCATCACCCAATATAATATATTGTTTGTCTTGAGTTATTGAAAATAATCGATTTGTAATTAAAACCAGTTAGAAAGTTTCAGTCGGGCAACCCGACTTACATTTACCCTTACCCTCAGTAAAACAAATAATTTTCTATTTTATTGATATTATTACTCGATTTCGAAATTGGGCGGAGGAGTGGTATATTTATATGGGAGGTACGTGAAGGGGTGTGTTTAGGCTCCAGATTTATTCTCCTAAACTTTATCCTGCTTAAACTTTACCAAATACAGAATTTGGGCACGATCGCGTTAGGTCTTTTAATAATATTAATCGATTTCTAAAGTGGGCGGTACCAGATGTGTATGGGAGGTACCAGATGGGGCGTGAATAGACTTCCAATTTTTTTCTCTAAAACTTTATCTTGTTATAGCTTTACTCAAAATAGAATTTGGGTACGATCACGTTTAATTTATTGATATTATTTCTCCATCTCTATAGTGGGCGGAAAGGTAGATTTGTATGGGAGGTACCAGAAGGGGCGTGGCTAGGCTTTCAAAATTTTTTTCAAAACTTTATTCTGTTATAGCTTTACTAAATACAGAATTTGGGGACGATTCCGTAGGGTGTATTGATATTATTACTCGATTTCTAAAGTGGGCGGAATGATGTATTTGTATGGGAGGTACCAGAAGGGGCGGGGCCATGTAGCCCATTTGCAATACCGTAAGTAGTTTTGAGAAAATAATAACTCGTGCAAAATTTCGAAACATTTGGTTGCGTCTTTCGAAAGTTATCGTGCGAACCAGCCGGATAGCCACCCGACAGACAGACAGACAGACAGACAGACAGACAGACGGACATGGCTCAAACGACTTAAAAAGTCATGAATCGAATTTGGTTCAAAGAAACCTAGGGTCTAAAGTGACTCCTTCTATGTGTTACACTTTTGGGTCGTATCAAATGATATATACCTTCATCCCTACGGGTGATGGTATAAAAAAACAAAATTTTGTGCGCTGGCGCAGGTGCAAACATACAATTCTGTGAAAAGCTTATTTCTGATTTAGAAGTCATGTCAAACGATCAATACAAAAATTTAATATTTTGCGTGTGCAGAAGAAATTGAAAAATAATAAAATATGTGCACAATTTCTATAAGTATGTTCTTTAATTTTTATGCAAATTCTTATTATTTACTGCTGTAGATATTAGCATATTATTTAGCCTTTACTAACACTAATTTTAGAAAAAAAAATATTTTTCTTCTCGTTTTTGGTCTCGCAAAAGCAAACGCCACAAAACGCCAGCGAAATTTTTATTTTTGTGTCCAACAAATAACGAACAAAATTATATTAATTTCATTGTCAGCCCATTTTTAAATTGGGCATGATTATGAGTAAATTGTAAAATTTTGTCAAAAAATATTTTTTGGAGAAATAATATCTAATATGAAAAATAGGCCTGAAAAGGACCGGAATATCTTAACAAAAATTTGTTAAAATGTACATAAAATTTTCCTTAAAAAAACGAAAAACAATATGTTGCCATATCTTACAACAAAATACCCAAAATTCCACAACCTGGAAAATATGTTCAAAAATTCCGAATTTTTTACTAAAATGACTTTTATGGTAGGGATGTTGAAATACGTTACGGTTAACTAGTCCACATATGTGGTCAAAATAATACGTAATGAGCTTTCTCGTCGGCGTTTTGAGATTTGAGAATTTTCAAAAACAAAATTTTTTTTTTTCAAAAATTGGGGACATTTTACTGAAATGATTCAAATTTGCCATTAAATACTCCTGCATGAATATTTCTACAAGAAATAATAAAGAAATTTTTTGTTACAAACGAAAGAATATAATCGCCTTTTTGAAATAAAAACATTAAAAATAGGCCTTTTTTTTTGTGATGTTTATAACTTTTGACCGGAACAACGTATTTGCATCATTCTTTCAGCAATTTTATTCCGAATTTTATAAGCAATAATAATATAATTATCTTAACAATCAAAGAAATACTTAGCTCACAACCTCAAATATACTAAATCAACCTCGTCTAAAAATTACACCATTTTTTTATTTTCTCAAATATCTCTTGACCTAAATGAGGTTTTTTTTTACGATTTTTAAAAGCACTATCTAATTGCGAACAATCTTTTTAATCGGTTCATAAATGCATTTTCCTTGGACATTTGGAATTTTGGGACCCCGAGGTGACCAACTTTGGAGGGCCACGCAGTGGCCCCCAAACTCATTAGGGAGCCAAAAATGTATACATCATCTAAAAAACACCTCAGCTTTAACTATTTTAAATTTCATCAAGATACCATATCTGTTCAAAAGTTACAGAATTATGTCCAACAAAAAAAGAAAAAGGAAGCACTGTGCGACGGCCTCCCTACCATCTACTAAGTGTAGTGTAGATATATAATGTGGTAAGTGTGTATGAGATTTCAGTTCTTTGACCACATTTCCCTAGGACATATTTTATTTTAACACATGGTACACAAATTACTTTTACTTCGCTTACTACTCTGTAACATTAGAAGATCGAAAATATGAACTTTAATGCTCTAAACAATAGAACGAATATAAAGAAAATGTGTTATTGTACAAATTTTATATCCCATATTATGTATTGCTTATTTTACAAATATATATATGTATCAATAACTTTGGAAGCAGGACGTGTATTATAGTTTTTATAATTTATGTAATGAAGCAATTTTAAAAGCAACTATTTTTAATAACGAAATAATGTCTAACGTTAATGTTCACTTTTTTTTTGATATACAAAAAACATACAGTCCACGAGTTTCTGCAAAGTACAGAGGTTGAGGTATAATGTAAGTCAGTCTGTTTCCTTTATTCATTTAATTATTCCAATTATACATTGTCGAAAGTTTTCGAGATTTCAAGATTGATTAATTTGATGATAGAAAACATGCTGCTAATTTCATAAATTTTTTTTTTCGAACTAAGTTCATTAAACTATCGGACTAATAAGTGGTCATTAACACAAACTAAACTTAAAATGCAAAGGTGGTCCGCCTAACCTAAAGCTAGAAGCTATACACAAATGATGGCACGTGCTGCCCTAAAGCCGACAGATGAATTATAACAACCCATAATTAAACCATCACAAAACTTAAGAAAATTATGTCTGCGACAAATTCATAAATAAACATTTAACTATCTCCCAACATGCCAGACATTTAGGCGACAACACGTAACAAACATAGCATTTTCACATAACCGTCAAACAAACATAAACATTGGAGTACTATCCTCATAGTTTCTCACACATAAATCCACTTTAACTAAAAATAGATCTATTGCTTTTAAACGTTTCAATATTCTCTAATATCATCTGTATGTTCAATTTTAGAAATGCTGTATAAATTATAATAAACGTATGCGTGCACCTAATTAATCTAAATGATAGTGTGTGTGTGTAGAAAGGAACTGCTTAATTTACACAACCGTGTGAAGTTCTCACATTCGCTTTGTGATTCGCAATCTTCAAACTATCACACACACACATACGCACTAAATGCTGACTTGTTTGACGAGAGGGGAACCCATCAATTTTATTTGCACATAATTGATCTTCTTATAGCGAAAAAGATGTTGAGTTTTTCATTTCTATGTTTTGTATAAAACGATGCAGTTGCCAGTAGTGAGGTATCATTATCATTTGGATTCTACTTCCAATAGGAGATCAGCGTTTCCCAACATGGTTAGTACTGAGATGCGAATTGCTCTATTATTAAGATCGCAGCTTTAATGTTTATTATTTGTCCTGTACAGAAAGTATTTGTGGCCCTTTTCGCTCTGGTTGCTGTGGCAGCAGCTCAAGTTAGCAACGAATACTTGCCACCCAGTTATGAGGTTGCTTCCGATGTCCACCATGAAGTAGTCGCTGCTGCTCCAGTTGTTTCTTATGAAACTGTTGAAACCGCTGCTGCTGAACCCGCTCACTCCTTTACCGAAGCTGAGGGTTATCGTTACAAGACCAACCGTCGTCGCGTCATCCGTCGCAACCGTCGTGATGTCTCCGCTGAATACTTGCCACCTGTAGCATCTGCACCTGAAGCTTCCTACTCGGTTGTTGAAACTGCTCCCGCTACTGTTGTTGAAAGCTACGAAACTGCTGCTGCTGCTCCCGCTCACTCCTACACCGAAGCTGAGGGTTATCGTTACAAGACCAACCGTCGTCGCGTCATCCGTCGCAACCGTCGTGATGTTTCCTCCGAATACTTGCCCCCAGTAGCTTCTGCCCCTGAAGCTTCCTACTCTGTTGTAGAAACCGCTCCCGCTACTGTTGTTGAAAGCTACGAAACCGCTGCTGCTGCCCCAGCTCACTCTTTCTCTGATGATGAAGGTTACCGTTACAAGACCGTCCGTCGTCGCGTCATCCGTCGCAACCGTCGTGATGTTTCCTCCGAATACTTGCCCC
Organism: Muscina levida; assembly: GCA_964034835.1. Classification (NCBI taxonomy): domain Eukaryota; kingdom Metazoa; phylum Arthropoda; class Insecta; order Diptera; family Muscidae; genus Muscina; species Muscina levida. The sequence continues at coordinate 24,481,718 of OZ035883.1, read as the reverse complement.
CAGTAGCTTCTGCCCCTGAAGCTTCCTACTCTGTTGTAGAAACCGCTCCCGCTACTGTTGTTGAGACTTACGAGACTGCTGCTGCTGCTCCCGCTCACTCCTTCACTGAAGCTGAAGGTTACCGTTACAAGACCAACCGTCGTCGTGTCATCCGTCGCAACCGTCGTGATGTTTCCTCCGAATACTTGCCTCCAGTAGCTTCTGCCCCTGAAGCTTCTTACTCCGTAGTAGAAACCGCTCCCGCTACTGTTGTTGAGACTTACGAAACTGCTGCTGCTGCTCCAGCTCACTCTTTCTCTGACGATGAAGGTTACCGTTACAAGACTGTCCGTCGTCGCGTCATCCGTCGCAACCGTCGTGATGTTTCCTCCGAATACTTGCCCCCAGTAGCTTCTGCCCCTGAAGCTTCTTACTCCGTTGTAGAAACCGCTCCCGCTACTGTTGTTGAGACTTACGAAACAGCTGCTGCTGCTCCCGCCCACTCCTTCACTGAAGCCGAAGGTTACCGTTACAAGACCAACCGTCGTCGCGTCATCCGTCGCAACCGTCGTGATGTTTCCTCCGAATACTTGCCTCCAGTAGCTTCTGCCCCTGAAGCTGCCTACTCCTCCATCTCTTATGCTTCCCCAGCTGCCTCATACACCGTTGAAGTTGGTGCTCCCGCTGCTGCTGTCGAAACTTTCGAAACTGCTGCTGCCGCTCCTGCACACACCTTCTCCGAAGATGAAGGTTATCGTTACAAGACCAACCGTCGTCGCGTCATCCGCCGCAACCGTTACTAAATTGTAGCAAAACATTCATGTTCCATTCATGATAGCGATAGTTAGTGAAATTCTAGTAGCATTATTTAAAAAGAAAAAAATAAATTAAAAAGGTATTTATTTAATACAAAAAAATATTAAACCTAAAAACCAACAAGTTTTTGATTAGAAATGTTTGGGGTCCTTATGGCGTAAAGGATTTTATTTTTCAAAGATTGCACAATTAAAGTTCTTATAGTCGTTGTATAGGTAGATGGGGTGTTTATTCTTGATACCGATTTTTATCTTTTGATACCTTTAAGAGATGATTGAATATGATGATTTTATGGTCCTTATTCCTCAGGTATTAAATTTAACCTAGTTGCATCTACAGTAACCACACGATCAGAAACGCAAAGAAAGCTAGACATCACAAAGCAGCATACCACCGAGATAGCCAATACCTAATCCAACCAACTCCTCAATTACTGTAAACAAAAGCCCCTAATTTTGATGTTACCGTACTGGGATATGAAAAATCACGCTTACACTGTACAACACATGATTTTGGGACTTAATTCTGAGAACTGCACATGAAAGTAGCGCCAACAAGAAGAAGTTCTGCATCATTCGTTTTGTCAAGTTACATGCTATATTAATTTAATATAGATTGTCATATGATGGCGTATGATTATCATAAGTAATATTCCACGTAAATCATACGCCACGGAGTAGAACAGTTTTATTGTAACTGCTACAAAATAAACCCAGTTCAAAATTATTTGATGAATGGAAAAGTGAAACTGTGCTTATGTAGGGTAACGTATTGTCTGACGAAATGGATGCAGTAAGGTTAAACAGCAGCTAATGATAACGCGTAATGTGACGAAAAATTACAACGTGAAGTGGAGATAGACAAAACGCTTCTTCAGGCGTTCTGTGGAAGGAAGACAGTGAATAGAAAAGTTCAACTAAAGGGTAAAAGGCAGAGTTTTTGGAACAGGGATTCGTAAGTACAGAGATGAATTTTTTGTCGCGGATAGGCTAAGTGCTGCAAATGGCAAGGGAACACTTTTGTACTCTGCGCTTTCCTGAGAAAGGGAACACTTTTGTACTCTGCGCTTTCCTGAAGGCAGTACGACAATCATCGACGCAGAGTAGATTGTCCACCACCGAGCCAAAACAACTACGACAAATCCTGGAGAAGACCCAAGAAATGCAGATCGACACTTACCATCAATATGTTTGTCAATCATAAATATACATTCGACAGTCCGATACGGCAGATGGTTGAGTGTGGTAAACTGCGAAGCTTATACGACTTTGCGAGATGACACGGTGAATAGTGAATTAGTGAATATTGCAGCCCGAGGAAATATCAGACTGAGGGAAGCTGGCGATTTTGGTAACGAAACAGCAGACTTACTGGCCAGAGTTGGCTGTACTAAGTATGATCATAACTCTCTGGAAGATGTTTCCCCTTCCATTTGTTATCTTTCCGATCGGCGTATATGGTTGGCATGTGCAAGAGTGACCTGAGTCAGATCTGTGGAATTCTAACAGGCCATTGCAATATCATAGGTCCCTACCGGACTACTGCTGTGTGAAGACGGGGAGAAGTCCGAGACGATGGAACATCTTTTTTTGGAGCTGCCCCGTTCTATCCCGTAGCTGGCTAAGACACTTAGGCGAGAGTTACAAAGAAGACCATAAAAGTTACATGGAAGACTTATCCTTCTCTTCAGTCCTAGTATAAGATTTAACACATTTCTTGCGGTGCCTTCCTATTGAATTGAATCCCTTGAGCGTTTACTTGATAAAAAAAATCCATGCATTAGCTCTATATGAAAAAAAAACACATCGGATAGTTATTTTTTCGGAATATTTATTTTTTTCTGTTTCTAATGGGATGGACGAAATTTCACTAATATTTAAACACATTGTAATTAAATGCTACAATTGGATCTATTTACACTTTAGTAACGACGACGACGGATGACACGACGACGGTTAGTCTTGTAGCGGTAACCCTCAGCTTCGGTGAAGCTATGAGCAGGAGCAGAAGCACCAGTTTCGTAGGTTTCAACGGCAGCTGGGGCGGAGTAGGCTACAGCGGGAGCTGACTCAGCTACTGAGTAAGTGGCAGCAGGAGCTGAGTAGGAAGGTGCAGGAGCAGAAGCTGCTGGAGGCAAGTATTCAGTGGAGACATCACGACGACGACGACGGATGACACGACGACGGTTTGTCTTGTAACGGTAACCTTCGGCTTCAGAGAAGCTATGGGCAGGAGCAGAAGCGCCAGTTTCGTAGGTTTCAACAGCAGCTGGGGCGGAGTAGGCTACAGCGGGAGCTGACTCAGCTACGGAGTAAGTGGCAGCAGGAGCTGAGTAGGAAGGTGCAGGAGCAGAAGCTGCTGGGGGCAAGTATTCAGTGGATACATCACGACGACGACGACGAATAACACGACGACGATTAGTCTTGTAACGATAACCTTCAGCCTCGGAGAAGCTATGAGCAGGAGCAGAAGCGCCAGTCTCGTAAGTTTCAGCGGAAGCAGCAGCTGGACCATTTACTTCAACATTATAAGAGGCAGAAGGAGATGAGTAAGAAACTGAAGAGTAGGCAGGTTCAGGAGCAGAAGCTGCTGGGGGCAAGTATTCAGTGGATACATCACGACGACGACGACGGATAACACGACGACGATTTGTCTTGTAACGGTAACCTTCAGCCTCGGAGAAGCTATGAGCAGGAGCAGAAGCGCCAGTCTCGTAAGTTTCAGCGGAAGCAGCAGCTGGGCCATTTACTTCAACATTATAAGAGGCAGAAGGAGATGAGTAAGAAACTGAAGAGTAGGCTGGTTCAGGAGCTGAAGCTGCTGGGGGCAAGTATTCAGTGGAGACATCACGGCGGCGACGACGGATGACACGGCGACGATTTGTCCTGTAACGGTAACCTTCAGCCTCGGAGAAGCTATGAGCAGGAGCAGAAGCGCCTGTTTCGTAAGTTTCAGCGGAAGCAGCAGCTGGACCATTTACTTCAACGTTATAAGAGGCAGAAGGAGAAGAGTAAGAAACTGAAGAGTAGGCAGGTTCAGGAGCAGAAGCTGCTGGTGGCAAATATTCAGTGGAGACATCACGACGACGACGACGGATGACACGACGGCGGTTAGTCTTGTAACGATAACCTTCAGCCTCGGTGAAGCTATGAGCAGGAGCAGAAGCGCCAGTTTCGTAAGTTTCAGCGGAAGCAGCAGCTGGACCATTTACTTCAACGTTATAAGAGGCAGAAGGAGATGAGTAAGAAACTGAAGAGTAGGCAGGTTCAGGAGCAGAAGCTGCTGGTGGCAAATATTCAGTAGAGACATCACGACGACGACGACGAATGACACGACGGCGGTTAGTCTTGTAACGATAACCTTCGGCCTCTGAGTAGCTGTGAGCAGGAGCGGCAGCAGCAGTTTCATAAGTCTCATACGAAGCAGCTGGAGCTGAGGCAGCTGGAGCATAGGATGCTACTGGAGCAGTGGCGGCAACTTCTGAGGCACCACTATAACTAGGAGGCAAGTATTCGTTGCTGACCTGGGCGGTTGCTACTGCAACCAAAGCGAAGAGAGCCACTAAAAGATTCTGTGCAAATGAAATAGAAAAAATTATGCAAATATTAATCTCCACGAGGATATTATATCGTCTCAGTACTAACCATCTTGCGGGAATGCTCCTATCTCCTATTGGATGTGCAATCCAAATGAGAATGATACTTAGCTAACGGTTAATGCATCTTTATATACAAAAACAAACGAATGGCAATTGAACTTATTCTTAATAATAAGATCAATTAGTTGCGGCCAAGAAATTGATAAGAATGAAATAAGAGTTATTTCTTGTCTTGCCAAACAAGTAGATTTCAATAGTTAGATTATAAAATTGCATTAAGTAACACATTAACACGACAGTTTGGCTATCACAAATGAAGATAAGCAAATATTTGTGAAATTGGGATAGCACTGATCACCTGCAAGAAGTAATTAGTTACTTTCAACAATGCTGTGTAGCAGATAAACCTGTTTGTTTGATCAATTGCTTCGACGATTTTATGCAAGTATGGCGAAACGTTATCAGTTAAGGTTTAGTTGGTTTGAATAATTGCACCTATCGCACGGCTAGTCTGCAGAACCAAAATAACAACATTCATAAATTACATTAACCTTCCGCCCACCGCGCATATCAGGACCCATGCCGCCAGCTAGTCTAGCTAGACACAAAATATCGATGTCGCTGAAGAAGATGAAGAAGCGATTTAGTCAAATTTCTTTCTAACAGGGTTGTGTCTTCGCTGAGTGTGGAAAAGTAGCCTCCTGCCATTTATAATATCTGATGATATAACAAGATAGTTAGGAGTACCAATTCTGGTTTATCAAAGTTGTTTAGGAAACAAGCGGTTAAAGCATATAATCGATAGAAACGAATAGTCTGAAGAAAACAGTGCATTATGGCAGTGCTGTTGATCATCGGTGTGCGGACGACATCTTCTTTGTTATATTTTTCAGGACGAACATACAGTGGATCATTTGTATTAAGGACAACATCATAACTTCTGAATCAATAAGGATAACATAAAATAGTTTCGGAACTAAATTTATTAAAGAGAGAGCACTACGAAAATGTTAACGTAATGGATTTTTTCCGGTGCAGCAATGATATGTATACAAATTCCATAGCTTAGCAGTACAAGTTTTTTTTTAATTTCGAACCGTTTTCGCAAATGAATTTGACCTATGGACTCTTGTTTTCAACAAAGGAATGTGATTAAAACAAAAAAAACATACAGCGTGTTTGCTCTATCGAAATGTGCTTTTCATAACGCAAACTGATAAGTTTGCCATTATTTTATTATCTCATGAATACAAAATATTAAGTTTTAACTATTTCCAAAGTTATTTTTAAAAAATTATTGGAATACATTTTATTTTCGTGAAATTGACTAATTTATGTAAAACTGAATTCGGTCATTTGTATGGGAAGTAACACAACGGGAGTTTCACCGATTTTGATTTTTTGAGGTTTTGTCAACTATCATAACATATGTAAACCTACCAAATTCACATTAATTGAGGTCAGTTCGAAATTTTTAGGACACGTAATCTTAAAAATATTTGACATTAAAGTCTAAAATCATTTTTCATCGACTTTGTCATATTTTAAAAATAACTGTAATTCATTAGTGCCCGGTCTATGCGCTCACGGACTTAAGGCCCAAAAATATTTTGGGCGTTACGTCCTCCCGCAAAAGGGTCATATTGCCCATTTTTATTTTGGGCCTTATGACCTACCCCGAGACGGACATAAAGCCCATTGGGCGATATGTCCTTTTTTAAATTTTTTTCTTATTTAAACAAAAAAAATATAAAATAACAAAAAAATATTTTTAATCCAGCATTTTGGTTTGTCGGTGGAAAAAGGTCATTTGTTTTATTCGCCGTCATATGTAGAAACGTGTAAAGGGAAATTTCTTCAAGATTTAACTTTTTAGTTAATTTTTTCATTTGTGTTCTTCGATCTCGAATTCGTTTCTTGGGTCTTTCGAAATTTCGAAAATTCATTGATGAGTTCCATAATTTCACATTGATTTGTGTGAATCGAGAGAATAGAAGGGTCGTAGTTAACTTTCTGCCGATATTGCTCTATTTTCAATCCGAATTGTTTTACAGAACATGGCTGTATAAGTTTATATTACTCACAAACTTTGAGTACGTTTCCTTACATTTTACAATTACCATGGTTTAGAATTAAGGTATCAATTTGACTTTAGCATAGGAAATAAAGGCACAAAGTTTTTCATATGAATATCGACGGCTTCGCACTCATTTTGAGGTGAGATCCTAATCTAATGGGTCCCAACTGTAACTGACTCATTTTGAGGTGAGATCCTAATCTAATTAGATCCCAACTGTAACTGATTTCCCAGCCGTTGTATGGTAATCACTTAAGCTCCTTTTTCCGATCGGACACTTAGTTTAGGATATTAATGCATTTAAACTTGTTCATCTAAATATGGACGGCTTCCTAGCCATTACAAGATGAGTTCCCAACTACTTCTTTTATTTGAAAGTTTTTTATATGAATACGGAAGTCATCCTACCCATTTATAGATGAGTGGAAACAGTCATCTAACAGCATCTTACAAACAAATTTTCGTATTGCATAAGGAAATTTTAATGAAAGCATCCTTTGAGATTTGCCTGAAGAATATCGGATAAGCATTAACAACCTTCTTTTCCGATTGCGAAAAACTGCTTTTTGGAAAACCGGTTAACCGACATCAAAAACCGATTATACGGTTTTCGGTGTTGAACACTCTAGTGGTAGCATGCCGTTAAGGTCACTCAACATTGCACTTTCTCACATACGTGATCTCTCGGACGTTGTGAACTGCTTTGGAACCTCCAAAGAGAGCTCTGGTTATTTCCAAATGAATAACAATCAGAATAACGCAAATTAGAAAATTTTCCATTCTCCATACAAATATCAAACTTTGATTTAATTTGCTTCCGTCGCCCCTATAGGAGTCAAATATATAACCGACCCAATAAGTTTTTGAAACTCTTACAGTTTCTGACGACATATCTGCCCTCAATCTTCAACTATTAAGGTAGTTCCGATAAAATTTTGTAATTAATTTTTAAAAAACAGCTCCTGCTCGTTTCTCTTCAATCTATTTGGTATAAACTTTAAAAAAATTATAACACTTGAACTACAGATATAAAATATTGTTGGTGTATATGAGTCTTCAATTATTACGTTCTTATACTACGGTCCCCTAGCACATATTACATTTGTGTCCATAACATATGATACATAAATGACATCTAGTTAGATTTATGCTCTGATACTTTGGGCGATCGAAAATATAACCTTTAATACTCTGAACGATAGAACAAATTGAAATAAAATTTGTTTTTGTGGAAACTGCATAGCCCAAGTCCCCTCAATATAACATTGTTTTTTTTTTACCAAGTCATACCAAGTATCAAAAACTTTGGGTGCAGGTAGAAGAGCGCCGTAAAGAAGCTATTAAAATTTAATGTTGACTTTGGCTTCTTTCATTTTATATCCACATCACCAAGTTCGACCTGGGAAAAATACAGAAATAACAGTCTTTTCTTTTATTTTCAACTACCACAGTGTAATCATATAAAGTTTGAATATAATTTGTAATAATGAGGATTAATGGAGATATGCTTCCAAAAAGCCAAAATTTATATGATATGAACAGAAAAATCTACCTAAAACTCCAAACAATATCAAACAAACATAGGAAGCAAAATAAATTAATTTAATGTTAAAACTTGAGGCGTATTAACTTTTTAGCTACACTAAATTTGCACATTATTTGCATTTGAAGCGACGAGTTTTCTACCGCCATGTAGTATAAGCTTAAGAAGCGATTTTATGCAAAATTAAAATTAACTACATTTTACTATATTTGAAATCAATGTGAAATCAATAAAAGAGCATTTCACGATCAAAGTGCACCGGAAAACATGATGTGGCGAGTAATAAAACAAATTAGAGTTAATCGTCTTAGCTTCCGTCAAATTTAATTAGTTTTTCTTTTAAAAGGCACCTATCATAGTTGCGCTCAGCATTAATGATCAGGCTGTAAAAAATTAATAATATGCACATATATATTTATCAAATGCTACTAAAAACAATAAAAATCACAAAAATTTAAATATTGATTGGAGTACCACAACTTCCGAGTCAAGTGTAGAGTATCACTAACTCGTGGGCGAACAAATCGTAAACATAAAGTCGGTTTTTGCATCGAACCGGCTGTGGCATGATGATACGAACACTCGACTATCTTGCTAGAGAACTGGGATCGAGTCCTGTCACAGTTACCTACAAGTTGTGGACTCAACTTCCTTGTAGATTAGTCATTCGGTATGTCTAATAAAAGCTTCACAACAAGAAGCTGACGTTCAGATTTGTATTGATGAGTCTAAAAATAAAAACGTTATCACCTTAATATAATGCAAAGGGAAAACAAGTTAACGTTATAAATCGAATGTGTCCAAATATCGAGGTTTTTAACAATTCTCACTCTCTTATAAAAGAAACTCTTATAGTTTACTGACAATTTATTTGAATATTTATGTATAGTTTCGAAAATGTTTTTCAGCCTAATACGCATTTATCATGTTACCCCAAGATCACACAAATTTGTCATTTTGTTTTTTTTTTTTACTAAAATAAATAATAGAAAAAATGGATCATTCGTCTAAGCCTTAGAAGGAAATCACAAAAGAATTATGCCTACAACAAAACTATCGAAAGCGCCTCAATCAATTCAATTCGATTTTAAACACCGTCCCTCTTATGAATATCTCATTATTTATTTAAAACGCAAAATTTAGAAACAAAGAAATAAAATAAATAAAACAGACATATTATATGCCATTTTAAACGTTTTTTGTTTAAAAACCAAATGTGTTTCAGTCTATGTTCATATAATAAAAACCTACTATATATTTCTAAAAACGTTTGCCGTTTTATTGCGAATTTGCGTTTTCGTTCAACGACGAGAAGTAAAAAAAAATTTGCATATCTGATTCGAGGGTATTATCTTCTTAAGAAGATGAAAGATTTGCCATAAAATCAATGTTAATTAGAGAATGGATCTTATGAATAAGTGTGCGAAATCTTTGTTATTTTTGGAAGGAATCGTTAAAAGTTAATAGAAACATAAAACTTGTCCACGCGCTCCAAACACACCACTTTGCAAATTGGTAACACATTTTAGGAAGACGATCGCTCATGCGCGCACATTCACATCCAGGCGGCAGACAGGCTTTAAAAGGTGGTAGTAGTCAGTCTACTGTTACTAGGTCTTATGATTCCGAAGACAAATTGTATAATTGAACGGTAATTTAATATGTCTCTTTAGAAAGCTGCGATGAATAATTTATTGAGAAATTCTGTATTTAATTTGTTTTGGCAAAAAAAAGTATATTTAATAAAAAGATTAATTTGTTTGTTCTGATTAAATAGTTAATGTGTCTTTTATTTAGAAAGTTAAATAGACTTTACTATATGAAACATAGGTCAGTGAACTGTTAGGAGGATATGGCTGCCTGTGACATTACACAAGGAGACTAGTATATTGTTAATATTTTGACGATACCTTTTTTTTCGGCGAATGACTCTACTTTATACCTTAAACAGGACAAATTTGTTCGGCCTAATGGCATTTACCACCGCACCTTACGGGGGAACCAGTCGTTGAACTGCAAGGGTTTAAAACTGGTAGTAGTTCGACTGGGAGGTCTCACCAGAAGCTTTTGTCTTGTATCCTAATTGATGTGGAATACACACGCGCAAGGTCTTCAATGCATGTCCTTATTCATCTGTGTCTAATTGACCTCACGGGGATTCAGAAGAGCTGAACCTTACGAATACATTGGTGCTGTTAGCCGTCATCGAGCGGAAGGGGTAAAAGTTAAGGGTTATTCCTTGCAATGTAATGTCGACCGTTTCACATGCTTGGGGTGATTATGTGAAAGCATTGTAAAAGTTTCAGTCTAGTGTAAAATATAGTTCATTATATCGCAAATTAGTAGCAGCTTTTGTGTGATACTCCCACCGGCGAGTATGACCGTAAGCGTAGGAATCAGGAGCCCCGGGTCTTGTTTCCGCCTGATCGGAGATTGTGGGCCCCCTTGCGGGAGTATCACGCGGGCTATGGTTGACACTTTAATCGCTGGTAGAGTCTTTGGGCTCGAATGTGGAGTTGCATTGCAACCAGGTGCTACTCACCCATAGAGTAGCCGAGGTTGTAAGTTAGGCCTCACCTTAGAAATAGAGCGGTATGTCCCATACTGTTGTACCCAAATTTTTAACCTCTGGCTTGAAGAAAGAGCCGACAATTGCGGTAGCTTGCTTGCAAAATTGTCAGCTCTTTTTCTGAGATATCTCAAGTTTGCTTGGTCACTAGCAATCACATTGTAATATGCATATGTAAGGCATTTTAGCCTAACTTAAGCATCGCATCATAAAAGTCATATTATAAGTTCTCTTATTCGTCATTTTTTTTCTTCGGAAACTACCGAAATCTATTCATTAATGTCCTCACGTAGAATAACAAGAACTTTTTTCTTTTGCGCATAGTTTGACATACCATCACCTGATGCATCTCAAGAAGTTGTGATCACCCCTGTCTGCACAACATGTTGAGTCTATTTCCGAAGACTTTTCAAAATAAAGAATTTTCATCCTTTCGTACAAAATGGCAAAGCCAGTGCATATGAAATAAATGTAGATAATTAAGGCAGGAATATTCTTCATAATAGTCGCGTTTTCTCACCATCATAAGCGAAGGTCTTACAGCATATAACTTATATGACGACGGTACTCTCCGGAAACGATAATTCTTCTTTCTCTTATACGGCACCAACAAACGCAATTCATTAAGTAGTAGCCGAGCGTATACAAGGATACCAAGTGATTGTGTCCTTTGAGCTCCGTAGATATTTCGTCACACTCAGTTTAGTTAACACCTCTTTCATCTTCTTTATAAAACGACATTTTGGTCGCCAGAAAACTTTTCTAGCTGGACCATTTTACATCCATTCCTACAATGGACATTAATAAAGTTAATAATAACCTTCCTCATAATTTATATAAGATGTTAAAGAGATCGCACTACGCACTATCGCCCTCTCTGAGGCTCGTTCGGTGGATAATGGACCTATTGATTTTTTTTCATATTTTATATTTTTATATTGTTCAGGTTGGATAACACTGGCTTTAGTCATTCACATAGCTCACTCGAGAGAACCTTATATGCGATGGGTAAAAGGCTGATCCCGAGGTAGTTGGAGCACACACTTCGATCACCTTGTCCTTACAGGAGGGGAGCCCATTACCATACCCTTTTTCTTTTACTTTCTGGTAAAATTTTCGAGCCTTACCTCTATCCCTGTACACTCAATATCCTCGTTCTCCTGTTCCTTCATTTTACGTTTTTCTGCTTAAATTGCTGTCTAAATCAACAACTGACCAGATATTCACACTTCTGCAAGTCCTGGAAATGATCCAAGAGAAACAGATCGACTCGTACCATCTTTTCGTAGGGTTTAAAGCTGCCTTCGACAGCCCGATTCCGCAGAAATTACTTGAAGCCATGGCTGAGTTTGCTATTCCAGCGAAGCTGATACGCCTTTGAGGAATGACGCTGGCTGACACGAAGTCTTCAGTGAAGATTAACAATGACCTTACGGAGCCATTCTTCATCATACGAGGCCTAAATCAAGGTGACGATCTATCGTTGACCTCTTCAATATAGTGATGGAGATGATAATGAGGAAAGCTGAAGTAAACACGAGTTGCATGATATTCAACAAAGCCACATGCTACTCGCTTTTGCTGATGACGTAGACATCATCGGTCGAGAACTGCGGGATGTGACTGCAGCCTTCTCAGGTATATGTTTTTATATTTTTATATTTTTATATTTTTATATTTTTATATTTTTATATTTTTATATTTTTGTATTTTTATATTTTTATATTTTTATAGTTTTATATTTTTATATTTTTATATTTTTATATTTTTATATTTTTATATTTTTATATTTTTATATTTTTATATTTTTATATTTTTATATTTTTATATTTTTATATTTTTATATTTTTATATTTTTATATTTTTATATTTTTATATTTTTATATTTTTATATTTTTATATTTTTATATTTTTATATTTTTATATTTTTATATTTTTTTATTTTTATATTTTTATATTTTTATATTTTTATATTTTTATATTTTTATATTTTTATATTTTTATATTTTTATATTGTTATATTTTTATATTTTTATATTTTTATATTTTTATATTTTTATATTTTTATATATTTATATTTTTATATTTTCATATTTTTATATTTTTATATTTTTATATTTTTATATTTTTATATTTTTATATTTTTATATTTTTATATTTTTATATTTTTATATTTTTATATTTTTATATTTTTATATTTTTATATTTTTATATTTTTATATTTTTATATTTTTATATTTTTATATTTTTATATTTTTATATTTTTATATTTTTATATTTTTATATTTTTATATTTTTATATTTTTATATTTTTATATTTTTATATTTTTATATTTTTATATTTTTATATTTTTATATTTTTATATTTTTATATTTTTATATTTTTATATTTTTATATTTTTATATTTTTATATTTTTATATTTTTATAGTTTTATATTTTTATATTTTTATATTTTTATATTTTTATATTTTTATATTTTTATATTTTTATATTTTTATATTTTTATATTTTTATATTTTTATATTTTTATATTTTTATATTTTTATATTTTTATATTTTTATATTTTTTTATTTTTATATTTTTATATTTTTATATTTTTATATTTTTATATTTTTATATTTTTATATTTTTATATTTTTATATTTTTATATTTTTATATTTTTATATTTTTATATTTTTATATTTTTATATTTTTATATTTTTATATTTTTATATATTTATATTTTTATATTTTTATATTTTTATATTTTTATATTTTTATATTTTTATATTTTTATATTTTTATATTTTTATATTTTTATATTTTTATATTTTTATATTTTTATATTTTTATATTTTTATATTTTTATATTTTTATATTTTTACATTTTTATATTTTTATATTTTTATATTTTTATATTTTTATATTTTTATATTTTTATATTTTTATATTTTTATATTTTTATATTTTTATATTTTTATATTTTTATATTTTTATATTTTTATATTTTTATATTTTTATATTTTTATATTTTTATATTTTTATATTTTTATATTTTTATATTTTTATATTTTTATATTTTTGTATTTTTATATTTTTATATTTTTATAGTTTTATATTTTTATATTTTTATATTTTTTTATTTTTGTATTTTTGTATTTTTATATTTTTATAGTTTTATATTTTTATACTAGCGGACCCGGCGAACTTTGTCTCGCCCCAATTTTATGCCTTCAGATAAACTCAGTAAAGAATGTTTGGTAAACAAAGTTTTTCGATTAGTTTTCCGCCGCAAAAACAAACAACGAAGGCGGTTCTCCAAAACTCGAAAAGGCAACGTTCAGCTGACCGCACGTAAAACAGGGAAATTCGAGATTAATCTCACATACTTCCAACGATTTGCCTTGAGATTTATTGATTGTCGTTGGGGAATTGGAATGGATGATCAGTTGGAATTATCTGATTCGTAAGATAAGGACTTCCTCTTCTTTGAATTTGTTCTTGGTGATCGTGTGAAATCACACTTTTTATCAGATTCTTGACGGACAACCGCGTACCGTTGCACAATTTCGGTTGATTCAGACTCCGCAATATGATTATGATCGATCCCACCTTTATATGTAAATTATGCGGCATATTAAGCGAGTGGAAAATTCGGTCGGATTGTTGGTCGCTTCATCCTTTACGGTCACGCTGTAAACAGATTTGTACGAATGCAGTTCTCAAGCGATTTAACTTTCTAATTTGAAATTGTACCTATTAATGTATTTATTCTTCTCTGCTAGTAACATACTGCCCGTAAATTAATCCAATCGAGATTTTTTCAATTTTGTGCAATGTCATGAGTTACTTTTCCAACGATGTGAACTGGCAAAAATATGCAGGGAACGATATCAATTCAGTCGAAACATCAACCCGAATTTGACCATTGCCAAGCGTTGTTTCGGGAATTCAGCAGAAGATGGGAGGTTCTGGAATGAGCCCCTAATTTTTTGGTCAATTACAACTTCTTGACGTTTTCAAGCATGGTTTTAGTAAATCAGCAGCATTAGACATTTTAAATTCCATCGTAAATTCTTTATCGTTCGGTCAACTACTTCCAAAGCTCATTTAGTCGTTATCGAGCATTCATCCGAAATGTTGATTTGACATTTCCGCTCTACTTCGCCGTTGCGAAATGCTTGGTCATTGTATATTTTGGCTTTTCAACCGTGAGAAGATTCATCGACAGTTTTAAAGTGGAATTTGCAGTTCGAATGCCTTCCAACAATGTGACAGGTATGCCAGAGGATACAGCGGCTAACGTTATTTGAGATCTTGACCAAATTGTTGCCGGAATCAACAAAAAATGTCTAAGGTGTCCCACTCGGAGCATCGAGAAAGTAAATGCCTCCAGTTTCATCGTGAATCGTACACGTTCTTGTACTCGGTATTTAACAGCGGCACATTAGTTCGAACTCTTCCGATCAGCTCATCTTGATTATAGTCTTGCTCCCGTTAAAATTCGCGATCGAATGCATTTTACATCGAACGATTTGACGCTGGCACTCCCAATGTCGGGTTCGACGGATTTTTTTATTTAAATATTATTTTTCTCGTTACCAACCAACATTTAACCGAAAATTTTCCGCCTAGACATCGTTCAAAACCATCAAATCATGCGAAAATTGCAAAATTTCGTCAATAAAAAAAACACATTTTTTTGGCTTTTCCGGAATTTTCCGAGTTTTTCCCTAGGAATTTTCTATTTTTCCATTCGAAAAGCCATTCCGTAACAACTGCACACAAAATTCCGTACAAAAAACAAATTTTCGATTTTTCCACTTTCCCGACTTTTTCAAAGGATTTTCCCAAAATTATCTTGCATAAAACCCTCATACCAATTACGAACAATTTTATAAAAAATTTAAAACAAAATAGGCCAGTCGTTCTCCCTTGATGAATTACTACACACTGTTTACACCGTTTTTATACATATAGGTTTCACAATAAACCGAATTTTTCCAAGCAGCACAACAAATTTTCCACCTTTACGTCGTCTAAAATCATCAAATCAAGCGATACAATGAAAAATTTCGATGAAAAAATTCAAAATTTTCGAGTTATTTGAAGAATTTTCCGAGTTTTCCACCAAGAAATTTTCTATTCTATTTTTTCCATTCGAAAAGTCATTTTGGAATGATTATCCGAAATTTTCACATTTACATCATTCAAAATTATCAAAACACAATAAAATGTAAAATTTTGTCGAAAAAAAATTAAAATTTTTGGAATTTTTCAATAATTTTCCAACCAAAATTTTCTGTTTTTTCAACCGAAAAGCCACTACGGAACAATTACACACAAAAACTCAATTTGCGATGCAAAATGTTTCTGAAAAAATCCAATTTTTTCCGGAATTTTCCGAGTTTTCCACCGAGAATTTTTCTATGTTTTCATTCGGAAAGTCATTTCGGAATAATTACCCAAAATTGTTCACGGTTACATCGTCCAAAATTATCAAATCATACGATAATATGCAAAATTTTCCATTTTTCTATTCTAAAAGCCATTCTGTAACAATTGCACACAAAATTCCATACAAAAAGACAATTTTCGATTTTTCAAATTTTCCGCCTTTTCCGGAAGATTTTCCCAAAATTTTCTTTCACATAAACCTGCTCCTGCCAATAACGAACAACTTAAGTTTGAGCAAAATCGGCCCAGCCGTTCTCAATTGATGAATTACTATACATTTTTGCCACCATTTTTATATATATAGATTTTTATATTTTTATATTTTTATATTTTTATATTTTTATATTTTTATATTTTTATATTTTTATATTTTTATATTTTTATATTTTTATATTTTTATATTTTTATATTTTTATATTTTTATATTTTTATATTTTTATATTTTTATATTTTTATATTTTTATATTTTTATATTTTTATATTTTTATATTTTTATATTTTTATATTTTTATATTTTTATATTTTTATATTTTTATATTTTTATATTTTTATATTTTTATATTTTTATATTTTTATATTTTTATATTTTTATATTTTTATATTTTTATATTTTTATATTTTTATATTTTTATATTTTTATATTTTTATCTATATATATAAAAAATTGTTGGAAGTGTGTTGTGACTTCATAACTCACGAACTGCTGGACCGATTTGCATAAATTTTTTTGTATGCGTTTGGGTGGCGCCCCGGGTGGTTTATATTTATAATTCGGTCCAATTGGACAAAGGAACGTGGCACCGCCCATACAACTTGGAAATCAAAATGGCTGTATCTCATGAACTATCAGAGGTATGAAGATGAGATTTGGTATATATGTTGTTGGAGCAGTATTAATTACGGCCAAGGTGGAAGTGGGCGGTGCCACGCCCCCTTTTCAAAAATCGCTCTAACGGCTTTTCTAATAGATCGATTGATACGAAAATTTTACCAAATGGTACTGTTGACCTGTTGATAGTCCCTGGCTATAATAGGTTGTGATTGGATAAAGGGGCGTGGCACCGCTGATACAACTTGAAAATCAAAAGGGCTATATCTCATGAACTATCAGAGGTATGAAGATGAGATTTGGTATATATGTTGTTGGAGCAGTATTAATTACAGCCAGCGGGGAAGTGGGCGGTGCCACGCCCCCTTTTCAAAAATCGCTTTAACGGCTTTTCTAATAGACCGATTGATACGAAAATTTTACCAAATGGTACTGTTGACCTGTTGATAGTCCCTGGCTATAATAGGTTGTGATTGGATAAAGGGGCGTGGCACCGCTGATACAACTTGAAAATCAAAAGGGCTATATCTCATGAACTATCAGAGGTATGAAGATGAGATTTGGTATATATGTTGTTGTTGTAGTATAAATTACAGTAAGAGTGGAAGTGGGCTCAAAATTCCACAGTATATTGCAGTTCGCCTAGAGATATGAACAGTAAGGTGGGCTAGTTTTTTTATTCGCAAAAATTGTAACCAAATATACGATGAATTGTTAGAAAATGTCAGCAATAAACTTTGTGTGTAATATCAATTCCTGGCTCGCGCTGGGAAAGCTTAATTTAGTGCAGAAAACTTAAATTTTGATAGAAGTGTCTTAAAGCTGAAGTCTGTACGCTTTCAATAATCATAGGGCAACGAACGTCACTTCTAAAAGAAGCGCAAAACGGAGTAAATAAACGAAAAATCCTTTTATCTTAAAAAAAGTATCAGCTAGGATTTTGATTCATGTGGATTTTTAATATACAATTGACCCCCAACAAAACCCCATTTACCGTTTTTGTTGCCATTTTAGGTCAACCAATTCGTCATTCAGGCGAGGTGTGTGAAGTGTGATAGACTTTCATTGAAAATTTCTTTGAAAAATCACCATGTAAAGACTACACAAGAACAACGTTTACAAATCTTGCAAATTTATTTTCAAAATGCGCGTTCTGTTTGCCCTTTGTGAAGCCTTGGTATACAGACGGTTACCGCTACTACATTGAATTTTGATCTTTAACGGAATGTCTGTTTCCGATTTGTAAAAGATATGACCTTGCTGATGAACTTTTTACTATATTCATAGAGTCTATGATATTTAGAATTTAAAACAACAACACTTAATTTGTTAACTTTCATGTTAAGGAGTTGCTTGAAATTAGTTACATAAGTTAATAAACTCAACATATCATTATCGAGCTTAAGTACCGTTTTCAAAGTACTTTGTAGACCTATATATGAAATATAATACAAGTTAAAATGCAATAGCGAAGCATTGCCGGGCCCACTAGTATTTTTATATTTTTATATTTTTATATTTTTATATTTTTATATTTTTATATTTTTATATTTTTATATTTTTATATTTTTATATATTTATATTTTTATATTTTTATATTTTTATATTTTTATATTTTTATATTTTTATATTTTTATATTTTTAAAGTTTTATATTTTTATATTTTTATATTTTTATACTTTTATATTTTTATATTTTTATATTTTTATATTTTTATATTTTTATATTTTTATATTTTTATATTTTTATATTTTTATATTTTTATATTTTTATATTTTTATATTTTTATATTTTTATATTTTTATATTTTTATATTTTTATATTTTTATATTTTTATATTTTTATATTTTTATATTTTTATATTTTTATATTTTTATATTTTTATATTTTTATATTTTTATATTTTTATATTTTTATATTTTTATATTTTTATATTTTTATATTTTTATATTTTTATATTTTTATATTTTTATATTTTTATATTTTTATATTTTTATATTTTTATATTTTTATATTTTTATATTTTTATATTTTTATATTTTTATATTTTTATATTTTTATATTTTTATATTTTTATATTTTTATATTTTTATATTTTTATATTTTTATATTTTTATATTTTTATATTTTTATATTTTTATATTTTTATATTTTTATATTTTTATATTTTTATATTTTTATATTTTTATATTTTTATATTTTTATATTTTTATATTTTTATATTTTTATATTTTTATATTTTTATATTTTTATATTTTTATATTTTTATATTTTTATATGCTTATGTGTTTATATAAGCTACCATTGAACGGATGTCCAGTGGTATCGTCCGAGTCATATATTGGGAGTTAAGCTGCTTGGGGCTCTCTGCAGAACGTGTCTGGTTATTCCCAAGTGAGTTAAGATCAGCAATATCAAATTAGGAATTCCCCAAAATAACTTTGTGTAAGAAGCACAAACACCACCATCTTATACACGTTTTGGATGTGTTGAGAAATCTAAGGTCAATTGTTATAAAAACACTACTTTTAAAATATGTCGTAATTTTCTTTAAAAAAAATCCGTATTTGTTGTTGCTTATCGTTAATAAATAGGCGAAGTGAGCAATTTTGATTACAGCCAAAGTAAACGCTATTACATAGAACATCTTAAATCCTATCTATTCCTTCTTTTACCTTCTTTCTCAACATATCAAAACAAATAATTTGATTCGTTTCAGTCAAATTTCATTTTACGTTCTACTATTCCTCGATACAGTAAAAAACACCGGGCGCTGATGTAACCGCATTAAATTTACATAATAAAACATCGTAGTTATGATAAACTATATAGATTAGAAAATAAATTATCAACACACGCTGGACGAGACGCACACGCACGTTTTGTTGTTTTTGCCAACAAAAGGGCAAAATTTACAACTAAATCGTAATAATTTTACAATTTCAAGCCACACTTAAGATCATTATGGTCATCATAGCATCATCTACTCTCCATAGCTGCCACCGCTGCCGCTGCCTTCCAAATAAAATGAAAGATAAAAGAAGTCAACGTATCAAACAATGAGCGATGGTGGTCGTAAAAGATCAATGGAAATGTTGCGGCTGCTACAGAGGAGCAAAAAAATAGATGAACAGAAAAAAACCAATCGTGATCTGTAGATCATTGAACTTTTCGCTTTTGGCGCGTCGTCAATTTGTTTTCTTCTCGTTCGCTGCGAATATTGACAGAGCTACAGTCTGCATTTTAAAATTCGCTCACATATGTAAATCACAATATCAAAGAGAGCTAAAAGCGATTATATACAATTTATCGTTTTGAAAGCTTCATAGATGTATGCTAAAATCATTACGATGATATATGACGCTGCTGCTTGCATACTGGGCGAAAGAAAGAAAACTAATAAAATTGATATGAAAATCATCACTTCCAAATGCAAATTTTATTACTTTAATAGAGTTTCTAAATGTTTAATTAAAATGAATGGTCTCGCCTTAGAACATTTATACGTTTGAATATATTTTCATAATTTTGTGGTGAAATGATTAATATTATGCTGGAGGTAAAAGTTTTTTTTTGTTTTTTAAATACTCGTATTTTTAGATACATTGGCAGAGGTGGGGGTTGGTGTGAGAGAAGCGAATCTGCTATCTGAACGGAACAGAAAGTGTTACGAAGTTAGATGTTGTTGCTATGCCAGTCTCGCACACGCGACAGCTGTAATTAATTTTATGGAAAGTAGCTACAAAATTAGGCATTGTCAGCATTTAGCATAATCAGATATTCAGATATGGTGGATTTGCATATACATGTAACATTTATGCGAAATAATATAATAAGATCTTACAAAATTTACAGAATACCAGTTTCGTTAGCATTATGTATAGTTGTAGGCGATATTTGTTATACTAGGGATTAATGAACGACTAGAGATGTATTTTAACACATAAGCATGGGTCTTAATATGGCATCTTGAATATCATAAACATATAAATGCACTCTGGGGACCATAGTGCATCAACTTTTAAGAGGGTATACTCATAACAAAAAAGAAAAAACATTTATGTAACATCTCAAAAAATCGACAAAAAATCACTTAAATAAAATATATGGGTGTTTCTCGCAGCTTATTTAGTTAACATGCATTCTCTTTTAGACTGACCTTAATGAAATGCTTTTCTAATAGAGCTTTCGAACTTAATATTTACCCAATTTTCTTAACCATCATTTAAGGCATATTAAAAACGGCTCCCACATATGACAAACTATCTGTTCACCAAAAATGTATTTTACTGAGTAGTCTCGTGTGCTCGATTTATTTTCTAAAAATGGTTTCCGTAGCCCATATTTATACAATTCAGTTAACATAATCGAATATCAATACCGCCTTATTTGGTCGGCTAAAGCCTACATTAGTTTAAGTATTGTATACCGTATTTGTGCGCCCTGATTACAGTTTCATATGATCGCACCAAATGAAATGAAAAGGCTCCTAATGAGGCATCATCTTTTGCTGTATAGATTCGTAAAAAAAAGAAGCTACCGTTAACGATGAACCACCACAAATTCTTAGCAATTGAAGTACTTTTGGATTACCTAAGTACTCTAATATGAAATGTTGTTCTGAAATTCTTTAATCTTGTTACTCTGGCTAAAGAGAGAATGACGTAGTCAGCATATGGGAAAAGCCTACACACACACACACACGATGAATACATCATGTAAATCGCTCATAAGAAAATAGAAAATAAGAATTATGATTATGTTCATGATGATGTATAGACGAATTTAAATTCATACCCTTAGGCTAGTTTACACTTCATAGTCAAACGAAAAAAAAGAGAAACAGTCAAAAGTGATTTGAGCTGAAGTGTTGAGTTATTAACGAAACAAATTATAATACGAAAGTCTCTTAGATACATAACGTATTTTAAGGGGTTCGTATAAAGCATAAGGGCTAGTGACAATTAACAATGAAGCATCACATGGGAATACAAAACGAAAGACTTAAGACACAAACGTGACAGAGGCTAAGCTCAAAATATAATGATGGCATGATGCGTGTTTTCTTTTGTATTACATTGAGTTACAACGAGAGTTGTTGTACTTTATGTGTACACAAATGTAATTGTTCAATGCGGTATAAAATTCTACAGTGTAGCTAAGGCGGGGATGCTTTCACAGTTAAATGATTATATTACACTGCGTTACAGTTAATAAAGTAGATCGAACGAAGCAAATGTATAAGATAGGGTAAGGTATACACACAGGACTTAGCACTCATAGCCAATATAACTTTTATATGCAAACGAAAATTTTGATTGAAAGTCAGAGTCCCTTTCTTTGGGAACTGTCGATATTATAAAGTCACACTCGGCTTAGAACCAATATCTGACCATACTTTCATTGAAAAATATCGTTGGTATATCACCACTAAAGATGATGGCTTAGTATTTTGACTTCAGGCTCATCTGGGTACCGAGACACAGCGACATTCCGGGCAATTGCTTAGTAGATGAGCTAGCTAGACAGCGTACTACGACACGGATTCATCCGACAACAGAAAGTGTTGGTATGCTTATCTCTACTGGCGTTCTGAACATTAGGCAATAAGCCGATAATATATTCATTGATAAATGGAGACTTACACCAAATTGGAAACAAGCTAAAATTCTCTGACTAGAACTAGGCAACTACGTAACTTGCCGCGGTGGAGGACAGCCACAGTTAAACGAACATTAACGGTACATTGTCTTGTTGGAAAACACCCCGTTTAATTGTTAAGCACCGAAGTAGCGCTAGAACATGTTAGGACTGATGCATAATCAATGAATAGACGAATTAGCTAGATAGCTGGCCTGTGTTTGCTATAGGGAAAATTGCTGGATTACAATGGACTTAATTAGCCTATGTGTGCTATATGCAACCTATCTAACAAACTATCTAACAACCTATGTAACAACCTACACAGAAGGTGTGCCCTTGGGTATGTAAAGTGAATCTTGCATCTCAAGCCGACTCATAACTTCCTTAGTGGTGACATCTTGGCAACGGTATTCGTGATATTTTTTTTTATCATGAATTGCGACTGATAGAAAGCGACGAACCCTGATGGTTGGGCTAGCCACCCGCCTTCAGTTCCTTTACTGGCTATGAAAACACGATAAAGAATAAAAAGTAACAAACGGAACCCCCAAATGTTGACGACCCCCGGAAACGAATAAGGACCATGGTTTAAGGCTATGCGCCTGGAACGTTCGGACTCTCTATAGAGAAGGTGCCACTATCAGTTAGGCGGATGTCCTCAAAAAATACTAGGCTGATATCACCGCCATGCAGAAGATGGACCGGACAGGGAAGCTCGCAACGTAAAAATTACGACATCATACAGCTGCCATGGGGAAAAGCGCTAATGTGGATGTGGATTTGTAATTGGGCAGAGACTACGAAATCTTGTCTTGCGGTTCAATGCTGTTTGTGATCGTATAATCAAGTCAAAATATTTCTACATCACACTGACATGTGTTCATGCCCCGACGAAACATACGGATGATGATATTGAAGGTGTATTATACAATCGCCTAAGGAAAAGATACTAAAACACTAAAAATCTTAGTGATCATGTGGTAATCGATAGAAGGAATGCATCTAGTGTCTGGGACATGCGCGTGATCCTTAGTGCTCACATTGGCTCGGCTCATTACCTGGTTGCAGCTAAGGTGCGCACAAGATTGAGCAGTGCGAGAAACGAACGTACGAACCAGTTACAAAGAAAGCTGGACATCGTAAAGCTGGAAACCCCAGAAAAAACCAGTGCCAACTCCAACCAGTTCTTCCAACTACTGCGCACGACCCATCCACTTCTAATGTTCCCGATACACATTAGCAGCATCATACAGCGCATTTCATGGCAACGCCCCACAGTGATTTGTCACCATACATCGATGCGACAAAAATAGAAGGAGTAGTTGCAGCCACATGAAAATTAGCGATTTTTGGTACCAAGCTAAAAATAAGAACATCTTTGAACCCAAAAGAGACACGCCTTCGGGTACCTTTCATACAAAGCCTAGTATATCTGACAATAACATCGTAATGGATAAAATAATATTGCGAACTCTATAACAGTACTGGGTTATGAAAAACCACGCTCAGACAACCCTGGTACGA
This sequence comes from Muscina levida, assembly GCA_964034835.1. NCBI lineage: Eukaryota > Metazoa > Arthropoda > Insecta > Diptera > Muscidae > Muscina > Muscina levida. The sequence continues at coordinate 24,457,700 of OZ035883.1, read as the reverse complement.
TGATTAATGTCGCAAAATGTCTGAGGAAATGGATGCTGCATACAAGGCAAAACTGCAGCCAATGGCGACGCGTACGGTGAAGGAGCGTTATAAGGAGAAAAGGAGGTAGATCAAAAGCCTGTTCAGGCGGAAAAATCGTCTGTGGAAAAAAAGGGAGAGCCAGGATATCGATAACTACAGGGATAGAGGTCAGGCCAGAAAATTCTACCAAAAGTTAAAAAGTAAAAGTAGGACAGACACGGAAATCTGGTCAAGGACACTCAGAGTGTGCTGCAAATATGGAGGGAGCACTTTCAATCTCTACTCGTTCCCGGAGGCAGCATAAGTGACGAAATCACACAAATCATCGACGACGGATGTTCACCACCGATCCAAAACGAGATCAGCACGGTAATTGCATGGCTTAAAAATTATAAAGCTGCCAATGGGCTGCCGGTAGAGCTTTTCAAAGCCGGCGGCGATGAGCTGGTAAAACGAGCTGATAAAAACGATTTGGCTCAGGGGGTGCCTGCTCGATGATTGGAATCTAAGTGTCCTATGTCCCGTGCTTAAGTAAGGCGATCCAAGTGTGTGCACCAACTATCACGGGATTAGCCTTTTACCCATCGCATACAAGATCCTGTATAGTGTGTTATGTAAAAGACTAAAGCCCATTCTGACGAACTTGATTGGACATTATCAGTGTGGCTTTAGACCTGGTAAATCCACAACCGACCAGATATTGACACTACAAATCCTGGAGAAGACCCAAGAAATGCAGATCGACAGCTACCGTCTATTCATAGATTAAAAAGCTGCATTCGACAGTCCGATACGACAGAAATTGTTGGATGATAGGGCTGAGTTTGGTATCCCCGCGAAGCTAATTCGACTTTGCGGGATGACACAGATTGACACGAAGTGTTTAGTGAAAATTGGCAAATATCTGTCAAAGCCATTTTCTACCAAGCGAGGCTTTAGACCAGGCGATAGTCTGTCCTGCGATCTCTTTAACATCGTAATGGAGATGATCATGTGGAAGGCAGCATTAAACAGAAATAGTACCATCTTTAAAAAAATTACATGTTGCTCGCGTATGCTGATGATATAGATATCATTGGACGTGGATTGCGAGATGTTACTGGAGCTTTTTCGAGCATTGAAAAGCAGTTGGCTGAAGTGGGTCTGGTGATAAACGAAGACAAAACCAAGTAATTTGTTTCAACGAACAAAGAGTCCACTCGTCTGGGACGCCGCGTGAACACTGACAACTATAACTTTGAAGTGGTAGGTGATTTTGTCTACCTTGGCTCCGTCATAAACAAAAATAATAATGTCAGCCTGGAAATCAAAAGAATTGATCGAAAACCGATGCTACTATGCGCTAAGCAAGCGATCGAACGACAAAGCGCTCTCTCGAAGAACAAAGATCCAGCTCTATCAGACTCTGATCCTACCTGTCTTACTCTACAGCGCAGAATCCTTGGTAATGACACAAGTGGATGAATCTATTCTGAGAGCTTTCGAGAGAAGAATACTACGCAAAATATTTGGATCCATCATCGTTAACGGCGAGTACCGTCGGTGCAGGAGGGGGCGACCAAAACTCCGATGGATGGACCACGTGAAAGAGCTGTTAACTAAGCTTGGTGTGCCGAACTATCAACGGTGCGCAAATGACCGAAGCGCTTGGAATACTCTTCTACGTGCGGCTACGGATGAATCAATTTCTGTTGTTGCTGCCATTAAAGAAGAAGAAGAAGAATTCATTTAACCTGTTCATAGACGATATCTCTGCAGGTGCCGTGACATAACCCCACACGGACATAATCCCCAAAACGATTTTGGGGCTTATGTCCGACACTAATCTGCGGACATAAGCCCCAATGGGGATTATGACCGAATTTGTTGTTGTTTTTAGTATTTCAACATATGAAGAGAACAATTTTAAATATTGCTATTGTAGCGGAATTTTGTTTTTCGCGAAAGTGATCGTTCTTCTAATTTAATGTTTTATGTAAAATGTTATGAACTCTGACTTTCCCACCAACCACAGCTACAACTGCCTCAAAATAGGCATCGTTATAAAAAAAACGGAAAAAGAAACTTGTTATTAAATTCTATTGTTGTTAATTTAAAATGCCTATAATCATAAATTATTTATATAAATAATTTAATTACCACTAATTTTGCTTAAAAAAAACAGCAAATTGGATGAAACACAAAACAACAAATACGAAAACTAACAACTATCTAAAAAAAATCAACGCCCATGTCAGTTTTATGTGTGAGAGAATTGTCTGGCACCCAAAGTTATCGTCATCAACGTCATCATTCACGTCATCACCATCACTGTCGTCATTAACATAACGTTGGCCATCGCAATCATTCATTTAATCAAACCACACGAGACAATACAAACGCTATTACGACAATACAATATCTATTGATGATGAGAAGTCTGCGGAATCGGAAGTGATTTACAAACAAAACAAAAGTGAATGTTGTTTTTCTCGTTCACGGCTAGAATTTATTTTTTTACGATCTTCTTTGGCCGATGTTAATGAATGAAATTAAATATCGTATGTATATGTTTAAATAAAATATTATATCTTTCTATTTGTCTAATCGCATTTAATCTATCAATTTTGTATTTTATGTATCGCAACAAGTGCGAATGTTTGTAGAGACTAAGTGTGTGTGTGTGTGAATTCATATGTGTGTATGTGTGTGTGCGTATTTGAGATTATGTCGATTTCATATGAAATTTATTATTTTGTTTACTGAATAATTCAAAGTAAACAATAACGCGATTAAGATATACTCAACTATAGATATACTTCTTTATCTTAAGAAATCTTTTAGAAAAAAAAAGCAATATCTATTCTATATTTCATATAAGTTTGCGGATTATGTTAATTTTTTGTTGTTAACAAATCTTAACAAATTTTAGAAAAATAAAAGGCAATCTATATAGATGATACCTTATTGTTTGTTAAATGTAGTTGTAGTTGCCCATTGATTAAATCAAGTTAATCAACAACTACCCGAGATGTATAAATGAAGGATTTTTGATGGGTATGGGTAAATTTGCTGAAATGTTTGTTTTCGCGTTATGAGTAATTAACAAAATGTTGCAGGGAGCTTTTTAACAATTAAACGCTCTATTGCATGAAAACCTTGAATTCTCTAGTGTGTATAGAATATAATTAAAGTTAAGTTGGATTTTAAGGAAATGTTGAACAGAGTTTCAATATGTGCGAAATATAAAATAGTTCTCCAAATGCCAAATAGCAGAAATTTCTAAATAAGATTTGTTCAATGCACACACACACACAAACACTTCCCTTCAATGATTTTTGTAGCAGCTGGTGCAATGATGAGGAAAAAGAGGATACCACGTAGAATTTTCTAAGTAAAAAACTTGATTTCCCTTTACACCCCATGAATGAGGTATGTGATAGCTTAGCGCGTTGTTGTGAACTAACACGCTTTCTGTTTTAGATTCACAGCAAACGGGACCTACTTGTTTATTGACGAATGCGAACGTCAGTGTTGAGAAATTTTTACTAGACATGCCGATTGACTCGACACTTTACTGTAAAGTTCCTGTCGACAAATGTAAATGACCCTTGTTCTAACTATCATGCCACGGCCGGTTCTATTTACTATCTTACAGCCCTGCTTTTAGTGACCTGACACTTGTGGACAATACTAGCCTATCAGTAGGCGATCTACGGAACTTCCATGCACGCAGCAGAGCTACGAAATGGATTGAGGGTGATGGTGACCTACTAGAGTGAAATAACTGGTGCAAGAATGTAAAATGATATCGCAACTGGACCTACACTAGGACCCAAGTGAGCTATGCTGTAGACAGCTGCCAAATTTACTTAAACTAACCCAGTGGCGAAATTAGAAAGGACTTCTACAAGCAGACATGTAACAAGGCCTTCTGTGACCTCAATAAAACATGTCATCAAGGCCTTGTTTTATTCTTCTTCTTAATTGGGAGCAGCAACAGAAATTGATTTATCAGTAGGGGCACGTAGAAAAGAATTCCAATCGTTTCGATAGCTAGGCACACCAAGTGTAGATAACAGCTCTTTCACCTAGTCACCGAAGTTTTGGTCGCCCCCTCCTGCGCCGCTCATTGATTTTTTTGACGACAACCTTTCGAGCTGTAACATTTTCATCCATACGTACAACGTGTCCAAGCCAGCGCATTCTGTCCATTTAAACCCGCCAGACTACGTCGATATCGTTGTACAGCTCATACAGCTCGTGGTTCATTCGACGACGATACTTGCCGTTATCGATGATGGGTCCAAATATTTTGAGAATTATTTTTCTCGCGAAGACTCCCAGAAAAGATTGATCCGCTTGTGTCATTACCCAGGATTCTGCGCTGTAGACCAAGACAGGTAGAATCAGAGTCTGGTAGAGCTGGATATTTGTTCTTCGAGAGAGCGCTTTGTCATTAAATCGCTTGCTTAGCGCAAAGAAGCAACGGTTTGCGATCAATACTCGTATCTTGATTTTTAGACTGACATTATTATTTTTGTTAGTAGATTTAGGTAGAGAAAATCATCTACCACTTCAAAGTTATAGTTGTCAACGTTCACGCAGCCTCCCAGACAAGTGGACTCTTTTTTCGTTGAAACAAATATCTTGGTTTTGTCCTCATTTATAACCAGACCCACTTTCGCCCACTGCTTTTTAATGCTCGAAAAAGTCGCAGTAACATCTCGCAATCCACGGCCAATGATATCTATATCATCGGCATAAGCGAGCAACATATGACTTTTGTTGAAGATGGTACCATACGTGCTTACTGCAGCCTTCCGATGATCATCTCCATTACGGTGTTTAAGAGTTCGCAGGACAGACAATTTTTGCCTCAGATTTTTGCCAATTTTCACTGAAGACTTCGTGTCAGTCAGTGTCATCCCGCAAAGTCGTATTAGCTTCGCGGGGATACTAAACTCGACCATAGCATCCAACAATTTCTACCGTATCGGACTGTCGAATGCAGCTTTGTAGTCGATTTGCATTTCTTGGGTCTTTTCCAGGATTTGTAGTAGTGTGAATATCTGGTCGGTCGTGTATTTACCAGGTCTAAAGCCACACTGATAAGGTCCAATCAGGTTCGCCAGAATGGGTTTTGGTATTTCACATAACACACTAGATAGAACCTTGTACGCGATGGGTAAAATGCTGATCACACGATAGTTGGTAAATACACTTGGATCGCCTTTTTTAATCATGGGACATAGGACACTCAGACTCCAATCATTGAGGTAAATCGTGTTTATGAGCTGGTGCATGCATGTTACTAGCTCATCGCCGCCGGCTTTAAAAAGCTCTGCCGGAAGGCCTTGTTTTTATATGCCTGAAAATAGACCTTCTCTGTCATTTCTGAAATATTCCGAGCACATGTTCACTCCATTCTTTAAACACCACTGCTGCAGGCTTTCTTTGAAAAGGGAAAATAAACGCTTTCGATGGTTTTTAATTCTACCATTTCGTTTGTGTACACATTCCGTTTCCCTTCTCAGAGAAGGCATGAAAATGAAAGGCAACGAGGAAGGTGTTCGTGCGTTTTTCTTAAAACAGTTTATGATAAGTTTCAGCCACTCAATTCGAATGCATAAGTATTCAGAGGCTAGATAGTATTAAGGCTGAAAAAAAGTGTTAGGAAAAAAAAGTGTAAAGAAAAATATATAGAAGTGAGAAATACCTAAAAATAAACGGTGCGTTCTCCATAAACTAAAACATTTCAGGTTGACCAACTGCATAGCTTTTATTTAATTTTCAAGTCTTTCTTTTTTCATGTGCATGCCAGCCTTCCATTAGGCCTTCTTATAGGAAGCAACGATAGAAGGCCTTACCTTCCATGTTATTTAGAAAGGAGGAGGGAATGCAAAGGAAGCCCAAGAGTAGTCATTCTTGAAAGCTTTCTATAAGGACTTTTAAGGACTTCCTTTCGCCGCTAGGAACCTAAGCCAGTGGTGAAATTTCCAAGGACTTCTACAAACAGGCATGCAACAAGGGCTTCTGAGACATCCAGAAGACATGTTATAAAGGTCTTGTTTTTACATGCCTGAAAACAGACCTTCCCTTTCCTTTCTGAAATATTCCGAGTACATGTTTACTTCATTCTTTAACGAGCAGTGCTGTAGGCCTTCTTTGAGAAGGGAGAATCAAGGTATTCGATGATTTGTTATTCCACCATTCCGTGTGTATACACATTCCGTTTCCTTTCTCATACAAGGCATGAAAAGAAGAGGCAACGAGGAAAGCGTTCGTGTTTTTTTATCTTAGAATAGTATGTGATTAGTTTTAGTCACAGTGCACCTTCGAATGCATCTTCATTGGCTAGATGGTATCATGACTGACTAACAATCGCGAGGTAGTGAGTTAAAATTCCAGCAAGGTTTATTGTCGTTGGAAACCAGTAAGAAAGTTTCAGTCGGGCAACCCGACTTACATGTACCCTCACCCTCAGTAAAACATCAAATTTTCTATTATGTTAATATTATTACTCGATTTCTAAAGTGGGCGGAGTGGCATATTTGAATGGGAGGTACCAGAAGGGGCGCGGCTAAACATCCAGTTTTTTTCTACAAATCTTTGTCATGTTATAGCTTAACAATATACAGAATTTGGGCACGAACGTGTCGAGTTTATTGATATTATTACTTCATCCTCAAAGAGGGCGGAGAGGTGCATTTACATGGGAGGTGCCAGACTGGGTGTGTCTAGACTTCCAAAATTTTTTCCAAAACTTTATCCTGTTATACCTTTACTAAATACAGAATTTGGGCACGATCGAGTCGTCTCTATAGTGGGCGGAGTGGTACATTTGTATGGGAGGTACCAGAAGGGGCGTGTCTAGACTTCTAGATTTTTTCTCAAAAACTTTATCCTGCTTGAGCTTTACTAAATATGGAATTCGAGCATGATCCCATTAGTTCTATTAATAATATTCACCGTTTTTTAAAAGTGGGCGGTACCAGATGGGTATCGGAGGTACCGGATGGGGCGTGGCTGGACTTCCATTTTTTTCTCCAAAACTCTAACCTGCTAAAGCTTTACTCAATAAAGAATTTGGGTACGAGCGCGTTGGATTTATCGATCTCTAAAGTGGGTGAAAAGATCATTTGTATGGGAGGTACCAGAAGGGGCGTGGCTAGACTTCCAATATTTTTTTAAAAAACTTTTTACTGTTATAGCTTAATTAAATACAAAATTTGGGTACGATCCCGTTGGGTGCATTGATGGTGTTACTCGATTTCTAAAGTGGGCGGAATGATGGATTTGTATCGGAGGTACCAGAAGGGGCGGGGCCATGTGGCCCATTTGCAATACCGTAAGTAGTATTGGGGAAATATTAACTAGTGCAAAATTTCAAAACATTTGGTTGCTTCTTTCGAAAGTTATCGTGTTTACCTGCCGGTCAGCCAGACAGACAGACATGGCTTAAACGACCCTACGGGTAGGAGGGTACATATCATTTGATACCAACCAAAAGTGTAACACACAGAAGGAGTCACCATAGGTTTCTTTGACCAACTTCGATTCATGGCTTTTAAAGTCATTTGAGCCATGTAAGTCTATCTGTCTACAATATCAATATCTATAACTTTGCTTCAGACACAAAAGAGATATTCCGTACAGTGCAACGAGATATAACCGTGTTAAAATATAGAAAAAGTGCTAAAAATTCACCTTGAGTAAAAAAAATGATATGACCCTTATGTTATAAATGCAGATAACTTGACAAAACGAATGATGCAGAAGTTCTTATTTTTGGGGCAACTTTCACGTGCAATTCTTAAAGTTGAGTCCTGTTGTACTATGTAAGTAAACTTAATATAGAGTATCCATATAACTTGGATTGGTTGGAACAGGGATAACGCTAACATATAGTTTTCATATTTTTAAAAAGCCAATTTTTTTGAATACGTAATGGAGTCAATTGCTTTCTGGGCACTGAATGGATATTTTGAAAATTTCTTATAAAAATTTAGTATAAAAGAATATAATCTCTAAAGGTGTGGCCCCTTTTTGCCATCAATTGCAATTTTATGCAAAACCATATAGTTATCGTTCTAATATACAAAAATTAAGACATAACAATAGATTTATTATACACTTAATTTATTTATACGAGCATGGTGTCGCCAAAAAAAAGAAAAAAAAAAACAACAATGCCATTATCTAAGCTACCCTGCGGCGCCATCGTTGGCACACGTATGCGAATAGCTCATAAGACAATATCATTACTGTCACAAATATATAAGATATCGATCTCTACTAAACTTATGAGCATATTATGACTACTAACGAAATGTTGTTATTAAACAAGTTTCCTCTTTAAATGTGAATCATTGTTCTTAACCCCCATGAACAAAAAAAAAAAACAACAAACATCAAAACACATCCCGGATGTTTGTCGCTATATATAAATGTTTTGAAATTGCTAAAAGAAACTATGATAACTATATTAAAAAGCAATTAATTTTAACAGCAAAGAATTCTATAATCCATTTATTTGCCAAAGGAATTTTCCAGATTTAATAAAAAAAATATTCTTCGTAGTCAAAAAAAAAAACGTAATTTGCTCAAAAAAAATTGATATCACATTTCACTTTCAGCTTAAGTAAAAAGCTACAAAATGTACCACAAGCTTTAGCGGTTAATGTGTGAAGATGATTTACCGTGAAATTCATTGGGAAAATTAATTATCTTAGAAAAATACTTTTAATTAGTTACGTTTAGATGTTGTTGCCATTACGTACAATTTATCTTTGTCTAGGAAGTTTTCATGTTTTAATTCACGATTAATTCTTTTCGATTTCTTTCTTATATAATTAATTGTTAACAAATATATTGTATTACTCGTTTTTCGCTGGTATTGCGTTATCGCTTCTCTTTATTTCATTTTTTTTTTGTCTTCACAGTCGTAAATTCTATGATACAATATCATTAACAGGAACAAGAATAAGAACAAACATACAAAATAGCTAAGTTCATGCAAATATTTATTTATTTATATTAACTATTTAATTTTGAAAGTTGTTGCCGTTGTAGGTGATTAACGAAATGAATTTTAAAATCACTTTTTGTGCTTTTATCGCATGAGCATCTTTATCGTATGGTGTGGAATACAGTGGTATAGTTATTTTGTGGTTGCGTTTGTCACATCGTGAAATAATGTTATCTAGTTTTATAAGTTTACTAGAGGGCCCGGCAATGCTTCGCTATTGCATATTAACTTGTAATATATTTCACATTTGGGTCTACAAAGTACTTTAAAACGGTACTCAAGCTCGACAATAATATGTTGAGTTTATTAACTTATGTAACTTTTTTCAAGTTACTCCTTAACATGGAAGTTAACTAATTAAGTTTTGTTGTTTTAAATTCTAAATATGATAGGCTCTATGACGATAGTAAAAAGTTCATTATCAAAGTCATAACTATAGTTTCGACATGTAGATTAAGTTTTGTCTGTATGTAGGGAGAAAAAACACTTTTTTCACAAATCGGAAACAGAAATTCCTCTAAAGATCAAAATTCAATTTGTATATTTATCTGTAGTAGCGGGAACCGTCTGTATACTAACTATGTCTTTGGGCGTAAAAATCACTTTTGTTATGCCTTCTCCTCCTATTGACCGCAAATGAAAATTTCGTTTGAAGCTTCATGCCTTTAGCCATAAAAACCTCCTTTGCCATGTCTTCTTCTCATACGGACCAAGAATATACCCGAATACTATCTGTGTATTGAACTCGTATTACCATTTTTTGAGATAATTCGGTCACCAACGTTTGGCTTAACAAAGTGATGATCTCACGCGCTGCATGGCATATAACGCCGTCGTGTTAGAACCATTTCTCCTTTACATAATGAGCAATGACATGATAAATAAAAAAAATCAATTGATCGTCCACTTGCTCTAGTTCTTCTACCAGTTGGATTTTATATGAATGTAGACCAAGATCTTTTCTCAGCATTTGCAGAGACCGAGTTGCTGAGATCGGCGTCGGTTCGATAAATTCGAGTCCCCTGTCACACTTACGTCTACAGCATCGATGGCTTCTATTAGCTGCTCAGATGGATGATTATATGCACCCTAAACTTCACAAATGGCTCCATAAGTTTGGCGAACAGAACGCGCATTTTACCTATAGGATTTATTACCGATTCGCTTTCCTGAAAAGTAATTAAAAAATGCATATCTGTAAAGTAAATTAAAAACAAATCACTGTTTTAGTCTGCGCAGCTACCATGTGTCCTAAATTGCCTGGTGTACGGACCATTATTTGATAAGGTTAAAAAGTTAAATATTGAAGTGCGTGGGCAGAGCCTCTGCACTTTTTACTTATTAAGTTCCAAATAGCCTGTTCATTAGGGCAGATTAATTTTATCGCGTCTAAAAAATTTCACTAAGAAACAATATGTATAAAATAAATTCTTAGTTCGCGCTGAGAAGCATGAATTCTTCAGACCTATGGGCCCCAGCTCTAATTTTTACCTACTATTCCGATGCTTGGAGACCAAGACAAAGAGAATGGTATATTTTTGACATTGTTTTCTGTATGCCAACACTCAGAGGCCATAACTGTTTAACCAATACATAGATTTGCTTCTGTAATACTTCATTTAGTTTGTTGGGAAGTCAATTGTACGCAGAAGTTTTCGGTTTGTGATCATTTAAAAACAAAAAAATCTCTACCTGAAATCTTCCCGCTTCCCAGCGCGAGCTAGGAATTGATTTTAGACACAAATTTTGTTGGTGAAATTTTCTAACAATTCATCGTAGATTCCGATTTTGGTTACGATTTTTGCGAATAAAAAAATTGGCCCACCTTACTATTCATATCTTTGGGCGAACTGCAATATACTGTGGAATTTTGACAGTTATAACTACTTATTTTAAAAGGGGTGTAGCACAGCCCACTTCCACCCTTACTGTAATTCATACTGCAGAAAATTGGCCCACCTTACTATTCCTATATCTAGGCGGACTGCAATATACTGTGCAATTTTGAAAGTTATAACTACTTATTTTAAAAAAGGTGTAGCACAGCCCACTTCCACCCTTACTGTAATCCGTACTGCAACAATAACATATGTAACAAATTACATCTTCATACCTCTGATAGTTCATGAGATATAGCCTTTTTTACTTTCATGTTGTATGGGCGGTGCCCCGCTCCTTTATCCAAACATAACTAAGTACAGCCAGAGACTAACAACTGGTCATCAGTACCACTTTTTAAAATTATCTTATAAATCAGTCTATTATAAAAGCCGTCACAGAAATTTTTGAAAAAGGGGCGAGGCACCGCCTTCTTCCTACCTGGAAGTAATTAATACTGCTCCAACAACATATATACCAAATCTCATCTTCATACCTCTGATAGTTCATGAGATATAGCCCTTTTTATTTTCAAGTTGTATGGGCGGTGCCACGCCCCGTTATCCAATCACAACCAATTATAGCCAGGGACTATCTACTGGTCAACAGTACCACTTGGTAAAATTTTCGTATTAATCTGTCTATTGGAAAAGCCTGCAGAGCGATTTTAGAAAAGGGGGCGTGGCACCCTCCACTTCCAACCTGGCTGTAATTAATACTGCTCCAACAACATATATACCAAATCTCATCTTCATACCTCTGATAGTTCATGAGATACAGGCCTTTTGATTTTTTTTTTGTTTCATTTATTTTAATTCATTATTTATAAGTACAATTATTATTATTAAGTGCCCCAGCGCCTTATAGGCATTGTAGAGTTGTATGGGCGGTGCCACTCTCCTTTATCCAATCACAACTAAGTACAGCCAGTGACTAACAACAGGTCAACAGTACCACTTGGTAACATTTTCGTATCAATCGGTCTCTTAGAAAAGCCGATAGAGCGATTTTTGAAAAGGGGGCGTGGCACCGCCCACTTCCCACTTCCTTGGCTGTAATTAATAATGCTCCAACAACATATATACCAAATATCATCTTTAAACTTCTGATAGTTCATGAGATACAGCCCTTTTGATTTTCAAGTTGTATGGGCGGTGCCACGCCCCTTTGTCCAATTGGACCCAAACGCATACAAAAAAATTTATGCAAATCGGCCCAGCCGTTTAGGAGTAGAATTTTATATATATATTATAGAATATGGAATGGAATTGTAATGCGTGTACGTTAGACTGGCTCGATTTGCAAATCAATGTTGCCTGAGTGAATTATACCACTTTTCTTTAGGAATTTTCATGAAAAATCCTACAAACACGTATGACAGCTTTGGCCTTATATTTTACTATATAACGATAGCGGTTACAAATATATTCCTTTTGTATATTTAAACATTTAAGGTTAATAACATCATCATTATAAGTCACAACAATATTTAAGAAAATTAAGTTTTTTAGTATGTTGTTATAACTATTGCATAGTTTATCATGTGATAGCGAACATATGGAAATTTTTCCAAAATCGACACTCTATTAACATATCTAGTTGTATGCCCAACAGTTGTCAGACTTCCGGCAACAAACGGAAAAAGCCCAATTTGTTGTTGGGCTATGTAACACGCGACAGCTGATTGTTAAATTTATTGAAATTTAAAATATAAATATGATTTTAAACAATACAACAGTTTTACATGAATTCAAATCATGTTGATGACGCATTTTAAGGTAATTGGTCAAGACCGAATATCGAATATCACAATCATATTAATATTATAATGTGATTGTTTGTCTGTTTGTGGCTCAATCACGCTTAAATGGTTTGAACAAATTCAATGAAATTTGTTACGCAGTATGAAAATTATACTGTATGGAAATTACCGTAGGTTACATATTTTTGACCCTATGGGCGGAGTGGGAGTGGCAAAACTTTTTTATGGAGCTAGAGAGATGAAATTTGATACACAGATAGTACTCGACAATACGAATATCAATATGCTGACGAAACTTTAATTTTGGACCAATGGGCGGAGTGGCGTGCAAAATTTTTTTTTAGACCTAGAGAGTTAAAATTTGATACACAAAATAGTGCTCGGCAACACGAATATGAATATGCGTACGAAATTTTGATTTTGGACCAGTGGGCGGAGTAGGCATGGCAAACATATTTTTAGAGGTAGGAAGATAAAATTTGATGCACAGATAGTACTCGGCAACACGAATATGAATTTGACGGATAAAATTTTAATTTTGGACCAGTGGGCTGAGTGGGCGTGGCAAAAACTGTATTTTAGCCATAGAGAGATAATATTTGGTTCACAGATAGTACTCGGCAACACCAATATTATTATGTAGACGAAATTTTAATGTTGGATCACTGGGCGAAATGGGCGTGGCAAAAACTAAAGATAAAAAGATAAACATTTAAACTTAGATAGTACTCTACGGGTATGGGACCGGCCGTGGCATAGTGGTTAGAACAAGCGACTACCATGCGGGAGATCACAGGTTCAACTCCTGGCTCCAGTCATCTTAATAGAAAAAAAAATAAATGAATTTTTCTTTCATTGTCGGCTTCCCTCGAATGTTGTCGACAGCAACTTCGCAGTGTTAGTGTCGAGTAAATCGGCGTGTCTAGTAAGAGCTTCTCAAACAGCGACGTTTGCATTCGTCGATAAACAAGTAGATGCCGTTAGTTGTGAATCTAAAAATAGAAAGCGTGTTAATTCACAACAACGCGAAAAGCTATCACATACCTCATTCATGGGGTGTAAAGGGAAATTAAGTTTTTTTAAGTACTCGACAGCACGAATATGAATATGCAGACGATATTTTCATTTTGTATCAGTAGACGGAGGGGGCGTGGGCATACTGTTTATTAGCCCTAGACAGATACAAATTTAAATTTTGGATCAGTGGGCGGAGTGTGCAACACGAATATGAATATATAGAAGACATTTTAATTTTGGATCAATGAGCGCAGGGGCGTGAACGAACCGTATTTTAGCCCCAGAGAGATACAAATTGGTACACAGATAGCACTCGGCACTTAAGGTTCAAATCTGCAGACGAAATTGCTAATTTCAGTCAGTGCCGAAGAAGGCGCGGCAAAACCGCATTTATGAGGACGATAATACTTAATATACGGATAATATCGATACCAAAAAAGAACAAATTATTTTATCAAGAAATACATTTATTGTACTAAAAAGTACAATTTATTGTAATAAATAGTACATATATTGTAGCAAAAAGTACCATTTATTGTACGAAAAGATCATTTATGGTGTCAAAGAGTGCTTTATTGGTACCAAAAGGAAGAATTTATTGCATTGAAATGTACTTTTACTATACACAAATAGAACACTTAGTTGTGGCACAGCGTGCCTTTATTGTACTAAAAAGTACTTTAAATGTACTAATAAGTACTTTTATTGACTAAAAGTTATTCAATTGTGCTAAAAATTATTTTTATTGAATCAAAAAGTACTTTTATTTTTATCAAATCAGAACTATAGTTGAAGCTAAGAGCAAGGACTAGAAGAGTTTTTGTGTTTCTTAAATTCGCTGACCTGACACGAAATCTTCAGTGAAGATTGGCAAGGACCTTACGGAGCCATTCTGTACCAGACGATGCCTAAAACAAGGCGACGGTCTATCGTGTGATCCATTCAACATAGTGATGGAGATGATAATGAAAAAAGCTGCAGTAAACACGAGTGGCACTATTTAACAAAAGCCACATGCTACTCGCGTACGCTGATGACGTTGGCATCATCGGTCGAAAACTGCGGGATGTGACTGCAGCCTTCTCAGGTATACAGAAGGAATCAGCGAAAATGGGCCTAACGGTGGACGAGGACAAAACGAAGTTATTAGTTTCAACGAACAAAGAATCTACTAGTTTGTGAAACTGCGTGAACGTTGATAACTATAATTTCGAGGTGGTAGATAATTTTGTCTACCTAGGCTCCGCCATCAACAAAGCAAATAATGTCAGCCTAAAAATCCGGAGAAGAATCCTGCTTGCAAATAAATGCTACTACGGACTAAGCAAGCGATTCAATGACAGAGCCCTCTCTCGACGAACAAAACTCCAGCTATACCAAATACTGATTCTACCTGTCTTAATGTATGGCTCAGAATCTTGGGTTATGACACAAGCGGATGAATCGGTTCTGGCGGAATTCGAGAGAAAAATACTCCGTGAAATATATGGGCCCATCATCGTTAACGGAGAGTATCGGCGTCGTATGAATCATGAGCTGTACGAGCTGTACACTGACATTGACGTGGTCAGACGCAAAGATTGCGTTGGCAAGGTCATGTTGTACGCATGGACGAAAAGTCTTCGACAATGAACTCGATGGACGGCGCAGAAGAGGGAGACCAAAACTCCGTTGGAAAGACCAGGTTACTGAGAACCTTACAGAACTCGCTTATAATATTTTTCTACGTGCGGTATATAATCAGCTGGGATTGCATAGAAGTACCAGCTATGTATGTAAGTTAGTAATTGAAACGTGGTTAGTTTGCTCAGGTTAAGGAGTAACTTGAGGCAACGAATTGTTACCAGAGCTTACAAGAACAACGCTTAAGCTTAGCCCTTTAAGTAGGCATGTCAACATATCATTTGTCAAGTAAGCAATAGCGAAGCATTTCCGGGTCCACTAGTTATACTATAAAGGTAATTGCATTTAATACTCTTTTCTAGGCCAAAGTGTGTCATACTGAAGAAGAATACTGTTATTTTTCTATCTTTTATATCTGTTAATGTTGGGTGATGGGTGATTTTCTAATCTTAGTTTTTTGACTGTTACTCTCTTGGAAATGCACAGAAATTATCTTAGGTAGCCCTCAAATTGAACATTCTAAGACCACTGGCGGAACAGCCTTACTTGGGTATGCAACCATGCTCAGTTATTTTTTTGTGTTATCGTGGGTTCGATTCCATTTACAAAAACCATTCTTTCCTACCAGGCATATATTTTTATAAATATAATAATATTAAATATTTTTTAAATATAAATATGAAGTTAAGAGTTTTTACAACATTTTGTTTTAAATTTGTACGCTTCTCTATTATTCAGCAGCAGTCTTATAAATTCATAGAAATTTTATTATCCAATACCATTTACTTCTTAGGGTGCCCCCGTATCCACTATAGCCCAAATATTCGCATTTCCACCTGTTGTTGGTTTTAATACACTCTTTTTTTCTCATCCAACTTAAACTTAACTTGTTTTAAAGGTCCCCTCTCTACCATATAACATCAACGTGAGTG